>CM024961.1:16898335-18098335 GCA_014282245.1 Rhododendron simsii
TGAAGTGTTATGGTTCATTACGATAACTAATTAGAATTATAGATTAAGGAAAACTCTTGATAATAAAAGAGACCTTGATGGACTAGGTGTCTTTTAATAATTATCTCTAAGGCCCTCTTCTCTCCTCTATAAAAGTTAGAATACCCGCCCCTTATTCGGGTTTTTCCATCAATTAAAGTACTGGGGTATTCTAGAAAAGTAGAGACAGAGAGAAGAAGGTGAGCCAAGAATTAACGTGTTTCTAACTAAGGGGTTTGCTCTCTCTAATCACGATGGCCAACAAAGGTACGCTATTTATTGTTCTTGAGATGTATTGAATTCAAGATCCTGTTATATCTGTTTTCCGCATAATAGATTAAATACAGATATAGATTTACAGAGATCCCCTTTCTCTCCCATTGGTGATGACTGGAATTTGTTCCAATGATAAGAACTCCAATGAATTCGTGGAATTAGAGAGATAAATGTTACCAATTTTAGCTGTGAAACTCAGAACCAAATTTGTGGTACTGGATTAACCAATTCTCTCTCTAGATTTGAGAAGGCAGAGCCCCCTCGAGGGGTTGCCCCAAATAAAACTTAGGTGTTTGATATTGAGGGTGAATGGGGAACTTTCACAGCTTGATTTGGTTGATGGGCGGGAAAGAGAGCTAACTGACTCTATTGAATTGTTTTGGGTAACCTCTGGTCTATCAGAGGGGAAGTCAAACTTGATTGAAAAGGTTT
The DNA here is from genome assembly GCA_014282245.1 of Rhododendron simsii. NCBI lineage: Eukaryota > Viridiplantae > Streptophyta > Magnoliopsida > Ericales > Ericaceae > Rhododendron > Rhododendron simsii. The sequence goes on from CM024961.1 coordinate 16,899,062, forward strand.
CCTGGTTAGACTATGGCCACAGAGGGATGCAGGTAAAATTCGATTCGGCAATTACGTTTTCGTTTCAAGTGCTGTCTTTGTTCTACCTATCTGATTCATCATTGCAGGTTTGCTATCCGTCTCCAGGTGTTGACCTTTTCAAACAGGAAGATTTCTTGTAGGTACATATGGATTGTTATGCTGTTTAGCTCTTTTCTTGACTTTTATATTGATGAGTATTATGTTGTGGACTTGGTTAGACAATTAAGTACCATGAAGTCAATGGTTTAGTATTTGTGGACTTATATTCCTGATCTGATCATCTAGGTCAGGTATTCTGACATAATCAAGTAACTTGATATTAATTTTCTTAATTAGACCCTTAATTGGAATTTGACCGTGAGGTAATAGGTATACCCTCTTGGTCTTCTTCCAACTGCCAGAGTTGTCGTTGGTGTTTCCCGGAGGATGTTGTTTTCATCTTTCACGGAGTTCCCATGTTTTGAGCCATCTCCATAGGCTCAAACTCTATTGCATTGCCTACTCAGACACCTTCTTCAGGTACCACTTTGACCCATTAGCTCGTAGTACACCATGAGCAAGTTGTCATCGCATCATACTTTTATTGGTAGGGTGTTCATTTGTTTCATAAGTTTGTTGTGGCTGCGTGATGAGATTGCTCTATTTGTTCTGTTTAGATTTCTTTCTTCTATAGAATTCCCACTTGTGTTTCTTATTTATATGTTCGCCAAACCGTTGATTGGTGTCACAATGTTATAAAAGGTGAGTCACTTAATTCTTTTGCTATCTGCGCATACAACATCTGTAGGACCCATTTGTTTTTCCGTGATTATCACTTGTGAGATATAATCAACATGATTTCTTTGAAAATCTCCCACTGCTAACCTCCAAATCTAATCTTGTCCTCCCAACCCTCAATTACTTCAACTTGTAAAGCATTATTTTCCACTGCTTCTAACTGCTAGTCTTTAATTAGCTTAGTGAATATGGATCAAATTTAAACCCTTTTTATAGTTCTTGTGTACTCTAATCAAATTGTTGTAACTTTATGCGGAGGATCGAGGCCCAGTCAAAGTCCGAAATAAGAGGTGCGCCAAGAACCTTCCCAAAAACCCCAAGTGTGAAAGTTCATGGCAATAAACTCTTGTATTCCTTTAGCTATGGCCTATGGGGGGGGGGGGATACCATGCTAAAACCTTTAGGAAAACTTTGATGTCATGGAAGGGTTATCGATTAATTTGGCTTTTCAATATTTGGCTTCCTTCTGCTCTTCAGATGCCGTTATTGTTTATTTTCTGATAGTGTAGAGCGGTTTGATTGTAATACTTGTCTCTTTATATTTTTTCTTCACTTTCTAGACTTCTTGTCTTCCAATGTATTCTCTTGCATTGTCTCCTTTCATTCTGGAGCACAACTTCTTGTTGAAAAAATTATATGTCCACAAGGCGAGAGTTTTGTGTGCATAGGGATAGGGTATGGTATGCTGTTTTGTATGTCCTTCGGTTCCATTGTGTCTACTTTTAACAATTAACTGATTTTGTAGTATTCTGGAGACAGTATTTTATTGTGATTTCTTTTGCCAAGGCTTTCACAGTAAATCTATACTAGTTTTTAAGGGAGGCAATTTCCTGGTTGTTCATTGTGAGACATTCCCTGCACAGGAACATTGTCAAGAGTCTTTCTAAAAGCATGGAGGAGAAGGGAATGAAACCTATTTTAATCATATAGTTTCAATTTATTTATTCTTTCAACTTTCCACTGAGTTATATTCGTATGTCTTCTGTGATGGTACATTATGTAAGAGCTTGCAGTAGTTGAGTTTCGTTAATCGTGGAATTGGAATTTTCGCCTTTCTGTTTTTGTATTAGCTAAAAGTCATCAAGTAGAGATGATCTGCAGGCTTATGCACGTGGCTGTTGGGGACTTTTACCTGCCTTATTGCCATCCAACTGATGCATACCAAAATTTTGGATCTCTAGTGAAGCTTTTAATTCCTTCGATCACGAAGGACTGATATATGCTCCAAAATATAGCCATTGCTTTGCAGGTGTGCCTCTTCAAGCATTGACATTATCTATGCATTTGTTTGTTTTCTATTTTCTTAAATTTATATTTTTCTTCTTGAATTCCATTCTCTGGTATTTGGTCATATTTATCTCATGCGCGCCTTGCTTCATAGGAACTTGTGAATCAAAATAGAAGTGTACTTGGATCCAGTGTGAGTGCCAGAGAGTTTGCAGCGCCTCCGAAGACGTCTACGTCTGAAATCGAGTTTGGAAGTAAATCTTATTCAAAGAATAAAGCAAGCAGAAACATCAAGGTTTTGGCGTCATGCTCTAAGGAGTTGCTTCAGGCTTTGGTCATGATGTCATTTTTGGGTCAACACCAAAGCAGCGTGCATATTTGAAGGTTTCATCTTGTACTTTTCTCCTTATATGCTGTGATAAAGTTGATGAGTCAGTTCTTGCTTACTTTTTTATGATTGAATCCTATGCTTTTCTGATTTCGAGATCTCATGGTTATCATTTACAGGTCTCCTCTATTTAGATTGAGTGCTATTTCTTCTGATGATCCTTGTGTCCTATAATTTTTTAAGCTTTTATCCATTGATCGATGTCCCTTCATATGCTTTTCTTCGACACTCCTTTTAATTTGTCATACTCCCTCCGTCCAGATTTAATAATCCTTTTGGGGAGTTCGCACCATTTTTCAATCGATTAGATTTTGTAATTTATAATGTTTTATGTAATTTTGAAAACATTTTCTCATAGAACTAATTGAGATCTATTAAATAAGATCCTTATTGGATATAAAATGTATTACCAATTTAAATATATAACTCATTTTTTATCTGGTTAGAATTGAACGAGGACTACTAAATCCGGAGTGAGTATTTTTTAACTGTATAAAGTGCTGCTAGATCTTTATTTTAAAGTGGGGTATGGTGGTACTTTTTTTATTTGAAAGTAAGCTAAATCTCTGTTTCTTTGATTAAACAGTTGACTATGAAATGTGTGTATTGCTCATGAGCTTTAGATTCCATTCCATCGATACTTTTCCAATCAGTGATTTCCATCTGGTGCAATCCTTGCTGCTGCTAGTAACCCAGCTATTCCAAAATCTTCTCATATGCATAATACATAAAAATCACTGACACGTGTTAGTTCAAGATAGGCCCGCCAAAGTGATACTTATTTGATGGCAGCATATTGGTCTGCAGACTCGCCACTGTATTAACAAGAAATTGACCCCTTTTTCATGTGTCAATGTCAGGATACTATCACATGCTTAGCATCTATCACTGATTCTTCGTTGACGAAAAGGATTTTCATATCTTTACTTGAAAAATATCAGCTAATAAATGATTTAGATGAATCTGGAAAGCAAGGGAGTCATACAGATGATTTACGTGTTCAACAACAAGGCAACTTTCTTATAGTGAAAAAAAAGAAGCAAAAAGGTAATAAGTTTATTGTGGGTGCTTTTTATTTTTACTTCTTTGCTTCTTTTCTTCAATAAAAAAAGTTTAGTCATCGAACAGCTGGTACAGATCGACACATGCATGGGTACAGAATTTTTTGACAATCATGTACGTTCACGACTTAAATAACAGTCAGAAACCACCGTTACAGTGGGAAATCTATTTTTCCTAGACCCTTTTTTCTAGTATTAAATGACACTTAAGCAACTTGACCTACCAAATCCCGTTGATTAAACACATACCACTTCAGGTCATCCACTAGGCTCTGCTCGCTATCTATCATTCTAAATGGAATGGATCTTCGATTTGGGTGAGAAAATATACATCCCATAATTAGGGGGAAGTTGTATTGGTCTTACAATTTTCTCCTTGTTTTCGATTACTATACTTTTGTTGCTTCACTAACTCTCTAAAATGTTGTTTGAACTCTACTATGTTGAAAAAGCCTAACATAGAGTCCGTATGATGTCCCAACGTGGGTTGAGCTCCCCTCCATATAACTTCTCTCCATACTCCTTACTCCACCTTATGGGCCGGTTATTCGAACCACGCATCCAGTAGAGCTTGCTCCAAAGCATTCCTGCAAAAATCAGCTTAATCGGAAATCTACAGAGACCTGAATAATGTACATGGTTTGATAAAGTGGACTGTTTAAGACAATTATTTTTGTGTCCCATTTTTATACACGAAATATCCGATCAAACTGATTCTTTTTTATTCAAATGTTATACTGTATGGTGTCTATGGGATAAACGGTTCAGATTATTGTTTTGAACTCGGGGCACGGCCCATAATTGATGTATGGAGGAATATGGAGAGCTGATGAAACCCCCCAAGGATATTGGATTGAGAGCTTCTCTCTCTACATTCTAGAGAGAGAATGCACTCCCCATCCAGATTCTTCATAACAGGACTGATCCAGAGGTAATTCAAGCTTGGTTCAGATTTATCAACACTCCAACTTCTGGAACAAATTCTAGTCGGTGGACCTGGTCCTCACCTTGGACTGATATAGTGATTAGAGTGGTTTCAAGGTCTTTGAGCTGGAGTGTTCTTTTGAGAGCCCTCAAGCCATTCCTAGATCTAGTCATCCGGCCGATGATCGGAGAATCCAGTTACAGTCGGTAACCACAGAGAGGGTAAATATACTCTTGTTATCAACGTAGCCACTGCCATCCGGTCTCCATATTTTCAGAGGGTTTCAACAGATTGAATCTTCGGTCACTATTGGAGGTATTTTCTGATTAATTATGTTTTAAATCTAGACTGAGATTGTGGTCTGGTATATGTTCTCCGATCATTTAGTTGGGGACGAAGAGAGTAGAATTCACGCACTGCTTGAATTTGGGCATTCCATAATCCAGACTTGGAATCCATGGGAATGAATCGATTTCCACAACAGGTACGAGTTCATCTATCATGCTCTGATCTGCTCAAACCACTACACCGAAGCCGTGTAGATGTCATTTTGGTGTACGGACTTCGGGTTTAGCGTGGGTGCTAATCCCCAAATCCAGAGGATAGCCTTTTCTGTTGCAATTCAGATTGGAGCTTTGTGCTCAAAGTAGCTCACGGCCAGCAATGGCCAAGCCCGTGGACGGGGTGGTGGAGCTACAACTCGCCGGACCATTCTAGCGGCAGGTATCTCTCTTTAGACTTGTAGATCATACTGAGAAACTCGAATGGGTAGTCATCTGATTGGACTGAGATTGGGTTACTCTTTTAGATTTATTTACTTATCCCTGTGTTAGCTAGATTTTGCCGGAATGGGCGCGCGCCTACGTACTACAATCTGGCGCGCGCAGGTCGTACCATAATTTGGGAATTGGAGGACAACCTATGGCTCCTCTCTGCCCAATTCCTTGCAAAAATGAGTTTGGCATTCAATTTGGTTTTTTCATGAAATCTGCATCTGGATGCTGTAGGATGGTTTTGCCCAATGTTGGGGTTATGGCTTTAGCAATATGCTGGGCTTGTTCATATTCCAAGTTTCTTTGCTTCACTGGCCTAGTTCTTTTGTGTATCGTGGTGTGTCTGAGGTTATTTTTGACTAGATTGGTGGTTATGCGTTGATTGAAAGGGGTAACTTCGCAAGTTGTCTTTTATTAGATTGAGGTTTTGCTCTGATTGAAAGGGGCAGCTTGGCGAGTTGTCATTGATTAGATTGGGGTAATGCTCTGATTGAAAGGGGCAGCTTGGTCTCACTTGCAGTTCGAGTGGCCTTTTCGGTGGTTTTGCGTTGTTAAACTTGTTATTGGTTCTTGAGCTATCCCGCTTCTTGATTTAGCGAGCTTAGGGAATTAGGTTGAGGGTGCATTAGTTCGGATGGAATGGGCGTGGTGTGCAGGGTGCTTGGGAGGGTAACCTTGTCGGATGCCGTCATCTCCTGTTTGAGCCTCTTCTCGTTGCCTATCCCTCTGTAGTAGCTGTTGTTTAGAAGTGGGTATTATGCTTGTTTTCTGGGTTTGGTTGGAGTATTAGTGTCTTGGTTTGTTTATCTCATCTCTGGAGTATGGGGTCGTTGGTAGTTGGCTGAGAGTGGTTTGTTTTGGCGAGCCTAAGGTTTGGATGAGGGAATATTAGGTCGGATGGAATGGGCATGGTGTGCAGGGTGGGGCCCCCTGTCGGTTGTCGTCAGCTCTGGTTCGAAACTCTTCTTGGTGCCTTGTTCCTCTGTAGTAGCTGCGCAGCCTCTCTTGCTGCTGAATTGCTTTGTTGCTACTTGTCCTCAGTGATGGTTATCATTTGGCCATTTCTGACCACGACTATTGATTTTATTTCTCAGCCTGGCAATATGTGCCAGGCAGTAGTTCGGTTTCATGTTTTTATTACTTGTATCACCATGCATATCATTCCCCGTTGTACTATTCTTCCGCTTAGACGGATAGTGCAACGGGGGTATGATCTCTACACACATGACATTTTTGTTATTTTACTCACTCTACTCTACTCTCCATGCGGGTTGTGCATGGGTTATCGCATTTTTTTCAATCTTTATTTTTTTTCCTTTTCTTTTCCTTCAGGGGTATGTTCCTTGTAGACTGTACATTCAGTTAACCTTTTTTAATTTCAAGTTATTTTACCAAAAAAAAAAATTGGAGAGATGATGGTATTGGGGGGGGCCTCATCATGTCCTCCAAGATAAATAATCATATAACTTCTGACGCGCCGTGTGGTTTTTGTTTAACACGGGGACATGTGTGTTTGAGTGGCAGACCCACAATCAAGTGTCTTGACATGGATAGCATACAAAAAAATAAAGCATCCGTTTGAGTCTTGTTTTCTCTTAAGTTATTTCTGTTGATTATTTTTGTCTCTCATCAATTTAATATTGTTCGGTTATGATTCTTTTGAGCATATATTTATTAGTTAGCCCTCAAGAAACTTTTTATTTAGCTTTCAATATCAGTTCAAAACTCTTATGCTTAGATGAACAGTTTTTATTTTTATTTATTTATCTGCCTAGGCTATTAACTTGTTTTGATATCTTCCTTTTTCATATCCGTAGTTGCTTATGTACATCTATATGGTTCTCATATTGACTTGGTATTCTCCTAGTATGCAGGTAGCCTCTTGAATAGTTTTATTTTGGAGGTCAGCCAAAAAGGAATTTTATAAGAAAAGAGTGTATAGATAATACAGAATGCAAGGGGGACTAGAAGTCTATCAAGAAAGGGGAAGATAAATAACTGAAAGTTACATGGCTCACTGCTTTCCAATCTCTACTAATAGAAAATTATCATCTTGAAACTAGATGATGCTAGAGCCAAAAAGGAGGGGGGAGATTCAAAGAAAAGAAGCCAACTATAACCCCTGTTAAGAGCATGACATAGCAAAGAAAGAAAGGGAACCAAATTTCAGAGAAAGTCCATAACCTGTAGGAGGGCTAATTAACTGATCTATTTATCAATCGCTACATAGATTCAATTTTTTGTGCGAGTGAGCTGGACTTCTGGTTTGCAAGCCTGGTGCGATACAAATTAGCCGTACACAGTTAACAAAATGATATACTAGCACTTATTACGTTGCAAGCAAATCGGAAATTCAAGAAATATGCTGAAAACCCTTGGTACTTGTCCTATTACTCACACGGATAGCATCAGTTGTAGTTCACTGGGGAGGGGTGTCAAACTCTTAACCTTGAATAATGCCTGGTGCTGCCACCATTGGTCCTATAGTGCCCCTCACTAAGGGTAATTTTGGCCTAACTTTTTAGGAGCTTTTTGGCAAGGTCTTTTTAGTTATTTTTCTTAAGTTTTACTAGATTGGGGTATAATTTTACATCACATTGTTCGGGTCGAAGAAAATAGACATTTTGGTCTTTTTGGTGGTCTTATGAACTTTTTTCAACTTTGGTCTTCAGACGAAAAATATGGTGTAAAAATATGACCCAAATCTGGTAAAGATTAAGAGAAAACAACCAAAAAGACCGTGTGGAAAAGTCACAAAAAGTTAGGCCAAACTCACCCTAATTCACTTTAAAGAAGCCCTCTTATAACTGGCTTGTGTTCTACACCCTCCACACTGTCAGTCATTGCAGAACATGTATTGTTTTACTTGTTTTCGAACTAGACACGCTTCGAACACTTGGAGACAGACTTACATCATGGGTTGAATACAAGTGCAAATGGTGTATTGGAGTTTTTTCCTTATAAAAAATGTATTGTTTTCTTTTTTGATGAGTCATATTGTATATTTTGTTATCTGAAAATAAAAGTTGGTACATATCCTCCCCCTCTATAATAAGCACTTTGGGGGAATTTTCGCTTGCCCAATTTGAAATTCTAGCCCCTATTGCTTGGTTGTTGTTCTTGGTCAGTTGGGCAAAGTGGTCATTTGGCTTCCTCCACCTACTCGGTTATGTGGTATGATAGGGTGAAGGGTTTTGTGCATTTCAGTTACGTGGCATGATGGTGTGAAGGGGATGTGAGGGGTTTTGTAGATTTCGATGAAGTGGGTTATACGTCAGAACAGAGAAGAGAGAGACGCTTGGCCACGCCTTCTGTTTGTTGACGTCTGACAGCTTCATCTTCTTCGACCTTTGCCGACTGACCTATGCTGCGTTTTCCCCTGTTTTTGCTCGCTTTTGAGGTTGCTTCGGGGGTGCTGTTCCTGCCGCCATTGTTAAGAGGTAATGCTTGCGATTATCATTTGTTTCGCGTCGTTTGGTTTATTTTATGTCGTACGGCACTTCGTTCTTTGGCTTTTCTGATTTTGTAGGTTTTGTGTTTGATTTGTGTGTGGAGAGTTGTTTATGGTGGGTATTTTTGATTTACCATTTTGTTTTTGCATTTTATTTAGGTTGCATGTGTCGTTTTGTGACTCTACAATGGCTTGACATCACTGCACCGCCTCTCTCCTCCATCAGCAGCTCCACCACCAAGTATCTCTCTCTCTCTCTCTCTCTCTCTCTCTCTCTCTCTCTCTCTCTCTCTCTCTCTCTCGGAGTGAAAGACAATGATCCCATCTGTCACTCACCCTCAGACCCTCTCTCTCTCGCGACCCTAAATCGACATTCATCCATACCTCAAAACCCTAAATTGACTTCCATCCAAACCTCAACACCCTGAATCAACCTTCATGCAGACCTCAAAAGCCTAAATCGAATTCCACTATGACTACTGATGTTCAAAACTCTAACCTATTGATGACTGAAACTCTCAATCAACCCTAAAGCCCTTTGAAAACCTTTGAAATCATATACCCAGTGATTTTAGGTAATTGAGATGATTTTACATTTTAAAATATTGTTACTCCATTCTGTAACCTCTATTGCATATTCTGTAAACTTACTTGTAGGTGGTTGCAAGGAAACTTGATTGCATTGACGTCTCTGAGTACCTTGTATGGCAATACTTTTATACTTAAAAATAAATTTTGAAATATTTTCGTCTTTATGAGCCTGTATTTTTTGTTTACCAAAATTATTGTAACCAAGTGGTTTCATGCCTGGTAGAATTCTAAGGAACAATAATGTTTGTGGTTCTATCCCCTCCAATACTGGAGATTATCAAAGTTTGTCTCAACAGTAAGGTATTGCAGTTAAATTTCCATTTGCTTCCATAAATTTCAACCTGTAAGTTTGGCAGTTTTTTTTTTTTTTGGTAAATCAGCTTGAAATAGAAAAAAGGCTAACCGAATATACAGCCTATAAGGAGCATACCCCAGGAGGAACAAAAGAAAGAAAAAGGAAAGAAAATAGAGGATGCCATGCCAAGTGGCTACATGGACTAGAGGAAAATGAACCAACTGTTTCCTGCTCATCTAAGTAAAGGAAGAGAAAACAACATGAGGTGAGTAGAATGAGCAACTACCATACAGGTTTAGTACACCATACAGCTCCCACAAAAGTACACCAAAAGTACACCATACAAATGCCATGTGTTGCAATTTCCAAAACCAATCCAATTTGGTAATGACAACCCAAGTTATGAGCGAGCCATAGATGGCCCAACCCCAGCAATACGAGCAGAACTTGACCCTCCCTCCACCAAGTAAACAACAGATGTAGCAGCATCTATAGCAGCAGCAGCTCGGTACAGCAGCAAACATCAGCCAGTTATGGCATGAAATTCACCTAAGCTGCAGTAGCTTCGGATTTGTACCAGCAAGCGTTAGCATAGCTATAAAACAATTGACAATGGAATGAGAGCAGCAAACAGCAACAACAGCAAACAGCAGCAGCAGCCGCATGCAACGTACAGAATAGCAGTTAGCAACTCACTAACAGTTAGCAACGTATAGAATAGCAGCAAAACAGTAGCTACTTTACCGTTGTTCACCAAACAACAGCAGCATGCAAAACAACATAAAGCAGTAGCCGAAGGAACAACCAAATGACAGTCCGCCACACAGGGCAGCTAGGGACAACCCCCAAGAAAAAATTAAACATTCCAATGGATAACCCCCCGAGGATAGGCCAAAAGAAAAGGAAAAGGGGTCTATATCACAGCCGAACAACTGAACTCTAAGTAGAACTATATACTATTGCTTTCCTGATCAACTTCTGGGCATCAACAGCAGTAGAAGACAAAGTCAAGGACAGCAGTAGTACCAATCCATCAATTGAGAGCTGTTGTAAATCAGCAGGCTAGAAAAACATCAAAACAAGCCTCACGGGGCAGCAGCCCTAACGGCAGCAAGCATGAGCGGATACAAAGCAGCGGGATACATTACACCAGCAGCTCAAAAGATGTAGCAGTTGTAAACTTTATCAAATGCTCAATGGGGGCAGCACGTTGATAACTAAAACAGCTAAATCCAACAAAGGTAGCTAAACAAAAGCTGAGCTTGTACAACAGTAACAGACTTTTTCAGTATATTGAAGTGGAAGTTCTTGGAACATAATCACATGCACTTCCAAAGCTCACAAAACCATATATGCCATAAATTGATCGACCAAAAACAGTAAATACTCAAAGCACAGACCACAAGCATGAGCATTAGGGATAATCAAGAATGCTGACCTAGCACTATGTTCTCACCTACTACTCCCTTGAAAGGCTCACACCTCCCACTCTTTTTTTTCTCATGTGCTAGGACAAGGTTCCACAAACTCCCTCCCTAGATCTCACCATATGCCCCCACTACATATTACCTCCCCTCTTAAAGAAATGATGAGGCACTAGCACACACCTCACAGGGTAGAACACTATAAAAAGGGGATCACACAGCATCTTCAATAAGGATCTCCAAAGAATAAGATATATACCTGATATATAGAAGTAATAGAAGCTATCCCTCCCAACTGATTGATGTGGAACTAGATCATGTGAAGCCAAATCTCCTTTACTCCTTTACACTTAATGCCCACATATGCAAAACAATGTATAAAACAATTGAAACATGAGTCAAATACATAACAATATTGAACAGCTAACTTCCAGCATAGTGCCACTCATTAACAACCTGGTCTGCTTGAATTTGAGGAATATTGGGTAAGGATAGAATCCATGCTCTCACCATTGAACAAATTTTATGAACAACTACCTCCCAAGTAGATGGATTCCCCTTGAATTTCCTCATATTCCTTTCAATTCACACATGATGGACTGTGATTGTAAAACCCAATTTAGTGATAACAGTTTGAAGAGATTTACCCTTTGAATTTGAGAGAAAGGAGACCCAATCATTCCAAGTTCTAGAGGACCAAGAAACATGAAGCTTGGACTGGATAGAACCCCATACTAGCTTAATAAACGAGCAATTGAAGTAGAGGTGATCATGGCTTTCATTTTCCAGGCAAAAACTACATTGAGCTGAAAGGGGAAGACCAAAAGACACAAGTCTATCAGCTGTGGAAAGCCTGTTCTGAATAGCCAGCCAGGTGATAAAGCTACACTTTGGGATGTAACTTGAAAACCACACCAATTTGTGCCACAACACCTTAGTAAAGGAAGTTCTTAATTTGTTCCACAGAGAGGAGATCGTGAATTGACCATTAGGGGTGAGTGACCACCTGAATTGGTCATTCTCATTCACCCTAGAAGGTAGAAGAGTAGGCAGAACACTCCTAATCTCGTTAAGTTCTAACGTTTGAGTAATGGGGAAAACCCATCCAGAGTTATGAATGATGTGAGACACAGTAGCCTCTTTTGGTATTCCTGAATCATAGGTAACTCTAGGGCCAAATTTGGCCATTAAAGGGCCCAAGGGATGCCAGTTATCATACCACAATGAAGTAGAGTGACCATTCCCTATCACACTAAAAATATAGGGCTGCACCTTGGATCTAAGATTTAGAAGCTTTCTCCAAATCCAAGAGCAATTACTTAGAATCCTCAAATTCCAGAAATTCTTCCCTTTAATTAAGTAAGATTTGACCCACTGACACCACATAGACTACTCTCCCTCGGAGATAATGTACCATATGTGTTTGGCAATGGCTGCCTGATTCCAAATTTGCATGGACTTGAATCCTAAACCTCCCTCTTGTTTAGGAGCACAAAGATGTTCCCAAGAGACCTTCGCACCTGTTTTTTTAAGGTCAGGTCCAGTCCAGAGAAAGGCCCTAGGAATGGATTCAACCTCCTTAATCACCTTTTTGGGGATGATGAAGAAGGATGACCAATAGGTTTGGATGGAAAAGAGAACATTTTGAATCAATTGAACTCTTCCAGCATATGTAAGATCCCTATTGGTCCAAGACTTGGTTTTGGCAGTTATACGATCTACCAAACTCTGACAATCAGAAGCTTTGAGTTTGGTAGAGAGGAGGGGAACACCAAGATACCTGACAGGGAGAGAGCCTTCTTGAAATTTAAGGACATCTAAAATGGCCAGCCTAGTGCTCGTGTTAACCCCAGAAAAGTAAACGCTACTCTTCCCAGGGCTAGGGGAGAGACCAGACAGGGCTTGGAACTCTAAGAGTGCCTCCTGTATATGGTGAATAGAGGACAGCTCTCCTTTACAAAAAATCATTAAATCATCAGCAAAGCAAAGGTTGATAAGTTGGTTTCTTCCACATCTCCAATGAAAGTGAAAATCAGGAAGGAGGGATTTCTCCTTTAGAAGGCAAGTGAGAACTTCCATGACAATCACAAAGAGATAGGAGGATAATGGGTCTCCTTGCCTAAGACCTTTTTTCCCTACAATGAAACCAGTGACTTCACCTTTTATGCTAAGAGAATAATTAGCAGAAGTAACACAAGCTTGAAGCCAATTGATCATTGTAGGGTGAAAATTAATGGAGGACAAAACATCCCAAAGGAATTCCCATCTAACATTATCATATGCCTTCATAATATCTACTTTCATGGCACATCTGGGAGATGGAGAAGATTTGTGATCTCCTCTCATAAGCTCCTGAGTGAGGAAAATATTATCAGCGATCCTTCTTCCCTTCACAAAGCTTGATTGAACAGGGTCAATTAACATTGGAAGGACTGCTTGTATGCTTCTAGCAAGAATTCTAGAGATGCACTTGTAAATCGTATCACAACAGGAAATGGGCCTAAAATCCCCAACCTTTGATGGATTAGGGACTCTAGGAACAAGAGCTACAGTAGTGGAATTTACCTTTTTGAGCAATTTTCCAGACCTAAAGAAGGTCTTAACAGCTGAGGTGACTTCATGGCCAATGATAGGCCAAGCCTTCTTGAAAAACCCCTCATTATAGCCATCAGGACCAGGGGCTTTGGAAGGACTAAGGGCCCAAAATGTATCCTTGATTTCCAGATCAGTAATCTCAGAAATCATTTCAGACCTTTGACTGTCTGTTAATCTCTTCCTCATCGCCTGTTGGACTCTTGTTTGACCCAGATAAGGAGAAGAATGGGCTGTCCCCAGAAGGGAATTGCAAAAGTTAACAAAGCTGGATTTGATAACCTTAATATCATGTGTGAGGGACCCATCATCTAAAACCAGACTAGTGAGTTTACTTCTATTTCTAGTGTTACTCACAGATTTAAAGAAGAGGTGCACTGATCACCAAGTTTAAGCCACTGAATTCTGGACTTTTGCTTAGCTATACTCTCCTCAGCTCTAAGCAATGATAATAGATGCCTGTGGACCACTCTCTCTTGGCTTATGATGGAAGGATTCACCAGCTGGGAGCTCATATTTTTCTGCAAAGATTCTAGAGTTTGCTTGGAGTCAGCAACCCTTCTAGAAATATCACTAACTCTCTAGTGTTTATCTGTTTAAACTCAGTTTGCAACAACCTAAGCTTCTCACAGACACAGAACATAGGATTCCCAATAATCACTCTCCTCCAAACTCTTTGAACCACAGGTAAGAACTGAGGATGGTCAACCAAAAAAATCAAAAAACTTGAAGGGTTTAATAGCCTTCTTAGGCCCAGGGATGATGGTCACAATGGTTGATGAGTGATCAGAGATCCCAGCAGTGTGAAAATGGGCAGTAGAACTGTTAAATGCTTTCATCCAATGCTCATTTACAAGGACTCTATCCAGCTTTGAACTGATAAAATGAGAGGGGTCTTGTCTATTAACCCAAGTGAGAAAACAACCTGAATATCTAAGATCATCTAGCTCTATGGAATACAAACAATGATTAAATTCATTCATATGAGGAGGCCAAAGTGAAGTGCCCCCATGAGCATGAATTCAGTTCCTTCAAAATCAATTAGGATTTCTGTAACAAGAACCTAAACTATTTTACCCTAACCCGTGGAGTTGGCCATTCTCTGCGTTTGCCCATTTAGGGCTCATGGGTTATTATCAAGCTCTTTGTTGAGCTTCTCTAAATCCCTAGGTTCTTTGCTTCATTAGCCTTGTGTTTATGCGTAGTATGGTTGTGTTCGTGGCTATCATGGATTAGATTGGAGTTTTGCGCTGATTGAAAGGGATAGCTTTACGGCTACCATTGACTAGATCGGTAGTTGGGCTCTGATTGAAATAGGTAGCTTCTGGGGTTGTCTTTGATTAGATTAGTGGTCGTGCACTGATTGAAAGGGATAGCTTCGCGAGCTGTCATTGATTAGATTGGTGGTAGTTCACTGATCGAAAGGGGCAGCTTGGTCCGCCTGCGGTTCGAGTGGCCACATTTTGTGGTTCCTCTTTCTGTTCCCCTTTTAGATTATAGCGAGCCTAGGGTATTAGGTTGAGGGTGGAGTAGTCTGGATAGAATGGGCGTGGTGTGCTAGGTACTTGGGAGGGTAGCCTTGTCGGATGTCGTCATCTCCAGTTCGAGTCTCTTCTCGGTTTCTAGTCCCTTTGTAGTAGCTGTTCTTTTAGAAGTGGGTATTATGCGTGTTCTCTGGATTTGATTGGAGTAGTAGTATCTTGGTTTGCTTATCCCTTCTCTGGAGACAGTGGTGATTGGTAGTTGGCTGAGAGCGGGTTGTTTCTGGCGAGCCTAAGGCTTGAATGAGAGAGTATTAGGCCAGATGGAATGGGCGTGGTGTGCAGGGTGGGGCCCCCTGTCAGATGCCGACATCTCTGGTTCGAGCCTCTTCTTGGTGCCTTGTTCCTCTGTAGTAGCTGTTCAGCTTACCTTGATGCCATTTGCTATGTTGCTGCTAGTCCTCAGTGTTGGTTATCTTTTGGTCGTCTCTGGCCGTGACTATTTATTTTATTTCCTAGCCTGGCGGGATGTGCCAGGTAGTAGTTCAATTTCATGTTATTTCTATTCATATCACTTCATATTATATCCCGTTGTACTATCCTTCCATTTAGATGGATAGTGCAACAGGGGTATGATCACTACACACATGACACTTTTGTTATTTTATTTATTTTACCCTACTCTCCATGTGGGTTGTGCATGGGTTATCGCAATTTTTTCAATCTTCTTTTTTCCTTTTCTTTTTCTCTTGGGGTATGCCCCTTGTAGGTTGTACATGCGGTTAACCTTTTTTAATTTCAAGCTAATTTACCCAAAAAAAAAACTCAGTTTTTACTCTAAATAAACATATGTTTTGAACTTCTCCAAAAGAAAGAAAGAACGGATTTTAGGAGACAAGAATTTAACGCTTGATTGCAGGTATTCGTATTTTATCTTAAGAATGGTTATGAGAATGTATACATGTTTGCTAGGATTTCTTGTTTTGATGTGTGATAAAGCATAAGTGGTCTCCACTCCAAAGGCGTCCGTACATGTGGCGTTATGCTTTAAATGGTAATTTGAACATGATAGATAGTATAGAGTTGGATGATCTTGATAGTTTAGTTTTAAGATTACAATGAATGATTTATGTATACTTACGTGAAAAGTCCTACTGCTGAGTCTATGCATGAAAACAAGACACATAAATTGAGAAAGTTAGAAACATGACATTTAGGGTGTTGTTAACAAAAGATGTGTCTTGAAAAGGCAGATGTTTTGAAAACCGCAATGTGGCTGAATTTGGTAGCCCATTGTGTGGAGTATATGTGTGTGCCAATGGGAATTCGGGACGGTGGAACCATTGTGAGGATACTCGGGAGACTGGAACTGCGGAACCGAGGTTCGGTGTGTAGTTTGGTTATCTGCAGAAGAGCCAATGCAAAGTTTTGTGTGCCAATGGGAACCCGGTGCGGTGGAACCATTGTGAGGATACTCGGGAGACCGGAACGGCGAAACCTAGGTTGGGTGTGTTAAAAATAATTTTGGAAATGTTGATTTGGTAAAGGAAAGGTTTTCACGTTTTACGAAATGTCGCGTAGGAGAAACTCAGAAATCATGGACATCAACGTTAGTTTAATAGTGGATGTTGATGTGTCATTGTTAGCTGTTTTGTTCAATATGCATCGTACTATGTGGAAATCGTTAATTTGTAAGTTAAGGGTTAGGGGGTATGGATTATTCTATTGAGCTTTTGTAGCACATGGTGTTACCCTTGGTGACCCTGACATATTATATTGGTGGCGACGCTGGTATAATGTGTCAGACCTTATAGATGAATTGGGCGAGCAGTAGTTAGAAACCCTAGTCTCCCTCCCTTTGTTAAATAAATGTATTCTTGTAAGAATTATGTTGTAATAATGAGCCAGATTCTATTTAGTTTTTCATTAAAAATTGTCTAATTAACGTTCCCAAAATTAGGGGCGTTACACAATTACTTCTCATGTCACTAGTCCATATTGCCGACCACCATATTGCACAATGACTGTACCTATACCATGGTCCCTTGTACCACGTGTTCGGGCCCTCTTTGAGCCTGTTCGGGAATACCTCCCTACAATATTGGAGTCAAATTTGAGGGTGTCACATTGTTTCATATTCAATGATGTAAACTTCTTAGAGCTATTATTTTCAGATTTTGCTGCTGCGTTTCTTGGTCTCAAAATTTAATGCCATTTTTCAGCTTTGGAGACAAATTGATTGTCCTATATTGTTCTAATGTGACTTGTGGGAGTCTTACCCATTTCTAGTTGTTGCCTCATTCTTTTTGCCTTGTATATTTTTGCTTGCTTTGGTTTTGTCTTATTGTGTTGATCTCTCATCAACTCAGATGTTGTCTTTCCCTCGTACTCCTATGTTCAATAGATTTCTTTTGTCGATGACAAAAAAAAAAGTGGGTTCTTTTCCTTGACTTATGAAGCCATAGGAAGATCATGGCTGATCATTCATATTCTAATACTTTTGATTTGTATTGTATATTGAGTTCATTGTTTAAACTCCTTTGAGCTTTGACTTGTTTATCGTATTGCCAAGTATCCTATGATCTCTCTTTGAATTCTTGATCAGCCTTGTTGGTTTTTTGAGCTTGGATGTTTGATTTGAAGTGCGTTAGGCCAACGTGACTTCAAGTTTGACATCTAGCTTAGTTTTCCACTTCCACTATTTTACCTTGGTTGGATCCCTTGATTTTGATGGCTCAATCTTACCAATCCTAACCTCCTTTGAACTTAAGTCTGGTCATCATTTTTGTGTCATCCGACAAGTATGTGGAACTCTTCTCTCTCTCTCTCTAACATCTCCTCTGCTAGGGTTCTCTTCGGCACAGCTGTTGCATGGGGGGGAGGCACCTCCCTCCGTCCTCCCCCGGGCTCCATTTTCCTCCTCCTCCTCCTCCTCCTCCTCCTCCTCCTTCTCTCTCTCTCTCTCTCTCTCTCTCTCTCTCTCCTTCCTCTCTTCTCCTGATCGTGACCATCTCATCTCCTTCTATCCCTCTTCTGTTTACCCCTTCTGCAATTCTGCCTCGTCGATGCTTTGGTTTGGCGACTTCGGGCCTAACAGGCGTAGTTCTGTGTTTGTGCATTTCTACAGGGCCCCAACCGTTTTTTCGCTTGTTGGTTGAAATGGGTATGCCTAACAGCGATTGGGGTGCGGCGGCGACCTACGGTGGTGGGTTCCTCCATGCCCTAATGCTTCGTTGGCTTCTATCTAGATCTCTCTGTCACCATTGTCGGATCCTTGATCCGATCTCTGTTTGGTGGTGGCAGGGGTTTCTATTTTGGAGTTGTTGGTGGCTGATGGATATGGTGGTGGGTTTGGATGGAGGAGGGCGGTGGGGCGATGCTGGTCCGCATCTGGTGGTGTTGGTGGTGGGGTGGTGTCTGGTAGTGTTTCTCTAACTTTTATTATGTAGGTTGCTTTCTTATATTCAAAATGATCGGTGAAGATGGCAGTGTTTGATCGGTGGTGGTGATGTGGATGTGGTTCCCATGGTTGGGTTGCTCTGGTCATTTTATGTGCCGAAGTTCGGTCGGCGGCCACTCCGAGTTCTCATCCGGGCGCGGGGCCAGCAGTTCATCATTTCTGGGTTATGTTGTTGCTAGTTTTTCATCGAGTGCAGGGGTTGTTTTGGGGGTTTGATGAGTTTGGTGGTGGCTGGTTTCACCTATGCCTTGTCGACTTTGATTTTTTTATTGTCGTAGGCCGGTTTCCATCTCCAATCTCTACATCTGGGAAAGGCCGGCTTGGTTTAATGGTGAGTCTGGTTTTCCGATGGTTTGTGCAGCGGTGGAGATTGAAGTGGTTAGGGTTTGGGTGGGCCGATCTCTGGTTTGGGCTTTCATTTATTTTATTTGGGTGTACGGTTGAGCTGTAATGTTTTACTGTTTTAGACTCTTGTAGATCGTTGGGTGTTTTGGGCTTTGCTTTATGATGTATCATCCAACTTTTTGTTGGATCCCTTTCTGCTTTCCTCGTTTTTAATAAAATTGCATCTTTTGCCGATCAAAAAAAAAGTATGTGGAACTCTTAGTTTGAATTGTGATTGTTATATAGATTGCTACTATAGAGTTTACATTTGATAAAAATTATCAAATGAGCATAAAGATCGGGACTGCTTGGGAAAACGACATTTTAGGGCCAAGCTTAGTATGAGAGACCACCAATAAGATTGTTTCATTTCAGCAACAACTAATTACTGACCAAGGTCACCAAAGGAACCACACAGATCAAAGGAGGCAACACTTTAACATTTGAGACTGGAGAGTTAAAGGTCACACCACAAAGCGACTTGATAATGTTTGGCTAGATTGGAAGTTACTATCGCATTTTATTAGGTCATTTTAGATACTTGAGAGGATTGAGAAGGTAAAGTATCGTCTTGCATTACCATCATGATTGTCAAAATTTCACGATGTTCATGTATCCATGTTATGTGTATGAACAGGATCTCTCAAGAGTAGTTGATTGAGCAAAACTCGGTATTGCGGATGACCTTTCCTACGTGGAGCGATAAGTGATATCGTACAAGCTAGCAAGTCTTTCAAGGGAAGTATGTTCCTGTGGTCGCAGTATGGCATCGTCATGGAGTCAAAGAAGCCGTGTGAGAGTAGAATCTGAATTCTGTTTGAACTATCTAGCTTCTTTTCTTCTTGAGGTGCGAGTCAAATTTCGGGGACGAAATTTTTTAAGGATGGTATATAGACCCGTGTCCAACTTTATTTCTTAAATATTTTCTTAACGTGAAATGAATTTTACAAGCAATGGATTCTTTTTTATATAGATGTGCATAAATGTACGGACATTCATTTGACCATGTTCAAATTCATGGGCCTTTGATCGAGTGTGTTGAGAGACTCTCATGTGTCATGCAATAATTTCTTGTAGAGCTAATTACTTGTTTAAGTGTTAGTTTGAGGGGTTCTATTGCAATGATTTATAGAATGCAAGAATTAGGATAGGATCTAGATTCTTGAGGGGGGAGAGTGTAATTCCTTCACACCATAAAACCATTTGGCACGAGAGAACTCATGTTCTCTATTTCTGTTTCTATTTCCAATTTGCCGTGGTTCTCTCTCTCTCTCTCTCTCTCTCTCTCTCTCTCTCTCTCTCTCTCTCGTGCACACGCACACACACAACCCCAAATACCATTCCGTTCATTTTTATTTTTTATTTTTGGGTATTTTGCTTCTACATCAAGAAAATTTGGAGGGATCAAAGCATTCTCTCAAGCTTGTGGGCTCTCAATCATGAACATCACCTCACTCATCTCTTTTGGTGTGCTAGCCTTTGAGGTAGGGTTTTCTACTAGATACCTTAAAAATGCAAGTAGTGTGTTTGAGAATTGATTGTTTTCATGTGTTTAAGTAGTATGTTGATCTATGATAGAAAAACCCTAATTTGAGTGATTGTGTAAACTACATATTTTACTTGTAGATTGAAATTGATGGATCTAGTGTTTGATTGGGTGTGAAGAGAATATTATGCCTAGGGAATTTGTGGTATCTAATATTGGCTTATGTTTAATTGAGTTGATAATTGATATACTTGTTTAGGGTATATGGATTTATTGTTTGTCTTTTGTAAAGAGCACATTTATTTCTTTTATATATTTGATATGGGTTTGTTTCTTGTTGACATAATTAATAAGTTTTTGAAGAGTGAGGTTGATAAAGTAAGATACTTAGATATCTATGTTTAGTGCTTCTGGGATTCGAAAACAAGGATTAAGATTTATTTTGATATAAGATGTTTTTACTTATTGAAAATGATTTGGGATTGATACTTGTTATTTGGGCAAATGAGCCATGTATTGGCGGCTGACTTGGCCATTTTATGCTCGTTGTGTAGCCTAAAACATATGGATAATGAGTTATTCATCAGTGTATAGTTTGTAAACTCACCCGAGATAAGGTGTTATGCATTTGAGTTAGTAGCTCATAAATTTGGATGATTTAGGGACCTAATCAGTCGCCCAGGATTGGTACACAACTGTGATAACTTGGACCTCGGTCTTATGTGCTCTTATTTTCTCATGCTTTGTTTAATGTTTTGACTTATTTTATGTTTGAAGAATTTTGGCTTAAATCATTCGAACTTGATTGCATGCATTAAGGATTGTGTCTAGCTAGTATGAAATTCGAGTTTTATAAAAAAAGGGGTATTTGGTGCAAGCATTCATATTTTCAAACATGTCACTTGTATCTTTTAGTTTCTGGTAGATTATGTGTAGGCAGTCATGTTCACCCCTACCTTACAGGTTCGGAGGGCAAGGATAAGCTTTGATAGACATGGTGGGGGAGCTGACTTTCGTGCTTTGATGAGTTGATCTAAGTGTTGTTTTGTTGGGTCTTGAAGGCTATCTTTTGACTACATGTGCATATTCTTTTGGCATGTATTGATAAATGTTAAATTCTACTCTAGAAATGCTTTGCTATATTTATTTTTTTTGGCAAATGGAAGGGAAAACTTGTACTTTCTTTTGTAGTTGAAGATCGCAAGGCCTACACCATGGAACCTTCTTTCTTTTTACGGATTTTGTAGTTAAGTGTGAGCTACTACATGGTGTAATGATATTGTTTAATGTACCTATGGACCTAGACATTTTAACATAAGACGAATAAGGTTTTCGACCTCTCCACCATCACAAAAGAAACAAACATCCCCTTTTTGAATTTTTCATAAAATCTCATCACATTTGGACGTGGCTTGAAAAGGGTTTTGGTACCTTGGTGGCAAACTGAAAACTATGCAAGATTTGGACGTGGATCACTTGTTGCTCTTCTTTTAATTTTGGTTAGACTTATAAAATAGAATGAAAGGAAAACTGTTTTTATTTATTTGGTGGTGATTTTTTTTATTGAGATTAAAATGAGATAATCGATTTATAAAAATTGGGTTGTGACGTTAACTACCAAGGAAAGGTGAGTTTATTTTAATCATTTTGTTTTGTACAACACTACACTTTAGAAGGCCTTGGAACAACTCAGGTTAGGGCAATACAGTTCTCAATGTGCTTTGAATCTTATACTCTTTATGGAAGTTTGGGGCTTATCTTTCAATTTTAGTAGTAGTAGTTTATTTGTGATCTTCGAGTAGTTAGTTGTTCATGCAATAACCAATTTTCTTCACATGCGAACTTCCTCTTTATTTTTGAAAAGATTCATTAGTTTGTCCCTAATTGAGATAATATTATTCTCACAAAATATCGTCCTCCAGTATGTGGACACCCCCTCGGAGAGGCATCTCCACACAGTGATCTCGCTACATGTTTCATCGGTGTGAACTTGAACTGTGGATATTCCCATGGTTAGAAGTATCGCCACATAGTTAAAGCCACATTAAAATAGAGTCGCCACTTAGTTTTAAGATAACTAAGAAAATAAGTAAAGATTCAGGAATTGGAAGCCAAAAGTATGGTGAGGGGAAGGTGTTAGGCAACCTTCTCCACCCAGCCACGAGGTTGGCCTATAATTATTCAACACAAACTCAATCATTGTTTTTTTTTTTTTTGGATAAATCAGCTTGAAATTAAAAAGAGGCTAACCGAATATACAGCCTACAAGGGGCATACCCCAGGAGGACAAAGGAAAAGAAAAGAAGATAAAAGAAAAGACAGAGAGCCTATGCCAAATGGCTACATAGGACTAATGGTAAATGAAACACCTGTTTCCTACCCATCTGATAGAGGGATACAAAACAGATAGCAAAAGGATTACACATTGTGCATCCTTGCAATAAAGCCACGACAAAGAAGTATAAAATTGCAAACAACCTTGCAATAGAACGATATTTACAAAAGTGTATAATATTTAGACATCAACTTGAAGCAGTCCGGACATTCAACTCGTGGCAAACCAGTAGCAGCCACCATCCAATTCTTCTGCAGACCAAAATATAAAACCGAAGGGGCAGCTGTGTGGTAAAGCAGAGCTGCAGAGCAGCTGGTCACTACTGCTGCAACAAGGAGCAGTGGCTTAACAGCAACATACAGCAGCAGCACCACCAAACTATAAACAGCAGCGGCTAGGCAGCAAGTATAACAGAATAGGGAAGCTGGACAATAGCTATCAATGCCTCTCAAGGTTTGCAAAAACTAAAGCAGAGCACATGAATCTGTAACAGAACAGCGGCCAAATTAAGGCCGTAGCAAAACAGAGGCAGCTGATCAGCAGCTACAGCAACGCGTGACAGATAGCAGCAGATACAAAAGTGCAGCAGCACCACACGTAATTGGCAGCAAGGTGTGCCAGCCTCAGAACTTAACAGAGAGAACGAGAGCAAGCATCAACATCCATTCAAATCCACAGTAGAGAACATTGGCTTAAGAGCATACAATACATAACCGATAGTATTATATCCTACAATGCAAAAACCGATCCTAAATGCATGACAACAGAGCATTAAGGTAATAGAACAGTAGCTCAAACGGCCACAGCAGAGCAGCAACCCAACAGAAAAGTCAAAATGCAGAGGACTTCCCCCTTTGCGAAGGGAGATCCCAACGACAGCCCCTGATGGTTAGGCATAAAATAAAGTTGAAAAACTCAGAAGAGAAAACATTCTTACTGAGATAAAGAAGAACTGTAACAATATACAACTTGGAAGCTTCAACAAACCAGGTATAGCAAAGATGAATATGGAAAGGAACCTTCAAAGCCCGTACTGAATACTCAGTAGACAATATAGAACCCATGAAAGTAACATAAGACCAATAAAAGACAAGAGGTCAAAGCCACACACCATGAACAAATAGGTTGCAGGAACAAGGAATTACGAGTTATGTAGCCTAAACTGCTCACTCTGCCACTCCCTCGAAGCCTAGACCGCCAGCAAACTACAGCAAATAGGGGCCTCGAACTCTCTCGACTCTCCCTCACAATATGATTCCCACTAAATATTACCTCCACTCAAAAAGATTTGGGGCTCAATCACACACCTCACAGGATCACACATATGCTGGAACACACAAAGTAACAGATTACCAATAATTCTAGCATTGAGAATAAGATAAGAACCTTGTATATCGAAGTATTAGCGACGTTCTCAAATCAAACTCATAATGTACCCTCCAAGCACAACCTGTCAGTTAGCCACATGAGAAGATAGAATTTGGAAAACTAATGCAAATCATAATCATGTACCCGCAACATTCCACTCATTTACTATCCATGCTTCTTGTGAATGAGGCATTCTAGGAAGTGATGAAAGTCTATTCCTAACCATGGAGCAAATTTTGTGAACAACTGTCTCCCAAGTATAGGAGAGGTTTTGGAATTTCCGTACGTTCCTTTCGAGCCAAATATGATATATGGTCACTGCAAAAACAAGTTTTGTAATGATAGCCCTAAGAGATTTACCCTTGACACCTGAAAGAAATGTGACCCAATCATCCCAAGACCTACTGTGCCAAGAGACATGAAGCTTGGTCTGGATGGCATCACATACCAATAGGGAGTAAGGGCAATTAAAGAAAAGATGGTCATGACTTTCCAACCCCTGACACATACTACAATGGGGAGAAAGGTTGAGACCAAAAAGCACAAGTCTATCAGCCGTGGATAACCTATTCTGAATAGCCATCCAGGTGACAAAACTGCACTTTGGAATATGTCCTGAGAACCATACCAACTTATACCACAGGACTTGAGGAATGGGGGTTCTCAATTTGTCCCATAAAGAGGCAATTGAGAACTGACCATTGGGTGTGAGGGTCCATTTAAATTGGTCAGCGGTGTTCAGCCTAGACTGAACCAGAGAAGGCAAAGAATTCCTAATCTCGTTAAGCTCAAAGGTTTGGGTTATGGGGAAAGCCCAGTTTGAGTTAAGTATTATGTGAGACACAGTTGCCTCCTTCGGAATACCAGAATCATAAGAGATTCTAGTGCCAAATCTGCTTATCAATGGACCAAGAGTATGCCAATTATCGAACCACAGGGAGGTGGATTGACCATTACCTAAAACACTAAGAATGAATGGTTGCACCACAGGTCTGAGAGTTAGAAGTTTCCTCCAAACCCAAGTGCAATCATGAGGAATTTTCAAGCTCCAAAAATTCCTCCCTTTTATTAAGTAAGATTTGACCCACTGACACCACATTGACTGTTCCCCCCCTGAAATTAGAAACCAAATGTGTTTGGCAATGGCTGATTTGTTCCAAACTTGCATAGATTTAAAACCAAGACCACCCTCCTACTTAGGAGAACACAAGTGTTCCCAAGAGACCTTGGCGCCGGTTTTTCTTAGATTAAGGCCAGACCAAAGAAATGCCCTAAGAATTGATTCAACTTCCTTAATCACCTTTTTAGGTATGATGAACAAAGAAGACCAAAAAGTTTGGATGGAAAAAAGGACATTTGAGATTAATTGAACCCTACCAGCATAGGTGAGATCTCTGTTATTCCATGTCTTAGTTCTAGCAACAATGCTATCCACTAACCTTTGACAATCGGCCGGGCCGGGCCCACTCCGGCCACCGGAAGGCTGATCGGAGCCGACCAAAAATTTAAAAAAAAAAACCGAGTGGGTCATTGTAGGAATCAATGGCATTTGATGTGTGTAGGTGGCCGATCCAAACACTCTATAAAAAATGGAGTGTTTGGATCGGCCACCTACATTTTTTTGTCTACAAATTGTATACAAAAAAATGAAGCGTTTGGATCAGCCATCTACACACATCGGATGCCGTTGATTCTCGCGTTCACCCACTCGATTTTTTTTTTAGAATTTTTGGTCGGCTCCGATCAACCGTCTGGTGGCCGGAGTGAACCCCTGAGCGGCGTCGGGAATTCGGTCGGGATGCTTAGACTTTCTGATGTTACTGGTACCAATAAAGAATAGTGGTCAATGTACTTGATTATCCCCTTGACTTTGTCCCTAGAGTTCAAAGTTCCAACTCTAAAATAAATTTTTTGGAGAAAAACTGAGAAAGTGGAACCGAACACAGTGAATATAATTCCTTTCAAAACCTTTTAAAATGATTTATGCAATCTTCCTAGTTATTGGAAGAACAACTGGAGTTAAATAGTTGTTTGTGTTTGCAAAGCATGTAAATCCAAGCTCCAGATGCCATTATCCACTTTCACTCTCTCAGAGCTTCCATAATGCTTTCATTCCACATTTGTCAAGCAAAGGATAGTTGAACGATTAAAATTAGTTCAGCAGGAACTCTATGTTTGCTCGAAATCGGATTCCAAAAATCTACCTGTGAACAAAAAAACAAACTTGGATGGGTATGCTTTGCTAAAATAAAAGGTACAGTTCTTCATCCAAGTTATGGCACCAAACGAGATACATGGTGATATGATTACGCCTAATCTATTCCTTAAATAGAGAGATACACTGGGATATGAGCAGAGAAGCGTGACAGCTGTGGGTACTCCTTGAATTACGATATGATACACAGAGATAAATTTATCATCACATGAGCCTCCTGAAGAACTTCGCTGCTTGAACCCTATTCCATCTTTTCCGCAATTGGTTCGGTGATAAGAATGGTGGATGCAGAAACGGAATTGAAATTGAAAGGAAGAAAAGAAGAATCTTTATTGATTCAAAGGAACATAACTACTCAAGGAATTCTCGTCCTTTTTTTTAACACATTACAACTCTCATGCCTCTCACCATTGCCCCTTTTGCCTTTTAATTTTATAGAAGAAATCCCGCTAATCCTAACTTACTAATTCACCCAACTGAACTTGAACTAACAACAACCACCAATACTAACAGCTCCCTAACTGTCCCTTAACTCATGCTACCAATATTCAGTATTAGAGTGTGTATCATTCCACCCCCCTTTAACAAACAGTAGCTCCCAATTGAACTCAAATCTTGGAAAGGAGGATTGTATCTTGACCTTCAAGACTAAATATTCAAGTCACACCTAGAAAAGCAATTTCAAACTTACATTATACCAGTTCTGGGTTGTAGCCGCGTGGTCGCCGGTGGCTTCTTGAGCTGCCGGCTTGGAAGCTTTGATCGGTAGGGGGCTAGGCAAGAGAAGGGATGCTCTATGACGGAGGGGGTGTATGTTTTGTTTTATTTCGTTTTTGTCCGGATTTAGTCCGGTGGGTTGTTGATTTCCATCGATTTTTAATGTTGTCTTTGATATGGAGCTCCACCATCCCGAGCCGCCTGGTGTTTGGGTACTAACTCCACGTTAGCCGATCCTTATTGATAACGGTATGGAATGAAAGATGTCTCTTGTTTAAGCTCTAAACATCAGCGTCGTCTCTTTGTTTTTCTTGTATATCGTTAGCTTTTGGGTTTTGTTGTGTCTCTGTATCTCTGTATTCCGGTGATAATCTATAGATGTCGTATGGCTTTTTATATGAACATGCTTCTTCCATTGACAAAAAAAACTCACATTATACCACCACATCTGAAAAGGTTATAAAGATTGGTGTCTTAGTTTCGGACATGGTTTTCGAAGATTAGTAAATTTGGTAAATTAAAAACCCATTTTGAAGATTGGTGTCTTAAGTTTTGGAAATGGTTTTCTTAGATTAGTAAAATGCGGTAAATTTAACCTATGACAATGATAATTGGCAACCAAAAACCCTTTGGCCGGAGGAGCACAATCAATTTCACAAATGCAGGGAACTACACCCGAACTAAAGAAACTCTAGGGAGATTCAGTTTATGAAAATGTGAAAAATGCATAAATGCAGGGAACTGCATGGTGAATAGAGAGGGATTAGGCAGTGGAGACCCTAACCTAGAAATTCCAAGGAGGAAAGACAATAGAGCCCCTGAAAGAGGATAAGACCTCTTTAGAATCAGTGCTCAACAACTTGCTCTCTCTAGGGAATGTTCACATTGTGCTCAATCTCTGGGATTTAATGAAGAGACGTTCATATTTATAGACCACACGAGCTAATGCTCCGACACCAAGTGGCGCGCTGATAAAATGACACGTGTCCCTTCTGTACCCCCTGAACTCCGAGGTGTCGCTACCCTCGCGATGACCACGAGTATGATGGTAAGCGTGTCCTCTTATTCGCGGAGATCCTCTTCTTCTTTTATAGCCACCAAACCACTAGATCCCTTTCATTCCCGTAGGGCAAGGTCGTGACCTACTCTGTCGCACCAGTACCATTACCAAGCCTCAAGGGGCCCTTCGGGTCCTACCCAAAGGCCGGAGCAGACATAAGAGTCTGGGCAAGTTCTTTGTGCATCTTGGTTAGACCACGTTATTGTCTCCATTAGATTGGGACCGCGCCAAGCATCCACCTGAATAAATGTAGTTCTCTCCTTAAGGGAGGAATCTGTGCTCGCGAACTTCACATGGGTGCAGCGGAGCGATGGGTAGCGCGAGGCTCCCATGCGCGATGGGCCACGTGTCGCAATGCTGAGACGCCACGTGGCTAGCTAGGGTTCGTTGGTCAAACCATCAACCCCGCGAAGTTGAGTACATATGTCGCATGCCCATTGGTTAGTCAACCGGTCAACGGCCGCGCCTATTGATCCTACAATTGCCCCCCACGCTCGTGTGACTCACGCTGTGTCATGCGCACGTGTAACGGTTGGAATGGTTCAGCCTTGTGGAATCATCACACCCCTTAATTTATTGCATCTCTTTCTCGAGATACGGGGGGCCTATCCCCTTTTTGAGTATATATAGCCACACTTAACCCAAAACCTTGTCACTTTCCAACAGATTCAATCTCTATCCTCTCTCTCCATCACAGCTTCCAACTTTCTTCTTCTTCTTTCCATCTCTCTCGATTGCAACTTTCTCTTTCTTCTCCCTTCTTTTCACAAACCCACTTCTCGGTTCGAGATGGTGAGAGACAATATGGAGTCGGGGAGCAGGGCCATTTTGTAGACTTCCATCCGAGCACTTCCGACGGGCGAGTGGCATCAGGCACCATAGCTTGGTGGCTTGAGTGACTCGTTTTGGCGGAAGGTGGAGGCCTTTGTCATAGAGACGGAGATCCTAGAGGAGCCTCTCTCCCTAGTCCCCGAGGTGTCGCCCGAGGAGGCTGATCTGATCCCTCCCTCTTCCATTTTGAGGTTTCGAGTGGAGAGGGGGGACGTACCTTCTTGTTTTGTCAACTACGAGGCCGTTTCCCAGGCGCCGGTCCACTGGCATGACTGGGTTGAGTCGGTCTTGAGTAACCTCAACTTGGCGCATACTCTCAAAGCTTCTCGTGCCCTCGAACCCATCCGCCTGCCCGCGCAGTTAAACACCCGGAAGAACAACGCCAACATCGATCTCCTGGTTTCTCAATGGAGCAAGGACACCCATACTTTTGTGTTTCTTTGGGGAGACGACGGTCCGACGCTTCAGGACATGGTCGTGCTAATGCAGCTGAGTATGAGGGGGTCAGTGGCTTTCGACCCCTTGAACCTTTCTTCGATCGACGCAAGGCTGGTGGACCATTTAAGGAGAGTGTACACAGAGGCGGGAAAGTACGGGTCTCGCTTCGATCGAGAGGGGCACGTGCGGGCCCTTTCGAAGTCCGGTAAAACATCTTGGGGCTATTGGCAACGATACTTCTTCAAGAACTTGCCTCCTCCTGAGACTGTTCCTCCCGTAGGGCAAGCGACTAAGTTCTACGGGAAGATGTATGATTCTGATCTCCATCTTGCAGGTTTTCTCGTTTATTGGCTGTCTTTCTTCGTAATCCCTGACTTCCCCTACGAAGTGCCGAACTATACTCTTTTCCCCTCGGGATAAGTCTCGCGAGAGGGGACTTTGTCCCTCTTGGCCCTCTCTTTCTAGGTTCTTTATTCCATCTACTGGACCAAGTTCACACTGATATCGAGAGATCCATGGGACGTTATGATATGGTGTCGGTGGTCCACACACAATTCCTCATGGCCTTCTGCTTTGAGCATTTCCCAAGCCTTACGCCCTCCCTGGGAACTGAAGTGGGGGTGACGAGCCACACCCTCGAATCATGAGGTGGAGAGGGGTTAGTTCGACCAAGTCTTGGGGGAAAAGTATTGACAACACAAGCAGGTTCTTTCCGCGACCTTATGCTGAGCCTATCGAAGGTGTCCTCCCCACCAGTTTCTTCTCTGAGAATGACCGCCTTATGGATTTCCCGACTGAAGGTGTCACTATTTCTGCCTCTGCTCTTGCTGCATTTGCCGCTGCTTGTCCGTGTTCTCTTCCAGCGTTATGTGCGGAGGGGACACGTTCTGTGTTGTATCGTCCCAATAGGGTAGACGGCAGCTTGGTTATGATCAGGGTGTGCCATGTCTTTTTTTTTTTTTTTGGGTAAATTAGCTTGAAAATAAAAGAGGCTAACCGAATATACAGCCTACAAGGGGCATACCCCAGGAGGAAAACAATACAAAACAAAAGAAAGATTGAGGAAATTGAAAGTCCAAGCCACGTGGCTACATGAAGGATAATACTATAGTCTATCAAGGTAATGAGATGGAGACAAAACAAATAACATCAAGAGATACATTTGTTTCCTAACCATCTACAAATGGATATAGGATCATTCCAATGACGGAACTGAATCTAGAACACCAATGGGAGGAACCGGAGCCTTGAACAGCCTTCAATGGACTCCGTGAGGTACATGACGAAGGAGGAACCCCATCTACTGCTGCATAGGTGGTAGTAGTCCCTGGAATAATGTAGCCACAGCCCTTGGTACGAGATACTTTGTTTTCTGGAGCTTGACATCTCAATATACCAGCGACAGAGTACGTCGAACAGTATCAGAGTAAGACATGACGTAAAAGAGCAACTAACAGCAGCAGCAACAGCTAAGAGTAGCATCCAAACACTTCAATGACAACAAATCTAGTATAACAGCAGGAGCACCAAGTTGTAACCAACTATACAGCAGCAGAACATCGGTAAAACAATAACAGAACAGCAATAGTCGTGGCATAACAGCCCATTTGTAACAGCAAAGGAGTCAAAAGGAGCTACAATCGTGAAGAGTAAAGCCGTAGCAGTACCCATGACTGGACTGCAGCATCACGTCTCGGTTCATCAACAAAATAGCAGCCTTAGTAGCTGCAACACAATACAGCAATGGCAGCAGCAGCATAGTGCTAGGTCAGGCGCCTCCGTTGGAGAGTTTTGAGAGTCTTCGTCGCTTCACTAGGACTTTTATGGGAGAACTGTTCGAGGGTTACAACATTGTGGTGCTTTCGAGGAATGACAGGGAAACTTCCTTTATGGCTAACAATCGTTTGGCTTGGCGCCGCAACCTCGACTCATTTATCAATTATGTCCACGGCGTTCCTGAGATTCCGGCTTTTTCAAACGTCTACCATCGCGACGTATCTTTAAAGTCTCCGAAAGTAAGGCAACCTGGGTGGCGCGGTAAAAGCAGCTACTGGACCTCATCAAGCGCCACCCCCGCAGCCAACAGTTGAGATTTTGATGTTCACCGGGAACATGCGATAGTCGCGCAGGATTCCGTCAATGCATATTTCAACCAAGTGTGACTCGCCCACTGGCTCGTGGCAGTCCACAGCTTTGTCATGAAATCGCTTAATGTAGTCAATGATATCCTCACCGTTTCGCTAGGTTTCCTTCACAAGGGACAGGGTAGTGACCTTCTCGCGGACTTGGAAGAACTTAGTGTAAAACTTGTTTACCATTTCTTCCCATGTGGCGATCGTGTAAGGTTTAAGATTCACATACCAAGTGTATGCTCGCGAGGTAAGGGACTTAGAGAACTCGCAAAGGCAAGGTTACGGTCACCAGAGTGGGCTCCGAGGGTTTCAATGAAACGAACTACATGCTCTTGGGAGCCACCCTCTTTGCCATCGAACTTGATGAACTTTGGTGGGGTATACCCTTTAGGGTAGGGTAGAAAGAAGATGGTTATAGGATATGGGGGTTGTATATCGGGGTTGGGTAGGGAGGGAAGAGTGGCTTTGGTTTTTTCTTTGAGTAGGAGGGCTTAAACATCAGCTGCAGTGAGAAATTGATTCTGAGATTGGCCATTTTTCTCGGCCTGGAGAGGCAGCAGGTGGACTGAATCGGTACTCGTAACAGGGGCCGGTCCAGCGGCTTGGGGATTTAGGGGGTTTTAGACAGGGTTTGCTGGATCTGCTGCTACTGCGGCGACGGGAGGCGGCTGGGCTACGACAGGCGATACTGTTGGTGGTACCACCGGCGCCGCTGACAGAGCTGCAGTAATAGCCTTTGTGAAGGCAGTCATAGCAGCAATCAACTGATTTTGGCCATCTCGGACAGCCTGAAGAACCTCCATGGTGGCGTCTCCCCCCTGAGTGGAGGTTCCGTCGCCCTCTCCCAAGATCGGCCCAATATTGAGTAGATCTTCCGCCATGGCCACTGGTGTGCGAGTTGGAGGTCGTTGAACAGCTGGGGTTTCTAAACCATTTCTTAAGCTAACCATAAACTAAGCGACCTCCCGAGCAGAGTCGCCAATTTAGGATAGGTCTTATTTCTGAATGGACAAATACACTTAGATGAATAGATGTGCCAGAGAGGTTGGAATAGCCGATGGAAGGAGTGATCTAGAAGGCTGAAGAAGAGAGCAGAGGTGAAAAGAGAGGGATTAGGCAGTGGAGACCTTAACCCAGAAATCCCAAGGAGGAAAGACAATAGAGCCCCTGAAAGAGGATAAGACCTCTTTAGAATCAGTGCTCACCAACTTTCTCTCGGAAATGTTCACAATGTGCTCAATCTTTGGGATTCAATGAAGAGACATTCATATTTATAGACCACACGAGCTAATGCTCGGGCACCAAGTGGCGCCCTGATAAATGACAAGTGTCCCATCTGTACCCCCTGACCGCCGAGGTGTTGCTACCCTTGCGATGACCACGAGTATGATGGTAAGCATGTCCTCTTACTCGCGGAGATCCTCTTCTTCTTTTACAGCCACCAAACCACTAGATCCCTTTCATTCCCGTAGGGCAAGGTCGTGACCTACTCGGTCGCGCCAGTACCGCTGCCAAGCCTCAAGAGGCCCCTTGGGTCCTGCCTAAAGGCCGGAGCAGACATAAGAGTCTGGGCAAGTTCTTTGTGCATCTTGGTTAGACTACGTTATTGTCTCCATTAGATTGGAACCGCGCCAAGCATCCACCTGAATAAATGTAGTTCTCTCCTTAAGAGAGGAATCTAGGCTCGCGACCTTCACATGGGTGTAGCGGAGCGATGGGTAGCGCGAGGCTCCCAAGTGCGATGGGTCATGTGTCGTGATGCTGAGATGCCACATGGTGAGCTAGGGTTCGTCGGTCAAACCGTCAACCCCGCGAAGTTGAGTACACATGTCGCATGCCCATTGGTTAGTCAACCGGTCAACGGCCGCACCTATTGACCTTTCCTACACACCCGAACCAAAACCATACCTATTTATGCCCTCTGCATTCGAACAACCCGCGAGTGAAATTCCTCATTGACACGCCCAAGTAGAGCCTGGCTGAACCAATCCACTAGCCACAGTAATAGTCACTACACCCAATTGTAAACAGACAAAAATGAAAACCTATATTTGAACATAGCCAAAACAACCAAGCAAGGAAATGGTAAGTTTTGCAATCGAAATTTGGAGTCAAAGAGCGTCAGGAAGACTTCCCAAAATCATTCCCCCTCTACGGTTGATAGCTATGGTAATGAACCGTGGTTTGCAATCTCAAAGAAGAAAAAGGGCACCCAGAATCAAGATTAAAACATGGTTGGTTAAGTTTGCCCATCCAATTTAAAGATGGTGTCCCGCTTTATTTCTTGATTTTAGGTGGCGTGTAAATTAAATATTACTCCCTCCGTCCCATAAAGTTTGACACTTTCACTATTCCAGCCCTATGAAAAAATTAACTGTATCTTTGAATCCGTAATATTTTTTATGAGTAATATAGATCTTGTTTGATAGATTTTAATTTGTTCTATTAACCAAAGTTCAAAAAATTGCCTAAAACATTATGGATTGAAAGATATATGCAATTTAAAAATGTCACGCATTCCTGAAAAAATGCCAAACTTTATGAGACGGAGGGAGTAGTATGTATTCGCTGTCTGGACAACCCTCAGATGAGTGACTACGCTCTCTGCGTAGAGAAAGTTGTGTGAAATTATTCAATAATTCTTGAGTACTGTCACGCGGTGTTCCAGACCATTCTATAACTACACATTCTTATGGGGTCCATGATTAATTGTATGAACCCCATATAAATGTGTCATTTTAGAGTCATTCGGAACACTACGTGGCGGTGCTCCCAGACTACTGAATAACTACTTGAAAGAAGTTGGTGTACCTTCGGTAAAGTAGTACTCCATTTTCTACTAATACACATGTTTATTTTATCTTTTTGATCATTTTAGTTTACATTCTCTAAATGAAGGGAGACCTGGCAAAAAATCCCTTACATTTACATTTTTTGAACTCAAGGACAAACACCTTTTGCAATCAAACATAAGGACAAATGTGCCTATGAAAGTGCCTAAAATCCTATGGTACCCTGTGAAAGTGTCTAAACCACTAAAAACCTATAATAGGAAAGTACACCCTAAAATCCTATGAAAGTGCCTAAACATGTTTTTGGCCTTATGGCTAAAACTCAAAAAGTTGAAGAACCTCTACTGAAAACTATTTTGTTGGCGTCCTTATCCTAAATGAAAACTATTTTACCGTCCTTATGGCTAATTTTCCTCTAAATGAATCTAATGAAATAGAATTGACAATTATCTAATGAATCTAACTCAAGTAATAAATAAATATTGAGTGAAAACAATCTAATGAATTTTTATTTTTTTGGAGGAAGAGCAAGAAATGCATTAATAATGAAAGAGAGAAAGGTACAACTGTGTTGTCGCTATTACAATAAGGAAGACACGCCAACGATGAGCGAAGACCAAACTAGGCCTAAGGAGCAAAACATAATGTACTAATCCGCAAAACACAAAAATCACATTATCTATGCTATCGCCAGAACATAAAGGCCAACATGAGGCTTAGGGACGCTGTCGACCAGCGAAGGCCAACAAAAGCCTAATGAACGGGACATAGCGTTGAGTGTGTGGGATATGTGTGTGCGGCACGAAACTACAACCTAACAAAAACAAGTACAAATGAAACAATAGCAACGACAACACAAAAACCACCACCGCAAAAACTAACCGACCAACCCCAGTGCACAACTAACTACAACTGAACTTATTACCAAAACTAAACTAATGCAACACCGGATAACCACTACTAGATCCTGTCAACCGAAGGCGGCCAAATCAGTTGGCCAATAAAACAAAACAAACCTCAGCGCCAAATTCCTATTCCGACTGCAAGACCCCCTCAATTGAAAGCGACCAAACCGCTGGCCGGATCGCGCCCATTTTTAAAGGCGGCCGACATAAATCAGTTGCAACCTAATGAATTGAATTTAAACATTGACGATGCTTTTTAGTATTAATTTCTGTATCGATGTCTTTCTTTTCAAATCAGTGATTATCTTTTTAACCTAAGTAAATTTTGAGAACCAACTTCAAGCAATTACACCCTACTTAGAATCCAATACAACCTTAAGCAAGCTTTTCTCAATTCCCTTCCTAAACCATTGGGAAATGAGACAACAAGGCTCCTTCAGACAAAAGGATTGACGCTGAATGCAACATCCCTTGGCGGTATTTACCAGCATTCTTTGATTGCCCTGGAAAAACTGTGCAATCACCAGAAATTTCTCAGAACTCTTGAAGAACAGGGAAAATTTCTTGGCAAAGCATGTGACCGTCCAGACCTATCTATAAAGTGCAAAGACAAGAAGTGCACTTGCCGTCCTTCATATCGAAAGACCAAACACTTTCAGAAATGGAAGTTCCGATCTCTTGGCAAGTTTTCAAAGTTTTCCAAATCTGGCAAGTTCTCACGCCGGAAAAAATGGAAATTCTTCAAGAAGAAAAAGTTCAGAGGACAACGAAAGTCTGATCGCTGTTACATATGTGGAAAGAAAGGGCACTATGCCAAACAGTGTCCTAATAAAGCAGCAAGAGAAAAAATGGTGAACTCTTTGGCCCTCATCAATGATGATCTTGAAAATGCTGATGTTGAATCTCTATTTTCCATTGATGATGAAGCAACAGATGAAGCAGTCCTTGCATTCACCTTTGATGACTCTTCCTCTTCCTCAAAACTTGATGATTCTTCCGATGAGCCTGATCCATTCCCCTATGAAATCCAGACATTTGGATTCTCAAACATCATGCTGGCTCAACCTTTAGCCAAGGTCAACATCTTACTTGGCAAATATGAAAAACCCATACCAGTTATCGCTTTCTTTGATACTGGTGCAGCAGCCTCTATTCTCAACCCAGCAATCCTCCCCAGGTCCTATTGGCAGTCCTGTTTCAGACCCTTTATAGCAGCCAATGGAGAAACATTTGTAATCACCTTGCTCAGTAAGCCTATTACCATCCAACTCTTCCCTGGATACACCATTAAATACCAAGTTTATGGTTCTGATCTCACAGGAAAAGATTTATTATTCAGCTTTGATATTCTCTAAAATCTCAGCAAAATCTCCTGGCTCAAAAAAGGCTTGAAATACAAAAATTACCTGTTACCTTGGACCACTCAACCCAATCTCTTTTCCATAGAAAACTTTTCCATCATCAAAGAAACCATAATCCAAACCTCCTGTGCAGAATCTCATTCCCAGTTCCTTACCAAATGCTCCAACCCACTTTGGAGAAATCCAGACTTCTTCATTTCTCTTCCCTTTAAGAAAAATGAAGACATCAACCCTACCAAAGCTACCCATCATGGAATGAACCCAGAACACTATCAACTTGCTCTTCAAAAACTCCAGCAACTTCAGTCAGAGGGTTTAATTGAGCCCACAACCTCTCAGTGGGCCTGTGAAGCATTTTATGTCAACAAAAGAACAGAGCAGATAAGAGGAAAGCTCTGCCTGGTTATCAATTACCAGCCTCTTAATCATTTTTTGCAGGACAACAAATTCCCTCTTCCTCGAAGAAGCGTTCTTTTTGCAAATTTGCCTAAAGCTCAAATTTTCTCTAAGTTTGACTTAAAAGCAGGTTTTTGGCAACTGGGCATCCATCCAGATGATCGTCCCAAAACTGGCTTTTGCATTCCAGATCACCACTTCCAGTGGTCAGTCATGCCTTTTGTATTAAAAACAGCTCCATCCTTATTTCAAAAGGCCATGATTCGGGTATTTGCTCCTCTTCTATCCTCAGCCCTTGTATATATTGATGATATTCTACTCTTCTCCCCAGATATCGAGTCTCATGCTCTCTTACTACAGTCTTTTCATTCCCTTGTCCAAACCCATGGTATAATGCTCTCAGAGAAAAAGATGATTCTTGCTCAACCAGAAATTGATTTTTTAGGGATGCATATCTCTAAAGGTCAATATACCCTCCAGCCTCATATAGCCTCCCAACTTGACCATTTTCCAGATGAAAACCTCACAGTCAAACAAGTTCAACAGTTCCTTGGGATTGTTAACTATATGGCTAATTTCATTCCCAACCTTCCCCAATACCGTACTCCTCTCTCAGCTCTACTAAAGAAAACTCCTCCTCCTTGGTCAGTCCATTGTACCAAAGTTGTCGTAAACCTCAAAGCCATATCCAAAACCCTTCCTCCATTAACCATACCTTCCGATGGGAAAAGAGTCCTTCAGACAGATGCCTCTGATCTCTATTGGGGAGCAGTTCTTTTGGAAGAAAATTCAAAACAGAAGCACAGAATTTGTGGATACAAGAGTGGTGCCTTCTCTCCAGCAGAACTTCATTACCACTCTACTTACAAAGAAATTCTGGCAATCAAAAGGAGCATTGAGAAGTTTGAATTTCATCTAATCGGTCATCATTTCCTCATTGAGACCGATATGATGAGTTTCCCCAGTATGCTCAAATTCAAATAGAAACACCTTCCAAAGGCACAGTTACTCAGATGGGCAAATTGGTTTTCCAATTGGAGTTTTGATGCTGTCCACATAAAGGGAAAACCAAATGTCCTCCCTGATTTTCTGTCAAGGCTTAAAAAAGAAATCAACCAGTTTTCCAAAACAAAAACCCATTCTTTTGTCCCTTGTTGCTTTCCCATGATTTCCTGTTTTCACCCAGTTAATCTTCCTATCCACCTCCAGTGTCATCTTGTTGAATTAACCATTCTTTCCAGATGTGTCCAAATGTGTCAAAACCTTCAACATCTCTGTATTTTCAAATATGGTCTTGATGAAGGTCCCATAAAAGGTTTACCCTTCCATCCTGTTTATCCGTTTCTCACCCAGTTTGAAGTGTCTTACCATAATGTCTTTTATTTCAAACTAGAAGCCTACCTTCTCTTATGGTATTTAGTTGATGTGTATACTATAAGTGTCAGTTTCAATAAATCAGCAGTCCTGGTGTATCTCGCCCGTGCAGCATTCAATCTAGTCCAACCCCTGGAAGATTTCTTTTTGAAATTTCTCTTACTTTTTGGCAACATACCATTCTGGCAACAGCAGATCAGGCAAGTCCCCATTGGTCCAAACGAAGACCTCCAATTTGCATTTTGGTCAACTCACAACAACAGATGTCTTCCTAATCCAGATGGTTCTCTCACTTGGCGAAAGGAGTATCACACTATATTCCTTTCAGCATATCAAGAGGCCCCAAGCATTGAGA
Source organism: Rhododendron simsii (assembly GCA_014282245.1). NCBI lineage: Eukaryota > Viridiplantae > Streptophyta > Magnoliopsida > Ericales > Ericaceae > Rhododendron > Rhododendron simsii. The sequence goes on from CM024961.1 coordinate 16,937,677, forward strand.
TCCACAATGGAAATTATTTGGTCATGACTCAAACGATGTGTTCATTCAATGGCTTGACACCTGCAGATGTTCGCTCATCTCTCCTCCATTATGAGTCTGCAAACTGGAAATTCAATGATACTTATCCTGAAGAATGGCGCCAAAATATCCGCTATCTTTTGGAACAGTATTACTTGACAGAAGACTATTCTGGAAGCAGTGGATCGGATAAACCTGAATAACTTTTCAGGTCAGCTGTCTCTTTTATGATGTAATATAAAGTGTAGTAGTTGCCCTCTTTTCCGGAAAGGGGGTGAGATTATTAGTGTTTACTGTATATATTTGGCATGTAATAGATTGGTCTAAAAGTTGTAAACATGATTGTACGTAGCAGGTCAGTAGCTTTATGATAAGTCATAAAGGCAATAGTAGTATGTCTGTACTTCATAGTTAGATAATTGGTAACACCAATTATATAGGGTACTGTTCCTCTGATGTAATCAATGACGTTTGCTCTGGTGTTTGTATTCCCTCCCTTCGCCTATAAAAGGGAGGTTCCCCTCATTGTAACAACCAGACTTAAGTCAGTGGAAGCAATAATATTCCAGTCTCTTATCTTTATAATTCTTCTTGTGTTCTCTATATTTTCTTGATCCTAATCTACTTTGTGTTTGTACCCACTTCGTGTCTATAATAGTGGTATCAGAGCCATGTCTTCCATTCTAGCTTAAAACCCCATCTGGGAACTTCTTTTCCAACACTACTTCAAATCTTTTCTAAAAGAAAAATTGAAGCGTATGCTCTGTGGTTGCCTTCTCAGGATCCTCCACATCGGAAACTTCACTAACTATTTTGGTTAAAAGAATTTTGTATCAGTGGGATAAAAGTACCGTGAGATTTTGGCCCATGTGTTGGCAGTGTATCTCGGTTTATCTTCCCTTGTATACAGAATTTTATTAATCAAAATTGGTTGAAGGTCTTATTTTGCTAAGGAAATCTTTGTCGTAGAAAGGAAAAGAAAACCCCAGACTTTTTCCTAAACATGAATCGTTTGTTTACCACCCACTCCTTTGCTACCTCTTCTTTTATCCCTTCTCGTTCTTCTACCAGTAGAAATTCTTCTGCGTCCTCCTCTAGTCTAGAGTACTTGTATGAATTTGAGTACCTACCTGATGACAGTAAGGTTCCCCTTACTGATCTCGCTTTTCTAAACCCTTATAATACTTTTGTGCGTCCCCAAACTTCTGTAAAAAAGTCGGTCACCCAACTTTTCTCTACAAAACGCCCCACTTCTGTAAAAGAGTATATCCAAGCTTCCAAATTTGACCAGTGTTTCATAGCAGCTACAGAAGCTGAACAACTCTTACCTCTAGAAATCTCAGTTGATTTGCCTCGCCTTTGGCAACAACAAGGATTTACACATCTCCACTTTGGTGCAATCAGATTGGCTGTCACTTTCCATGGACGAAAAGGTTTACCTGTTACTTCCAGACTTGCTATGGTAGATACCAGGTTTATGCAGTACCAGAACGCATGCATAGCCACAGTTCAAACCACTCTAAATGCCGGAACCGTGATTTTTACCTTCTACCCCAATTTCAACATGCCATTAGCAGATCCTCATCTGCTATCAGCCTTGAAAGTCCAAGTTCAAATTGGTGGTGCCTCCCAAATTCCTACCACATATGCAGCAACTCTTCACTACCAAATGGCCTACCGTCTCCAAAACCATGCTTTTGACATGTCCTTACCTTCCTCCACAGATGAAGCCCTTTTCTAATTGTCAATGCACCTCACCAAGCCTCATGTGTCCATGTCCCACGTCAAATTTTCCGTCCTGAACTTCTCAAGTTTCTCCCAGAATCTTGGGTTACAGCTTACGAGAAAAATCAAAACAAGCCTATTCTTGTCCAATCCTCAAATCCTACTTTCATCCCAAAACCTGATGGTACTGTGGAAATCTCTTTTCCAAAAGACACATCTGCCTCATCTTCCACCCATCCTGTCATTTTTCCCTCGAGCATCAACATGTTTGTCGATGGTTCTCAACCTGGCCCTCCGATTCAATATTTCAAATCCAGTGGCAAACCAGTCTACTATTTTAAAAATTCAGAAACAGGTCATTGTTACTTTGATGCCTGTGACTGTGATGACTGTTACGAAGAAAGTCTTCGTTTAGAAGATGATGAAGACTTTGATGATGACCCATGTCCTATATGTCCTTTTTCACCTCTCACACCTTGTAAATCTCCACCATCTCCTCAACCTCCATCTGATGATGGCTCTTCTAGTCAACCAAGTGGATGTTTCATGTTTACCTCCTCGTCCTCCTGGACTGAAGCAGATTTTCCTCCTTTAGACTTCCACAGTTCCCAAGAGAGAACAACTCACCGTCATAAAATTCCAGACCCTACTACCATTCTCCCTGATGGTAGTACCAAAGAAGTATCAGCAGCAGAAGCAGCGATAAATTGGCAGTCAGCCAATTCTCTCCCTCAGAATAAAATTCTCCAGAGAATTGCTAACTCTCAGCAAAATTTGGAGAATGTTGTTCATAAGAAGTTATCAACCTTGGAATTTCTTATCAGAGATTTGCAATAAAAAATTCAGAGTGTTCACTAGGAACTCCTCCAGATGGCCTATGCCAACCAAGCATTTTCAGCAGCTTTTTACCACAAAGATGCTGAAATGAAGCATTTAAAGAATCAGCTTCATTCTCTCCAAGCTCAGCAGAATTCTCAGCAAAAAAGCCCATTTGACATGTTCACATCTTCCTCTCAACAAAATTTGTTTGGGTATCCTCAAATGTCTCAGCCTTTACCTATAAACCCTACCTCAATATTTGGTGAGTCCAATATCTTTGGCAGCTCATCAGCTTTCCTACCTCCACCAAAAAAACCATCTCCACCAAAACTTCATTTTCCAAAGCCCCAGATAAAACCTGTTCAACCTTCACCAGTTTTTTCTTCACCTTCTACCTCTACCACTGTCCCAGTGACCTCCACTCCTTCTCAACCATCCGACCCAAATTCTAAATCACCACAGTTAATGGTCCAACCAATTTCTAGCCCCTCCAAAAATCCAATCTCTACTCTCCTAAATACCCTAGCCAGTATACCTGAAACTCCATCTCCTGAACCAACCATTGAGTTTGATTCGGATACTGAATCCACAAACTCTATGCCAATTCCTCATGTTCTTATGATGAACCCGGAAAACCCAGAGGAAAATGTTGATGATCCCATAATTGAAGAAGGTCCTGAATTTGAAACACCTCCAGAAATTCCAACCTTTGATTCCTTTTCCCATTCCAATATCCATACTCAAGGTTTCTCCTTTGATACCATTCCCCCATCAAAATGGTTGGATAAACTCTATGAGATCCATGCTTGGTGCACAGCCGCTTTGCTTTCTCCCAATGCTACACTAAGTATCGTTCTTACTAAGTGTACCGCAAAATTCCTTGGCCGTCTCCTACAATGGTACTTAGCTCTTGGTGAGTACCGACAGCTGCAGCTTAAGCAACTCCCAACGCTTGATCAATTTATCTCAGTCCTGCATACTGAATTCCTTGGAGACCATGACAACACTAAAGAATTTGTCCGAGAAAAATATCTCAGCATGAAGTGTTGTTCATTCAAAAGAAAGGACTTGGAGATCCACTATAATCGCATGTCTCAGCGATTTTATCTCCTCAATGGCATGGATGATGTCAACCTTAAGCAAGCTTTTCTCAATTCCCTTCCTGAACCATTGAGAAATGAGACAACAAGGCTCCTTCAGACAAAAGGATTGACGCTGAATGCAACATCCCTTGTCAAAAACACTAGTACAATATATGCAAAAACAAGTAGTAATAGTATTTATCTTTCTATATATAAGTGATATTCATCTCTTCAATAGCCCTGTTTTCAGAAAATTCATTACATTCTTCCAGAGCATCTTGTGACACTGCCTTTCGAATCGAGCACTTAAGTAGCAATGGTTACATAATCAGACTAGGTACATATTATCAATTAAGTTCTTTTATCCAAAAAATAAAATTGTCAATGTTAGTCATCTGTTATGACACCAGACGAATTACAGGTATAGCTGACGAATTCTTTTTCCACGATAGGTCACTACAATGGCAGGAATCCCAAATCCCTGAAGTCTTTCTTTTTGGTTTTGTTTTTGATCATCCATAATCCCTCAAGTAAAAGCAAGTAAACAATGTAGTAATTGACAAAGAAGGTAAAAAATCTTTCAAAACAAACGACAACCTGATAATTTAGGTTCCATGTCCGGCCACGGCATATATACAGATAAATAAATATCATCTTGTTGACTCACTGGTTCCTTGCGCCCTTCTGCTTCGAGCGATTCCATTTTAAAGTAACAAACAAAAGAACCATAGCGAAAACAAGGAACAAGGAAATATAACTCTAGCAGTTGAAACCAAAATATACTTCAACGCAAGATAGTAGCAGTATCCCCAGACATTCTTGAAACAACACAACTGCACGATTTTCTTCATTCCCATGCAACAGAAATCATCGAGTTAGCAAGCCCCGACTCGGCAAACGTTAATTTGCTATCATAGTCAAGAACGTTTGACGCTCCTGGGATTGCCTGTGTCAAGCGAAATGGCTGTTGCTCAGCTTCTTCCAAGTGCGTGCTGCAGAATGACCATAGCAACTGGGAAAAAAAAAAAAAAGAATGGCAAAATAAGCAAGGAGGCCAACGATAGCGAAATAAGCAAAACTTGGAAGCCTGTGATTCTGTGAATAGACATCAGATAACACAAAGCTAAACTTTTTAGAACAGAGTACAGAGTCTAGCTGAAGTGAAGACCAACACCACAACCGAGTTCACGGAAAAGAAAAGGAAACAAAAATTATGAATGCTAATCAAAATAAAACAACTACAAAAATGTGAATAGACATCAGATAACACAAAGCTAAACTTTTTAGAACAGAGTACAGAGTCTAGCTGAAGTGAAGACCAACACCACAACCGAGTTCGCGGAAAAGAAAAGGAAACAAAAATTATGAATGCTAATCAAAATAAAACAACTACAAAAATCTTCTGTGGAATTTCATTCACGAAAAGATGTGCGATGCCTACTCAACTTGAACAGTGGCCTATTTGTGAATTTAGGTGGGATTAGTTTCCAGATCAAAAAACCCAATTGCAGTTGGATTTTTGAGAGATTGAATCAGAGAGGTAGCCCAAGTTATCCAAAATGAGAAATCAGAATATTTTTTGTTTTAATCAGAAATCATAACTTTTTTTTATTTTATCCTCATGAGAAATTAGAACCGAGCACCTATTATTTGAACTAGAACTATACAAATCCTTACCTCATTCAATGACTATTCTGAAATAAATCAAGTTAAGGAACCTTGATCTACAATTATAAATGAGGGTCTTTCTGCTACAATCATTGTTGCTCAATGACTCTGTCACTCGTTTGAGGAAAGAATTGAAGTCAATACCAACCCAATACAATCAGTGTCATGATCACCCCAATATCCTTCTCATAGACAGTTCTCTTTTCTTATTTTTTGTGGATGTTTCCAACATCAATCTTCATAGTCAATAGTCAGTGTGGTTAAATACTTGAGAGCTTTACGAAAATGATACTCCCTTCATCCCCATTTGTTTGTTGATTTCCTGGCAGTCGCACTAGTTAATCGAGTCAATCATTTGCAAGTACATATATACAACTTCAACGCTAGGGACGAGGCAATCAAGAGTTTTACGGGCTAAGTTGTCTATTTCATCTAATAGTGTATCTTCGTGAAAAAAATTCCGATGCTTTTCCACTTGTAAGATTTTGTAATCAACTAAAGTAAAATAAACTGAGAATATAGACATTAACTACGTCTAATATTATAAAGAAAAAAGACGAACAAATGTGGACGGAGGGAGTACTTTCATTCACACAGACTCAGATTACCAGTATACTTTTGTTGGTTTACTGGAATTTTCTCATATCTTAGCGTTTGTGAAACTTTAAGGGACATGTAAAGTAAATGACAAGATAGTGAGAAAACTTTACTTGTATAGGATCAGTGCGCCAGAAGCTCCTCTGAAGCCTGCGACCGTCAGGAAGACGAACTCCAACCCTGCAAAGTAGATTCCGATCACCTGTGGGTTCTTCAGGAAGCGGTGGGTATGTCGCTTTCTTTGGTGGGGGCATCTGTTCTTCTTCCTTTTCTCCATTAGTTACATCCTTGTCTATCGTGGTGACTCCTCCAATAGCATCTTTCGTGCCTTCCATAGAAGCTGCCAAAGCATGTAACAGTTCCTCATTCTCTTCATTAGTTGCATCTGCAGCTACTGGAGCTACTGGAGCCTCTGGAGTCAATTTTCATTTCAAATTCTAAGTCAAAATGATGTACTATTGGGAGATAGAGATATATAGATTTAAAAAGACAGGACAGAATCCATGTGAAGATGAAAACCAAAACGTCCTGCAAAGATCTAAAATTTGATAGACATGGTTGCATGGGGCATTGTTTGGTCAATAGACATCACATTACAGTGTCTTTACACTTGCATTTGAGCTCAATATTGGTGTATTAATCAACATCTGTAAATGCTTTATTTGCCCGATGTTACTGACCAAGTGAAAGAAAAGATTGACAAAAGGCTCATCAAGAGTGTGTGCCATCCACTTGCCCTCGGAAACTCCACAAGTTTGTCTTAGAACTAGAGTGAGAAGTCCTAAGGACCAGAACATGCAATATTAGTGCTTTTCTTCTTGTTATATTCATCTTCCCGCATAAACTGTAAAACCTCTCAGACAGTAAATTTTGGCCCATATTCTGACTCTAAACTCCTACTTCAAAAGCCAGCACCTTCTCTTCCCTCAAACAATCCAAATATAGCACCAAATGTAAACCCACAAAATAGTACAGGAGCACTCTTTAAAGTTTGTGTGCTTTCAGAGAGTGGGAAATTGAGCGAGAGATAGAGAGAGATGGCAGAATGGCAGGATCTGTTTTCGATCCAAGAGGTGGTGTGGATGACACTGGCGGCTTGGGGCGGCGTTTTCGTACTCAGGTGGACAGTGGCTTTGGTCGTTTATGAGGGCCAGCTTTGCAGTTTCTTGGCAGCTTTTTTCAGGTCCTGTTAACTCGTTCGGGTGCACAGCGACTCACGTCGTTGGTGTTTCCATAGTCTGTGGTGGCGCCGGTGGAGTGGAGGAGATCGGAATGTCGGTGGCTGCGGCGGGAGAGTTTGCATTTTTGGTTAGGGTTAGGTTTAGGGTTTTTTTGAGATGGTTTTGGCCCTTTTGGGCCTTTACCTTTAGGATGTTTGGGTTTTGCCCGTTAGGAGTTGTGGGCTTGGCCCTTTGGATTTGTTTTTTTTCCATCCAACTCTTGGTTGGATTCCCCTCCCCTACCCCCAACTTGATGTAACCTTATCAAGTTTTCTTAATAAAACATTTTTTTCCAATCAAGAGAGAGAGAGAGAGAGAGAGAGAGAGAGAGAGAGAGAAGTTTCTCTTGTAATTTGAAATTTAGGCTATACATCTAAGTGTGTTCGTTTCTCTGCATGTGTGTGAGCCACCAAAAGATTTCCACCCAACACATAATCCATAAAGACCAATTTAACACCGATTTAACCAGGAAAAATTTGCATACTGCATAAATGGATCGATCCATGACAATACTGTGGTGTTTGTAAAATGGCATGAATATACATCAATACCACAATACCTTGTACTTTGTGGGCTGGAGTCTGAGAACCCTCTCTTGGACGTTTATGAGATAGACTGACGTGATGGTCCTTGGGACTTCCATCCAGAAATGGTAATAGATTCTGTTGCAGAAAAAATATTTTTCACAATGTGACTGCAGTATGCTAAAGATGAGTTGCCAATCAGAAAAAAAGTACGCTAAAGATGAATTCTGAGTACAAGCATCCAGATTATGAAGCCTACTAGAATATATTAAGTCGTGTAATAGTTACTGGTTCAGAGGACTTAACAGTTAAGGCATCATCACCAAACTAAAAAACAAAACATGTTTATGAGATAGACTGACGTGATAATCCTTGGGATCATCCAGAAATAGTAATAGATTCTGTAGCAGAAAAAATAATTTTCATAATGTGAATGCAGTATGCTAAAGATGAGTCACCGATAAAAAAAAAGTATGCTAAAGATGATGAATTCTGAGTACAAGTATCAAGATTATGAAGCCTACTAGAATATATTAAGTCATGTCATAGTTACTGGTTCTGAGGACTTAACAGGTATCACATCACCAAACTAAAAAACAAAACAGGTGTTAACAAACAACTGACTGCAAAGATTTTTCTAACACGTACCTCCAGCAAACTCTCAGCTTGAACCATCCCACGCCATGAACGCATTTTCTGCCCTGTGATAGGGTCAATGACAAGAATCACCGGAAAAGAGTCCAATTTGTAGTAGGTAGAGACCTTCCTGCCCTCTTCTGTGTCGTCATATACCTACAAACATAATATCCAGTTCATCATTTTATATATCACATAAATCAAGTAGTTATTAGGTCAATGAGGCACCCATCATAAAACCTTGACATAAAAGACCAACTTTCAACTGGAGATTCGTAGTATCTGCATAAAATGCTGAAACGTACTGAAAATGCTGCTTAGAGAGGCAATCAATGATCACCAAAATTGCAACAAGGGTACAACTCACCCAATAGTTAACAGCATTCAATGAATAGCAAGATCCCACAAGTTCCAGATAACAGTTGTGGAAAGTTCACAGTTCACTCAGATGAGTCAACTCTCCTCTTAAGGACATTATTTACGGCAAAAATTGTTCCTCTGACTTTGTGGAATTAGTTGTAAATTTGTAATTTTTGTTATATATGGCACTCCATTGATACCAGAAATCTTGGTATATACAACACCAGTAAAATCTTAAAATTTAATAAAGTGACAACGTGTTGAGAAATACAGAACTTACAAGACACATGATGGGCCTTTCATGCTGTCTTTCATTTATCTGTTTAAAGTTATCAACAGTTTGTTTTCCATTTCTATCACCAAAAACAAGGTTGATCCCATATAGGAAAAAGTGCAGACAAAAAGCGTATAGCGAATTCTGCTTCCACGTAAATATCACCACATAAGAAGACTTTCTCATCTGGACTTAGTCACATATAGTGTGCCCCAAAGCAGGTTGTGTTCCCAAGTAGTAGGTGCCTTTATGACACTAACAACCAAGGTATGAGAGAGACTAACCAATTCAAACCAAAGTGTGCCTCAAGTCCCAATCAATTGGGGTCGGCTACATGAATATGTTTTCAGAGTCAAGCGCATAGTGTTTCATGATATCCAACAAATCTAGAACTTTTTGAACTACCACCTCTAAAGTCAATTATGGTCTACTTCTACCCTAAATGCGACCCTCGATAATAACCATATCACTCCTAATTACCGCATCAATTGATCAATCGATCTACGATAGACATGTCTAAACCACTTTAATCTATTCTCTGTCTCATCTTATCTCCTATTGGTGCTACCCGCCTACCCCTACCACCCCATGAAGGTTTTCGATTCTAATTCTATCTTGCAAACTCTAACCACAAATCCATCTCAACATTCTCATTTCAGCTACACTCATCTCACACACATGTTCCTCAATATCAACCAAGGTATGAGAGAGACTATTCGAAAATATTTCACCTTTTTCAATTCACCAATTTATGATCATAGATGTCACCAGAACAAATCATATTTACCAGCAATACCATGACAAAGACAAGTTCAAACCCTGATTAAAACAGCATGAACATGCTGCAATGTAAAAGTCACTAACAGAAACTAAACATCTGGGGACAAGCCTATAGGCCCATACAAAGTAAAGAAAATAAAATAAGAGGTCGAGAAACCATGCCTACCGGAATGACATTGCATAGCCAAAAAATACCCAAGGAACCAAAGAAACTGGTGACGCAAATGCCAATGTTTAGTGCTAGCATCATACAAACCTGCCAGAAGATGATATTACTACTGATAGTTTGCGCAACAGCTTCATTTGCCCAGGTGTCACGATTAAGCTTCATAAGCAGCCAAAAAGAGAGTTAAAACTCCAAAACATCCAAAACAGAAGGGTTGGAACAAGAGAGAGAAAAACAAAAACACTTATTTTGCAGTACCATATGTGAGCTGAATTCCTTGGTGGACTGCACATTTACAAGGAACCATTTGTCCTGGAATTTAGCAGCATCTTTTGCCTGCAATGTGGATCATGAGCGCCAAAGGAAAGCATAGAAGATAAATTCATAAATGCATTGCCATTCAATATGTAAATGTATTTGTTACCCACAGAATTTTTACCTAGATCAGGATTCCACATGGAAACATGAACAAATATCTTTTACGTAAGAAAACTAAAGAAAGCTGAAAGTAAACTGCACAACAGAAAAATGCAATATACAAGACTTCCCACCGGCATGCCTAGGAAGCAAGTTTCTCACTCCAAAGTTTCCTTCCAACAAGGCTAGTCAACTGCCTTAGTTCTCCAATTAAATGGCATGACGTTAAGAAAGCCATTGTAGAATAGAATATGGTGGAGAGCAATGACTGACGAGTACGAGGACGAGCAAGAAAAGTACTTCTCAAAATGCCTTCTCTAGATTTTAATCAACCCCACATTTTTCGTCAGTCTGATGACTCTAGCCCTCTGTGAAGTTTGTAGTTAGCCATTTCTGAAGTATTTGCACCTGAACCTTGTCCCGTTACTAGATCCACCTAAAAAAGTTTCCTCCAATTGTCCAACCACCTTTAATATTCTAGTAAACCACCCCTTTCTTTCCTGGTTCCATTGGTATCGGTGGTAACAATCCTATGTGGAAAGTAATGGCTTCCATAATCAGTTCTTGGCACTTTTTTCTACTGTTGTTTAATTCTGCTGCTAATGATCAAAACATCAGTGTATGATCACATTCGCACATTCTAAAACATTTAAATGGTCGCTTGTTCACTGCTACAAGGCAAAGTGTTCTGGGATATTGTTAAATCATTTTCACAAGTTATCACTTGATAGTTGATATCTTCAGTGGCGTAGCCAGGAATGAAGAGCTCTGGAGGCACTACAGAAACACCACCTTTAAAAAAAAATCTGTAACAAAATGATACGACAATTTATACAAACTTTCTTCGCTAAAAATACTAACAAAAACCAACATATTCATCAACCCACGTAAGAGTTAGTAACCTGTCTACAAAAACTATCGCAGTCACAAACAAAAGTTAGAAACGGTGGGGACTCGGATCTTCTGTCCGACTGGGCCTGTTCGAGTCCACTGTACGACACCTATACAACGTCATTTTGGGTGTTGAAACAGCAAGATAGAAACTTTCTCTTCATTTGGAACTATGGTTCTCTTAGGACTCTTCAACGAGAGACTGGGCTAGAAATTAATTATGACCCTTTGGGATAAAATGATCAGAAAAATAAGATCTTAGCCCGAGTCCGTCGGTGGGGTGAGTCTTGGAAACTGGAAAGAGGACAAAAAGGAAGGAACAATATTTTTTTAAAAGTTAAAAGTCAGAATTTTAAAAAGAAAAAAAAAAACACCGGAAAATTACAGCAGTGGGGGCACGAGCCCCGTCCCTTCATAAATCCGCCACTGGATATCTTTGTTGACAACAAGTATCCTATGTCCCATTCTGCTTCCTAAGTATTACACACATCCTATTCCACTGTGTCAGCTGCAAGGACAAATGGCTAATATGCCTCTCTTGTACTAACCCCACCATATTTTCATTACTATAGGGCAACTGATCCATCTATTTCATGTTGATTGACCATCACTAGTTTCCAAAGATAAGGAGGGGCAATGTTCCCCGTCTGCCCAACTATGAAACTAGAGTTTTAACCCAACGAACTACATTATACAAAAAAATTAAAGTAAAGACACGGCCCATTACCTTTTCAAAGGGTCCATGGTGCATCAGAGCAAACGGAGGGCGATATAAAGAAGCAAGATTATCTTGCAAACTATCACCCACAGATGTGCCTCCTTGATCCCAAACCCCCGCGCGTTTCATTTCCTCATTGAAATTGCGGAAAGGAACAACTGAATGAGCTTCATGTGTGGAATATCCGATCCTTGGTCTGCAGTACGGAAGAAAAAGAAGAGAAAAAAAAAACCATCATCCATAAGCAATAATGGACAAAGTAGTCTAGTACAGTATACACTATACCAACACATGCATATGTATAAGTATACAGGACCTGCCCAAGTAAGTGAATAGGAAGTTAGAACATTGAGATACCAAATACAAGAATATCTAATACAGAACCTTCAAAAATAATACTATTTTGAATAATATGTCCCCAATAACATGTTGTACAAGCAAGCCAAAAAAATCAAACGTAATGATGCCTTGCCCTAAACAGAAAAACGTAATGATGCCTTAACCCAAATGTCATCAAATGTAGATCCAACAACAAAAAATCAAATAGCAAGAGTACATTGAAGATAAGTAAGCTCTAGTAACTTCTGTTTCCACCAGAACTATTCCATGCAAGTATAAAATATGTAACCAATCAAGTACACATCAAATGAAGAGAAAAGCGGCTGGAACAAGTTCATTTGAGTTATTAGCACAATGCTCAAATATCATGAATAAAAATAATACAAAATGCCCCAACCAGGTGTTCAGGTAACTCAAAGCCAAAAACTTGGCGTTCCTCCAAACACGTTACTCATATCAATAAATGATTCAATATATTAAGCCTTCAAACACCCATTACTAATTTTTTGGCTTTTTCATTTTTTTTTAAATTTTTAGACAGGGGACGTGGGAGAGAGAGAAATGTGGGGAGGAGAGAGTAAATTGAGAGAGGGAAACCGGGAGAGAGAGAGAGAGAGATGGGGAGGGGATGTGAATATGGAGGAAAAATTATTCTATGCCCCTAGGCACTGCCTTGTGGTGCTCCAAACATATGTAGCACCAACACTCCAAGAGGTCGGTGTGTCCCCATATCTGACATAGGAGACACGGCAATATACGTATGGGACACACCACGTAGCATGTCCAATAAATTTAATTAATATTTTTAGGGGGACACGCAAGGGACCTGGCAAGAGTTAAATATGCAATTTTTAAAAAATTTTGGGGGATATATGTGTAATTGCTTCAAACATTTTGGAATAAATATGTTGTTTTATGACGTATATATGATGTTTGTTTATAAATATTGAAGCTTCAAGCTTCTACACCTAACTATATTTTCACTAGTATAAAATAAATAGTATTTATTTATTTACTTATTTGCCATGTCCACTACCGTGTCTGTGTCCGTATTTTTCAAGAAATGAAATCCTGTGTCCGTATCAGTGTCTGAGTCCGTATCTGTGTCCATGCTACATAGCTCCAAACTCATTATCCACCAGACATGTGTTTCAGAGCAAAGAATGGGAACAATGCTAAGGTGCATCAAACGTGAGACTGGAAATTAACCAGTGTTGTACACGTTCGATACACATACACTGGGCCAAATATCACACCATGTCCTGTACATGGCACAAATGCTAGTTCTTTAAAAAAAAAAAAAAGTTCCTTTCATTTTATGGCATGTATATAACACGAGAACAGAAAATAAACAAGTAAAACAAAGATTGTATCATTATGTATCATATTTTTCACCATCTCGAAAAGTATGTAACAGCTTCCCTTGCGAATTGCAATTATCATGCCGTTGGGAGATGCAAATGGTATTTGTTGATAACAAAATGTCAGGTAATAAGATGTCCAAATGCCCTTAAACCATCTAGTTTTCACATTAAAAAATGCTTCAGCACAGAATGTTATTTGGTAGCCACCATTAGTGGCATTATCATATATATTTTCGGTATCACTGGGTCTTTCTCTAAATTGAACAATCCGTGCAGTGGTCAGCATAATTTTCATACATAATACAAGCAGACAAATGATTTGACACAGACAGTTTCTTCAAAATAAAATGTCTCAAGTTGTTAACAGCTTAACGCCATGTTGAATAGAACACCAAAAAACTGTATTGGAAGATACTCTGCTCGAGGAGAATGATATATAATTTTTTTGCAAACCAAAAGTAGGAATAAAACTAATCAGATAACAGCATGGTAAAGGCAAAAAAGGTATTAAAAAAAAGGTAATTCTCCATACCCATAAAGGATTGCATTGTCATAAAGAACCTCCCTTTTTACGGGTATCGGTGCCCGTACTCCGTCTATGTCATCTTGTCCAGCGTTTCCATCAACAATGTCCTCTTTCAAGCCACTGGGTGAAGAAAAAAAATCAATTTTAAAGAGAGATGAAAATCAGACCACCAGCCTGAAACAAAGAAATGAGAATTTCTACCCCGTCTCCAACCTACCCTGCACTCTGATCAGCCCGAGGTCTGTCATTTTCTAATGGTGGAGAGTATGCAGATGGAGTGGCTATGACACCTTCATTTCCAACATAAAAGAGCTGAATAGCTTCCTCGAGCTTCCAACTTGTGGCCTGCACCCATGTTACCCCACTTCGTGTTTAGTATGGGAATCACCAAAAAGGAAAGTAAAAACACATTCTGTACTGCAATAACGTATTCAAAAAAAAATCAAACCAATGAAGACAAGTTAGAACACACCATAAAAGTTCCAGAATCAACAATGACACATATCATGAGTACTATTGTAGTGTCTTTTGTGAGGCAAACGAACTAAAAGCTCAAGTCCGAGTGCATGTCCACTTGTATGGAAAATCTGAGAGAGGGCCAAATAACAACTAGTTGCCAGGACCTAACCACCAGTACATGCAATTTCTTCCGTCTTTTTTTTTTTTCCTGATATGTGCCAGCACAAGCATTCTCACACATGCATGATATAAGGAAGCTAATATCTTGAGTAAAGTTCACTCAACAATATTAACCAACGCCTAGCTACCCAATGTCGCAAATTCCTCATTAAAGATATATCGCGCATCCTCAGCAGCAAATTTTCCGTACCCCTAAGCTTGGTTCCTGTAGATAAGCATCTTGTGAAAGTTCTACACATGGAGTTTAGAGTACGACGGCAGATATAGAATAACACCACTTTTACAGATAAAACTTTAAACTTATTTTTTAATTTAAACACCATCTTTACACAGAAAGCTTTAAATAAAACCTCTACGGGATGCAGAACCTTATCAGACAACATAAACTACGTAAAGGTCTTCCAATGTCTGAGAAGGTGGAAGCAATGACATTTTTCCGTTGCTGTTTCTTTTCTTTTATTTCTCTTCTAAATTTTGGCAAGTGAATTTCTAAGTGCTTCATCTACGCTAACTAGAGAAACATGGGCAGCAAAGAAAGCCATGTAAATGATCGTAAAAAGGAAAACAAAAACGTAGCAAGACACAGTAACAGATCAATCATACCAATACCAAGGTTTAATACATTTTGCAACCATCATTTGAGGATTATTTATAAACAGCATACAAGAATAAAACATTGGGCACAGACCAGAGGGAAAGTAATGCACACATTACTCCAACTTTTTCAGCCTTCTGTTATTCTATAACCTTCTTTATAAAAACAGGAACTAAAGATACGACTTTTCCAACTTGCTATGCGAATTAAGACTAAGAAAATGAAGTTTTTCAACTAACGCAATTCCATTGTCAAATCCTATTCAGCAGAATATAGTGGGGTGCTTACGAAGAACGGGCTAATCTAGTCTTTTGCCTACCAATTACAACAAGGAGCTAGGGCTCACTTCTCCCTTAGAACTCAAAATATTTTGTAAAGAACACATCAATGCCGCCACCACAACTATTTCCTACTGCTAACATAGATTATCTAGCATATTGGTATTATGTCATTCTTTCTTATATCTACCTGTCCATCATGAGATCAGACCCGTTACATTCCACTACCAAATCCAAGATCTTTTCGCACACTACCCATCATCTGATTCTCGCATCACCACTAATCGACAGAAAAAGTAAACACATTCACCTACCAAACTCAGCTAAGCAAATGTAAAACAGTTTTGCACAAACGTACTTCGATAGAAGAGTTATGCATGAGTCAGGGGCGGTCCCAAGGGGATGAAGAAAAGGGGGGCGGGGGGAAGGCCCTGTGCAACTCCAAATTTTCTCGCCTATTATACTACAATTAAACGGTGGTTAACATGTACACACAATATCGTCTCTTCTTCGGACCTCGGAAGTAACAATATACACTTTTTTATTATGAATATGAAAATACAGATTATTCAGCCCCTACAAACAGCCGAGCTTTGTCGAGCTCGAGCTCGGCTCGTTTACTAAACCAAATCCAAGATCTTTTGGCACACTAGCCATCATCTGATTCTCCCATCAACACTAACCGACAGAAAAAATAAACACTTTCACCGACCAAACTCAGTTAAAAAATTGAAAAACGGTTTCGCGCAAACGTACTTCGATGGAAGAGTTACGCATGAGTCAGGGGCGGTCCCAAGGGGATGACGAAAAAGGGGGCGGGGGGAAGGCCCTGCGCAACTCCAAATTTTCTCGCGATTTTCTCGCTTATTATACTACAATCAAACGGTGGTTAGCATGTACACACAATATCGTCTCTTCTCCGGACATCGGAAGTAACAATATACACTTTTTTTATTATGAATATGAAAATACTCATTATTCGGCCCCTACAAACAGCCCCGCTTTGTCGAGCTCAAGCTCGGCTCGTTTACTAAACCAAATCCAAGATCTTTTGGCACACTAGCCATCATTTGATTCTCACATCAACACTAACCGACAGAAAAAAGAAACAATTTCACCGACCAAAGTCAGTAAAGCAATTGAAAAACGGTTTCGCGCAAACGTATAGAAGAGGCACGCACCGCGCCCAACTATTTCTGTACTCGTGTGTGTGTAAGTGTATATCTGTAAGCACGTAAATATTTACCTGTAAGAACTGTCTGGCGGTATCGGCGGTCTGGCCGACGGCGATCTCGAGGAAGGAGGAGACCATGGTCTGTTTGTCGATCGGAGATTGAAGTTCTTCCATAGCTTTTTTCAAAATGAGGAGGAAACCCTAAGTACAAATCGAGAAGAGAATCCCTATCCGAGGTTGAGTGAGGATGTAGAGAGAGAGAGAGAGAGAGAGAGAGAGAGAGAGAGTGTGTGTGTGTGAAGGCGATGCGTACAATGGATTTATTTATAAGTTGGCTCTTCGATGCGATGTGTTCTTATTTTCCCCGGAAATATGGAAGTATTTATATTTATGTTTTTTTTTTTTGATAAATTAGCTTGAAATTAAAAAAGGTTAACCGAATGTACAGCCTACAAGGAGCATACCCCAGCAGGAAAAGAAAAAGAAAAAAAGAAAAAATAAGAAGATTGAAAAAAAAGTGCGATAACCTATGCACAACCCGCATGAAGAGTATGGTAGAGTAAATTAGATGACAAAAGTTTCATATGTATTGAGATCATACCGCCGTTGCACTATCCATCGAAGGATAGTACAAGCAATGGGGTATGATATGTAGTAATAATCATGAAAGCGAACTACCACCTGGTCCAAACGTCAGGCTAGGAAATAAAATAAATAGTTACGGTTAGAAGTAACCAAATGATAACCATCACCGAGGATTAGCAGTTACAAAGGGCAGTGAAGTCATCAATTTAGAGTGTGGCATTATCAATTCCATATATGGAATTGATTTCTATATATAATTGATTTTGCTAGGAGTGGCATTATAAATTTGAGGAGGGACATTATTAATGTATTCCCAAACTGGGAGGAATGATAATTAAAGAGGAATATTCTTCTATTTACAGCTCATTAAATTTTACTTCATTTTTAAAAGATACATACTCCAGTATCACTGTTTTATATCTTTGCCACTATATTTTCACATATTTTGATATATTTTTCACATATTTAATTTTATTTTGACATTAATTGTTGTTTTAAGCATTTTTCAAATAAAAAGAAAAAAGTTGAAGTGCTTTTTTTTTCCTTTTTAGTTCAGGTTTCGAATTGTGCAGAAATAAATGAAGTTGATAAGACATTTGATTTGATGAAGATGTAAGTGGAAAAGGACAAGGAGAATCCTGAAATTTGAATTTATTTTTCAAATTAGAATTATCCTTGGGTCATTTCTCTCTTATTTGTAATATTTTCTTAATAACTTTTTCACCCTATATATGTTTTTTTTTTACGAAATGTTTGTTTATTCCTACTATTTGTATATAGGAAAAAACTTAAACTCAAACCAAAAACACGAAGAAAAATAGAAAACTCATAAATTATCTTAAAGTTCTATTTTTATTTCCAAGTTTCTCTGAAAATGAAAACAAATTTAAAATTTGCTTTAGATAAAAATTAAAAAACTCATAAGCAAAACATGAATTTCTGAATCCACTTAAAGTGGTGGGAAAATTCATTGTTTAACTTTGACTTTTTGCTGAAATAATACTTCTTTTAATAACATTTTGTAAAAATATACAAGTTTTCAAAAAATATTTTGGAAATAGTCTAAGACGCATTTTGAAAATGTAAGATACGCAGAAAAAAGAAAAAAGAAAAAGGAAAGGACACATTAGAACAGAAAGATTAAAGTCACAAACATAAGGATTACATGCCCAATAAGAATTACAATAAAAAATGAAGAACAAACTCACAAACATAAAACTTATGTGTGGCCCATAGATCCTTGATCCAAGTTCCTCTTCAATTGGTTGGAGTGTTGCCTAGCCTTCTTGCCCTGACCTGCACAGTGAACGCACGACTAATACCTGGCCCGGGTTGCCCGGCAAGGCCCTCCGGTGAGAGGATGAGAATGTGCAAAGAGTAAAGCAAAGGACTAGGGTTTTAGTGTGTGGAAGCATGTACCTCTCTAGGGCTGTTTCGCTTGGTATTTATAGAGTCCTCTTGACTTGCTCTTCAAGTACGGGCATGTGCCTTGCACGAGTTGGCTGACGTCGTTGTGACGTCGCCGATAAGATTTGGTAACCATTTTTGGTGTAAGCTGGCACCCCCATGTGCGCCCATCATTATCTCTTGGCATAATGGCTTCAGCGCGTGGGGTGGCACGTGGTACTGCAGTTAGCCAAGCTTCACCCTCGGCCGAGCGTAAGGGTAGAAGGCTCGAAGGAGGGATGGCACTAACGGGGTGAGTAATTTTGACGGTAGTCGAACCAGAGGATTTTTCTCCTTTGGCCAAGTCGTCGGATAGGTAGGGGGTCATTCCCGGCTCTAATTATTGTCGAACCTGGTGTTGAGGACACGGCCACCCCCGTTGGCGTGGCCTCGGTCTGCATTCGTCAAATATGGGTACAAGACATTATGTTCAGCCTACTACAATAGCCCCTCAATTTCTATCGATGCCTTTGCACGGTAGAATTGATGTCAAACCTGGCCGAACTTCGGAATTTGCCGAACCTGAATGATTGTGGATGTGGCCACAGCTTGGCCGAACTTGACCATCTTCTGTCCTTTCGGAGAATAAGCAACCGCCAGAGTCAAGCCCCAATGGGTGAGCGTCAGGTGTCATCTTCTGCATGGGTGTGACGATGAAAAGACGTTTGGCATGCGATAGGCTTCTGCACGGCCGTCTTATCAAAGCCATGTGTCAGGCGCTAGTTGGCCACCGATTTGACGGTGTGATAATGGGCGGGAAATTCGAAACCCCTCCCCTTTCTCCATATAAGGGACGATGAGAGGAGAAAGAAGGTTACAACCTCTCTCTCTAAAACTCAAAGAGCTTCTTTAGCTTTCCAGCCCTCAGATTCAACGCCAGATCTAGTTTCTACGGTTAAATTTGCTCAAAATCTCCAAGTATGTGCTTGATTTATGCTGCTCTCCTCTTTTCTGCCGTTTTTATTCCATTTTTCATTATTTTCTGGCATTTTTCTTGAAGTTTTGTTTTGAATGAACAGTGCGAGAACAAGGATGAACAGTAATGTTCATCCCTATCTTTAACCTGTTCTTTCGAGCCCCAACTCTGATGCTGGTTGGCTCTATCCGACACCGAATAAACAATGTTAAACTTAGGACATGAACTTCAAGAGACTCCCAAGCTTGTATCTGTAGTGCGAACTAGGGTGGGCCAGTAGGATACTCGAACTTAGCGAGACCCTTGTCTTTTTGCCAACGATGAGGTTTCTCATTCGATTTCTTTTTTTTGTTTTGTTAGGGCTGGCTCACCCAGTGATTGTCATCTCTTCCGACTCTGAAAGCTCAGGGGACGTCTCTGGCGACTCATTGATCCGAGAGTGGTTGGATAGGAGTAGGAGCCGACACCAAAATTCGTCCATAGCCTCAAACATGTCTGAAGATTCGAACGCCGAACGCGATTACGAATATGGGGGTGATGAGTTCCTCACCAAGCTTGAGATCCCGTTCACGTTGTCCACACCTTCCGAGCTCAAGCCCCAAAGAGGTCTGGAAGCTGAATCAAGGTTCAACTCTGGAGCTGAAGCCTTGACTTTTGCACATTTTGGGTGCGGTGTTGCCCCTGTTGTGGACAAAGAGGTCGCCGACCTCTACGAGAGGGGTCAGGTTTGCCCCCACGCCCATTACTCAGCGGTGATCCCGGAGAATACGAAAGTTTCTACCGAGAGTATAATATTCCTAATGATGTGGTTGTTATCCGAGTGGCTAGTGATCAAATTAAGGACAAAAGTAATCACAAGCCCGAGCATATCACTGTTCCCCTGATGGCCATTTGTGAGACTAGGCTATGGTTCCCTCTCCACCCATTCCTGAGGGAGCTCTTGGCTCTGTTTAGCCTTGTCCCTCACTTTTTTGCCATCAACAGCTTTAGGATTGTGATGGTCGTGGTTGCACTGAAGGAGATCCATGATTTGGAATTCACCGTCGCTGACCTTTTCAATACATACATCATGTCTTGGCATGGTCGTACCGAACGTAGATATCTTTCAACACGTCGAGGCAAAGAGCCCTTAGTAGATGAGTTGCCCGACATTGATAAATTGGCAAACTTTTACGTGGAGGTGAATGGTAACTACGAGTTCAGCGACCAAACTAATCGTAGGCATCACGTACCGAATATAAAAGACTTCAGAGGTTGCTTAGTTTTCTTCTTTCCTTTATTTCACCGTGCATGTTTTTCATTTGTTGAATTGCTTCGTACCTACTATATGTTTTCACCCTTTTTACAGATCACCGAGCCATCACCAAGACCTTGCAATCTTTATCCACTGAGAAGAGTGTTGACGTTTTAAGGTCACAAGCTTGTCGTGACGCGCCGACGCTGCTGGGTTACGTTCCTTCGTACAAGGGCAAACTCAAGAGGAAAAAGAAAGAAGGGGAGCCAAGCAAAAAGACCGAGCCCTCGCAAAGCGGTGGAAGCAAAAAGAGGGGTAAACAGCCGAGGGTGAAATTTCTGACCTTTAAGAAGATAGCTGCTTTCTGGCTCGGCAAGAAACAAGGACCGGTGCTTCCAAGTATCGACATTCCTCTCCAGACCATTGTACCCGAATTCACTGAGGAGATGTCGAGGAGGAACACTGTGTGCGTGAACCTAAGGGATAACATCTCGGCTCGGGCGAGCGGGTCTGACACGGCCAAGCCCCAAGAGAAGAGGCAGAAGGTAACTTACGACTTCTTCCCTACCAAGCCTCCGATACCTCATACAGCAGAGAAGGAGAGACCCGAGGCATCAGCCATTAGTGGTTCAAAGGGAGTTACAACACCAGTAGGCTTCGCTGGGCACATTGCCATTGAAGAATTTGCCCCTTCCTTTGCTTCAGCGGAGGGGAGATTGGTGACTGTCGAGGACAGTGTCAAGGTTGAACCTGAACTTGCTGTCACCATGCTCCAGGGCTTGCTCTGTTGAGGACAGGGTTTTGTGAAATGAAAGAATCTACTCCTGACTACTTCGATGACATATAAATAAACTATGTTGACCCTGATGATAAAGGTATAGATTTTGATGGGAATATTCCGAAGGAAATCCATGCCCTCATCAAGAGGGAAGATGAAAGGCATGCTTAACCATTAAAAGAAGAAGTAACTTCTATAAACTTGAAAGATGAGGGCGATCCCCGAATGGTTCAAGTGGGCTCCGCGTTATCCCCAGAGGAGCATCGTGATTTCAAAGAGCTGCTCACAGAATCAGTGACATCTTCGCATGGTCTCACCAAGACATGCCCAACATTAACCCTGAGATAGTGGAACACCGAATTCCTTTACTGTCGGATGCCAAACCTATGAAACAGAGGCTGAGGCGGATGAGGCCAGATTGGGTATAGAAAATCAAGGACGAGGTCACCAAGCAGATTGACACTGGTTTTCTCATGGTTTCTCAGTATCCTACTTGGGTGGCTAACATTGTCCCTGTTCCTAAAAAGAACGGACAAATCCGAGTGTGTGTCGATTTCAGGGACTTGAACAAAGCGAGCCCCAAAGATGACTTTCCCTTGCCTCACATTGATGTGCTTGTGGATAATACGGCGGGACGTGCTATGCTCTCGTTCATGGATGGATTCTTGGGTTGCAATCAAATTCTCATGGCACCGGAGGACCATGAGAAGACGACTTTCATCACCGAGTGGGGAACTTACTGTTATCTGGTCATGCCATTTGGGTTGAAGAATGCTGGTCCTACCTAGCAGCGAGCTGCGACAACTATCTTACCTGACATGATCCACAAAGAAGTTAAGGTCTATGTGGATGACATGATTGCCAAGTCAAAAACTCAAGAAGGCCACATTCCCGTGCTTAGGAAATTTTCAAGCGACTCCGCAAGTATCGAATGCGTCTCAATCCACAGAAATGCACATTCGGAGTCACAGCAGGCAAGATGCTCGGCTTCATGATCACCTTAAGAGGGATAGAGGTTGACCCGCCAAAGATCAAGGCAGTTCTTGAGATGAAGTCACCGGAGTCTGAAAAGGGAGTGCGGAGCTTTTTGGGAAAAGTGCAGTTCATCAACAGATTCATCGCCAAGTTGACTTTGACTTGCGAGCCGATGTTTCGTCTACTCAAGAAGGACGTTCCCTTCACATGGATAGATAAGTGTCAAATTGCTTTCCTTTCTATTCAAAAGTACTTGCAAAACCCTCTAGTTTTAATGCCCCCTATGCCAAGAAAGCCTATGATTCTCTATCTTTCTGTAACCCCATTTTCCATGGGATGCTTGCTAGCTTAAGAATACAAAGGAGTTGAAAAAGCCATTTACTACCTGAGCAAGAAAATGGTTGGATGTGAAGAGCGCTACATTGCTTTGGAAAAGACGTGTTGGGCTTTTGTATGGGCTTCCAAAAAGCTAAGGCACTACATATTGGCTTACTCTATGAAGCTAATTTCTCAAATGAACCCTCTCAAGTATCTGTTTGAGAAACCTGCGCTCACTAATAAGTTAGCACGTTGGTTGCTTTTGCTGGCAGAGTTCAATCTTGAGTATATCACAAGGAAGTCAGTCAAAGGGCGTGCAGTTGTAGAATTTCTCGCGGATCACCTTGTTGATGGACCAGAGGACTCTGACTTTGTGTTTCCAGATGAGGAGTTGCTGACAGTTGTTGAAGACGTTTGGACGCTAAACTTTAACGGGGCAGCTAACCAGAAAGGATTTGGGATTCGAGTATTGCCGATTACGCCCGATGGCTCTTATATTCCGCTTGCGTTCAAACTCAATTTCGATGTCACAAACGACCAAGCTGAGTATGAGGCCTGTATTGTTGGCATGGAAGTCACTCTTACACTTGGTGTCGAAAAGCTTGAAGTCATCGGGAATTCTAATCTTGTGGTCTCTCAAGCCAATGGGGACTAGAAAGTCCGTGAGGAGAAGCTGAAGCCTTATCATCAAGATTTGGCAGAACTACTTCCTCATTTCAACAAGGTGACCTTCACTCATATCCCTCGGTTGAAGAACTAGTTTGCCGATGTGTAGACACCCCATTCTGGACTGTCCAGATTAGTCCTTTTACTTCCTTTTGTTAGCCCAATGATGATAAAACGGTCGAGAACAGTCCAGAGTCGATGGATGGATTTGAGCTTTGGGCGTTGAACTCTCTCCCTTCAAAGACCACCTTCAAAGCCCACCTTCAAAGCCCACTTCAAACCCTTCGAATCTCGAGCCCAATGAGCCTCAGCAAAGCCATACCTTGCTTACGCCACCTTCTCATTGGCGTGCGCCAGGTACTTGACACGTGTCGATCATCGACCGTTGACTGAGTTTGACCTGGCGCACGGTAGGTCATAGGTGGCGTACGGAGGTTTAGGACCGGTCAAATCACCGCTTTTACAGCACGCGACCGAAGCTTTTACGGCTCCAAAGTACAGGGAACAGTGCTCCCAATGATTATCTCCTGCTGGACCGTCCCTCACTCTCTCCTAGTCCCTAGTCCCATGCATTTAATGCATGGAGGCTACTCACTCAACCCAACCAGCCTTAACCAGCCCTCAACCCAACTGATCAGCCCTGGTTTCCAGCCCCTCTCTCCACCATAAATACCCCCCCTTGCATTCATTTGCAAGGGGTTAGCACATTAACTCTCCAAGTCCACTCCCTCTCTTCTCTCTTGTTCTTGCTCTCTTCTTGTAAGAGTGAGAGATAGAACAGCTTCAAACCCTCCCTCTCTACTGATCAGTTGTTACAACAGCCTTCATCTTCAACCAAAGCTCATCACCCTCCTTTCTCTCTTGCATCAAAGGTATACCACCTTTGTGCAGCGTTCTGTTTTCAACTCCTGAGGGGAACCAGAAGGGTCCTGGCTAGTAACTGATACTAGTCCAGGCCCCTTTCTGGTAAAATAAATCAGTCGTAAGAGTCACCACACGGCGCACGCCAACTACTATTTGCCGTACGCCACCTTTGGCTGTACGTGCACAGTTGGCGTGGGGATCATGTAGGGCTCATTTATTGCTCATTTTCTTTATGTCATCACCTTATAGCATGCTAAAAACCAGTCTATTGCTTTCTGTATTTTAGGTCTGTTCAAATGAAGCTTTCAATATTTACATTTTCTATATTCTCAAGGCCTCTGGGGTATGCCTGGTCATGTTCCAGAACCCAGATGATGTAAAGCCAAACACTGGTTCACATGCAGACCTGGCGTACGACCCCCACAGGGTGGCGTACGGCACGTTTGATGAAGATCAGTGCCTGGCCCTTACATCCCAGTTCAATCCTGGCCTCTTGTTCCTCCCCACTCTGTTTATGGGGTTTGCTTTGCTGTTTTAATGGCCCTTAGCCATTTATTATGTCTGTACATGTGTATAATCCATGTTATAAACTGCGTGGTTTGCCCTGGGTGTGCACTGGTCCCTTCCAGAGCCCAGAGGATTGAGAGTAGGAGCTGTAAGAAATTGATGTGGTAGTGTACGCCAGCCTGAAGGTGGCGTGCGCAGGGTGTACTGGCGTGCCGTGGCTAGGCCATGGCGTGCCAGTATGTCGCCTGCTCACGCACCCGACGGGCAGCGTACATCATCTCGTTCAGCTTCTGGCAGCGCTTGTTCTCAATCTATGTTCTTACATTTAGTTCAATTCAAGCAAGCAAATCATCATCCATAAACATTTTGTCATACAAACTACAACGTGTTACAGTTTTAATCCCTATTAACTGTTCCCCCGCCCTAACTGGCCAAAAATGATCAAATGAGAGAAAAATGCAAATGTTTTAAAATGCCCGAGTAGAGACCGATCTCCGGATTGGGCGAGAGGGGTGCCATAAAACCCTTCCCCTCTCGTAACCTGGCTCCCGAACCTCAGATATTGAAGGTGACGACGGACCAGTCTACGCCTTTTCAAATCAAATCAAACCTTTTTCAAATCAAAGCAAAACGTAGCAAACGTTCTCGAGTTCGGTTCCTTGGGTGTTCTTCCGCTAAAACCCGAGTGGCGACTCTGAATCGAAGCGTTTCGCCGCGCTATTTTCCAAAAGGGCCGCCCCCCGAACAATATTCATTTCAAACCAAAATCGGGCGATTTTTCGGGGCGTGTGCCCACAGTGGCGACTCTGCTGGGGACCATTGCATTGATCAATACTTAGGCATTAATACATAGATGAACAATTTCCAAAAAGTCTGGCAAAACAGTACGCTCCGCGCTGCTGAAGAACGGAATGGTAACGTAACAGGATCTCAGCATCCGACCAATCCGAACTGGGGCTTTGTTATTGTTCACTTGTGTAGTTTTGTCTAAATATTGATTAATAAAAGTGGGCCAAGCTTCAAAAGGCATTTCCAAAATTTTGCATTTCTCTCTCATTTAGTCAAACTTTGGCGTTCTTCATTTGCATCGATGTTGGATAAGCCCCGTTGAGGTGTTTTGGGTAACCGGCACAGTTTACTGGAGCCCGGGGTCCTCGAATGCCCAACAACCTTGGACGATGATGAGTCGTAATACCGTTTGACCATTGCTTTGCTGCACGCATTGCAGTGGGAGGTATACCGCGGCTCTAGTCAGAGGAACCCCTTTTAGCCAAAACCAGCCTCTTCATGCGTACGAAGCACTAGAACCTTTCAACCTAAGACAGGAACCTACAGGGTAGGATTACTTGCATCTAACCCCCATAAAACTGTCTATGTGTTACTGCTTTCCTTATTGCATGCCTGTACATACATACATCCCGTTTTGCGTAGGAGCATGCTAGGGCGGCTTTTAGGTCTGTCTCGAGTTCGTCTCGTGATTGTTAGGACCCTGCCCTGGACCGATGAAGAGTCGCGCATCTTGATATTGCGCGTTATCAATTTCCAAATTCCTTGGGTCAGCGAGACTATTGGGAAATCAGGACTGTTTAAGTCTATTGTCTAAACCTAGTCAAAGGTTCAAACAGAAAATCAGGAGCAACGGAAAGCATGTCGTGATACCCACACCATCCAGGTTAAAGTGCTAATCACTTACACCATCAAGGCTCCGGCACAGTGCTGCTTACGCCACCTCGGTTATGGTATCACGCCATCTGCACCAAGTTGGTCCCACCTCCAAAGTTGAAACTTCGATAAAGGAGCAGTCAAAAGGCTTAGGTTATCTTGACATCCTTTAGTATCCATCGACTCAAACAAGGATACACCGTCGAAAAGAAATCCGAGGATCCCATGGCAGCGTCCTAACAGCATGAGTTGGACTCCCTCTAGTGTTAGAGTCTAGGAGGACACCGACGACGTTGGCATGCACATTTTTCTTTCAATTCTTTTCAAAATAAACTGTTGCAGGCTGTCATTGAGCCCATCTATTTTGCTGTTTAGCTGAGCTATGGAGAGCTTCGAAATCAAGAGCCAAACCTGCTTGGGAGCGTCCGTCGGGTCTGTTTGAGGGGCTGTTTGGGGAATTGTTTTTCTGCTCGTCACAACGGAAGCTCAGCTCTGCATTCTGTCCAGGGAGGATTCGCCACCAACCACTCCGCACGAATCTCCTCCGTCCTCTCCATCTCCGCCCATAACTCCGAAACCGATCAAGGCAGAAGCCCTAGACATGGCAGATATTCCTCCACCGAATCTCGCAACCCTCTTAGCCGACCTTCAGCACAACCTCGCCATCATGCAACAAAGAGCTGACCAGGCCGATACCGCCATGGCTAACCTGCAGGCCCTTATCAATGAGAGGGTCCCAGTCGCAAGGATAGAAGGCGACCGGCAAGAGCGCGAGAACCCAGCTGGGGAAGACATCCCGGCCGAACAGCCTGTTGCGAATCCCGAAATGGCTGCCCTGATCGCCAAAATGGCTAAGCTGGAAGAGTCAGTTGCCAAGTCCGAAAGAATCAGCGCCGGAGGGTTGGACATGGACCGTCTCTGCCCCTTTCCAAATGCACGGCTCCCGGAAAGGTTCAAAATGCCCGACTTTACAAAGTTCGATGGGACGGGTGATCCAAAGACGCACCTGCTCGCTTACCACGGTGCAATGAAACTGCATGGGGTCGAAGAGGAGGCAATGGCCCAATTGTTTCCTCAAACTCTGGCTGGCCCAGCTTTTCAGTGGTTCTTGTCTCTCGACGTTTCCAAGCGCAAAACATGGGAAGATATTGGTGCGGCCTTTTTCGCCCAGTACAGCTACAACTCCCAGCTCAAAATGACCACCCGGGAGCTAGAATCCACCAAGATGAATCCAAAAGAGTCCTTTGCGGACTTCATCAAACGTTGGAGGACCAAGGCTGCAGTCATGACCGACCGACCGAGTGAGAAGGACCAGATCCGTATTATCTCCCGTAATCTGCTGCCCGACTTTGCTAAGAATCTGGTCCTCGTCCAAGGGGCCGATTGGGATACTTTCTTTGAATCCGGCCTTGCCATCGAAGAAGCTCTCCAAACTGGGGTTCTGCCGCGCAGCGACCCTCCTTCCTCCTCCTCGGGATCCAAAGCCAAAACTCGCGCTTACTCAGGGAGCAGCGCTGCCTTGTTCGGCAATAACAGCTATGCCAATGCCACGTCTGCCGGAAACAGTAACACTCAAGACTCCAACCACATTGCCGATGTCAACCAGGTCCAAGCCCCTCCAAAACACCGCAACCGTAATCAGCCCCGGAACTTCACCAAATTCGAAGCTCCGCTCTCTCAAGTGCTAGAAAGGTTGGCCAAATCCGGTCACCTCAAACCAATGGATCCAACTCCACTGCCCCAAAATCCATCCCCAAGCCACAATCCGAATGCTTTCTGCGCCTATCACCAAATGCCCGGCCATCACACCGATTCCTGCTATCGCCTCCGCCACGCAATTCAAGATTTGGTGGACAATGGCACTCTCCCGACCCCTCCTAAGCCTAACGTCATCACCAACTCCATGCCGCAGCACAACGGCCACCCTCAAATCAACCAAATCCGCCTTACCTCCACTATAATCCAACCTAGCCCCACCATATTCAACCCCACTGACCATATAGCCCCAGAACATCACCCGAAACCTGTCGTGACCATCCCGGCAGAATTCAGTGTCAACATGTTGGCAGTTGGCTGGGATATGGAAGATAAGGCAAGGGAATGGGCAGAACTTGCTAACGACTGGAACGAGCAGTACTTCTTGGGATTCCCTCAGGCACCAGTTGTTGATCAAGCCCAGTTAGACCAATGGGAGGAAGAGTGGAACGCGGCAAGGGCGGATCCACTCGATGGCCTGTCGCTATTTATGCTTTTCTACCAGCCCGAGCCCACTGCGGCCGAAACCGAGGAGGAATACGTGTGGGACCCGGAGCCCGTTGCTGCACAGTTAGACGGGAATCAGGACTTCGATATGGAGAAGGGGGACGATGATCAGGGTTTGGACGAGTGGTACCTGGATAGCTACAGCCAAGGAGAAATCATCCCTGGCGTGCGTCGGCAGTTAGGGGAAGCATGGCCACTATTCGACTCCATCTCCAATGCTGTGCATGCAGGCGACCCGACTGTCGACATTGTGCCTGTAGGAATGCCGCGTCCGGTAGTGCATCCTAGGGATGATTGTTCTATCATGGCATTAAATGCACCGCCCGATGACCTGTGGGATGTTGATGAGATTGTCGACCTTAACACAAACCCGCTGCCTGCTGATTTCTGGGACGTCGATAAAGTGGTCGACATTCAGGTCGGGGATGAAATCTGGACCGTCGATACTGCTTTGGTGGACGGAGGCCTTTGGGATGTACCATTCGTCACTAATCCGGGGATACCATTCGAGGAAGCCGCCGCACAGGATCCGGCCCCTTGGGAAGGACAAGTCATGAGTGATCTGGAATGGATTATGGCTTCGGACCAGGTTGCATCAATCGACAAGGGGAAACGCAAGCTAGAGGAAGTGCCTGCTGATTTCTGGGATTTTGTGGACACATCGCCTTGGTGGGAGGTCGCTAACGTCACTAGGAGCGGGTCTTCCAACCACCCAATCTTTCGGCTGGAAGCTCGTCCAATCCCGGTAACGATCAAAGACCCACTATTCCCTCTGCACAAAAGAACACTCCGGCCATTCCTAGCGGGGTACCTGAAGAGGATGCTATCCTGAAACAGCTGGAAAGGATTCCTGCCGCCGTCTCTGTTTGGGGTCTGATATCGTCATCAAAGGAGCATCGAGAAAGGCTGTCTGCAGCGCTGGCTCGTCTTACTGTACCAACGGACATCACCGCGGAGGCCATGGTTGCCCTGGTCTTGCCTTTGCTTTCCAAGCATTCCGTCACTTTCACCGAAAAAGATCTGCCTGTCGATGGGACTGCTCACAACCGCCCATTGCACATTACTCTCAAGTGCAGGGGACATTGGGTTCCAACCGTGTTGATCGATAACGGATCTGCAATCAACGTCTGCCCGATGAGGGTTGCTTACCGTCTGGGGCTTACTAAGGCTGACCTCACGCCTTCCAATCTGGCAGTCAAGGCCTATGACAACACGCGCCGCATAGTCGAGGGGACTCTCATGCTGAAGCTTGATGCCGAGGGTTTCGAAATGGACGTAGAATTCCATGTGGTTGACATCCCTGCCACTTTCAACCTGCTGTTGGGAAGGCCATGGCTGCATAGAGCGGACATCATGGCTGTACCGTCGACTCTCCACCAGAAGGTCATGCTGGGGCTTCCTACCGGGACTTTAACCATCTGCGGAGACTCTGGGATCCGCCCGCTCAAGGACGATGGGACGCCTGTTTTGGGGATCATGCACGGGGAGGAAGACTCAGACTTTGGAGGATTTGCTTTTGATACCTCTGGCTCAGTCCTGTCCATTGTCATGGATGACGACTTCATAATCAGTTCTACCGCCCTCGAAATCATGAGGAAGATGTCGTTCATGCCTGGCTTAGGGCTCGGGATCAACCAGCAAGGGATCGCTGAGTTCCCTGTCTTTCCCTTTACTGAAGGCCGTTTTGGCCTGGGATACACTCCCCCTACCAAAAAGGCCAAATTAGGGAAAGACACGGGAAAACCTCGGACCCTTTATGGTAACCCCGACAGCTATTTCGTCCGTGAAGGAGGAGGCATTGCTTATCTGGGGCAGGCTGAACCGTTTTGGGATCAAGTGACTAGGACTTGGCTTCCGGGTTTTGAAATCTTCGCTGCCGACACTTGGTCTGATGACGAAGAGGAAATTGCAAAGGAAGAGCTGGCTGCAAAGGAGTTCAAGAAGCAGTTGGTCGCAATCAAGGAAAGGGCTGACTGGCTGGTTGCTTTTGATCAAGGGGGTCTAGAGGAGCTGTTCTCCCAAGTGGGTTTGGTTGGCAAGGAAGATGAGGCTGAAGTGCTGATGCTTGAACTCTCCAGATCTTCTCAACGATCCAACCTCCCTCATCGTCGAAGCAAAGGGTAGTCTTAATAACTGCATTTTTACTCCCCGTCTAACATGCATTGACGATGTATCTGAATCTGACACAGAATCTGTCGAGTCTAAGTCTAGCTCAGAGTTGGAGTTTGTGCCTCTCGGCCCTCCACGTCATAGCTTTTACTTCGAGTTTGAGTCAACTGTACTTGGCAAACCCTCCGGGTTTTATGAAATGAATGATCCTGCTTCCGACTACTTTGCTGACTTTTACATAAACTGTGTCGACCCCGACGATGAAGGAATCGACTTTGACGGGAACGTCCCGGCCGAGTTGCGTTCCCTCATCGAAAGGGAAGACGAAAGGCATGCTCAGCCTCTAAAAGAAGAAGTAATTTCAATAAATCTGAAAGATGAGGATGACCCCCGTATGATACAAATCGGTTCAAACTTATCCCCGGAACATCACGCTGGTACCATCGAGGCGCTCAAAGAATACTTCGAAGTTTTTGCCTGGTCTCACACCGACATGCCTGGTATCGATCCCGAGATAGTACAGCACCGCATTCCGTTAATGCCAGGGGCAGTTCCTGTCAAGCAGAAGCTCCGCAGAATGAGGCCGGACTGGGTTCAGAAGATCAAGGAAGAGGTCACCAAGCAAATTGACGCAGGATTCCTGAGGGTTGCTGAATACCCCCAATGGGTCGCCAACATCGTACCTGTACCCAAGAAGGTTGGAAGGATCCGGGTTTGTGTCGATTTTAGGGATTTGAACAAGGCAAGCCCCAAAGATAGTTTTCCCTTGCCTCACATTGATGTGCTTGTGGACAACACAGCGGGGCATGCCTTGCTCTCCTTTGTCGATGGGTTCGCAGGATACAATCATATCTTCATGGCCCCAGAGGATCAGGAGAAGACAACGTTCGTCACGGAATGGGGGACCTACTGTTACGTGAAAATGCCATTTGGACTCAAGAATGCCGGTTGCACTTTTCAAAGGGCCCAAACAACTCTGTTCCATGACTTCATCCACAAGACAGTCGAGGTGTATGTCGACGACATGATCGTTAAGGCAAAAGAGGAAAAGGACTATCTCCCTTCGCTCAGACAGTTTCCCGAAAGGCTTCGAAAGTACAATGTACGTCTCAACCCGCAGAAGTGCACGTTCGGGGTTACGGCAGGTAAGATGTTGGGGTTTCTAATCACCAAGAGAGGAATCGAGGTCGACCCATCTAAGATCAAAGCAATTCTCGAAATGAAGCCCCCGCAATCTGAGAAAGGAGTACAGAGTTTTTTGGGAAAGGTTCAGTTTATCAGCCGATTTATCGCCAAACTGACTCCGACTTGCGAGCCGCTGTTCCGCCTACTCAAGAAGAATGTCCCGTTCGAGTGGACAGACAGGTGTCAGGCTGCTTTTGAATCAATTCAGAAATACTTGCAGAACCCTCCGGTACTAATGCCGCCTACGCCTGGACAACCACTGATTTTGTACTTGTCTGTAACACCAACGGCAATGGGTTGTCTGCTAGCACAGGAAGGGGAAAACAGGGTCGAGAAGGCCATTTACTATCTGAGCAAGAAAATGGTGGGAAGCGAGGAACGATATACCCCTTTGGAGAAGACATGCTGGGCGCTAGTTTGGGCTACCAAAAAGCTTAGACACTACATGCTAGCCTATTCGGTGAAGCTGATTTCTCGAATGGACCCCATCAAGTACCTGTTCGAGAAGCCAGCGCTCACCCATAAGCTAGCACGTTGGTTGCTTCTGCTGGCTGAGTTCGATCTCCAGCATGTCACGAGGAAGTCAGTAAAAGGCCGCGCCGTGGCAGAATTCTTGGCAGATCACCCAGTTGAGGGGCCAGAGGATGTGAATTTCAACTTCCCAGACGAGGATGTACTGACCGTGACCGAAGAAGTATGGACACTGTATTTCGACGGGGCTGCTAATCAGAAAGGGTTTGGAATCGGGGTGTTGCTAATCACGCCCGCCGGCGCTCATATTCCGCTCGCATTCAAACTGAATTTCGATGTTACTAACAATCAAGCCGAGTATGAGGCCTGCATCGTCGGAATGGAGGCAGCAATCGCACTAGGAGTTGAGAAGCTCGAGGTTATCGGAGATTCGAACTTGGTGGTGTCCCAAGCCAATGGAGATTGGAAGGTTCGCGAGGAAAAGCTGAAGCCTTATCACCAAGACTTGGAGGAACTGATTCCTCGCTTCAATAAGGTGACTTTCACCCATGTCCCTCGCTTGAGGAATCAGTTCGCCGATGCCTTGGCGACCTTGGCTTCAATGATCGAACTCCCGACAGGGGTCAAAATGCGGCCAATTGTGATCGAACAAAGGGACCTGCCTGCTTACGAATACGTCAACGCCATCGATGATGCCGATGATGGCCTACCCTGGTACCATGACATCTGGAATTTTGTGGAGCGCGGGGAGTTTCCCGCTGGGGCTACGAGGAAGGATCGGATCGCCTTGCAACGTTTGGCTGCCCAGTACATTATTTGTGGGGGAAAGTTGTATCGAAGGTCTCACTGCGGGATGCACAAGCTGTGTGTGAATGGTGCCGAAGCAACACGGATAATGGAGGAGATTCACGAAGGAGTCTGTGGTCCTCACATGAGCGGCGTCATGCTCGCAAGAAAAATCCTAAGGCAGGGTTATTATTGGTCTACCATGGAATCTCAATGCATTGACTATGTGCGGCGATGCTATAAGTGTCAGATCCATGCTAATCTGCAGCATGTTCCTCCAACTGAACTTTTTGGTATGACCTCGCCTTGGCCTTTCTCAGTGTGGGGAATCGACGTCATCGGGATGATCAACCCCTCTGCTTCGAACGGCCACAAGTTCATATTAGTAGCTATCGACTACTTCACTAAGTGGGTCGAGGCTGAATCGTACAAGACCCTGACAACCGTTCAAGTTGCACAGTTCATTCGAAAGAACATCATCTACCGGTATGGGGTCCCTCAGGCCTTTGTATCAGACAATGGAAGCCACTTCAAGGGTAGAGTTTTGGAGCTATTCGAGGAATTCGGAATTAAGATCCATCATTCAACAGCCTACCGGCCGCAGACGAACGGGGCTGTCGAGGCTGCAAATAAGAACATCGAGATGATCATCAAGAAGACTGCCGAGTCTACAAGGGATTGGCATGAACTGCTACCGTTGGCCCTCTGGGGATACCGCACGTCAATTCGCACTTCCACGGGCGCAACTCCGTACTCTTTAGTCTATGGAATGGAAGCTGTACTCCCCATCGAGCTTGAGATTCCGTCTCTGAGAGTCATGGCCGAAAGTGGGCTCGAGGAAGCTGAATGGTTGAGTGGAAGGTTTGTCGAGCTCATGCTGTTTGATGAGAGGAGGCTCCGTGCTCTGTATCATGTTCAAGGGTATCAGCGTCGAATCGCCCGGGCATTCAATAAGAAAGTGAAGTCGAGAGGTCTGGTCGAGGGGGATATGGTTACGAAGGAGATCCGGGCTCCGGTGTTTGATCCTCGTGGGAAATTCCGGCCAAAGCGTTCTGGGCCGTACATCATCAAGACCATCCTATCTGGGGGTGCCGCCAAGCTCATCGACCTCGACGGCAATGAATTCAGTACCCTGGTCAACCTGGATCAGCTCAAGCGCTACTATCCCTGAGAGATGCTCGTTGGATCGAAAACCACAAGGGTGGGCGATTCCAAGCAAAAGTTAGAGCAGCCTGCTAGACCGAAAACCTAAGGAGGCGGTCTAGGCAAAAATAAATAGGCAAAATCAAAAAGCTCGCTAGACCGAAAACCTGTTAAGGCGGTTCTAGGCAAAAATTAGAGCGTAAAAGGAGAGGTAAAATACACGAGCGAACCTTTGCCTGAACTACGTTCTGACCTGATTCCCTGCAAAGGGATACGTAGGCAGTCTCACAATGAGACCCGGTCATATCCTATCAAGCTGATCCACGGTCTGACATTCCAGATTTGCACCAAGACCGAGTTAGTTCAAAAACTCAAAAGGCGGGCTGGAGTTACGTTGGAGAATTCAAAAGGGGGAAACCCTTCATCTTTCAACTTTATTTTGCAAAATTATTGTTTCTGATACACAAGCTGAGCATAAAAGCCTTAAAAGAAATGAAGCATGAAAAACAGAACAAAATGCTTGAGAAGCCTAACGGCTCACAGCTTATTCTAAGTACAGCAAAGTGGTTTGGAGTCAGCCCATGTTTGTTCTTGCATGCACATCTGCTCTCAGCCACTGTCTGTAGCGATTCTTTAGCCGAGGGTTGAAATCTGGCATCTCCGCCTGGAGAATCCTCAGGCCCCAGCGCCTCTGATAACCGCCCAGCGTCTGAGCATTGAAGTTGGGAAGACGGAAGCCCCCGGTACTGATTCGGGTATTCTCCTGTGAAGCGCCCAGTTGGCGAAGGATCCGCCCAGGGATATAGAACGTGAAGCTGGTCAGCCCCGCAATGACCACCCTATCAAAGCCGTCAGAATGGAGGGTCATGTCTGCAAGGTCTAGCCACGGACACCTCCAAGCAATTTCATCAGGCTGCATTTCCAGCATGAACTCGTACCAGCCCTCCACATCCAAGTCGGGATACCGCATTTCCCTCTGATGAACCCGTTTTGGAAACAGGTTCCAGCCCGCTGCCGGTGGATGCAAAAGGCTCAGCTTGTCCGACAACCACAGCTGCATGAGCGATAAAACAAGTAAGTAGCCAGATAAAGCTTGAGCGAAAAGACAAGTAAGAAACTAGGGAGCAGCCTAAACCGAGAGTCGAGGTAAAACGAGAATGTGCGAAAAACCAGGAAAAGGTGAGCTGAGTGAGTTTACCTGGAGCAAGAGTGGGCTCCCGCTGAAAACGGCCGATTGGCCCGTACTCACTAAATCCAAACCCAGGAGTGTCTCAGCCAGGACCATGGGAATCACATTCTTTCGGTCCCCCATTTGAGCGGCCACGCTCACCAAAGAAGGGCAGACCCGCCCGTCAGCAGGAACGAACAAATAAGCCGCAAGCAGGCAGATAACCAGGGCGAAGCGCCGACGTGCTTGGACTTCGTCACTATTTAGGCTATTCAAATCAACATCTGGGTTGTACATTTCAACCAGCCGGATAATGTTCACCTGGCCACCATCCAGGATTGTGTTCGCCAGACCCCGGGAAATGCCAAGCGAGCTGGCCAGCAGCTTTGGCATGCTCACTTGATAGGGAGGAACAACGAGCGTCGGGGACGCGTAAGTCCGGAGGTACGCCTGAAATTCCTCCACGGTCGGGCACATCTCATCATCGCCGAAACGGAATACATGGACGTCCGGGTCCCAGAACCTCAGGGCGGCCCACAGCAGCGCCGGGCGGATCGGCACATGTCGAAGGAAGCGGAAAGAAGAAAGCCCGTGGTATTGGAAGTTGAGCCAATCAACACCCAAGAAGGACACTAGCCAAGGCTTGAGCAGTGTTGGGAGGGGATTATCCATGGACAAAGCTATGCAGCTAGAAAAGAAAAGGGGAGTAATTGATGCTGCGAATGCCCTGAGGGAGGCACCCCAGCTTTATAGGCTCCAAATGACCGTTGTAAAATGCTTGGAGAATGGAACTAATCAACTAGCCTCCAAGGGAACATTATGCCAAGTACCCTGCCTCCCTGAACTCTCAGAAGCCGTGGGGAAACCATGTGGGAATGAAAACAAATTGCCCCCCCGAAAAAGGACAGTTAGTCAGTCAAGTGGACCTGACTCACAGGAACTTGGCGTACGCCACCCTAAACCTAGCGTACACATGGTTTTCACCATCCTGGCGTACGGGCTCGAAAACCTGGCGTACGGTACGTCTGTGCACCAGAAAACCAGTTTCCAGCAGCAGCTGCCCTCGCATGGTCGTTTTCAAATCCATGGCTTGTTTTGGCTATTTCGTGATTCCTACAAGTTTCCAATATCATTTGGGACTGCAGCAGAGCATCGTATCCTAAAAGCCGCGTCCGTCGAAGATTTTGGACCCCGGGAGGCCCGTGTCGAACTAAAATCGAGGATACGGAGGGCCAATTTTCGTTTTGTAGGGTTTTGCCAAGTTTTGTCACACCGTACACATCGCATAGGACTTGTGTGACTGTACGGGGGTGTCGGTTTCAGTCCGGGACCATATCGAGTCGTCTTTTGCGTCTTATGTCCATTTTCGCGACATTTTTAGCCTTTTATGGTGTTTTCCTTGTAGCGGGACATTTCTACCGGTTTCAATGGTTTGTACAGGTCATTGTACATCTCTATAGTCTATTCAAAGTGTCAGTTTCTTCTGTTTTGGAGAAATGTAGAATTTGGTCTATTGATACCAATTTTCCCGTATCCTCCGCGTGTCTGGGGTATATCTCGTATCCTGGGGCTTCTCTATACCTTTTTCTTCGAGCTAGACCCATTTTTGCACATATGCAAGTGCCTGTGTCGATTCAGAACTATCATCAATGCATGTTAGATGTTAAGGGATGGTTTGTTCGTTCCTTGAAACACAAAATCCAATAACTAAAGGAATCAACAAACAGAAAATGCAGATATTATTTCTATCATGTATACCATGTCAAAATCCTAAAAAGCAAAAGGTGGGAATGTATCAAGCGGCACAACGGCCCGAGCAAACTCAAAATGTACCAGGGCACACTCGCCCAAAAGTCAAAAGGCACGCAGGCCCTATATCCAAAAACAGCAAAGTATCAAAGTGTCAAAGGATCAGTGTATCAAAAGTCAAACAGCAAAATAAACTAAGGCTCAGTGATAGCCCTCAGTCGTCGAACAAGTCCTCGTCGTCCTCCTCCTCCTCGCTCTCTACCAGCTCACGCGGGTCTATCCGGAATCGAGGGTCCTCCGCGGAGTCAGAGCCGCTGCTGAGGGACGTGCTCTCCTCCTCTTCCTCTGCTTCCTCTTCTTCTCTTCTCTTCTTCTGTAAAGGCCCCTCAGCAGGCCTCTTCTCCGCGGACCTCTTCCTCAGCTCTCGACGGAATGGGAGATCCTCGCTAGCAGCCGCAATGTGTACTCCTCTCTGAGTGCTCGCTGCTGGTCGGGATGAGCTCGGTGCTATCTTCTTCTGAGGCGGTGGCCTCACGCTCTTCCTCCTAGGAGCCGCCCTAGCCTGCCCCTGCATTGCATTTAACTTGTTAACATTCGTGAACATATTGCCTATATATGTTGAAATGTGAAAGCAGGACATTGTTCTATCAAAGCTTCAAAATCATACCTGAGGCCGCACAGTAGGAACTGGAGCTGGAGGTGGATAGTGCAGCCACAACTGGGCGCCGCTAGCAATTCTGTGAAACTCCTTCTCCATAGCCTTCATCAGGCGCACTGCCTCTCGTACCCACTCCATCGGGGCCTGTGTTATAACAAGTGGACAAGTCAGTTTGCAAGACAAGTGTACATATGCAAATCAGGGTAAACAAGGGAAATACAAAGGATGCTATAGTATCGTACCGGTCCTGTGATCTCCTCGGGCTCTCTCCTAGCAGGCTCGAACTGAATAGTCGCCTCCTCTCCCTGAGCATCCCGCACAGCCAGCGTCCAAGAAAGCCGAGGAAGGCCCGTCGCCCTAGCAGGCTCACTCCTCTCCCTCGAGCGGGCAGTCCTGCCTTGCCCGCGCCTCTCCTCTCCCGCTGCTCTAGCCTCAGCCTCCACAGCTCCGTGCTCGACAACCCCAAGTGGTCCCGCCAAGTACTGCCTCTGATAGACAGCATAGTCACGCTCGGGCCTCAAGAAAGCACTAAGGCCTGCCGGGACGGTGAAGCGCTGCAGCTCAGCCAGCGTGTACTGGTCCGTGTGTGAAGCGCAAGGCGGAAGTGGACCCGGCACCATGAACTCTGAAGCCTCAAGTGATTGCCGTGTCACTCGGTCCCCCAAGTACCACTGCCACCCGAAAATCGACTCCAACAGCACGCGGCTCGCGGCTACCACCCTGCTCCGGGAAAGGTACTCCGGCTCAGCCTCTGTGGTCCTCCAAGGGTCCCACTCCACCTGCAAGCATTCAACAATCAAGCAACAAACGGTCGATCAGCGACAGCATTGAAGCAATTCAAAGGCAAAAGTAGGCAATAAAAGGGTTGAGATCTACCTGGGTGCTCGACAGCTCGTCAAGGTACGCCCGGAAGGCCTGGAGGCTACCTCTGGCCGCCTTCTTCCCTCGGTACTGTGGCCCCCATATCAGAGCACGGGGGAGCATCTTCAAGTTCGGGCAGGAGTTTTCCGGAGGATACATCTTCAGCACCTCGTATGCCCATAGCTGTAAGTTCAAACAATCAAGGCATTAGTACAGCAGTTGAATTTCAAAAGAAAGGAAAATACTCAGCAAGATAAAGGATACAAGTCCGTTTTTCTTACCTCCCACACCCTCCAAAGGCCGGCAATCGCCTTCTTCCGCAGAGAAAACTCCCCCATGAAGCCATAGCACGTCCCCAGAGCAGCACCTCCCCAATCGTACCTGGCCGCCGTGCGCAAGTCAAACAGGGCCGGCAAATAGGCCAAGTGCACCGTGGACCTCTTGTTAGGGAACAGCGACGCCCCAAACAAGTACAACAAGTAGGCCCTCGCCATCTGCTCCTCCTCCTGCTCCGAGTCCGGGACCCTGTCCTTCAACCGCCAGTGGAACTGATCGTGGGTGAACGTCTCCGAGATGCCCACGGGCACAAAACCCAAGAACCACTGCAGCGCCTCCAAGTCTCTGTGGATCCCCGTGTCAAAGGGGATGGACTCCCCTCCTACCCTCAAACCCGTCAAAGCAGCAAAATCCGCCGGAGTCACAGTCATCTCCCCGATCGGAAGGTGGAAAGTGTTGGAGGCGTCCCACCACCTCTCCGCCAGCGCCGTGAGCAGGGCGTGATCGCTGAGCGTGGCCGTCTGTGTAAGGATGAACGGCCTGAACCCCGCAGCGTCAACTAAGGACCTAACCCGCTCGGGCAACCCTTTGTACAGCTCAAGGGAGCTAGCAGGACCACCGTGCCCCCTTGTACCACCTCTCGTCCTCTGCACACCATAAAAGCAAAAGAACAAGAGCTTCCGTTAGCATGCATACTATAACAAGCAGTCGAATCAAGGTTCAGTTCAAAAGGGCATTCAACATTCTGTGTTCAATTCAAGGTCCGTGTTTACCATGAAGTCGAAGCAAGTTATTTCAAAAGCATGATATCCTATGTAGGCATTCTACTCAGTCGAATCAAAGGCATAAGGTATCCCATTTCAATCGATTCTCTTCTCAAAAGAGGCAAGTATTTAGTCAAATCAAGAGCATGGTATTTCATCAGTCGAATTCGAGTGCTACAATGTCGAGGCAACCTACAGTCGATGCAAGTCCGTTATCACGTAATTTCTATCAAGGTACTAGCAGTCTACAGTCAAGTTCAAGTGTGTTCTACCCAAAGTTCTATCTACCAAGTCAAGCTATCAGGCATGCATATGTCACTATGCTATCAAACATCCTACACAAGTAAGCTAAGTACAAGTACAGTAATGAAGGACTACAACAGAATCAAAAGTGGAGTTCAAAGGGATACCTGCGCCCAGTCCACTGACAAGTGCCACTCCGGGTCTCTCAGCACAAGCTCTGCATCGTAATCATCGCGTCGGGGGATGTAGCTCTCAAACCCGGACGGTATGAACAAATGTGGCTCCGGGGGAACATAGGCCCCTGCCTCAAAAGCCGGGCGGCCTGCAGCCCGCATCGCCTCAGCCCGTGCCACCGCTCGCTCACGAGCTAGGCCACCCTCCTCCTGGGCCTGCTCGACTACCTCAGCCTCCCGTACAAAAGCATCCTCCGCTGCCTTGGCCCTCTCGGCCTCAACCCGCAGGCGCTCCTCCTCCTGAGCCTGCGCAATCTGTCTCAGCCTCTCCTCCCGGGCTGACATCACCGCTTCCACTACCGCCGGGTTCTCTCTCAGCAGCCGGTCAAGCACCTCCTCCGTCACAAACTCCGCGAAGTCCCCGCGCGTAATGGGAACGTGCGCCGAGGACCCCGTCGCCGGTCTGAACTCTGCTGGCCCTGTGGGTCCCCCGATGGGAGCATCCTCCTCCGCCACAATATCCTTGCCTCGACCCGGATCCCTTCTCAGCGCATCCGGCCGATCATCACCGCCACCAACATCACCACCGCTGCTGCCGGCCCCGACTGGGCCCATGCCAGTCATGATCAAGCCTTCTACACCACTCTCGAAGTCCAAGCGTCGCACGCGTGGGCCCCCTGTCTCAACGACGGGTGGCGTACGGTCGGTCGACCCTGGCGTACGCCGCCCGTCGCCGTCGATCACTTCTCTTGCATGGCCGTCGCCGCCGCCTGCGGTGTCTGGGATCGCTGCACCGACGCTCGATAACGCCGCCTCAGTCGGTTGATCGTCGATTCGGAGCACTGGAGCTTCGGTTTCACTCCTCGGTCGGCCACCATCGCCATCGCCCCTATTGCCGCTACTCCCGCCACTGCCGCCACCGGTTTCCGCCATGGATGCACGTGGGTAGTTGGGTTTTGGAAGGAGAATGGGAGAATAGGAGAATGAGAGAGTTTTTGGGAGTTTGCAAGTATTTGGAAGTTCAAAACCGACGCATATGGCGGTTTCAGAAGTT
The DNA here is from genome assembly GCA_014282245.1 of Rhododendron simsii. NCBI lineage: Eukaryota > Viridiplantae > Streptophyta > Magnoliopsida > Ericales > Ericaceae > Rhododendron > Rhododendron simsii. Next base: position 16,979,340 of record CM024961.1, read on the forward strand.
CTGCAGAAGTTTATACGACATGGGACCGTGCTGGGCCGGGTTTGGGCCTGGATCTGGACCGGGCAAACAAAGATTCCTGGCGTACGCCAGGTTAGAAGTACCGTACGCCACCCTGTAATGGGCCGTGGGCCCAAAAGGCTTTGGATCGAATTTCCCTCCACAACTAAGGTCCCGGATGGCCCAATGCTTGTTCTTACCACTGGTGGGTTTACTCCCCAAGCAGAGACCCGTCCAATTTCAAATCAACGACGGTCCACCCGTCCAACTTCAAATCAACGACGGTCCACCCGTCCAATTTCAAATCAATGACGGTCCACCCGTCCAATTTCAAATCAACGACGGTCCACCCGTCCAATTTCAAAATCAACGACGGTCCACCCGTCCAATTTCAAATCAACGACGGTCCACCCGTCCCATTTCAAATCAACGACGGTCCACCCGTCCCATTTCAAATCAATGACGGTCCACCCGTCCAATTTCAAATCAACGACGGTCCACCCGTCCCATTTCAAATCAACGACGGTCCACCCGTCCAATTTCAAATCAACGACGGTCCACCCGTCCAATTTCTGCCCTCCATGAGCAGCAGTCTTTCTCAAATAATCTGTCGGGCTGAACTCACCGATCAGGTTCTTTAAGGTTCATGCCTTCTTTATCTTGCTCAGGATAGTCAAGAGTAGGGTGTCTAGACAACCTTTGACGTTACTTGTCTCCACTCAAACGAATGGTGCTCCAAGTGCCGTCAAAGGGGGGCTTCTGTAGACACCCCATTCTGGACTGTCCAGATTAGTCCTTTTACTTCCTTTTGTTAGCCCAATGATGATAAAACGGTCGAGAACAGTCCAGAGTCGATGGATGGATTTGAGCTTTGGGCGTTGAACTCTCTCCCTTCAAAGACCACCTTCAAAGCCCACCTTCAAAGCCCACTTCAAACCCTTCGAATCTCGAGCCCAATGAGCCTCAGCAAAGCCATACCTTGCTTACGCCACCTTCTCATTGGCGTGCGCCAGGTACTTGACACGTGTCGATCATCGACCGTTGACTGAGTTTGACCTAGCGCACGGTAGGTCATAGGTGGCGTACGGAGGTTTAGGACCGGTCAAATCACCGCTTTTACAGCACGCGACCGAAGCTTTTACGGCTCCAAAGTACAGGGAACAGTGCTCCCAATGATTATCTCCTGCTGGACCGTCCCTCACTCTCTCCTAGTCCCTAGTCCCATGCATTTAATGCATGGAGGCTACTCACTCAACCCAACCAGCCTTAACCAGCCCTCAACCCAACTGATCAGCCCTGGTTTCCAGCCCCTCTCTCCACCATAAATACCCCCCCTTGCATTCATTTGCAAAGGGTTAGCACATTAACTCTCCAAGTCCACTCCCTCTCTTCTCTCTTGTTCTTGCTCTCTTCTTGTAAGAGTGAGAGATAGAACAGCTTCAAACCCTCCCTCTCTACTGATCAGTTGTTACAACAGCCTCTATCTTCAACCAAAGCTCATCACCCTCCTTTCTCTCTTGCATCAAAGGTATACCACCTTTGTGCAGCGTTCTGTTTTCAACTCCTGAGGGGAACCAGAAGGGTCCTGGCTAGTAACTGATACTAGTCCAGGCCCCTTTCTGGTAAAATAAATCAGTCGTAAGAGTCACCACACGGCGCACGCCAACTACTATTTGCCGTACGCCACCTTTGGCTGTACGTGCACAGTTGGCGTGGGGATCATGTAGGGCTCATTTATTGCTCATTTTCTTTATGTCATCACCTTATAGCATGCTAAAAACCAGTCTATTGCTTTCTGTATTTTAGGTCTGTTCAAATGAAGCTTTCAATATTTACATTTTCTATATTCTCAAGGCCTCTGGGGTATGCCTGGTCATGTTCCAGAACCCAGATGATGTAAAGCCAAACACTGGTTCACATGCAGACCTGGCGTACGACCCCCACAGGGTGGCGTACGGCACGTTTGATGAAGATCAGTGCCTGGCCCTTACATCCCAGTTCAATCCTGGCCTCTTGTTCCTCCCCATTCTGTTTATGGGGTTTGCTTTGCTGTTTTAATGGCCCTTAGCCATTTATTATGTCTGTACATGTGTATAATCCATGTTATAAACTGCGTGGTTTGCCCTGGGTGTGCACTGGTCCCTTCCAGAGCCCAGAGGATTGAGAGTAGGAGCTGTAAGAAATTGATGTGGTAGTGTACGCCAGCCTGAAGGTGGCGTGCGCAGGGTGTACTGGCGTGCCGTGGCTAGGCCATGGCGTGCCAGTATGTCGCCTGCTCACGCACCCGACGGGCAGCGTACATCATCCCGTTGAGCTTCTGGCAGCGCTTGTTCTCAATCTATGTTCTTACATTTAGTTCAATTCAAGCAAGCAAATCATCATCCATAAACATTTTGTCATACAAACTGCAACGTGTTACAGTTTTAATCCCTATTAACTGTTCCCCCGCCCTAACTGGCCAAAAATGATCAAATGAGAGAAAAATGCAAATGTTTTAAAATGCCCGAGTAGAGACCGATCTCCGGATTGGGCGAGAGGGGTGCCATAAAACCCTTCCCCTCTCGTAACCTGGCTCCCGAACCTCAGATATCGAAGGTGACGACGGACCAGTCTACGCCTTTTCAAATCAAATCAAACCTTTTTCAAATCAAAGCAAAACGTAGCAAACATTCTCGAGTTCGGTTCCTTGGGTGTTCTTCCGCTAAAACCCGAGTGGCGACTCTGAATCGAAGCGTTTCGCCGCGCTATTTTCCAAAAGGGCCGCCCCCCCGAACAATATTCATTTCAAACCAAAATCGGGCGATTTTTTGGGGCGTGTGCCCACACGATGCTTTGACAACTTTGGCCTCCATGGTTGAACTTCCGTTAGGCGTCAACCTGCGACTGATCCTGATTGAATAGAGGGACTATCCTGCTTATCAGTACGTCAACGTCATCGATAATGTTGATTGATGGCCTACCCTGGTACCATGACATATGAAACTTCGTTGAGAGTGGGATGAATCTGACTGAGGCCACAAAAAAGGATCAAACTGCGTTGCGAAGATTGGCTGCCCACTACATTATCTATGGAGGAAAGCTGTACATGAGGTCTCATTGTGGAATGCACAAGTTGTGTGTCAACGACGCTGAAGCAACAAGGATAATGGAAGAAATCTATGAAGGAGTTTGCGGTCCTCACATGAGTGGTGTCATACTAGCGAGGAAAATCTTATGGCGAGGTCACTTCTGGTCTACCATGGAATCTCAGTGCGTGGATTATGTGCGATGCTATCACAAGTGCATGATCCATGCCAATCTTATGCATATTCCTCCCTCCAATTTGTTTGGCATGACCTCGCCTTGACCCCTCTCTGTGTGGGGCATCGATGTTATCAGCATGATCAGACCGTCTGCTTTAAATGGTCACAGGTTCATTTTAGTGGCAATAAATTATTTCAACAAGTAGGTCGAAGCTGAATCTTACAAAACTCTAACTGCACTTCAAGTCGCTCATGTCATCCGAAAGAACATCATCTATCGATACGGTGTCCCTCAGGCGTTTTAGTAACACTAAATACTAAACACTAAAGATAACAAATACTATCATATAGAAAGAAAGAGAACGAATAAATACCTAAAAACAACAAACACTATCATCTAAATACCAAAAGAGAACGAATATGACGGAGACACCCATTACCGAACAACATAGCACGAAAGTACCATATTCGAATGTATGCTCGACTGTAATTCTAAGGTTTATAAGCCCCAGTGTTATTTAAGGTTTACATTTTCTAAGGTTTATAAGCCATAATTTCATATTCTAACATATAATTGCAAAATCCAAATCTCTAATTAGCTAATTAGAATTCTATGGTATTCCAACCATATTGCAAGCAATCTTCTTTTTCGATTAAACTTAACGGGAGTCCACCCAATTTTCGTTAGAGGAAATGGCAGTGTTCACCCTGTTTTGGTAAAAATAACAAAGTCAGCAAAAGGGAAAAAAACTAAAACAAAGGGGGAGATTGGTGGATACCTTATGTGCATGAAATATCAAGAAAGTGGGACACCGATGATTTCAAATCTGCAAGCAAAGATAGGATTAGATGCGAGATAATTGGATATAGCACATTCAACTTAGAAACCATAATCCGCCTATGATTGAAGCACTAAATTTGAAAAATATTGGCTACATAATTGCAAAGATAAAATTAGATGCAAGTGAATCCGAAAAAATAGAAACCAATACGCAACACAGGATTGTATAGATTAGAAAGTTCATTTATGCGATTACCTACAGATTTATTGGCAACTTCGGTTGGTGGTATTCCCTCGGGATAAAATAGAAGAAACAGATGGTGAGATTGACGGGTCAGGGTTGAGAGAGAGAGAGAGAGAATATAAACACCTAAAGACAACAAATACAATCATCTATATACCTAAAACACCATTCTCTTAGAACATAAAAAAAAAAAAAAAAAGAAGTCATCCCTACATTTAATCAATGTCATTTCCAAGTATCAGCCTAAACACGCATATCCACTCGTAGTATCCCAAGTACTGTTACTATCCATACACCAAACCCTTCCCAATATTTTTTTTCTCACTAGACTTGAGAAAGTGTATCACTTGAGGATGGTGACCACGATGTCAGAGAATTAGTTTGGGTTCATGCCTGGAAGATCACCCATGGAAGTTATCTACCTATTAAGGAGAATGTTAGAAAAACACAGAGCAAAGAAGAAGGATCTTTATATGGTTTTCATAAACTCAGAAAAGACTTATGATAAGGCGCCTAGAGACATCATATGGTGAATTCTGGAGAGAAAGGGAGTGACCAAAGGGAATATTGAGGTGATTAGAGACGTATGAAGGTGCCGTCACTACTAGGGGTGTTATTCAATCGGCTCAGTTCAGTTCGGGGTGAATTTGCCGGAGACCGATCGGGTTCGGGTCATGTAAGGCCGGGACGGAACCCAACTAGTATTAATATTGGTTCAGTTCGGTTTAGGGTGAGTTCTGAGATTTCGGTCCACCCCGATTAATGGGCCTTTTGGGCTATTTGGGCTCATTTCCAACGACTCTTTGGGCCTTTTCCACTCTTATTTGGACCATTTTCAACCATTTTGGGCCATTTTCACCTACTTTAATATGGGCCATTTTTATATGGGCCATTTTTTCCAAATCAAATAGTCCATCTATTGACATACGTGAGAACGAAAAATCAAGGCTCCTCCAATGTTTTCTTTGTAAAGGAAAAAAAAATACAGAACCAGAACCACCTACTAACAATTCACCTATTCACATACATGAGAATGAAAATTTTCCAAATCAAATAGTCCAGTGGTCCACCTTCTAACAGTTTAGGAAAAGAAAAAAAAAACACAAGTTCAGAGAGTTCCAGTCACCCTTACAGGAGCTTAAAGCCTGAAACCAAAGGTCCAGAAACAACAACTAAGTACCAGACTACCAATTAAACCTACAATAATCCTCAATACAACAGTTACTACCAAATTCCCTTTTTACACTTAGCAGCCCCTCAGTAAAACAGATAATACATTCATCCAAATGCCCAAATACTAACAGTTCAAGGGGAAAAAAAACAAAGTTAAAGACTTCGGAGAGTTCTCAAAAAACTGAGATAGAGTCACCCTTCCATACAATAACTTAAAGCCTTCAACCCTTGCAAAAAGTTATCCACAGCCCTACAATGTCACAAAGCAACGTAATTAAGCCACTAAAAACTAGTCAATGACACACAAATTAAAGAAAAAAATAAAAACATTACACATTTGTGTACCCATGATAGAACTCTTCAATCCAAGCACCAACCCCTTAGTCCTTATCACTTGATTCCAAGACAACTAAAAACATTAAAAAAAAAAAAAACATACAAGTAAGACATTCAACATAAAACATATTTATGAACATAAAATACTTGTCAATAAAAACTAAAAGTAAGAGTAGTACCGGAATCTAATGCCTCTAATTCATCAAGTTGTTCTCTTATATTGATCTTGGTTGGTTTTCTAATCCATTATTGTGTGCAAATTAGTGCTTCCACGGTCTTTGGAGAGAGAGAGAGAGAACTTTCATAAGGATCAATGACACGTCCACCCGTGCTAAAAGCGGATTCGGAGGCAACTGCAGACACGGCAATTGCCAGCACATCTTGTGCCATTTGAGAGACAATTGGATACTTCGAAGAGTTTAACTTCTACCAACGAAGTACATCAAAGTTGTCACAATCATCCTCGCTAGTTTCTACAAGATACTTTTCCAATTCCGTGTTGCTTGCCATGTTGCCCTCCTTTTGTTTGTGCATCTTAAATTGAGATTTCAAAGATTTATGATTACCAATGTCCATTTCAAATCCATCCAAATCTACGGTGTCCGATGATCCCCCAACCACTTTGTTACACATATTTGTGTACCCATTATGCTTCACATACCATCCAAATAAATGGGTAATTTCACTTTTTAACTTATCCATGAACTCACCAACTGTTGCCTTATCATAGCCCAAGGTATTTTGCAAGCAATACTCAAAAAATGCAACTTTGCATTGAGGATCAAGAACAACCGCAAACATCATCATTTAATTAATCTTATCAAAATCACCCCAATACTTGTCAAACTTAATACGCATACTCATTGCCAAATCATACACATCACTATCCTTGTTTTCACACAACTTCATAATGTCTTGTTGAATCAATACTATTTCATCAAAAAAACATTGCAAGTGACGTACAAAGAACCCGAAAATTTCAAAGTTACAATGTAAAACACTCGAAGAAACTTTACGTACAACTTAATCTTTTCCCAATCAATTGAACTTGGAGGCCCAACGTACTCCTTTCGCCCTTTTCCGTTACCCACCCCCCCCCCCCCCCATTATACCCTCAAAACTAGCAACATCATCAAAATCCTCGTCCATCTCCTCGTCTCTTACATTTAATTTAAAGCTCGGGTCATCACACAATCAATCAAAGGCCTTTTGATAAGTTAAAGCTCTCTCCAACATGAAATATGTATAGTTTCACCAAATATACACATCCAAACAAGGTTTAAGCCTACACATAATTTTCTCTTTCTCAACACACGACCAAAACTCCGCCATTCTAGATGGGGAAGGCCTCACATATCTCACCATATTGCGCACCCTTGCAATCGAGACATCAATCTCTTGCAATCCCTCACGTACGATTAGATTTAAGATGTGTGCCAAACATCTCACATGCAAGAACTCGTGATTTAAAATGGTGGTCTTTCTATCTTTGGTCTTTCTCTCCAAGTATTTAATCAAAACATTGTTTGAGGATGCATTATCAACTGTAACGGTTAGAAACTTGTCAATTCCCCAATCCAATAAGCATTCTTCAACCATTCTACCAAGAGTATCACCTTTGTGATTAGGAACAACACAAAAATTCAGAATATTCTTTTGGTACCTCCAATTCTCATCAATAAAATGACCCATACGACATATAATTCATATTTTGGACCGAAGTCCAAGTGTCCGTTGTAAGACAAACCCTTTGATTCTTGAGTGTATGTTTCAATGCATTTTTCTCGTCCTCATACATGACGATAATTTGTTTTGTCATCACAAGCCTACGAGGAGGATTCCACATTGGTTGAACAACACTAATAAAATCTCTAAATCCTTCACCATCAACAAATGAAAAGGGTAACTCATCAATTATTATCATCCTCGCTAGTGCCCTTTTACAAGCGTCAGCCTTAAAGGCCACAGGCACAAGATTTGCACTTGTTTCACCATTGTTTTCTTTACTTTGAAAACTAAGGAGTTTTTTGCCTAGAACCCGTAAATTTCTTACTTGGTGGATATTTAATACATTGATACGCTAGATGATGAGTTAGTGATTTAGTACCATTTAACTTCGAGTGACAAGCATAATCTATCCCACACCAATTGCATGTAGCCCTAGGTTTTGGATGATCTTCCGGTGTAAGAAGTGTAAAATGCTTCCAACATGGAGCCCTTTTTTTCATACCAACAATCTTCTTTTTTTCAGACTCGTTATTAATTTCAAGCATGCGATCATCATTAGTTCAGCATTTTGAGTGATATCAAACTCAACACCTTCATTCAAAATGTCATCATCCATATCATCCATCTAACACAACAGAAAATTAAAACCAACATAATCACAATCTGATTTTCATATTGTTCGTACACTAATCTGATTTTCAGTCCATCACCTCATGTTCATGCAAAATTAAGCAGTACATAAATTGCAAAAACTAAACCCATTAAACTATTCAACGAAAATATGATTTTCAAGCCAATATAGGGTTTTGAGATTGAATACCTCATGCTCATGATTAGAAATTTCGCTGCCGTTGTCGAGGAGGTTCTGGTGGAGATGAGGGACGAGAGATGAACCTGAGAAGTGAAGGCAAAACAAAAGCTAGTTAGAAATCATTTTACTATTTTTTTTTTTTGAAACCCAACATCAAAAGCAAAAAAAAAATCTGTTTCGGGCTTTAAGAAAAAAAAAAAGTCCCAAATCACCACTAACTAATTGGTTTTCAGGCTTTAAGAAAAAAAAATTGTTGTAGTTGCCATCAATTTCTATTTTCTATTATCAGTTACCTAACTAATTTGTTATTAGATCCGTGAGGGTAAACTATACATACATTACATGGATCAGTAAATCATGCTTTAATATTTATGAGGAGAATAGCTAGCTAATAGTCTAACACTGATCAGTAAATCAACTTCAGTCTTCAACTACATATGGTGAAGCTAATCAGTGAGGCGGTGGGGTATCAAATTGTTGTCAGAGAGAGAGAGAGAGCGCTTAGTACCTTACTCGATCAAGAGAAGCCCGATCTACGAAAGACGAGATTTTTGGATCTCTCTGTCCAAAGGAGCTAAGGAGAAGGCTGAAGGGTTCCACCGTTTTCGAGAAAGGGAGGGAGGCATGGTGGCTTAGTGGGCTTGGTGGTTGTGAGCCAGAGAGGGTGAGAGGCCGAGAGAGAAATTGTGGTTGCCGAATCGCCGATCAACGCTGAGTACAGAGAGAAGGAGAGGATGAGAGAGAGAAATTGTGGCTGCTGCAGTTGCAAAACGTAAGGAGAGGGTGAGATCTGAAATTATGAAGTAGGGTTTGTGTGATGGACGGTGTTGATAAAACACAGAATTTAATTGATGGTTCAGAATAAATTGGTTTATATAAATATATTTATATATATAATAAATTAAGTCGGTTCGGTTCGGGGCTGTTCAGTTCGGTTCGGTCCGGTCGGTTTGAAATGCAACAAAATCGAGACTGAAACCAAAATTGGTTCGGTTTGGTTTGGGGTCGACTGAATCGGGAAATCCCTCCACCAGCCAGACCGAAAACTAGATCGATCGGTCGATTTTTTTTGGTTCGATCGAGTTCGTAATAGCCCTAGTTACTACCATTCGATCACCAGTAGGGAAAATGAGTGAATTTCCAATTACTGTAGGATTGCATCAAGAGTCAGCCTTGAGCCTGTACCTTTTTGTCTTAGTTATGGATGAATTGACTAGACAATTTCAGGAAGATATCCCATGATGTATGATGTTTGTAGATGACATTGTCCTCGTAGATGAAACCGCTAGAGATATTAATATGAAACTAGAAATTTGGAGGGAAGCATTAGAGTCAAAGGGTTTTCGAATAAGTAGGAGTAAAACTGAGTATATGGTATGCAAGTTTAGTGGTACCAGTAGTGCGCATGAAGAAAGAGTGATAATCCAAGACCAGGAGATACTTAAGAGTGATCATTTTAGGTACTTAGGTTCAATCATTAGTAGAGATGGAGAGATTGCCGATGACGTAACCCATAGGATCCAAGTGGGGTGGCTCAAGTGGAAAAGTGCTACTGGTGTACTATGTGACAAGAGGGTTCCCATAAAATTGAAGGGAAAATTCTAAGGAACTGCCATCAGACCAGCGATGCCTTACGGGCAGAATGTTGGCCTATTAAGAAACAACGGGTAAACAAGATGAGTGTAACGGAAATGAGAATGCTGAGGTGAATGTGTGGTAAGACTAGAAGAGATAGGATTAGAAATGAAACGGTTCGTGAGATGGTAGGTGTAGCACCCATAGAAGAGAAGTTGAGGGAAAATCTGCTAAGGTGGTTTGAGTATGTCTACCATAGACCAGGAGAAGCAGTAGTTAAGAAAGCGGATATGATAGCTTTGGGTAGCAATGACACGGGGAGGGCTAGACCTAAATTGACATTAGATGTTGTGGTGCGCAACGATATGAGTATAGTAGGTTTGTGTGAACAAGTGGCCCTGGACAGAGCTCAATGGGGGACAATGATTCATATAACCGACCCCAAGTGAATGAGACTTAAGGCTCTGTTTGGTTTGGTTTCGTTTTACTAGACTTGAAGAAAGTCCCTCAAATGGAGAGGGAGAGAGTGTATATAAACACCTAAAGACAACAAATACAACCATCTACATACCTAAAATACCACGCTTTTAGAACATAAAAAAAGAAGAAGTCATTCCTACTTTCAATCAATGTCATTTTCAAGTATCATCCCGGACACGCATATAACCACTCATAGCATCTTAAGACTTGTTACTATGTATACACCAAACCCTTCCCAATATTTTTTTTTCACTAAAATTAAAGAAAGTCCCACACATTGAGAGAGAGAGAGAGAGAGAGAGAGAGAGAGAGAGAGAGAGAGAGTGTGTGTGTGTGTGTGTGTGTGTGTGTAAATAAACACCTAAAGACAACAAATATAACCATCTACATACCTAAAATACCATGCTCTGAGAATATTAAAAAAAAAAGAAGTCATCCCGACTTTCAATCAATTTCATTTCCAATTATTGGCCCCGACACGCATATAACCACTCGTAGTATCCCATTCTCTTTACTATTAATACACCAAACCCTTTTCAATATTTTTTTTCTCACTAGACTTAAAAAGTCCCCACATTTCAATTATATTGTCCTAGTGTGCATTAATAAAAAATATTAAATTCCAAAATAGATTTTCTGTAACACTAAAAATATCTAAAATTAACAAACACAATCATCTAGAACAAAAGAGAACGAATAAATACCTAAAGACAACACTATCATTTAAATACCAAAAGAGAACAAATATGACGGAGACACTCATTACCGAACAACATTGCATGAAGGTTCCGTATTCGAATGTATGCTCGACTGTAATTCTAACGTTTATAAGCCCCGGTGTTATTTAACATTTATGTTATCTAAGGTTTATAAGCACTAATATCATTTTCTAACGTGTAATTGAAAAATCCAAATCTCTGATTAGCTGATTAGAATTCTATGGTATTCCAACCTTACTGCAAGCAATCTTCTTTTTCCATTAAGCTTGAAGGTAGTCCATCCAAATCGTAAGAGTAAATGGCAGTGTCCATAATGTTTTGGTAAAAATAACATAGTTAACAAAAGGGGAAAAACTAATACAGTGGGTGAGAACGGTGGATACCTTACGTGCATGAAATATTAAGAAACTAGGACACCAGTGAATTCAAATCTGCAAGCAAAGGCAGGATTAGATGCGAGCGAATTGGATGTAACACATTCAACTTAGAAACCACACTCCCCCCATGATTGAAGCACTAGATTTGAAAAATATTGAACTACATAACTTCAAAGACAGAATTAAATGCAAGTGAATCTAGAAAAAAAGAAACCACTACGCAATATGGGATTGTATAGATTAGAAAGTTCAAAAATGCGATTACCTGCAGATGTTGTGGCAACTTCGGTTGGTGGTATTCCCCGAGGTAACATAGAGAAATAGATGGTGAGATTGACGGATGGGGGTTAAGAGAGAGAGAGAGACTGCGTATATAAACACCGAAAGACAACAAATACAACCATCTACATGCCTAAAACACCATGCTCTTAGAACATTAAAAAAAAAAGTCATTCCTACTTTCAATCAATGTCATTTCCAAGAATCAGCCCCGACAAACATATAACCACTTGTAGTATCCCAAGTATTGTTACTATTCATACACCAAACCCTTCCCAATATTTTTTTTCTCACTGGACTTGAAAAAAGTCCCTCACATTTCAATTATATTGTCCAAGTGTGCATTAATACCAAGTATTATATTCCAAGATTAATTTTCAGTAACATAAATACCTAAAGATAACAAACAATTTCATCTAGAACGAAGGAGAACGAATAAATACCTAAAGACAACAAACACTATCATCTAAATACAAAAAGAGATAGAATATGATAAAGACACCAGTTACCGAACAACATAGCACGAAAGTTCCGTATTCGAATGTATGCTCGACTGTAATTCTAAGGTTCATAAGCCCTAGTGTTATTTAAGATTTATGTTTTCTATGGTTTATAAGCCCTAATATCATATCCTAACCAATAATTGTAAAATCCAAATCTCTGATTAGCAGATTAGAATTCTATGGTATTCCAACCTTATTGCAAGCAATCTTCTTTTTCCATTAAGATTGAAGGGAGTCCATCCAATTTTTGTAAGAGTAAATTGAAGTGTCCACCCTATTTTTGTAAAAATTACATAGTTAGCAAACAATCTTCTTTTTCCATTAAAGTTTTTTTCCATTTTGCTAACTATGTAAAAATTACTATCCATACACCAAACCCCTTCCCAATATTTTTTTCTCACTAGACTTGAAGAAAGTCCCTCACATTGATAGAGAGGACGAGAGTGTATATAAACATCTAAAGACAACAAACACAACCATCTACATACCTAAAACACCATGCTTTTAGAACATTAAAAAAAAAAAAGTCATTCCTACTCCCAATCAATGTCATTTTCAAGTATCAGCCCCGACACGCATATAACCACTCGTAGCATCCCAAGTCTTGTTGCTATACATACACCATACCGTTCCCAATATTTTTTTTTCTCACTAGACTTAAAGAACGTCCCACACATTGATAGAGAGTGTGTGTGTGTAAATAAACAGCTAAAAACAACAATTACAACCCTCTACAAACCTAAAACACCATGCTCTTAGAACATAAAAAAAAAAAAGGTCATTCCGACATTCAATCAATTTCATTTCCAATTATCGGCCCCGACATGCATATAAACACTCATAGTATCGCATTCTCTTTACTATCAATACACCAAACCCTTTCCAATATTTTTTTTCACTAGACTTGAAGAAAGTCCACACATTTCAATTATTTTTTCCGAGTGTGCATTAATACAAAATATTATATACCAAGATAGATTTTCTATAACACTAAATACCTAAAGATAACAAACACTATTATCTAGAACAAAAAAGAATGAATAAATACCTAAAGACAACAAACACTATCATCTAAATGACAAAAGAGAACAAATATTATGGAGACACCCATTACCGAACGTTGCACGAAAGTTCCGTATTCGAATGTATGCTCGACTACAATTCTAAGGTTTATAAGCCCCAGTGTTTTCAAAGGTTTATGTTTTCTAAGGTTTATACGGACTAATATCATATTCTAACCTGTAATTGTAAATCCAAATCTCTGATTAGCTGATTAGAATTCTATGGTATTCCGACCTTACTGCAAGCAATCTTCTTTTTCCACTAAGCTTGAAGGGAGTCCATCCAATTTTTGTAAGAGTAAACGGCAGTGTCCACCATGTTTTGATAAAAAAAATATAGCGTGTAAAAGGGGAAAAACTATAACAGTGGTTGAGATTGGTGGATACCTTACGTGCATGAAATATCAAGAAACTAGGACACTGGTGATTTCAAATCTACAAGCAAAGACAGGTTTAGATGCGAGGGAATTGGATGTAGCACATTCAACGTAGAAACCACACTCCCCTTATGATTGAAGCACTATATTTGAAAATTATTGGACTACATAACTGCAAAAACAGGATTAGATACAAGTGAATCCGGAAAAAAAGAAACCAATACGTTATACAGAATTTTATAGATTAGAAATTTCAAAAATGCGATTACCTGCAAATTTAGTGGCAAGTTCGGTTGGTGGTGTCCCCACAAGGATAAAATAGAAGAAACAGATGGTGAGATTGACGGGTTAGGGTTGAGAGAGAGAGAGAGAGAGAGAGAGAGAGAGAGAGAGAGAGAGAGAGTATATAAATAGCTAAAGAAAACAAATACAATCATCTACATACCTAAAACACCATGCTCTTAGAACATTAAAAAAAAAAAAAGGGTCAATCCTACATTCAATCAATGTCATTTCATAGTATCAACCCAAACACACATAACCATTCGTAGAACGAAACGGAACCAATATGACGGAAGGGAACGAAAGGGAAAAATTTTTATATACACTAAATACCTAAAGATAACATACACTATCATCTAGAACGAAAGGGAACGAATAAATATCTAAAGACAACAAACACTATCATCTAAATACCAAAAGAGAACCAATATGACGGAGATACCCATCACCGAACAACATAGCACGAAAGTTCCGTATTCGAATGTATGTTCGACGGTAATTCTAAGGTTTATAAGCCCCAGTGTTATTTAAGGTTTATGTTTTCTAAGATTTATAATCCCTAATATCATATTCTAAACTATAATTGCAAAATCCAAATCACTGATTCGCAAATTTGAATTCTATGGTATTCCAATCTTAAAGCAAGCAATCTTCTTTTTCCATTAAGCTTCAAGGAAGTCCACCCAATTTTCGTAAGAGTAAATGGCAGTGTTCACCCTGTTTTTGTAAAAATAACATAGTTAGCAAAAGGGAAAAAAACTAAAACACAGGGTGAGATTGGTGGATACCTTACGTGCATGACATATTAAGAAATTAAGACACCGGTGATTACAAATCTGCAAACAAAGACAGGATTAGATGCAAGAGAATTGTATGTAACACACATTCAACTTAGAAAGCACATGCTAGCATTTTACTGTGTAGGTACGGCCTTTCAGTGCTGTCATTGCTTCTTTTGCTGCTGTTTGGGATTTTCAAGTGCAGCAAGCTGTTTTCATGTTTAGATGTATCAAGCTGTTTCCAAGCTGTTATGTTGGTGCCATTACAGCGTTGTTTTCCCTCCCTCTTTCTAGATGGACTAGAAAAAACGCACATCATTAAGTCCATGTAGCTTGGCGTAAGGAATTTTCTTTAACCATGTTTTATTTTCTATTTTTTCCTCCTAGGGTATGTCTCTTGTATTCTGTATATTCGGTTAGCCTATTTTTTCAATTTCAAGCTGTTTTACCCCGAAAAAAAAAAAAAAAACTTAGAAAGCACATTCCTCCTATGATTGAAACAATAAATTTTAAAAATATTGGACATCATACTTGCAAAGACAGGATTAGATGCAAGTGAATCTGAAAAAAAAAGAAACCAATACACATTATAGGATTGAATAGATTAGAAAGTTCAAAAATACAATTACCTCCAGATTTAGTGGCAATTTAAGTTGGTGGTATCCCCTCGAGGTAACATGGAGAAACAGATGGTGAGATTGACAGTTGGGGGTTGAGAGAGAGAATGTGTATAGAAACACCGAAAGACAACAAATACGATCTACATACCTAAAACATCATGGTCTTAGAACATAAAAAAGAAAAAAAACAGTCATTCCTACATTCAATCAATGTTTTTTCCAAGTATCAGCCCCGACGCGCATACAACCACTCATAGTATCACAAGTCCTGTTATTATCCATACACGTACCAAACCCTTCCCAATATTTTTTTTCTCACTAGACTTTAAGAAAGTCCCCCACATTTCAATTATATTGTCTGAGTGTGAATTAATACAAATAAAAAATATTATATTCCAAGATTGATTTTCTGTAACACTAAATACCTAAAGTTAACAAACACCATCATCTAGAACGAAAGAGAATGAAAAAAAAAATACCAAAAGACAACAAAAACTATCATCAAAATACGAGATCAAATATGACGGAGACACCCATTACCGAACAACATAGCACGAAAGTTCCGAATTCAAATGTATGCTCGACTGTAATTCTAAGCTTTATAAGCCCCAGTGTTATTTAAGATTTATGTTTCCTATGGTTTATAAGCCCTAATACCATATTCCAACCTATAATTGCAAAATCCAAATCTCTGATTAGCGTATTAGAATTCTATGGTATTCCAATCTTACTGCAAGCAATCTTCTTTTTTCATTAAGCTTGAATGGAGTCCACCCAATTAACATAAGAGTAAATCACAGTGTCCACCCTGTTTTGGTAAAAATAACATAGTTAACAAAAGGGGAAAAATTGTTACCGAGGGTGAGATTGGTGGATACCTTGCGTGCATGAAATATCAAGAAACTAAGACACTGGTGATTTCAAATCTGCAAGAAAAGACAGGATTAGATACGAGGAAATTGGATGTAATACATTCAACTTAGAAACCACACTCCTGCTATAATTGAAGCAATAAATTTGAAAAATATTGGACTACAAAACTGTAAAGACACGATTATATGCAAGTGAATCCAAAAAAAAAGAAACCAATACGCAAAACAGTATTGTATAGATTAAAAAGTTCAAAAATGTGACTACCTGCATATTTAGTGGCAACTTCGGTTGGTGGAGTCCCCTCGGGGTAACATAGAGAAACAGATGGTGAAATTGACGGGTGGAGTTTGAGAGAGAAGGAGTATATAAACACCTAAAGACAGCAAATACAACCATCTACATACCTAAAACACCATGCTCGTAGAACATAAACACAAAAAGTCATTCCTACTTTCAATCATTGTCATTTCAAAGTATCAGCCTCGACATGCAAATAACCGCACGTAGTATCCCAATTCTTGTTTTTATCCATACACCAAACACTTCCCAATATTTATTTTCACTAGACTTGAAGAAAGTCCCCCACATTTATATTATATTGTCCGAGTGAGCATTAATAAAAAATATTATATTCCAAGATTGATTTTCTGTAACACTAAATACCTAAAGGAAACAAACACTATCATCTAGAACAAAAAAGAACGAATAAATACCTAAAGACAACAAACACAATCATCTAAATACCAAAAGAGAACGAATATGACGGAGACACACATTACCTAACAACATAGCACGAAAGTACCGCATTCGAACGTATGCTCGACAGTAATTCTAAGGTTTATAAGCACCAGTGTTATTTAAGGTATACGTTTTCTAAGGTTTATAAGCCCTAATATCATATTCTAACGTATAATTGAAAATTCCAAATCTCTAATTAGCTAATTAGAATTCTATGGTATTCCAACCTTACCGCAAGAAATCTTCTTTTTCCATTAAGTTTGAACGGAGTCCCCCCAATTTTCGTAAGAGTAATGGCAATGTTCACCCTATTTTGGTAAATATAACTTAGTTAGCAAAAGGGAAAAAGACTAAAACAGAGGGTGAGATTTGTGGATACCTTACGTGCATGAAATATCAAGAAAGTAGGACACCGGTGATTTCAAATCTGCAAGCAAAGACAGGATTAGATGCGAGATAATTGGATATAGCACATTCAACTTAGAAACCATAACCCCCATATGATTGAAGCACTAAATTTGAAAATTATTGGTCTACATAACTGCAAAGATAGGATTACATGCAAGTGAATTCGAAAAAACAGAAACCAAAACGCAACACAGGATTGTATAGATTAGAAAGTTCAAAAATGCAATTACGTGGCAATTTTGGTTGGTGGTGTCCCCACAATGATAAAATAAAAGAAACAGATGGTGAAATTGACCCGGGGGGGGTTGTGGTTGAGAGAGAGAGAGAAAGTATATAAACACCTACAGACAACAAATACAATCATCTAGATACCTAAAACAACATGCTCTTAGAACATAAAAAAAGGTCTTTCCTACATTCAATAAATGTCATTACCAAGTATCAGTCCAGACACGCATAACCACTCGTAGTATCCCAAGTCTTGTTACGATCCATACACCAAACCCTTCACAATATTTTTTCTCTCACTAGACTTGAAGAAAGTCCCTCACATTGATAAAGAGGGCGAGAGTGTATATAAAAATCTAAAGACAACAAATACAACCATCTACATACCTAAAACACCACGCTTTTAGAACATTAAAAAAAAAAGAAAGTCATTCATACTTCCAATCAATATCATTTCCAAGTATCAGCCCCGACAAGCATATAACCACTCGTAGCATCCCAAGTCTTGTTACTTTCCATTTACCAAACCCTTCCCAATATTTTTTTTCTCACTAGACTTGAAAAAGTCCCCCACATTTCAATTATATTGTCTGAGTGTGCATTAACACAAAATATTATAACAGTGGGTTAGATTGGTGGATACCTTACATGCATGAAATATCAAGAAACTAGGACACCGGTGATTTCAAATCTGCAAGCAAAGACAGGATTAGATGCGAGGGAATTGGATGTAGCACATTCAACTCAGAAACCACACTCCCCTTATGATTGAATCACTAAATTTGAAAATTATTGGACTACATAACTGCAAAGACAGGATTAAGACAGGATTAGATACAAGTGAATCTAGAAAAAAGAAACCAATACGCAATACAGGATTGTATAGATTAAAAGTTCAAAAATGCAATTAGCTACAGATTTAGTGGCAACTTCGGTTGGTGGGGTCCCCACAGGGATAAAATAGAAGAAAAAAATGTTGAGATTGATGGGTGGGGGTTGAGAGAGAGTGTGTATATAAACAGCAAAAGAAAACAAATACAATCATCTACATACCTAAAGCATCATACTCTTAGAACATTAAAAAAAAAAAAAAAAAGAAAGGTCATTCCTACATTCAATCAATGTCATTTCCAAGTATCAGCCTAGACACGCATAACCACTCGTAATTTCCCAAGTCTGGTTACTATCCATACACCAAACCCCTTCCCAATATTTTTTTCTCACTAGACTTGAAGAAAGTCCCTCACATTGATAGAGAGGACGAGAGTGTATATAAACATCTAAAGACAACAAACACAACCATCTACATACCTAAAACACCATGCTTTTAGAACATTAAAAAAAAAAAGTCATTCCTACTCCCAATCAATGTCATTTTCAAGTATCAGCCCCGACACGCATATAACCACTCGTAGCATCCCAAGTCTTGTTGCTATACATACACCATACCGTTCCCAATATTTTTTTTTCTCACTAGACTTAAAGAACGTCCCACACATTGATAGAGAGTGTGTGTGTGTAAATAAACAGCTAAAGACAACAATTACAACCCTCTACAAACCTAAAACACCATGCTCTTAGAACATAAAAAAAAAAAAGGTCATTCCGACATTCAATCAATTTCATTTCCAATTATCGGCCCCGACATGCATATAAACACTCATAGTATCGCATTCTCTTTACTATCAATACACCAAACCCTTTCCAATATTTTTTTTCACTAGACTTGAAGAAAGTCCACACATTTCAATTATTTTTTCCGAGTGTGCATTAATACAAAATATTATATACCAAGATAGATTTTCTATAACACTAAATACCTAAAGATAACAAACACTATTATCTAGAACAAAAAAGAACGAATAAATACCTAAAGACAACAAACACTATCATCTAAATGACAAAAGAGAACAAATATTATGGAGACACCCATTACCGAACGTTGCACGAAAGTTCCGTATTCGAATGTATGCTCGACTACAATTCTAAGGTTTATAAGCCCCAGTGTTTTCAAAGGTTTATGTTTTCTAAGGTTTATACGGACTAATATCATATTCTAACCTGTAATTGTAAATCCAAATCTCTGATTAGCTGATTAGAATTCTATGGTATTCCGACCTTACTGCAAGCAATCTTCTTTTTCCACTAAGCTTGAAGGGAGTCCATCCAATTTTTGTAAGAGTAAACGGCAGTGTCCACCATGTTTTGATAAAAAAAATATAGCGTGTAAAAGGGGAAAAACTATAACAGTGGTTGAGATTGGTGGATACCTTACGTGCATGAAATATCAAGAAACTAGGACACTGGTGATTTCAAATCTACGAGCAAAGACAGGTTTAGATGCGAGGGAATTGGATGTAGCACATTCAACGTAGAAACCACACTCCCCTTATGATTGAAGCACTATATTTGAAAATTATTGGACTACATAACTGCAAAAACAGGATTAGATACAAGTGAATCCGGAAAAAAAGAAACCAATACGTTATACAGAATTTTATAGATTAGAAATTTCAAAAATGCGATTACCTGCAAATTTAGTGGCAAGTTCGGTTGGTGGTGTCCCCACAAGGATAAAATAGAAGAAACAGATGGTGAGATTGACGGCTTAGGGTTGAGAGAGAGAGAGAGAGAGAGAGAGTATATATAAATAGCTAAAGAAAACAAATACAATCATCTACATACCTAAAACACCATGCTCTTAGAACATTAAAAAAAAAAAAAAAGGGGTCAATCCTACATTCAATCAATGTCATTTCATAGTATCAACCCAAACACACATAACCATTCGTAGTATCCCAAGTCTTGTTACTATCCATACACCAAACCCCTTCCCAATATTTTTTTCCTCACCAGACTTTAAGAAAGTCCCTCACATTGATAGAGAGGACGAGAGTGTATATAAATACCAAAAACACTATGCTTTTAGAACATAAAAAAAGTCATTCCTATTTCCAATCAATGTCATTTTCAAGTATCAGCCCCGACACGCATATAATCACTCGTAGCATCCCAAGTCTTGTTACTATACATAAACCAAACCGTTCCCAATATTTTTTTTCTCACTAGAATTAAAGAAAGTCCCACACATTGACAGAGAGAGTGTGTGTGTAAATAAACACCTAAAGATAACAATTACAACCATCTACATACCTAAAACACCATGCTCTTAGAAAATTTTAAAAAAAAAAGGTCATTCCGACTTTCAATCAATATCATTTCCAATTATCGACCCCGACATGCATATAACCACTTGTAGTATCCCATTCTCTTTACTATCAATACACCAAACCCTTTCCAATATTTTTTTTCACAAGACTTGAAGAAAGTCCACACATTTATATTATATTGTCCAAGTGTGCATTAATACAAAATATTATATTCCAAGATAGATTATCTGTAACACTAAATACCTAACGATAACAAACACTATCATCTAGAACAAAAAAGAACGAATAAATACCTAAAGACAACAAACACTATCATCTAAATGCCAAAAGAGAACGAATATGATGGAGACACCCATTACTGAACAACATTGCACGAAAGTTCGTATTCGAATGTATGCTCGACTGCAATTCTAAGGTTTATAAGCCCCAGTGTTATTTAAGGTTTATGTTTTCTAAGGTTTATACGCACTAATATCATATTCTAACATGTAATTGCAAAATCCAAATCTGTGATTAGCTGATTAGAATTCTAAGGTATTCCAACCTTACTGCTAGCAATCTTCTTTTTCCATTAAGCTTGAAGGGAGTCCATCCAATTTTCGTAAGAGTAAACGGCAGTGTCCACCATGTTTTGATAAAAATAATATAGTTAGCAAAATGGGAAAAACTATAACAGTGGGTGAGATTGGTGGATACCTTACGTGCATGAAATATCAAGAAACTAGGACACCGATGATTTCAAATCTGCAAGCAATGACAGGATTAGATGCGAGGGAATTGGATGTAACACATTCAACTTAGAAACCACACTCCCCTTATGATTGAAGCACTAAATTTGAAAATTATTGGACTACATAGCTGAAAAGACAGGATTGGATGCAAGTGAATCCCGAAAAAAAGAAACCAATACGCAATACAAAATTATATAGATTAGAAATTTCAAAAATGCGATTACCTGCAGATTTTGTGGCAACTCTGGTTAGTGGTGTCCCCTGAGGTAGATAGAGAAACAGATGGTGAGATTGACAGGTGGAGGTTGAGAGGGAGAGAGTGTGTACATAAACACAAAAGGACAACAAATAGAACCATTTACTTACCTTAAACACCATGCTCTTAGAACATTAAAAAAAAAAAATCATTCCTACTTTTAATCAATGTCATTTCCAAGTATTAGTCCCGACAAACATATAATTACTTGTAGTATCCCAAGTCTTGTTACTATCCATACACTAAACCCTTCCCAATATTTTTTTTTCTGACTAGACTTGAAGAAAGTCCCCCACATTTCAATTATATTGTCCGAGTGTGCATTAATACAAAATATTATATTCCAAGATTGATTTTCGGAAACATAAATACCTAAAGATAACAAACACTATCATCTAGAACGAAAGAGAACGAATAAATACCTAAAGACAATAAACACTATCATCTAAATAACAAAAGAGAACTAATATGACGGAGACACCCATTACCGAATAACATAGCACGAAAGTTCCGTATTCGAATGTATGATTGACTGTACTTCGAAGGTTTATAAGCCTTAGTGTTAAAAGGTTTATGTTTCCTCAGGTTTATAAGCCCTAATATCATATTCTAACCTATAATTGCAAAATCCAAATCTCTGGTTGGCATATTAGAATTTTATGGTATTCCAACCTCACTGCAAGGAATCATCTTTTTTCATTAAGCTTGAAGGGAGTCCACCCAATTTTCATAAAAGTAAATGGCAGTGTCCACCATTTTTTGGTAAACAAAACATAGTTAGCAAAAGGGGAAAAACTATAACAGAGGATGAGATTGGAGGATACCTTACGTGCATGAAATATCAAGAAATTAGGATGATTTCAAATCTGCAAGCAAAGACAGGATTAGATGCTAGAGAATTGGGTGCAGCACATTCAACTTAGAAACCACACTACCCCTAAGATTGAATCACTAAATTTGAAAAAATATTGGACTACATAACTGCAAAGACAGGATTAGATGCAAGTGAATCCAAAAAAAAAGAAACCAATACGCAAGACTGGATTGTATAGTTTAGAAAGTTCAAAAATGCAATTACTTGCAGATTTAGTGGCAACTTCAGTTGGTGGTATCCTTTCGGGGTAACATCGAGAAACAGATGGTAAGATTGACGAGAGAGAGAGAGAGAGAGAGAGAGAGAGAGAGAGAGAGTGATATAAACACCTAAAGACAACAAATACAACCATCTACATACCTAAAATACCATGCTCTTAGAACATATAAAAAAAAAAGTCATTCCTACTTTCAGTCAATGTCATTTTCAAGTATCAGCCCCGACACGCATACAATGCCTCGTGCAAAACACAAAAGTGAAAATAAAACGACCATGGTGCGCACTCAATTCCTAAAAAACAAGTCTAGTTGTAGAGGCCACAAGTTTAGTAGCAATGCCTCGTTCAAAACACAAAAGTGGAAAAAAAAAAAAAAAAAAACCCTCCTAGGAAATGCCTGAAGCATTCCTATATTACAAGCCTATGTGACTAAGAACAAAAGCCCACACAAATCAGTTGCATATCCCATGCAGGACATCAACCATAAAATAAAAACCTAGGTCCTAAGGCATACACATGTGACAATTAGAGTGAACTAACCAACCATACAGATTTTGCTTAAATTTCCAAAAGCCCATTAGATTGTCCCCAAAGAAACGCTCAATTCACACTTAAGAGAAGTTCATATAATAAATACGATGATCTAATCTTTCGGAAAGAATCATGTATCATCTAATCTAATTGTTAGAAATCATGAAAGTATTTACAACAACTGGAAGCTAAAATGCTCACATTAGTTGACGTGGTGGTTGAGCCAACACACCAGATATTTTGTATTTCCTGCCCTCCTAATAAATAGGTTCTACTCTGAGATTTTTCATTTTCCAGAGCTTTCTTTAACCTGAAAATCACGAAAAAAGGGTTAGAAGAACATGGTAATCAATTGCAAGAACGGAACATAGAAATTTTTAGGCAACAACTGAGCAGAAAACATCAATGGATCATGAATAAAGTTAATTCGACAAATTAACAACTGCAGGCAGAAAAGAGACTTGGTGAAAAAAATCACTAGACTTTCTTCTTTGTAAAGGTAGCGGTATAAAAAACTAAAACCTTGCCATGGGAATACAGCTACTCTTCCCTTGCATTTATAAATTACTATCACATTCCAGTTTACAGAATAGAGGAACAACAGTATATATGTAGAGAGACAGAGTTAAAGAGAACATACCCTAATTCGATCTTGATCAGATAAAGGCCTCCTAAGATCTCTAATATTACAGTTTCCTTCAACAAACTTAGAAACCATAACTGGTTCATAAAATGCTCTTGCCGGCGTGTCTGCAACATGAGAACTACATTCATCAGTAAAGTAAGCAAGGTAATTTCAGTGAAGCAAGCAAAAGCATGGATAAAGTACACGCCAGTCCAAAAACAGCACTTTAATTCCAATTAAGGAGCATGACCCATTTTTATTTACTTACAAGTCTAGGTAAAAAAGTGTGGGCCTCTCAGTGCATTTTTAGATTGGACTGGAGTTTTTGAAAAAATAGGCCAATTATCTAGACTAGCATGTAATTTCTGACTAAGTTCAGCAAGAAAAAGACAGTGGAAGGGAAAAGTCACCAATAATAAAAATAAAAAAAATAAAAAAAACGAAACTCGCCTTCTTTTTAACAACTACATTATCAAGCCTTTGGCTTATCTCCTGTTCTTTACTTTTCAAAGTGAAATTAGCTACACCACCAATTTCAAAGTCATTCTATTTCTGCTTAAAAATCATGTTCGTTCCATTTGTCCTTTCCTCCCCAGTTCAGCAGCCTTCAAACTTCATCAAGCCTCTCTTCTTGCTCCTTTAATTTTTTTTCCCAATCACGCAAGTCTTCTCTCTATTTAGATAAAGAACTTTCAAGAGCCTTACGCCTGAGGGAAAATAAAAACTTCTCCACTTAAAAACAATAGAAATATTACATGACAACATATTTACCATTAATTCAACAAATGCAACATTCAAGGAAATGAAGATAAGGGTCATGAGCCTTAAGCATAGTCTGCATTAAAAGATAGACGTTCCCTTTGAATTGCATTTTCTAGAGCCTCCAACTCACGTGATTTTCCCTCAAGCTCTGAACTCTTTCTGCTCACCTCAGCAAGTTTGGCATCACCATCATGCACTTTGGCTTCCACCTCCAAAGATTTCTCTTCAAAAAGCCATGAGTGCATTAGCTTCAGCCTAAGTAGCACAGACACGGACATAGGACACGGACACGACACGACACCGACATCGACACGCAAATTTTCAAAAAATGGGGGACATGACACTTTGAGGGACACGTTATATATACATATATATAAACTAAAAATATATTCAAATTAGATAAAAGTTTAATAATATTATAACGAGATAGCTCAAAATCTGATCACAGAGAGAGAAAGAAAGAGAGAACACATTCAAACAAAGAGAGTCTCCCTAAAGTGTCCCCCGAAGTCTCTCTAAAGTGTACACTTTGATCCATTTTAAAAGTCCTTCTAATTGCATTTTTACCCCCAAAGTGTCCCTAAAGTGTCCTGAAAGTGTTCGTAGAGTGTCGGACCCCAAATATTGAAAAAAAAAATAGGACACTCCGAGAGAAGTGTCGGACACGTGTCCGGGGAGTGTCCGGGAGTGTCGGTGTCCGAAAAGTGTCCGACACCGGTACGTGAGCTCCGATGAAGTGTCCGTGCTACATAGGCTTCAGCCAACTTTGAATGAGCTGTAAACTTGATTTCTGCATATTTTGAATGCATTGCCCTCAAAGACTTCTCTAGCTGCAGCAAACACAACATCATTAATATTAGAAATACTTGCCAACTAAATGAAAATAGAATTCATTCCTGAGCACGCCCAGGGCCCATAAAATGAAGCTCACCCTCTTTCCCAAAAAGAACCCAACACATGCATGACAATACAATCACATTCAAAATCACATGCCATCTGACTCAAAATCATGAATGCATAAGCCCTCAAGTTATGGCATGTCAACTGTTAGGATATTTTTCAACATCTTAACAATCGGCATAAACTGTCAAAGTGTATAATCTAGTATCATGTGTTTTTCATTTAAATACAATGAAACTCGTGTTTGATGTTCCACCTGACGAGTTATGAACTATAATCTATGCGAGTTTACGCTATTCAAGATCGAAAGAGCAAGACCCATCTTTAATTCTGTAGAAAATGGGAAGCCCACAATCTCTCTTTAGTTCTAACAAATGGGTGGTAAACAAGAATGGCCATTTAGGCAAATAGTTTCCTAATTAATACAAAACCCCAGAAACACACATGTTTTTTATTTTGATAACCGAAAGGGTGGGATGAGGCGACTAGCGTAACAACCCCCCTTAGGCGTGACCATAGGGGCTCCCTATCTGCAGTGGAATGTTTGGTTCGAGCCATACAGAAGCGCACATGTTGCCTCTTTGTCAAATTGGAATCAACCATCCATGATAATAGAATAAGCACATAAAGTAGATGAGCTAAGGCATTCATTTAAAGACTCTTTTCTTATTTGTTTGACGGAATTGATCTGATGTCATCATCTTAATCTGTTCCTTTCCCGAAGAGTACCAGGAGGACAAGGAAGCTAAATCAATAATAGTAATAACAATAACAATAATAGTCGTGTTTCAGTTACTAAATTGATCACCTACATGAGGTTGTGTGATGATAATTTGTTAACGCTAAGCTTTTACGGTGTCAAAGGATGTACAAGAAAAAACGATCACAATGTAGAACAAGAAGAATAGTCCATATGATTCAGATTCTCTTCCATAAAAAAATTAGGACTGAATAAATAAAAAAAACCTAATCAATCGACAGGAATTTGAGAAAGAGATGAAAACAAACCTGATTCAACCAAAAATGAAGCCCAATGGAAGGTCGTCTCAGTGATTTCCCTGTGGAATTGAAGGTTCAAAATTCAGGGGATGAAGCTTCAGCAATCTATTTCAATATTCAGTCGATCTTTTGCTACAGCCATCTTCGTTTTGCCTCTATAACGTCTGCTTCAACTCCCTCCCTTTCGCTCTCTATCTCTCTTAGAAGAGAATGTATAGATGGAGATGGAGAGATATTCAGAGAGAGATATAGAAGACGGAGAGAGAGAGAGAGATGTTCCACTTGATAAATTCAAATCAAGATCAAGATCAAGATCAACTCAAACACAAACACAAACACAAACAAAAACTATAACCCTGGGGTTTCAATCGTATTTAAGAGTTGAATAGGATGAAATTTCCGAGACATGTCAACATAAACATTTGTCTTTTCTGTCCTATCTAACAAACAAAGACGCGATGCAGCTTTCTCTCCCCTAGGACGCATGTTCCACTTTTCCTCCCCTTTCAACATTTCATCCTTGTACCAAAAATTACTCTAACCTCCAAAATCCAAGACTCTTAATTTATATGATTATGATTTCATTGAAAAGCATTTAGACATGAAGAATCTGATTAAGGAAAAAGTATAGATACTGATGGCCTGACAGTGTCTGGTAATCAAACAAGTTCAACAACCCATTTAGTTGAGAGCTGCAAAGGCAACCCTGATAGAGTTTCATTTTGGGATATCTGAGCAAGCTGTTACTCTTCTTTCTTGTTATGCCATAAAAACAGTGCCACGAAAATTATACGACCTACAGGATTGTTGATTCAAAAGCTTAGTCATTTTCAGCAGTTGCCCGTAACAAAATTAATGCAAATAATTAGCAAATCTAGTTACAAATGTATAAGGTGTTTCAATATCATAATTGGAAGCAAAAGAGCATTTTCCGTTTTTGTCAATATTTTTTTAGAAACTTCAAGAATTAATCTGGGCAACCTGTGCATAATAAGAAGTTACTGTTTAAAACCACCACACTATCAATGCAATCACGTCATTTCAAGGCCAACAATAAGCATAATAAACATCCACCGTCAAACTACGTGACCTGGAAACAAAAGGTGGAAAATAACATACTGATGCATCTTAAAATTTTCAAGTTTCACAAACCATTGCAAAAGGAAACCAAGGGTGGTATCTTTCGTGTTAATTTCAGACACAGGACAACAAAAACAATACGGATTCTTATTATGTAATGTGGGTGCAATAGACAACAAAACCAATACCTGGCAGGATAACCAAGATGTAGCTTCGGTGCAATAGACACCAATGCTGATAAAATTGTAGCTTGCCCATGAAATCAATCCAGTTCAATTTTAAGGTTACTTCCCTATAGAAATATGGAGTCTACAATCAAAAGAACATATATGGCATAACCAGAAAAAAATGAAAAGAACCAAACTTCCCTGTATCGACTAGAGGACAACAATATGCAATCTTTTTTACCATACTGAGATTGTAATTAAGTCACATAATACAACAATATATAGTCTTTTTTTACTTTACCCAAACTGAGTACAAATGAAGCTTTAAACTTGGATACACAAAAGAAAAAAAGAAAAAGACAATCCATAAGCATATGTCAACATATTTTAGCCATCCATTTTGCATGGCCTGGGTAGATTAGCAAGCAGGTACGATGTTGCAGTTAAAAACAAAGGTACTTCGATTCATCAAAGTACCAGTGGGTATGTGTCATAAAAGTGGTGAAATTACAGCAGCCCAACCACCTGAGAAAGTAAGAATGGACAAGGGGTACAAGCAGGCATCGAATTGTGACTCGACAGACCCGGTTGGGAGAATGTACACAGGTGGATGGATACAATTCTACCACATAGTAGGACCCCTCTCAAAAGTCTTAGTGGTAGGATTTCATTTCTATGCATATTATATTAACTCCTTTGTGTTTGGATATGTTGCAAATTCCAACTCGAACACAAAATTCTCTAGCTTTTTTTGTAAGTCTTGTGTGTTAATGGAAATATTGGTATCACCACATGTTACTCCTAAAAACACCAGTGTTCTAAAACAAGGAATTAATCGGCGATTAATCACCGATTAATAGTTGGCGGGGCCTATCCGATTAGGTCCGATAAACAATTAATCGCCGATTACTAATTAATATGCACTGATTAATCGCCGATTAATCCGATTAATTGCTCGAAGGTGGCCGACCACCTAACTAGCGCCGAGCGACTTTTAGAACATTGAAAAACACGATACGAATGAAACAGAAAAACCAAATTGAAACTCGGTGCAACAAGAGAGAGGGTATCCACACAGTGGAATGTCCAATAAAAGGTACATGTTGCCAAACACAAAAAACAGAAAAAGATAAAGACAAAGAAGAAAATGAAACAAACAAAGAGACTGCCTGAATCCAAGAAGAATTATAGCCAACAAAGTCCAATAATAAATCAGGTACTGTCTAACATGGTTTTTGGTTTTCGGACATTTGAAACAGAAAGACCAAATTGAAACTCCGTGCAACAAGAGAAAGGGTATCCACAAGTGGAATGTCCAATAAAAGGTACATGTTGCCAAACACAAAAAACAAAAAAAGATAAAGATAAAGAAGAAAATGAAACAAACAGAGAGACTGCCCCGAATCCAAGAAGAATTATAGCCAACAAAGTCCAATAATAAATCAGGTACTGTCTAACATGGTTTACGGTTTTCGGACATTACCTTTTCAAATGACAAATTTTCTCTAAGTGCACTTAGCGTAGTTACCTCATACGAAATCAAACCACCAACACAGGTAGGATCAACCTTAGCCAGTGCACACAAAGTGAAAGCAGCTTCAACTTGTACCTGGAAATTTCCAGTTATTAAAATGTTGGGACAAGGACAAAATATCAAACACTTTCAGAGCTAGAACCTTTGCTATAAAGCAAATGGATTATAAGAAACTAACAGTCAAAAGGAGAACTTCAGTTAAGGTATTCGACTTGCAATTTTTAATGATAAATTTTTATCATTAAAAACATAGGCAGTCCTACACATAGATGTCTTTCTCAGTAGGATTGCAGCCTTAGAATTCCATTCTTTTGACTGATGATTATATGGAGGACGGGTTTACTCCCACAACTTGGTACTTCATATCATTAAGGAGTTGGTGGATCGTTGTAGGATATAATGTGAGCTGGCACAGGAGCCATGTGTTACGCTCTTTGTTCGGTACTAACCCAGTTATGACGGTTTTTGTTCATCAATTGCAGAAGTGTTAGGCACTTAAGCTGTTGTGTGCAATTACAAGAGAAGGTGGAAAACCTAGATGGTTGAAATCTTAAGCTGATGTGGAGTGTTTACAGAGCAGAATCAGTAAACCTACAGAGGAAGTACAAAAATTAAACAATACACGTCTTTCGGCACAGTTCTCATTTTTGGCCTAAAAGGAATCTTTGGAATCCTAATGGAGAGGTAAGTATTGCTGAAGTTTTAGCTTGGTAGAAACCTAATGTTAAAAGTTGTATTGGCACCTTAAAGGGCATCTAATTTACCTATCACAGGCGAGATACCTCAATCATTTTCCTGTAGAATTATATCTGTTTCTAATATTAAGTTCTCAAACCTTGGTCTTCATAAGTATCCACAATCAATTCTCCATAAAGCCTTGTTCTTAAGAGCCACATTGCCTAATCAAACAAAAGAAGTATTCTGGAATTGTGCTGCAATCTTGTAAGGGTTCAAAATTCAGGGGATGAAGCTTCAGCAATCTATTTCAATATTCAGTCGATCTTTTGCTACAGCCATCTTCGTTTTGCCTCTATAACGTCTGCTTCAACTCCCTCCCTTTCGCTCTCTATCTCTCTTAGAAGAGAATGTATAGATGGAGATGGAGAGATATTCAGAGAGAGATATAGAAGACGGAGAGAGAGAGAGAGATGTTCCACTTGATAAATTCAAATCAAGATCAAGATCAAGATCAACTCAAACACAAACACAAACACAAACAAAAACTATAACCCTGGGGTTTCAATCGTATTTAAGAGTTGAATAGGATGAAATTTCCGAGACATGTCAACATAAACATTTGTCTTTTCTGTCCTATCTAACAAACAAAGACGCGATGCAGCTTTCTCTCCCCTAGGACGCATGTTCCACTTTTCCTCCCCTTTCAACATTTCATCCTTGTACCAAAAATTACTCTAACCTCCAAAATCCAAGACTCTTAATTTATATGATTATGATTTCATTGAAAAGCATTTAGACATGAAGAATCTGATTAAGGAAAAAGTATAGATACTGATGGCCTGACAGTGTCTGGTAATCAAACAAGTTCAACAACCCATTTAGTTGAGAGCTGCAAAGGCAACCCTGATAGAGTTTCATTTTGGGATATCTGAGCAAGCTGTTACTCTTCTTTCTTGTTATGCCATAAAAACAGTGCCACGAAAATTATACGACCTACAGGATTGTTGATTCAAAAGCTTAGTCATTTTCAGCAGTTGCCCGTAACAAAATTAATGCAAATAATTAGCAAATCTAGTTACAAATGTATAAGGTGTTTCAATATCATAATTGGAAGCAAAAGAGCATTTTCCGTTTCTGTCAACATTTTTTTAGAAACTTCAAGAACTGATCTGGGCAACCTGTGCATAATAACAAGTCAGTGTTTAAAACCACCACACTGTCAGTGCAATCACGTCATTTCAAGGCCAACAATAAGCATAATAAACATCCACTGTCAAACTACAACGTGACCTCCAGAAAACACAAAGTGGAAAATGACATACTGATGCATCTTAAAAAATTTCAAGTTTCACAAACCAATGCAAAAGGAAACCAAGGGTGGTATCT
The DNA here is from genome assembly GCA_014282245.1 of Rhododendron simsii. Lineage (NCBI taxonomy): Eukaryota > Viridiplantae > Streptophyta > Magnoliopsida > Ericales > Ericaceae > Rhododendron > Rhododendron simsii. Next base: position 17,010,861 of record CM024961.1, read on the forward strand.
TTCGTGTTTATTCAAACACAGGATAACAAAAACAGTACGGATTCTTATTATGTAATGAGGGTGCAATAGACAACAAAACCAATACCTGGCAGGGTAACCAAGGTGAAGCTTCGGGGCAATAGACACCAATGCTGCTAAAACTGTAGCTTGCCCATGAAATGAATCCAGTTCAATTATAAGGTTGCTTCCCTACAGAAAAATGGAGTCTACAATCAAAAGAACACATATATGGCATAACTAGAAAAAACGAAAAGAACCAAACTTCCATGTATCGAATTGAGGACAACAATATGCAGTCTTTTCTACCATACTGAGATTGTAATTAAGTCACGTAATACAACAATATACAGTCTCTTTTTACTTTAACCCAAACTGACTACAAATGAAACTCTAAACTTGGAAACACAAAAGAAAATAAGAAAAAGACACTCCACAAGCATATGTCAACATATTTTAGCCATCCATTTTGCATGGCCCGGTTTAATTAGCAAGCAGATACAATGTTGGAGTTAAAAACAAAGGTTTCAAGTCACCCAAGATACTGCGATTCATCAAAGCGTTATGCCAGTGGGTATGTGTCATAAGAGTGGTGAAATTACAGCCCAACCACCTGAGAAAAGTAAGAATGGAAAAGGGGTACAGGCAGGCATCGAATTGTGACTCAACAGAGCCAGTTGGGACAACGCACACAGGTGGATGGAATATGGATACAGTTCTACCATATAGTAGGCCCCTCTCAAAAGTCTAAGCGGCAGAATTTCGTTTCTATGCATATTATATTAACTCCTTTGTGTTTGGATCTGTTGCAAATTCCAACTTGAACACAAAATTCTCTAGCTTTTTCTGTAAGTCTTGCATGTCAATGGAAATATTAGTATCACGCATCTTACTCCTAAAAACACCAGTGTTCTAAAACAAGGAATTAATCGGCGATTAATCACCGATTAATAGTTGGCGGGGCCTATCCGATTAGGTCCGATAAACAATTAATCGCCGATTACTAATTAATATGCACTGATTAATCGCCGATTAATCCGATTAATTGCTCGAAGGTGGCCGACCACCTAACTAGCGCCGAGCGACTTTTAGAACATTGAAAAACACGATACGAAATGAAACAGAAAAACCAAATTGAAACTCGGTGCAACAAGAGAGAGGGTATCCACACAGTGGAATGTCCAATAAAAGGTACATGTTGCCAAACACAAAAAACAGAAAAAGATAAAGACAAAGAAGAAAATGAAACAAACAAAGAGACTGCCTGAATCCAAGAAGAATTATAGCCAACAAAGTCCAATAATAAATCAGGTACTGTCTAACATGGTTTTTGGTTTTCGGACATTTGAAACAGAAAGACCAAATGGAAACCCGGTGCAACAAGAGAAAGGGTATCCGCACAGTGGAATGTCCTATAAAAGGTACATGTTGCCAAACACAAAAAACAGATAAAGATAAAGAAGAAAATGAAGCAGACAGAGAGACCGCCCCGAATCCAAGAAGAATTAATAAGCCCAGCCAACAAAGTCCAATAAATCAGGTACTGTCTAACATGGTTTTCGGTTTTCAGACAATACCTTTTCAAATGACAAATTTTCTCTAAGAGCACTCAGCGTAGTTACCCCATACGAAATCAAACCACCAACACAGGTAGGATCAACCTCAGCCAGTGCACGCAAAGTTAAAGCAGCTTCAACTCGTACCTGAAAATTCCAGTTATTAAAATGTTGGGACAATGACAAAATATCAAACACTTTTAGAACTAGAACCTTTGCTATAAAGCAAATGGATTATAAAAAACCAACAGTTAATAGGAGAACTTCAGTTAAGGAATTCGACTTGCAATTTTTAATGATGAATCTTCATCATCAAAACCATAGGCAGTCCTACACATTGATGTCTTTCTCAGTAGGATTGCAGCCTTAGATTTGATTCTTTTTACTGATGATTATGTGGAGGAGGGGTTTACTCCCACAAGTTGGTACTTCATATCATCAAGGAGTTGGTGGATTGTTGTAGGATACAATGTGAGCTGGCACAGGAGCCATGTGTTACGCTCTTTGTTCAGTACTTATCCAGTTATAAATGTTTTTGTTCATCAATCGCACAAGTGTTAGGCACTTAAGCTGTTGTGTGCAATTACGAGAGAGGGTGAAAAACCTAGATGGTTGAAATCTTCTGCTGATGTGGAGTGTTTACAGAGCAGAATCAGTAAACCTGCTGAGGAAGTACAAAAAATTAAACAATACATATGTCTTTGCTGCACAGTTCTCATTTTTGGCCTAAAAGCAATCTTTGGAATCCTCATGGAGAGGTAAGTATTGCTGAAGTTTTAGCTTGGTAGAAACCTAATGTTAAAAGTTGTATTGGCACCTTAAAGGGCATCTAATTTACCTATCACAGGCGAGATACCTCAATCATTTTCCTGTAGAATTATATCTGTTTCTAATATTAAGTTCTCAAACCTTGGTCTTCATAAGTATCCACAATCAATTCTCCATAAAGCCTTGTTCTTAAGAGCCACATTGCCTAATCAAACAAAAGAAGTATTCTGGAATTGTGCTGCAATCTTGTAAGGGCGTAAACTATGAGACTCATGAGAGAATCAAAAAAGTGAAGGTACTATGTTGAAGATAGTATCACAGAGTGGAATATGCATGCATAATCTAGGCAGTTACAATAAGGGAATCACAGACCATCTATCTCTCTTGCACTAAATAACGGGAGTATGGTTTTGTTGGATTTGGCTGGGTTGTTTGGTTTCAGACTAAGGGTCAAACTTGGGCTAGGTTATAGACTTAACAGGTCTATGGATGAGGTTCAGGTCGTTCGACAATGGGCAGGGATATCAAGCTCTTTGCTGCTAGAGGTTCAGCGGTAAAGGTGGGTTGGTAATAGACCTTAGGGAGGTATAGAGGACGCCAAGAAAGGGTGGGTTTCAGCTACAGTTTGGTGGCAGTGAAGAGCGGGCTGGTGTTCATGGGACAGGGCTGACGCAATAAAGATGAGAAAAGAAGAGCGTATACACCTGTATTAGTTGTATTGGGTCTACGAAGTTGCTAGGGTAGTCTCGGCAAGGCTTGAGGATTGCAACTTGCGAGCGATGCTGGTCATGGCTGGTTGCCAGTGTGTGGCAGGACAAGGCTCTGCAGTGGGATTGTGATGGCAAATGGAATATCAGGGAAGGTGCAATCTTATGCAAAAAGGGTTAGCAAGCCTATGTGATGCTCCCATATTGTTGCTAGAGTTGCAATTTGTGAAAGGGATCTGCAACGTCAGACATGTGACTGAGGTCAGAATGAAGATCTGTGGCTAGGTGATGACTAGGATTCCAGAATGTCTTTGTTATAGTCAGGGTGATTCCAACAACGCTACATGACTTCACACTCATAAGCTACCACAAAGAAAAAAAGACCATCTTATAAACCTCACTTAATGTTAAAATCATCTGTTACTATTGACAAAGGCCAAACTTAATTACGAAGAGCAAGTCAGACTCAAACGCAACAAATAGGAAAACCATGACTATGACCAAAGCGTGAAAGGGGAACTACATACTAGCTTTATATATTGAATTAAAAATTAAAATGTAAAAAACCACAGTCCACATCTTACAAGAAGTGAAGAATGAGATAATGCTGCAACAACAGCGTTACCAAGAACTTCTTTGAATTCAAGTGGAACCTGCAGATGAATAGATCAAAGCATTACTCTCTTAAACACAGTATCTTGCAAAAAATTTGAAGTCAAAAGATAGAGTTCCTCATTGAAAATGAACCTGATATAAGAAGCATATGAGGCATAACTGTCTTATCAGGCCAAATCAAATAAGTCCACGTAACTAATCGAAGATGCGAAACCCAAGCAAAGGATAAGTCACAGTTTTATGTGTACGACTTATTTTCAGTCAATTTTTTTCCCTCCATCACCAGAAGACATCTACGGAGATCTCTTGCAGATATTATGAAAAATAACTTATGTGTTCAACATCCACGGTTAACATTATGGTTCACATAGATCACAAGATACATAAAGAATGATGATTAAAATTGTTAGCCGTCCAATAGCTGAACTACTCGACTGACAAATTGGGACAGGAAAGATTGCCAGGGATCAGTAGACTCTGTAGGGAACTTGTTTGTTCCTGTACTTAACTAAAACTTCCTAGAGTATGCAGCAGATTCCACAAACTATTTTATTGCACCTTCTAATGCATGAAACGTTAAATTTATTTGATTTTCCACAGATGCATTTTCATTTGATTAGTTTCTTCACTATCAATAGATAACATCCTTCTCACAAAATATAGTTATCAAAACCATAGAAAATAACCTTGCTTAGGCTCTCTGCAAAGTTCATTTGTACCAACAACAAAAAAAAGCAGCCCAAGAGATTTCGCAATGCTTTTAATGTCGTCAAGTACTTTATGGTTTTTCCCAAAATCCCAACACTACACCTAAACTTGCCACTTTTCAGGTGAATTTCAGATATCCATATATATATATAGAGCTCAAGGTACATGACAAGATAGCCGCAGTAAAGCTTATGCCAAAGCAAAATGCTTTGTCCACCGCGACGCCTGCGTCATAGTTAATATGTAATATCTAGCATTCTTTCAAAGCAAAAGTAATATTTGGCAACATCTCAGATCAATATGAAGTAAAGTTCACCTCTTCGAGCGTTTTGAGACCATACGACGAGGTACGTAAGGCAGCGACTTTCATGGGAGGGCTGGCATCAGAAGACTGAAGCTGCACCATAAAACATTTGTGCAATGTCATCGAACAGAAATCATCTTGAATTTCTACTTTATATATTGAAGGAGGCACACCAAAGTCATTTAAAAGTGAATCCCTTCAGCAAACCTGATTCAACAGAAAACCAGAGAGCTCCTTTGAGTAGGTTGTCATTTGATCAGTAACCTCGACTCGTAGAATATAAAGAACACATGCTTTGAAACAAGGAAATGCTTTAGAAGAAGCTTAATTTTGGAAAATATATCATTAATGAGATGTCTCACCACATTCTCCTAAGCATTACTGACAACATAGACGAATAATATCAATCATAGCAGTCAAACATAAAAATATGGATTGAAAACATACAACATTTAGTTTCCGAAAGTGAAATGTCAAACTAGTTGGCAACTAATTAATGGGTAAGATGTGCTTCGTTGCCCACCCAAACTATTTAAAGAAAGAATAATAAGGAAACGAATATGCCAGGTAGTTTAAACCTGCTTTTTGAAGCAAATCCCAATGCCACATATACAGAAGAAACATAATCTCCAACACAATTATGGCATAAACAACTTTAGCAAAATCAAATGTGAAAGGTTATGCACATTCTACTAAGATCATATGCCCAGATGCACCAAGATCCTATGTGAATAAAAGCAGGTCAACTGCAATGGCAGAGGTCTGTTCTTAAGGACTCCCATAAAACAAGTCATCTTTTCTACAATAGAGGGGCATTTGATAAACTAAATATGTAATTGTATAAGATGGATATATTAAAGATAAGGTCTCTGTCACAAAAATAAAAATAAAAATTCATAGTCCAGTGGACCTGATTTCTCAAGTGGCAAATGCTTTAAAAGCTTCTTGGAATCATTAGAATTTCAGTTATTGAGCAGCACCCAAGGCCCTAGCAAACAAAGCTGCTCTTCAGAAAGTTCCGGTGTTCCAAGGAATTCTCACCAAAGTTCCATTGATCAATTGCATTGGCATTCATGGTCACTAATTGGATAAGCTAAATTTGGTTGTAAATGTATATGTCAAAGGTCAGCACTCAATGTCAACAAATATCATCAGACTCCATCGGATAGGATGACTCAAGTGATAGCATAGTAGGTGTAATTTGACTACTTCAGAAAATCTTGGTATTAGTTATTGAGCAGCACCTGAGGCTCTACCAAATAATGCTACTCCATCTCAAGACAGTTCAAGTGTTTGAGGAATTCCACCAAGAAATACCATTGACCAATTGAATCTGCAACCATTGGTACTTGCAAAATGTAAATAAACACATCTCTGTGAACTTTGTACACTAAACCACTAACGCATGAAAGATTACCATCAGAATTGTTATCCTAGATGAGTTAATGTGTTAGTGCAGTATCATTTTCAAGTTGCACAATAAAATAATTTAGCATACTGATTCAGTGTTTACTGGTGTGGTCATCTCACATAGTTTGAGTTTTATATGAAAGACGGGACATCACAATCCCAATGATGCAAATAGAGACCTTTTAAGCGGATCTTGACTCCTTATAATTTGGCTATGCTAGCCAAGCAAGGTTGGCTGTTGATGACTCACCCTCATGGGTTGATGGGCTAAATGTAAGTATTTTAAATATACAATTTTCACAAGTTGGGCTCATATCCATCTTAGGTCTGGACGAGTGTGTCGATTCGTATAAGGTGATACATGCTAGTATGAGGCTTTCAGTGGGGGATTGCCGCTCCATTCGGACTTTTGAAGATCCAAAGATTGCCATTGCTTGGACCGTCAAACCCTTCTCTTGTGGGAATGCACAAAATGTTGTGTCCATGTCCTCATTGATCAAGAGTCCCGCAAATGGAAGGAGGAATTCCCAAGGTTCTATGGAGAAAAGTCTCTTGTTGCCTAATTAAGGAGAATTGTGGGCAATGTATAAGCATGAGGACACCCTCACCTCAACTGCTACATTTAGGTTGAATAAGTGTAACATGGTATAAGAGGCAGCATACCAGGGAAGAGTAGGATGCACATCCCACACGGCAGGTGCTATCAAGTGAGCAAGTTGCGCATGAAGTTGGTGTGAAGCGAAGTCCCACATTGCAAAATATGAAAATATTTGTCGTATATAAGTTTGAAAACACCTCAATTTAATAGTAAGTGTCTACAATTTAGTTCTATCCGGAGGTCAAGTACTATCTAAGACCATGTCATCATGTAAGATGGTATCAAAGCCCAAGTACGAGGGACAAGTGGGTATCCCTCACATTACGCACCAGGTGTTATTGAACGAGCTCAAGGAGAGTGTGAAGTAAAGTCCCACATTGCATGGCTATGGTAACAATGGGCATGCATGATGGCGACCACACCTCAACAACTAACTTTTGAGGTTAAATTCTACCCAAGACCAGGTAACATCGTATTAGAGTCAAAGTACCAGGAGTGGGAATGGTACGTGTCCCTGTCCTACACACGACAAGTCTACCAAATGAACATGTCATGTGAGTGAAGATGTTAAAGAAGTCCCGTATTGCTTGGATTATTGGATACAAGAATATATCTAGTATAAAACTGTCAGGGCGCCCACAGTTCAACAGCTTTGGGGTTGAGCTCTACACTATGTAAAATGGTACACAAGTACCAAATGGGCAGGGGTGTGTTTCCAAGCCTACATGGGTTAGTCATAACTATGGGATTACAAAGAGGTTCGTCAACAAAACCCTAGTCTTAAAGGGGACTTGAGGTTGGAGCCAACCAAGTTTCTGGTTGGTCGACCAAGCTCAACACACCTTCAATACTCCAAAATCTCATTGACTTTCCTCCAAGGTCAAATCGGGATATCCGAAACTCTTCCATGCATCTTTGAGCGATCATCCGATCTCCCTCATCACAAGTGAAGCTCCCACTAAGCACTCCAACTTCCAAAGCATCAGAAGGTCGCCAACTCCCAAGGCCAACTACGTGAAAATGTAAAAGGACCTCCCAGTCTCCTCGAAGTGGCTCTACCTTGCGGACACACATCAATATCATAGAATCCCGAAACTATGCTATAGTCCTAGCATTAACAATTCTCTGTTGTCGCTCACACACCCACACAAATCGAACAAAACATATCTCCATAAAGTTGAAGCAACAAATTGGTCAGAAAACAAACCAAGGCTTGTATCCACACGAAGCATTTCCATAACCTACAATGCAAAGTTGTGAAGCTCACTATCTGGATGTAGATACTTCAGATGAATGGCATGCAAGATAAGTAGAAATAAGAAAAACATAGATAAAAAGACGAAAGATTCAAATACTCTAATATGGCTTCTAAAGCATAACGAATAACTTGGAGGAACATGGACAGAAATTAATTAACTTCCTCCAAAATAATAGCGATATTATATACCACAGCACAGTTGCCGGCATCATACTGAAAGTTAAGGTCCAAATTAATGGAAGTCTATCCAAAATCATGACGTGAGAAAGGAAAAAATTCAAAGTAAATCTCTAAGAGACCAAAGAAATCATGAATGGGAATCTATGGCAGTTGTTGCTAGGCTATCAAGAAAAAAAAAAAAGAATACAAGATATACAATACTTGCTAGGCTTCCAAACAACTTGGTTGAAGCTGAAAATTCAACGATGCTTACAAGCATCATAAACCCAAAGACCTGAATTTCCAATACAAAAACTCATCATATCATCTGGGGAGAACACAAAGCACAAAACAAAACATAGAAGAAACAGTTAAACACCTCAAAAAAAAACGTAGAAAGTTGTGCAGAAAATAACACAAGTAACTTGTTAGATAAATAGAACAGTTTAGCATGACTCAAAATAACTCCACTGACACACATGTACGTATGGTAGTATACATGTGCATTTCAATTGAAAATCCAACTCCAAAAGGCCACTCCCACTACCATAAAATGGGAAGCTGGGAAAATTAGAAGAATAAGCAAACGTGGATTCCTATAAGAATCCACCTGCAAAAGAGATACCCATGACAAGGTTACGCCGATACGAACGTCTTTCAGCCGAGGCCCACTTGCTGCAATTCAAAAAATATATCAGGTATAGGTGGAGATAGAGAGTCGCTAACTCACTGGAGTACATGTTATGAAACAAAAACTCAAGAGAACATAAATCAATTCCAGCCAAACAAGTGCAGTGGATGTTAATTGTAGACTTGCATCAACCATAAGCCCACAACAAGCAATAAAAAGTCCAAACATGCATATCTAAACAAAAAGCAGTTGTTTCAACAATTTAGCTTGCAGTCGTAGTCACACAAATATTTCTACATACCGTCTTTGTAAACAAAGAGAAGAAACCTTCCCAGTTCCCACAGCTATTCAAATTTAGTCCTCCCATCTCACGTTCTTTTTCTCCTCCGTCCGGTAAACAACTCACACAGGACCTCCATTGGGAATAAAACGTGCCTAAAGTAATTCAGCTCTACGGTCCCTCTCTTCACTTCATAATACTCCTCTGCAACCCGGCATTTGCTTTGAAAACAGAATAGGTTCCACTAGCAGTTTGCATTCATCTTACTTTTTTGTATAGTGAAGAGCATGCTATTGTCTTCCATAACAATGAATCAAGTTCAAGTGGTGGAACTTATATTACAAAATCATGGTGCTAATATATTAACAATCATGTGTCACATAACGACTTCGATTCCCACAAAATACTGAAAACTATAGGCTATTTACTTATAATTACATGAACAAAATTTTAAGTAACAGCGACCATCACATGGGTTTTGTCAATGGAATGTATCTTGGTGTAATCTCCATGTATCATATCGTAATCATATCGTAGTGTATCTCTCCATCTAAGGCAAAGATTAAGCGTAATCATATCGTAGTGTATCTCTCCATCTAAGGCAAAGATTAAGCGTAATCATATCGTAGTGTATCTCTCTATTTAGGGAACAAAGATGTCTTTGTTGTAGTCAGGGTGATTCCAGCAACGCTATATGACTTCACACTCATAAGTTAACACAGAGGAAAAAAAAAACATATACTAAAACCTCACTTAATGTTAAAATCATCTGTTACTGTTGACAAAGGTCAAACTCAATTAAGAAGAGCAAGTCAGACTTAAACACAACAAATAGGAAAACCATGACTATGACCAAAGCGTGAAAGGGGAATTACATAGCTTTATATATCTAATTGAAAATTAATATGTAAACTAAGAAAACCACAGTCCACATCTTACAAGAGGTGAAGAATGAGATAATGCTGCAACTACAGTGTTATCAAGAACTTCTTTGAATTCATGTGGAACCTGCAGATGAATAGATCAAAGCATTACTCCTTAAACACAGTATCTTGCAAAAATTCTGAAGTCAAAAGATAGAGTTCATCATTGAAAATGAACCTGATATAAGAAGCATATGAGGCATAACAGTCTTATCAGGCCAAATCAAATAAGTCCATGACACTAATCGAAGATGCGAAACCCAAGCAAAGGATAATTCACAGTTTTAAGTGTACGTCTTATTTTCAGTCAATTTTTTTTTCCTCCATCACTAGAAGACATCTACAGAGTTCTCTTGAAGATGATATGATACAAACAACTTCTGTGTTCAACATCCATGGTTAACATTATGGTCCACAGAGATCACAAGATACATAAAGAATGATGATTAAAATTGTTAGCCATCCAATAGCTGAACTACTCGACTGAAAAACTGGGACAGGAAAGATTTCCAGAGATCAGTAGACTCTGTAGGGAACCTGTTTGTTTCTGTACTTAACTAAAAGCTTCCTAGAGTATGCCTTGTATACAGCAGAAACGATAAATTTATTGATTTTCCAGCGATGCCTTTTCATTTGATTAGTTTCTTCACCATCAATTGATAACATCCTTCTCACAAAATATAGTTATCAAAACCAGAGAAAATAACCTTGCTTAGGCTCTCCACAAAGTTCATTTGTACCAACAAAAAAAATAAGCAGCCCAAAAGATTTCGCAATCCTTTTAATGTCATCAAGTACTTTATGGCTTTTCCCAAAATCCCAACAACACCTAAACTTACCACTTTTCAGGGGAATTTTACATTATATATATATATATAAAGAGCTCAAGGTACATGACAAGATAGCCTCAGTAAAGGTCAGTGCCAAACCAAAATGCATTGTCCACCGCGTTGTAGCTAATATTTAATATCTAGCATTCTTACAAAACAAAAGTAATAATTGGCAGCATCTCAGATCAATATAAAGTAAAGTTCACCTCTCCGAGCGTTTTGAGACCATATGACAAGGTACGTAAGGCTGCGACTTGCATGGGAGGGCTGGCATCAGGAGACTGAAGCTGCACCACAAAACATTTGTGCAATGTCATTGAACAGAAATCATCTTGAATTTATACTTTATATTGAAGGAGGCGCACCAAAGTCATTTAAAAGTGAATCCCTTCAGCAAACCTGCTTCGACAGAACAACCAGAAAGCTCCTTTGAGTAGGTTCTGTCATTTGATCAGTAACCCCGACACGTAGAATATAAAGAACACATGCCTTGAAACAACAAGGAAATACTTTAGAAGAAGCTTCATTTTGGAAAATAGATCATTAATGAGATGTCTCACCACATTCTCCTAAGCATTACAGACAACATAGACGAATAATATCAATCATAGCAGTCCAACATAAAAATGCAGATTGAAAACATACAACATTTAGTTTCAGAAAGTGAAATGTCAAACTCCCAAACTATTTAAAGAAAGAAGAATAAAGAACAATATGCCTGGCAGTTTATACCTGCTTTTTGAAGCAAATCCCAATGCCACATATACGGAAGAAACATAATCTCCAACACGATTATGGCATAAACAAGTTTAGCAAAATCAAATGTGAGAGGTTATGCACATTCTACTAAGATCATATGCCCAGATGCACCAAGATCCTACGTGAATAAAAGCAGGTCAACTGTAATGGCGGCGGTCTGTTCTTGAGAACTCCCATAAAACAAGTCATATTTTCTTTGCTAGAAGGGGCATTTGATAAACTACATATGTAAATGTATAAGATGGATATATTAAAGATAAGGTCTCTGTCACAAAAATAATAATAATAACAATAATAATAATAATAAGTCATACTACAGTGGACCTGATTTCTCAAGTGGCAAATGCTTTAAAAGCTTCTTAGAATCATTAGAATTTCAGTTATTAAGCAGCACCCAAGGCACTAGCAAACAAAGCTGCTCCTAAAATTCCGGTTTTCCCAGGAATTCTCACCAAAGTTCCATTGATCAATTGCATTGCATTCATGGTCACTAATTTGATAAGCTAAATTTGGTTGTATACATATATGTCAAAGGTCAGCACTCCTTGTCAACAAATATCATCAGACTCCATCAGATAGGATTTCTCAAGTGATAGCCAAATAGGTGTAATTTGACTGCTTTAGAAAAACTTGGTATCAGTTATTGAGCAGCACCTGAGGCTCTACCAAATAATGCTACTCCATCTCAAGAAAGTTCAAGTGTTAGCAGGAATTCCACCAAGAGATACATTGACCAATTGAATCTGCAACCACTGGTACTTGCAAAATGTAAATAAACACTTCTCTATGAACTTTGTACACTAAACCATTAACGCATGAAAGGTTTCCATCAGAATTGTTATACTAGACGAGTCAATGTGTTAGTGCAGTATCATTTTCGAGTTGCACAATATATTTAAGCATACTGATTCAGTGTTTACTGGTGTGGCCATGTCTTTTTTTTTTTTTTTTTTTTTGATAAGTACTGGTGTGGCCATGTCATCTCGCATAGTTTGAGTTTTCTATGAAAGACGGGACATCAAAATCCAAACGACGCAAATAGAGACCTTTTAAGTGGTTCTTGACTCCTTATAATTTGGCTATGCTAGCCAAACAAGGTTGGCTGTTGATGACTCACCCTCATGGGTTGATGGGCAGAATATTAAAATGCAAGTCTTTTAAAGATACAATTTTCACAAGTTGGGCTCATATCCATCTTGGGTCTGGAGGAGTATGTCGGTTCGTAGAAGGTGATACAAGCTAGTATGAGGCTTTCAGTGCGGGATCGCCGCTCCATTCAGATTTTTGAAGATCCAAAGATTGCCACGCCTTGGACCATCAAACCCTCTCTGGTGGGAATGCACAAAATGTTGTGTCCATGTCCTCACTGATCAAGAGTCCCGCAAATGGAAGGAGGAATTCCCAAGGGTCTGTGGAGAAAAGTCTCTTATTGCCTAATTAAGGAGAATTGTGGGCAATGTATAAGCATGAGGACACCCTCACCTCAACTGTTACATATAGGATGAATAAGCGTAACATGGTATTAGAGGCAGCGTACCAGGGAAGAGTGGGATATGCATCCCACGCGGCAGGTGCTATCAAGTGAGCAAGTTGCACGGGAAGATGGTGTGAGGCGAAGTCCCACATTGCAAGATATGAAAAAAATTTGCTGTATATAAGTTTGAAAACACCTCAATTTAATAGCTAGTGTTTGGGATTCAATTCTATCCGGAGGTCGAGTACTATCTAAGACCATGTAATCATGTAAAATGGTATCAAAGAGCCAGAGTACGAGGGAAAGGTGGCTATCCCTCACATTAAGTGCCAGGTGTTATTGAATGAGCTCAAGGAGAGTGTGAAATAAAGTCCCATATTGCATGGCTATGGTAACAACGGGCAATAGGTATGCATGATGGCTCCCACAACTCAACAACTAACCTTTGAGGTTAAATTCTACCCAAGACCGGGTAATATCGTATTAGAGTCAAAGGACCAGGAGTGGGAATGGTACGTGTCCCTATCCTGCACACGACAAGTCTACCAAATGAACATGTCGTGTGAGTGAGGATGTTAAAGAAGTCCCGCATTGCTTGGATTATTGGATACAAGAATGTCTCCAGTATAAAAGCTCTACACTATGTAAAATGGTACACAAGTACCAAATGGGGAGGGTTGTGTTTTCCTAGCCTACATGGGTTAGTCATAACTATGGGATTACAAAGAGGTTCGTCGACAAAACCATAGTCTTGAAGGGGACTTGAGGTTGGAGCCAATTCTGGTTGGTCGACCAAGCTCAACACACCTTCAATACTCCAAAATCTCATTGACTTTCCTCCAAGGTCAAATCAGGTTATCCGAAAATCTTCCATGCATCTTTGAGTGATCATCCAATCTTCCTCATCACAAGTGAAGCTCCAACTAAGCACTCAAATTTACTGGCAAACTTCCAAAGCATCAGAAGGTCGCCAACTCCCAAGGCCAAGGGTGTGAAATGAAAATGTACCTCCCAGTCTCCTCAAAGTGGCTCTACCTTACGGACACACATCAATATCATAGAATCCCCAAACTATGCTATAGTCCTAGCATTAACAATTCTCTGCTGTCACTCACACACCCACGCAAATCGAAAAATACAGAATTTGTCTGATCTCATCATTAAACATATCTCCACAAAGTTGAAGCAGCAAATAGGTTAGAAAACATACCAAGGCTTGTGCATCAGCAGAAGTATCCACACGGAGCATTTCCATAACCTGCAAAGCATAGTTGTGAAGCTCGCTATCTGGATGCAGATACTTCAGACGAATGGCCTGCAAGATAAGCAGAAATAAGAAAAACATATATAAAAAGACAGAAGATTCAAAGACTCTAATATGGCTTCTAAAGCATAACAAATAACTTGGAGGAACATGGACCGAAATAATAATAGCGATATTATATACCACAGCAAATTGCCGGCATCATACGGAAAATTAAGGTCCAAATTAATAGAAGTCTATCCAAAATCATGGCAAGAGAAAGGAAGAAATTCAGAAAATCTCTAAAGACCAAAGAAATCACAAACTGGGAATCTATGGCAGTTGTTGCTAGGCTATCAAGAAAAAACAAGAATACAAGATATACAATACTTGATCCGTGACCAACTTATCACAATTCCAAACAACTTGGTTGAAGCAGAAAATTCAACAATGCTTACAAGCATCATAAACCCAAAGACCTAAATTGCCAACCCAAAAACTCATCATATCATCCGGGGAGAACAGAAAGCACAAAAAAAAACATAGAAGAAACAGTTAACATCTCAAAAGAAATGTAGAAAGTTGTGCAGAAAATAACACAAGTAACTTGTTAGACAAATAGAACAGTTTAGCATAACCAACCATTTCAAAGTAACTCCACTGACACACATGTACGTATGCTAGTATACATATGCATTTCAATAGATAATCCAACTCCAAAAGGCCACTCCCATTACCATAAAATGGGAAGCTGGGAAAATTAGAAAAACCAAAGAAGGTGGATTCCTATAAGAATCTACCTGCAAAAGAGATACCCATGACAAGGTTACGCCAATACGAACGTCTTTCAGCCGAGGCCCACTTGCTGCTATTCAAAAAATATATCAGGTATAGGTGGATGCCAAGTCATCAACAGATTAATAGAAACCAATAAGGACAAGAAGAGATATTTAGAGAGTCGCTGACTCGCTGGAGTACATGTTATGAAACAAAAACTCTAGAGAACATAAATCAATTACAGCCAAACAAGTTCAGCGGATGTCAATTGTAGACTTGCATCAACCAAAAGTCACAACAAGCAGTAAAAAGTCCAAACATGCATATCTAAACAGAAAGCAGTTGTTTCAACAATTTAGCTTGCAGTCGAGTCACACAAATATTTCTACCGTTCTACGTACCGTTTCAGTAAACAAAAAGAAGAAACCTTCCTACAGCTCTTCAAATTTAGTCCTCCCATCTCACGTTCTTTTCTCCTCCCTCCAGTAAACAACTCACACAGGACCTCCATTGGGAATAAAACGTGCCTAAAGTAATTCAGCTCTACGGTACCTCTCTTCACTTCATTATACTCATCTGCAACCCGGCATTTGCTTTGAAAACAGAATAGGTTCCACTAGCAGTTTGCATTCATCTTACTTTTTTGTATAGTGAAGAGCATGCTATTGTCTTCCATAACAATGAATCAAGTTCAAGTGGTGGAACTTATATTACAAAATCATGGTGCTAATATATTAACAATCATGTGTCACATAACGACTTCGATTCCCACAAAATACTGAAAACTATAGGCTATTTACTTATAATTACATGAACAAAATTTTAAGTAACAGCGACCATCACATGGGTTTTGTCAATGGAATGTATCTTGGTGTAATCTCCATGTATCATATCGTAATCATATCGTAGTGTATCTCTCCATCTAAGGCAAAGATTAAGCGTAATCATATCGTAGTGTATCTCTCCATCTAAGGCAAAGATTAAGCGTAATCATATCGTAGTGTATCTCTCTATTTAGGGAACAAACTAGGCTTGATTAGGTTTACCATCTTTGTATCATTCCTAGGGTTATTTATACCCAGCTTTGCGATGTACGTTTTAATCAACTCAGTTAGCAATATAATCACTTCTTCTTCTTCTTCTTCTTCCGTAATAGTCACATTCTGTAATATTCTCAGGTTCTAATTAAATGAATACCAATGTTACGAATAAGAAGCTCTGAAGCTTTATTGTGCTTCCAAGGTCTATAAACTTTGGAACATTACGAACTTCTATAGCCAAACTGGTTCCGCAAAGCAACTGTTTCATTAGCAAAAATCACTGGTCAAAGTCACCAGCGTCACTTTTCTTACCGTGAATCACAGCACTCATGTCTCAAACCATTTTGTTATCCTTGCAAAAACCTTAAAAATCATCTTTTACCATTTTCAGCCAAATAACTCACCAACCTGCCCATACAAGTCAATTTAACCATTGTCTCTCACTTAGTGGCATTCTAACTAGTAAGAGAGTGTTATTCACAATGTCCTACGTCACAACCCATTTCTAGGTCCATCAGAATCCCGATGACAGGAGGCTGTCAATTAGCACGTAAGGATGCTTTCTCATACAGTTCAAAAATGAAATAAGACTTCTCAAAGCCAAAAAAAATAAAAATAAACAGTTGCTTACCAAAAAAATAAGAAGCCTTTTTTTTTTTTGTTGACAACAAGAATGCTATAGTCATAGGCACACATAATAGTTCATTATGTTCATGCAACAAATGAGATAAGGATGTGGAATTCTTATCATACTAACTGTAAATTTAAAATGTAATAATCCCTATCACTGTCAGGGATCCTATTAGGATAATGTCTCTTTCTTTTGGGTTGAAACTCTCCTTATAGGCCCTAACTCTTTAAGTATGGGGTTAGTCTTGTTCAATATTTCTCCCATAAACATCCTAACTGATGCAGGGAGGCGTGTTGAAAAAGAAGAACGCGCAACAAGGACAATCACGAATAAGTATGAAAGAACACTCATTGATTTATCCAAAAAAAGAACACTCAAATGGAATATAGCATTTTTACGACAAGCACCTGTGCTTCAGGATTCATTCCAAGAGCACAGATGGCACAACCTTTCATGAAGGGCAACACTAAGTGCCTTTGCAAACCCCCTTCAAGTTTCTTAGGGGTAAATTGACCTTTTCCCCTTGCTTGCACCTAGTAAAGATAAAGAAAAGACCGAAAATGCATTAAAGAACACACAAATGGAATATAGCAACATGAAAGAACATTCATTGATTTATCCAAAAAAAAGAACACTCAAATGGAAATATAGCAATTTTAAGACAAGCACCTGTGCTTTAGGATTCATTCCAAGAGCAAGCACTGCACCCAAAGCTTTGGCAAAGGCATCGCGAACAGATGAAACAGGATCCTCGAGGGCCTAATAATAGTGGCCTCCAATATTGATAGACAGATTTCATAAAGAAGCCACCAGGAAATGAGACCTCAAACACCTACCTTCACATAATAAGATGCAGAATTGTCCAGCTCTGCAACTCCTAAACCTGGACCTCCGACATTTGCAAATGCCTTTAGACATCTTACAGCAGCTACTCTTACTGTGAAGGATTTATCCCCAACAGCAAACCGCATTATGAGACGAAAAGCCTCTATATACGCCAAAGAAGCATCACTACCACCACATCCTTCCAAAGCATTCTGAAGCATATGCAAAGCTTCTTGTCTAACAAAATCCTGAAGATGCAAGTAGTTAATTATGGAAGTAAACAAACAAAAAGCTTAAGAGTTAGAATATGAACAAAAATCATCATCCCATATTAAGGACTACTAGTTTTGATGCAACAACCTCTGAATGCATCCCTAGAAAATCGAATAAACCTTCTTTTGATCTATTACCCACAGTGGTTCCTTGATAGTCCAATTAATGATGGGGCATCTCTCAAAAAAGATTTAAGATGAGGTATAAAAGAATTTATTTCCTATATCAGCAAATATTTCCAATCACCAAATTTATGCTGGAGCATCTCAAATATTTTTTGCTCTATGGAGAACTATGGACGTTCCATTCTCATTAACACATTAACCAGGCTAAAATTCTTTTAGAGAACCAACCCCTAGTTTCCCATGGATCTTTTCTCATTACATAAAATGAGAAGGTTAAAAAATGCCTTCTAAACAAAAACGGAATAAGCATACGATAAGTAGTAAATATATAACCAGTTAATCTAGAAAAGTCCTGTCGGGTGGGACTACCTCATTAAACTTCATCAGTTTTGTAACGATAGTAGTTGTTTCAAGTAGACCAGACGTAATTCTTCTCCCAAAAAGGCGATACTATTCCCCCAAGCATTGTGCAGCACCTACAAGTTCGTCCCAAGAACATCATATGTAAATATGCAACAAACAAAAAAGATAGAACTGAAATTCAGAACCCAATCACATTACATAAGCACACTAAAAATGTACAATAGGAATGCAAGTTTGGCACAGAGTTTTTGGATCTGAGTACTAAGCACAGAGAAAATGACATGAAAGGATGGTTCTTTATACCAAGTAACCCACATTTAAGCACTACTAAGGCAGATATTCACTATGCCATTCAGGTACGCACTCAATTACCTTGCATCCTCCTTAGGTTTCACCACTTAAATAGCATTCCAAGAATAGCTCCCACCCCAAAGATGCCAAAGCAAAGTTATCCCGGAAGAAGTTTACGCTTGCATGATTCTATTTTGTAGAAGTCCTACCCAGTCCCCACCCCTCCTCCCCGTAAGATTCAAAAAGCATGTAAAAAGACACCCCAAATCACTGGCAAGAATTATTTTTTTCTAAATAATATGTCGCAATCCCATCCTTTTCCAGAACAAAAGCTCAACGAGATTTGGCTTAAACTCAAGTCAACAAAAGCTTCGTACCAACTGCTGGGTGGTTGACATAAATTCATTTCCCAACCTAGCAATATTGTGTTGGATATGTAGTATTGGATCGTTTCCTAACCACTTCCATTTTGGGAACAATTAAGGATCTGACATGGTATTTTTAGGACACGATAGATTCTTTTTCCGTTAAAATATGTAGGGAGGTCATAATCTCTATTCTCTACTCTCTTAGTTTCCATAAATTCCTCGTTTGCATTGGATTTTTTTACCTACGAATGGATGTTTGCATATCAAAGTGCAAGCTGGCAAGGTGGTTAGGCCTATTTCCCAAACATAAACTTTGGGAACAATTGGTCATTTAACTTCGAAAACCAAAATATTTTGTTTGAGCTGTGCATGTTCAAAGCCTTTTTGTCATAGCCCAAACCAAAATATTGATGAATCCACCAGCAATACCCCAGAAGTGTAGTTGTCAAGTAGCTAATCGCAGGCTGAATCGTAGACTGAATTGTTCCATGAATCGTAGATTGAATTAAATCAGTCAGCTTTAAAAAATACAAAATACTAAAGAATGGAGATATATCGTCAGGAAAAAGCATTAGAAAATAAGAGGATTTCACTCTTTCCGAAGTTGGAGTCGAGCTTAACCCAAAGGAGCTGTCATGAGCAAGAGGGATCAAATCCCTCATTCTTGTCTATTTAGGCATACCTACACATGTACGTAACTAGTCTTACATTAGTGCTGCTTTACTTGTTATTCTTGAATATGATGCACCTTTGGCTTCGTAGCCGTTTCAAATGGATTCCTTTGTCAAAAATCAAACACATGCTGCACAAATATTATAAACATAAAATAATTTCAGCCAAGTACAATGAAAATCTACAAGAATAAAAATCAAACACATGTTGCACAAATATTATAAACATAAAATAGTTTCAGCCAAGTACAATGAAAATCTACAAGAAGACCGTGTAGTCTAACATGTAAAACGTACTTATGGCAAAAGCCGCAAAACATGAGGCCCTAAAGCTCGCCTTGATCTATGATCCTATTTAACATAGTTGGTTATCTTATGATTTGTAAATTAGAAGAAACGATAATCGGGAAGATAAATTTAACCAAATACACATTCATGAACCATATATTCAACACTTGTTATTTGACTATGGTGGATTAAGAGTGAAATTCACGAGTTCAATTCGGAAACAACTTCTCTGCTTGCAGGTAAGGCCGCATACACCAACCCTTCCCCAAACCCCGCATATGCAAGAGCTTCATGCACCGGCTACACCCTCAGGAGTGAAAGAACCCGGCTTGGATGCTTTAACTACTCTAGCAGCTACATTACTAACAAACTCTGCAGAAGTATTCATAATTTCTGTGCAAAGATGTTCTGAACTCTCGTGAATTCAGAATTGTGAATTCAGTCGTAAGATTCCTCACCTATATTGGGTTTACTATAATCACCTCTAGATCCTTACCGGTTTGCAACAACCTTGAATAGTACATACACTTTTAACAGCTATATGACCCAAAATCAAAACACATTCCTACTAACACTGCCTGTACCAATAACCTTGCCTTAATAAATTCACCATTAGTAGAAAAACATTTCCAATACCATTCATGAAACTGGATCAGCATAAACCCTACACAACACTACATCGCACCATTCCAAAACACAAAATTTAAGGTAGTGTTTGGTTGCCAATTTAGTTTTGTTTTAGTTTTGTCTTTCAATCATTACCCTTCTACTCTCTAACCATTATTCTATTTTTTCAATTATTACTTTCTCATCTCTCTCTATCTCTTTCCAATCATTGCCTACTCTCCAATCATTATTCTATTTCTCTCTCCACCCACTACCAAATTAAACTAAACTAAATTGTCAACCAAACAAAGCCTAAGAAAATATATTCTACTATCTCGGATCTTATCAAAAAAATTAGTAGATAATTTCGACCAACCAGCCACACGTAGCGCCTCGCTTTTCTTCCCGTCGGAAAGAAACCCTTGGAGACTACTCGCCCTCGAGTATATTGAAATACCATCTCCGTTCATTATAATCCTCGCCATCGCATGGGACGCCGCACGCGGAGAACGAGCAAAGAGTATAGCGCGTCCTCGCACTTCCTCTGCCACAACAGTATAGACTCCTGAAATTTCGAAAACCAAATGCGTACACGTAAACAGTGGATTTATAATTCAAACGGAGAGTATAAACAGTTGTGAGGGGAGAGAGAGAGAGAGAGAGAGAGAGAGAGCGAGTGACCTTGGGCTCTTCGTCGAAGGCGGAGACGAGATCGGAGAGGAGATCGAAGCAGAGGAGGGAGCCGGGGGGCTTGTGGGCGGAGGAGGCGACGATGGACTCTAGCTGGGCGACTAGGACGCCGAATCTGGATAGGGGGACGTTGTCTCTCACGTAGTTCTTCGCCATCGGAGTTGCATACAGAGAGAGAGAGAGAGAGAGAGAGAGAGAGAGAGGAGAGGAGAGGAGAGGAGAGAGAATGTTGGAATCAGATCGCGCAGGGGCCTCGAAGAGAATTTCCGAGGTAAATACTACTACTTGCGTAGAAAATATATATCATTTTACCGTTTTACGGGAAGCTTAAGACTTAAGGAAATACACTATTATTTTTTCTTCGTAGAATAAAGTCAAAGATCTCAGAGAATAAAGTCAAAGATCTCAGAGATTCTTAATAACGGTAACATTCTTGATATCGATATATATTAAAGCAAAAAGTTAAGCAATTTTTTTTGTTCTCATCCAATTTTTTTTTGTATTTATTTGTTTTGAGCTAAAATTTTATAATTATTAATTTATCTTGAAAAGTAAAAAAAATACTTTTACCAAAATATTTTGAAAAATATCCACTTTAGACTAAAAAAAAAATGAAAGTTTCACTTTTACAGCTTAAAAGTGAATATTCCTCAAAATACTTGAATAAAAGTAAAAAAATTACTTTTCTGATTTGTCTCGACAAGATGAATTAATAATCCAAAAAAAATTTGGCGCAAAACTAACAAGTACAAAAAAGGACAAAAAATGCTAAATTTGCTTAGCGGAACACTGCCTAAAAAGTGATAGAAAATTTAATTACTTATTGTTCACCATCCACTTTTTAGCGATTGAATAGTTTGGGCGATGTTCTTATCAACTTTGGTATTGACACATTATTATCAGGGATTTTGAACCTCTACTTCAGATTGGATCTAACCTTGCAATGAAAAAAAATTAGATAATTTACTCCTATGAAAATTTATAATAACATTTTTGATTCATCTCGGTGAGATAAATCAATAATTGCAAATAAAATTAGCATAAAACTAACAAGTAATGGTGAATATTTTTTTCTCAATACCCCACTCTTTTCGCAAACTAATCAATCTGTCAGCTAAAACGGCACCATTACGCTGTGGTGGCAAGTTAGAAAAGCTCAAAATCTTCTTTTGTAAAACCCAATTTTCATCCACATAGTGTGCGGTCAAAACCATATATTCATCAGATGTGATTGAAGACCATAAATCAAAGGTGAGACAAATCTTACTTGGGATTAACTCTAAAGCATGTTTAAGAGTTTCCTTCTCTCTGGTATATCTTCACCACAATTGAATTTGCAGTGTTTCTTGAAATGAATTTGACATCCCTTTTCAAATAAGCATGATGCCTTCTATTGCTTGCATGTTCTATGAAATGAAAAGGAATAATTATGGTCAACAATGGCCTTTGCAAGCAGTTCCCTATAAATTTCTTGATTCAACGGTTGATTATCGAACAAAGTGTCATCGTCTTTATGCATTTTTTTCAAGTGACGAATTAAATTACTAGTGCCACACTCACCAGCAAGATAGTTGTGATCACACCTTTTACATTTTGCCTTTTCTTTCCCAGAACCATCCTTGTATTTATCAAATTCTGTCCACATTGAAGATGTCGTGCATCTAAATTTCCTCGTAGCACTAGAAGCAGACTCATCCACCACTTCAAATTCTCCCAATTCTTCCTCCATCGCACCTCTTCAAATTCTTCATGCAAAAAAATAGTTTTAGGATTAGCCCAAAGAGATAACGAACTTACAAGATCTGGTAACAAAAGTAGTAATTAGCTACCCACCACAACCCCTACTACTTCAACCAGAAGAAATTGGTCTAGGGTTTCGATAGAGATTAGGGTTTCGTTCAGAAACCCAGAGGAGAGAGAGAGAGAGGTACCTGAGACCCAGTTCGCTTGGCGAGAGAGGTTGAGACTCGAGAGGAAGGGAGGAGATTTAGGAGAATATTGATTGATAAATGGGATTTTTTGTTGGGTTTTACTCCTGACTTGTTGGGTCATTTAAGTTGACCCAATTAAAACCCAATTAATAAATGGGTTAGATGGGTCAACCCATCTAACCCAACTAATAAGTGGGTTGGGTGACTTGGGTCTATCTTTTAATGAATGGGTTTGGGTTACTTAATGAGTTTGAGTTTAATTTTTCACCCCTATATGGGGCCCACACATGGGCCCTACTTTCCATATAAGAGGAGTTTGTGGGTGTGAGTATGTGTGGTTGAAAAGTAAATAAGCCATTTTGCGTCCGTTTTTTTTGTCCTTATTCAAATTTTTTTCGCATTTGTTAGTTTTTTGTCAATTTTTTTGAGGATTATTGATTCGTCATGATGCGAGGAATCTAAAAAGTAAAAAATTACGAATCGAAACCTAATTTTTTTAATAAAGACAAAAAAAATGGCTTATTGACTTATTTGTGTCTTTATTTTAAAAAATTGGGTTTCGATCGTAATTTTTTACCTTTTAGATTCCTCCTGTTATGACAAAGCAATAATCCTTTGCCCCTTGGGGGACCGGTTGGCAAAATGATGAAAGCTGGTAGTCTTGATCTTGTGCTCGGTGTAACGCTCGGTGCTGCATTTCTGCCTTGGTGCTCCAGGAGCCGGATGAATGAGGTAGTTACGGTAGATGGGTCCCATGTCAATCACGTAGCAGCGGTAATCATTTGGATCAGGTCTGGACATGTGCTCCGTAACCGCTTTGCTTCTCTCGTCACGTATGATGTCACCCGAGGCGGTTACCCGAGCGTACGCCTCACGCTATGGTTTCAAGGCTAAGTAACCCTAGGTCTATAAATACAAAGGGATGCTCATGATGAGAGTTATGCTTCTTCACCTAACTCTAGACCTAATTTCCTCTCCTGAGATCTAACTTGATCGTTGGAGGGTCACTGGGCTAATCCAGCCCTAGTGACTTGTTGCAGGTCTGGCCACGGGAGGACGGAGCTGCAGAAGGAAGGATCCAAGCCTGAACCACGGTTAAGGTCCCGTCAAACTGGACTCCTACAACATGCATTGAATGCACTCTAATTCAAGTGAAAGGGAATTGTTTTACAGCATTGCCTCATTATTCCCATCTTTTAAAGTATTCATAGCAATTTGTGTGGGTTAGTATTGGAAAACTCAAAGATTTAATGCATTGTGTTTTCGAAATGAATTTGGATATGGGACTTCCCAAATTAGAAACATGGGCAATCAAATAGAAGAGAGTTTGTAAACCAATTTTTTCAGTTTATTGTTTCATTTAATTCCACCCACCGAATTATCTTGCCCGAGTTAGATGTTTCTCATTGAGGCCAATATAGGCCCCAATTTCTAGCATGGTCACATCTTTTTTGTCATCACAACAAGAGTGATCTATTTGCTTTGCAGGGTTACTTTCTTTATGTTGAAGGTCCTCTAATAAGTGCAAACTAGTAGTTACAATCATTGTAGAGTTTTTTAACTTATAGAGCACAATATTGCAGGAAAAATCTGACTTGGCAGCCAAAGAAGCAGATACAGCTAAAGCAGCATGGTTGTGCTGTATCTGTTTGACCAATGAAGTCGATAACGCCATAGTCCCGTGTGGTCATGTTATGTGTCGGAGGTGCTCATCTGCTGTTTCCAGGTGTCCATTCTGTCATCTACAAGCGACAAAAACTATGAGAATATTTCGGCCTTAATTTATCTTTGGGTACTTAACAAGTATTTGGTTGGATTCCCAAGATTCATTGTGATGCAGCAAAATATTCTTTGTTGCTTTTCTTCGGGGACGTGATAAGCACCCAGAAATGTAATGAAAGGGTGCGCTAGTGTCTAGGTTTAGTTTAATTTACTCATTAATTAGTTGTTTTTAACTTAGTTGTCTCGTAGAGTTTGTTTGTTTTGTTTTGTAGGTAAATAGCCTAATAAGGAGCTTTAAAGGCTTAAGGCATGTCATGGCCTGAAGTTGCCCGACGGTCAAGTCGCAGCTCAGGCAGAGCCCAGGCAGAAGACCATCGCCAAGGCGCATCTCAGGCAAAAGTTACCCGACGTCAAGGCTGAGCAAGGCGAGGCCAAGGCTAAGGCGTGACCGACGGCTGAGCAATGCCAAGGCAGAGCCAAAGCAAGAGGAACAGCCCGGGCAGAAACTCTCCAGCCAAGGCAGAATCAGTCATGGCCAAGGCGTGGCCAAGCTGTGGCCAAGGCGGAAAGAAGACAAAGCTTCAGAACTGATAAGAGCTCGCTACCGATCGAAGGTTTTAGCTCCAATCGGTACCGAGCTGCTTAGCGCTGGCCCTAACTGGTTCGGTATTGATCGAAGGTTTTTAGTCCAATCGGTACCGAGAGCTTATCTCAGCAACGTAAGGCTTGGCAATCGGTACCGAGGACCTTAGCGAGGCATCTTTGGAGCATCTTTTAGGATATTCCGTGCGTGAAACAGGGGCGGTATAAATACCCCGTTATGTCACCTTTGCACGATTTGGACAGAAATGTACCCATAATTTTAGATCTAGATTAGATTACTTTTCAGCTTTTTGAATTGTTCTTGCTTTGTTCTTCATTTTCAGCACTTATTTCTTAATTTCCTGCCTTTATTAGTTGTCT
The DNA here is from genome assembly GCA_014282245.1 of Rhododendron simsii. NCBI lineage: Eukaryota > Viridiplantae > Streptophyta > Magnoliopsida > Ericales > Ericaceae > Rhododendron > Rhododendron simsii. The sequence goes on from CM024961.1 coordinate 17,036,645, forward strand.
TTTGCTACTCTTGCTTTAATTAAAGTTGTTACTTAATTCCCGATCTATTGTTTAAGCTAATTTTCTTCTAGTCTTGCATTTCAATTATGTTAAGTAGATTTTTGCTTGCTCTTATCTCTCTAGATATGTGTGAGTAGTTTCAAGGGTTAGGTCATGGGATGATTAGCATCCCATGGCTTGGGCAAAAATTGTATTTTTCACCAATAAAGCTTCAATTTTTAGATTTGAAAATTAAAGTGGGGTTCGGATTTGTTTGGTTAACCGCCGAGGTGTTAACCTCTTTGATCATGTGTAGGTGGAGCCTCGCCTACTCACCACACATGATGCTTAGAGCTCTGACGCTCGAGGTGGTTATCGAATGAATTCTAGAGCTAGCTTAATAATCGAATCTCTTTTTCCCGGTTTAGATACCTACAATTGTGTATTTTAAATCGCGCAAATTGGTGAAAAGTGCAATTTAACCCGAGTCATGAATGCTAGGATTCCTAGACCTAACCTATATTTTCCTAGTTAATTCATTCTTAATTTAGCCATTTTAATTCTACCGTTCAAAGTAAAACCAAGTTGACTGGCTAAAAGTCGAAAGCCTTGCTTACTCCTACAAATCCAACCAAGCCGTACTAGTTTTCCCTTGGGTACGATCCAGGACTTCTCCGGATTATTATGCTTCAACCGACTTATTAGCCCTACGCTTGGGGTAATATTCTTCTACACGGAAGTAATACGAAGCATTTTTGGGGCCGTTGCCGGGGATTTCTTATTATGGCTTTCTTGGAGGTTCGACAAACCACTGTAAGTATCCCGCTTTTGTCTCTTAGTAGTAGTAGTAGTTTAGTAGTTTATGTGTTAGTGGCTCGTATTTAGTTTGGTGGATACCTCTAACCTGACTGTGATGTCTGACTTGAGGTGTAACGAAACCAAGCTAAATATTGAGTGTGTGCTTAGTTAGTTTAGTTTAATTTGTTAGTTACTTAGCTTAATTTGATTGCATTGCTTAGCCGAGGTGGTGGCATAACCCCTCGCATATTCTGGTTGTTGAGTTGAGGTGGCGGCATAGCCCCTCCAGTCTGGTAGGTAATTAGTTAGTAGTTGTTGTTTTGTGTATGCCTGTTTATTTTATGTTTCTAGCGTTAGAATAGAATGGCAGCAACACCTGAGGAAATACTTTCGAGGACTATGCAGGAATTACGTTATCTTACACACACGTTCACACCCCCTTGCATAGCCACTCATGATTCCAATGTTCTCAGAGCTCAAATGCGCTTTTCCAATTGGCTTCCCCACTTCCATGGCATGGATCACGAAAACCCTTCTTCTCATATTAGGGCTTTCGAGGAAAAAGTTGTTACCCTTGTGAAATTTGAGTCCGTACGAATGAATTATTTTGCGCTCTCTTTAAGAGATAATGCCAAAGCTTGGCTTGATTCTTTAAACCCTCAATGCGTGCGGACTTGGATTGATTTGCAAAAGGAATTTCTAAAAAGGTTCTTTCCCATATATTATACATGGGCTCTCAAGCAACAAATTCAAACTTTTGCTGAAAAAGAGAATGAATCATTTTATGCATGTTGGGGAAGATTCAAGAATTTGCTCAATACAATCCCGCATCATGGCTATGAAAACTTTCAAATTGCTAACTATTTTTATAACGGACTTTCTCAAAAGAGTCATGATTTCATAGACATGATGTGCAATGGAAAACTTTTTGATAAAGAACCCGCTCAAGCCTTGGATTTCTTTGATCGTTTGGCCGAAACTTTACAAACTTGGGCTTTTAAAAACATTTTGGGGATTCCAACTTGGATGCCAATGCCATGGAAGAGGAAATTCAGCCGCATATCTTTGTTGAAACTGTTGGTATAGATTGTGACAGCTCCTCAGAATCTGCATGGAGTGATGAGCCTATTGATGAAACTGAGATCCAAAGATCTCCTCTTGTGGATTTCCCTCTTTGTGATGATCTGGGGAGAAATGCCTCACCACTAAAGTTATCTCTTTCGATCCCCCGTATCTTGATCCTTCCCCGGAGGAATTACTCCTTGCTCACGAGATGAATATGCTTGAAACATCGGGCGTCTACTATGAAGATCCATTGGCAAAATCTCTCACCACGAAGGAAATGGATGCCGAAGTAGATCACTTGTATTCGTTGTTGGCTAAACCAGATGCTTATGAACCAATCTTTGAAGAGGTGGCACCATGGAAGCTACAATTGCCCCTTTGAGTCCCCCATGCCTTGATCTTCTCACCGCTAAAGAGATGGATGCTGAGGTAGATTCCTTACACTCTTTGTTAGAAAAGCAAGATGCATGTGGGCCTATTCTTGAGAAGTTGCCAATTATAGAACTAATTGATTTTCTTGGTATTGATAATGTTGATTTGGCTTACAGTCCTCTTGTAGTAAATTTTGTCAACAACTTGAAAATTGATTTGGTTTGGGCTATGCACTTGGTGGAACTTAAGTTTTTAAAACGAATTCGGCAATTGCTTTACTCAAAGTATCTTATCTTGTGGCATGGTCGAGTTCAATTCTTGGCAAAGAGTGTAGCCTGGAGTGCTCTATTTCTTCTAATAGTTCTTAATGGCGTGCTAAGTGTTCGTAGCCCACGTGTGGCTGAACCCTCTCTTTCTTTTTCTCTCTAATTTTTCATTCTCTCTCTCTTAATGGCATATTTGTTTTCCTTTTTGCTTTGCATCGTCTGTTTAGTTATGCATGTTCTTTGTTGTTCTTTATTTCTTTCTTTGTTCTCTTTTGTTTAGCTATGCATGTTTGTTATGTTTGTTTTGGTTATGTTTTGTTAATTGTTTGCATCGAATAAAATCTTGGAGATAAATCACATGAAAAGATATCACCAATGTGTTAGTGTAAAAAGGGCTTTCAATAGCTTTTCTTGGTAATAGTTTATCGTTAATGATCCATGCACTCCGTGATTGCCCCTAATCGGAGGCAACTTAGGTCTGTGAGTGAGATTTGATATTGCCTGGAGTGCACGCTAGGTTGTATCTTCTTCCTTGCTTGTTTTTGATCCTAGGGGACGCTGGACTTAGTTGTTTGGCGAGGTCGAGCGATAGATTTTATTACGGGCGCTAGCATAACACATGTTCAACGGTCTAGTATAGCCACCTATTACTTACCCCCCCCCCGGTAAGGAATGGGAAGAAAAGTATGACTCGTGTGATCGCGTGATGATCGGGTGGTGCTTTTCATTATGTTCGCATGTTTTTATTTGTTCTGTGTTTTAATTTGTTCTGTGCATTTTTTTTATGTTTTGTCTTTTTAGTTTTTGTTTGGTTTGAAGCCGGATAACACGGGCCGGTGGTTCTAATGTCATTTGTTTTGTGGAAGGTCGTTCTCTTAAGTCTTCTGCAGGGTTTATGTGCTACCACACCAGCCTTGGTGGATTGGGTCTAAAGCCGGAGTGAGTGAGGCATTCAGGAGCCCTAAGCATGGGTGTGGCTACGAGCCACGGTTGTTAGTCCGATAAAGCTTTGGATATGGCCCTGTGTGACTAGCTATGGTTCCGAGTTGGTAGAACCGAAGGAGTGAACCCTGGAAGCATCTAATCTGGCTGGAGCAAAACATTGACATAAAATCCTCCAACTTGGTCGAGGTATTTAGGGGTTGACATTCCCCTTGGACGGTACATTCGCGCACTCTTCCTTTCTTCGCTCTTGTTCCTAATGCTATGAGGGCATAGCATCGCTTTAAGTTGGGGGGAGGGGTTAGCTTATGTGCTATTTATTTAATTTTTGTTTGATTTTTGTGTTTTGTGTTAATTTTGAAAATTCAAAAACAATAGAAAATTGAAAAAAAAAATGAGAAAATTCAAAAATTTCAAAAACAAATAAAAGTTTTTAACTTGCAATTCGTTCCTTTTGTCATAATTTTTAGTTTTGTTCATGACTTGTTGCATGCTCAATAATTGTTAGTTGGCAAGAGTTCATGCCAATCCTAAGAAATTTTGTGCTTCTCGATTTGCATGCTTAGTTGAAAATTGAATGGGTTAAGTTTTGAGTTAAGTTTTTGAGTAAGCTTTGGCCCATATCCCCACCTTTCCAATAAATTGCTTGTAGTGTAGGTGAATAATCGCATGTCCATGCCTAATTGTGTTTAATGTCGATTTTCAATTATTTTGGAATCCAAGGCGCACTTAGGAAAGGATAAAGGCATTCTTTGCATGATCATACCACATATGTGTCACCTAGTCCTACTTTGCATCCTCGTCTATTTCCCGTTCTTTGCTTTAACCTAGGCAACCGGATGTTTGGAGGGTTGATAATGGTTTTCAATGATTCAAGGAGATTTGGGGGTGGTGTGAATATGATAGAAGTGGTTGGAATGCGAAAAGGCAAAAATTGATATATGATTTCCTATCTTTCCTCTCTCACTACAAAAGCAAAAGCCCCAAATTTTCATCTCTCTCTCCAAAAACTCCAAAATTGGCTCATCAATCTCTCTCTCACTACTAATCTCACCTCAAATGGCCCTATTCTTCAAAGAAAGAAATCAAAGAAATGCTATGAAAGAGCAAAAGAGCGGATTTGAAAGAGTGTTGAATACTTTGATAAGAGAATTGGTTTGACTTATGGGCTAGAATTCATTCTGGATGAGAAAGTTTGATGAAAAGGGGAAGCTCAAGGCTTAATACCATGAGAAGTCGGATGAGGATAGCGACTAAGTGTGATTGAGTCGGTGGTAGTAGTTTTTAGTAGGCCTTATCTAGTAGTTTTCTTTATTTCTTATTCGTAATTTTGTTTGGTGCTTGGCCGGCGTGTGGTTATGTCTTGGGTAGTTTAGGGTCGGTAGTGGCCAAGGGTAGAAGAACCATGCTAGCATAGGCCACTACACTATTTTGTAATTCCTTCCCTTTGTAACCAAGGTCATTACAAGCTGAAAAAGTCCTTAGTTGATCTTTTGTGCGCTTGGATTCCATTTTGATTGACTGTCTGATAGTTGCATAATTAGTTAATGGCATGTTTTCCTTTCGTTATCCAACTTTCATCTGTTAGTTGTTAACTCTTTGAATAAAGTGCTTTAGTTGTTTGAGGCATGGTATTTCTTGTTCGCTATTGCCTGTTTGTCAAGCACTTCTTCGGTGGATATGGTTTAAGTCTGAATTCACAAGTTTTGTGTCTCATATCCTCCCATTGTTCGAGGACACAAACCTTTCTAGCTTGCTCTTAGACTTGCTTGATACTTAGCTTGTTTAATTGGATGCTAAAATTGTGAGTTGTAGAAATGAAATAAAAAGCCGGATTGTTGAACTCTTGCTAGTTGGTAATGTTGAGCATGTTCTAAGTTATGAATACGGAAGAATTGCATAGTCTAGTTTTCTATTTTTCAGTTTGTCATTTGCTAGGGACTAGCAAACCTTAAGTTGGGGGGCGTGATAAGCACCCAGAAATGTAATGAAAGGGTGCGCTAGTGTCTAGGTTTAGTTTAATTTACTCATTAATTAGTTGTTTTTAACTTAGTTGTCTCGTAGAGTTTGTTTGTTTTGTTTTGTAGGTAAATAGCCTAATAAGGAGCTTTAAAGGCTTAAGGCATGTCATGGCCTGAAGTTGCCCGACGGTCAAGTCGCAGCTCAGGCAGAGCCCAGGCAGAAGACCATCGCCAAGGCGCATCTCAGGCAAAAGTTACCCGACGTCAAGGCTGAGCAAGGCGAGGCCAAGGCTAAGGCGTGACCGACGGCTGAGCAATGCCAAGGCAGAGCCAAAGCAAGAGGAACAGCCCGGGCAGAAACTCTCCAGCCAAGGCAGAATCAGTCATGGCCAAGGCGTGGCCAAGCTGTGGCCAAGGCGGAAAGAAGACAAAGCTTCAGAACTGATAAGAGCTCGCTACCGATCGAAGGTTTTAGCTCCAATCGGTACCGAGCTGCTTAGCGCTGGCCCTAACTGGTTCGGTATTGATCGAAGGTTTTTAGTCCAATCGGTACCGAGAGCTTATCTCAGCAACGTAAGGCTTGGCAATCGGTACTGAGGACCTTAGCGAGGCATCTTTGGAGCATCTTTTAGGATATTCCGTGCGTGAAACAGGGGCGGTATAAATACCCCGTTATGTCACCTTTGCACGATTTGGACAGAAATGTACCCATAATTTTAGATCTAGATTAGATTACTTTTCAGCTTTTTGAATTGTTCTTGCTTTGTTCTTCATTTTCAGCACTTATTTCTTAATTTCCTGCCTTTATTAGTTGTCTTTTGCTACTCTTGCTTTAATTAAAGTTGTTACTTAATTCCCGATCTATTGTTTAAGCTAATTTTCTTCTAGTCTTGCATTTCAATTATGTTAAGTAGATTTTTGCTTGCTCTTATCTCTCTAGATATGTGTGAGTAGTTTCAAGGGTTAGGTCATGGGATGATTAGCATCCCATGGCTTGGGCAAAAATTGTATTTTTCACCAATAAAGCTTCAATTTTTAGATTTGAAAATTAAAGTGGGGTTCGGATTTGTTTGGTTAACCGCCGAGGTGTTAACCTCTTTGATCATGTGTAGGTGAGAGCCTCGCCTACTCACCACACATGATGCTTAGAGCTCTGACGCTCGAGGTGGTTATCGAATGAATTCTAGAGCTAGCTTAATAATCGAATCTCTTTTTCCCGGTTTAGATACCTACAATTGTGTATTTTAAATCGCGCAAATTGGTGAAAAGTGCAATTTAACCCGAGTCATGAATGCTAGGATTCCTAGACCTAACCTATATTTTCCTAGTTAATTCATTCTTAATTTAGCCATTTTAATTCTACCGTTCAAAGTAAAACCAAGTTGACTGGCTAAAAGTCGAAAGCCTTGCTTACTCCTACAAATCCAACCAAGCCGTACTAGTTTTCCCTTGGGTACGATCCCGGACTTCTCCAGATTATTATGCTTCAACCGACTTATTAGCCCTACGCTTGGGGTAATATTCTTCTACACGGAAGTAATACGAAGCAGGAGGATATGTTGAGAATAAATGACGACAATTTCCTCTTGTTCGTGTAAATTTTGTGCAAATATCAAATAGAACCACAAGATCCTCGTTTTCTACGACGGTTTTCTCCCTTACATAAGAATAGTAAAGTGAATATTTTTGAGATCTAAATCTCTTGTACAGTGTGAACTTTTGAGATCCTACATCAAAATTTACCCACTGATCGTTGCCTGTAAAATTTCCTTGATTCAGTTTCTATTATTTTTTTTTTAACCAAAGATAAACCATATATGCATAATGGGGAGATTCGCATTTTAACTATAATGAACACCATCTCATTTGAAACGGACTATATATATATTTATATTGTCATTTTCAAATGAGGAAGTCCTTATTTTATTTAAAATAAGAATCTCTCCATTTCTCCCATTTTCCAATAGAATTTCGATGATCCGAGCCACTCAATGTGTATAGAACATGATTTTAAAGATACCACCGAGAAATCGGCAAAAAAAAAAATGACTGGGAAGGACTTTATCTGAGCAGTTTTTGTTTTGAACCGTTCTATAAAAAACAAATAAAAATTGACGAATGAAGCCCTTCCCGATCAATTTTTTTGCCGATTTCTCGTAGATACCCTTACAATCACGTTCTGAACACATTGAGTAACTCAGATCATCGAAATTCGATCGAAAAATGGAGGTCCGCATTTTATTAAGGTGGTTGTTACGAGAAGTGGACACACACACACACACACACACATATATATATATATATACACAGTCATTTTCAAATGAGGAGGTCCTTACCATTTCTCCCATTTTTCGATCAAATTTCGATGATCCGAGCCTGTCAATGTGTTCAGAACGTGATTTTAAAGGTACTCGCGAGAAATCGGCAAAAAAAATGACCGGGAAGGGTTTGATTTGAGCCGTTTTTATTTGAACCGTTTGATAAAAACATAACAAAAACTGTCAGATGAAGCCCTTTCCGGGTTTCTTTTTTGCTGATTTCTCGCGGGAACCCTTAAAATCACGTTCTAAACACATTGAGCGGCTCGGATCATTAAAATTCGATCGGGAAAGGGAGGTCCTTATTTTATTAAAATGAGGTGGTCCTTAGGAGAAGGGGACTCTATATATATATATATATATATATATATACACACATATACACATATACATATATATACACACACACACACACACACACATCGCCCGCAGCTTCACAAAATGTGGACTTTGCTCCGTAGCCGTTGGATCTAAAAGGTAGAGACGTGCGGGTTAAAAGAGCACTGGGTCGAGTAAAAAACTTGTCCGCGGGTCATCCGGGCTTCTCAGCTGGATTTAACAAAATCTCCAAATCCCCTCATTTCACCCCTTGAACGCGGACGAAGAGAGAGAAGCAGAAGAGAGACGACGAACGATGATGACGACGAACTTCGATCAGATCGAAGCATCATCTCACTCGAACCAGATGACGAACTTTGACCAGGTACCACCAAGCGCGCTCTCTCTCTCTCTCTCTCTCTCTCTTGATTTTTCTCAGAAACCCTAACTCGAATTTCTTCTCCCGTAATGCAAGATACACGAAGCTCTCTCTCAATCTTGTGAAGGAGAACACAAAAGACCACCAGATTAGGGCTCCATTTGAAGGAATCTTACTCTCTCAGTTTGGATCTCTTTTTTTTCCAAAAAATGTAACTCGGAAAAAAAAGAAAAGAAACAAAGTTCTAAAGTGCCCATTTGTTGAGGCTTGTTATTTGTTTTTAGATCTTTTTTTTTCGATTTTTTTTCTTTTCGAGAATGGGTATTTTAGAAGCTCTCTCAGTTTGGATCTTGCTTTTCTTTTTATTTTTTTTCCTAAAAATGTAACTCAAAAAAAAAATAACAGAGTTCTAAAATACCCATTTTCTCAAACCCTAAAAAAATGCAAGTAAGATACCTTAACTCCGAAGGTCTTCTTGTCCTCTCCCTGGCTTTGAATTTTTTTTTTTGTTAGTGGAATTTTTAATTTGTAGAATTTTTTTTAACTGTTTTTGTTTTCGTGGAAGAAAATAGGTATATTTTAGGAACCTAACTGATTTATGCGGATTGGTTTGATTCTAGGTTGATTGACTGAATTTTTTTTTGTAAAAGCCACAAGTTTACTCAATCCCTCCTTTGTTCTGATTCCTATTTCGAGTTAGGGTTTATACTCAAACTCTTTGAAAGAAAAATAAGAGGTGATTGAGTTTGTAATTTTTGTAATTAGGGTTTATACAAAAAATACAGTTTGTTATGGATTTTGATGTTGCCGTGCTGCTGCTGCAACAGTCTGTTATGGCTGTCTGTTGATAGTGATCTATTTTTCTGTGTCGCTGCTTAGTAGTGTGACAGTCTAGTAGGCTTATGGTACTGCTATTGTCTGCTTGGCACATCTGCTGTTTTCCTGAAATTTGAATTGTGTGCATTTGACTATTTTCTCCAAGGACCATGTGTTTTGTGTATTGATTTTTAGAATGCAGTATTTGGAAAATTTGGAAGAAATGGACGTAGTCTCACCATTACCATCTCAAACGTGTCAATCATCTGCCAATTCTTCTCAAATATCTTACATTCCTCAAGTTAAGAATAACGTGATACCAAAAATTAATCAAGAGTTTGTCAATTTAGACGCCGTTCATAAGTTTTACAACAATTATGGTAAAGAATCAGGATTTGGTACGCAAGAACATTCTAGCAGGAAGAATGGGGATAAAAAAGTCGTTAAGAAAGAATATGTTTGCTGCAAACAAGGTCACTCGGTGCCCAAAAAATCTGCAGAAAATAGTGGATCCTCTAAACGGCGTCGGGGGATAATTAGAGAGGGTTGTGGAGCGAAATTGTCTGTTGTGAGATCCAAGTCCGGTGACAAGTATGTTGTCTCCCAATTTGTTGAGGCACATAACCACCTTCTTACGTCTCCAGGGAGGACGCATTTGTTGCGATCTCATCGCAAAGTGACAGCTGCCAAAAGAGCTTTGGTACAACAACTATCACAAGCAAATGTGCCAACTTGCCAACAAATGAGTATTTTCAAGGTGCAATCCGGAGGTTTGGAAAATGTTGGGTTCGAACTGCTAGATCTCTATAATACTGAAAGGGATATAAGGACTGAGTTACTAAGGCAGGACGCCGATATGTTGCATGAGTATTTCCAAATTCAACAACAAAAAAACTCAGGGTTTATGTTTATAATGGAGAAAGACGATGAAATGAGGTTTACTTATTGTTTTTGGGCGGATGCCATGACTAGGAAGTCGTACCAATATTTTGGGGACATTGTGGTTTTTGATACAACGTACAACACAAACCAATACCGTATGATCTTTGCACCTATACTAGGGGTTAATCACCACGGTCATACTACGCTATTTGGGTGTGGGCTTTTAAGTGATGAATCGAGTGAATCGTTTGAGTGGATATTCAAAGAATGGTTGAAACCAATGCCAGAAGGCCCACCCAAAATGATCATAAATGATTAGGATCCGGCGATGACAAAGGCATTTGCTAATGTTCTTCCAACTACACACCATGATATTGCATTTGGCATATTGTGAGTAAATTTTCTGAAAAGATAAGTGCATTATCTTATAAAGATCATTATGACGAGTTCAAACAATGTATATGAAATTCTGAGAGCCCGGAAGAGTTTGAGGCTAAATGGGCAGATGTTGTACACAAATCCAACTTGTCCTCCAATGAATGGTTGAAAGCTATGTACGAAATACGTGAGAGATGGATTCTGGCATATATGAAACACATGTTTTCCGCCCACATGACTAGTAGTCAAAGGGCTGAGATTTCTCATTCTTTCTTCAAGAAGTATGTTTCTTTAAATAATTCATGTACGACTTTGTCACGCGGTTTGCTAGGGGGCTTTCTCACATACGGCATAATGTATTGGATTTGGATCATAAAGATCTCAATGAGAAGTCACAACTAATAACATCGTTTCCCATGGAGTCCACAATGAGTGAGTTGTATACATTGGCCATATTTCACAAGTTTCAAAATAAACTCTTCCAAAGTGGGGCGTACATGGTTAAGATGACACATGAGGATGAACACTATCTTTTCTACATTGTTGAGAGAGCAAATGTGAGTGGTTTGAGGGTTCGTAATTTTTTGGTAAATAAGTCATCATAACATGTAAGTTGTAGTTGTAAGCTGATTGAATTTGACGGAATTCCATGTCGGCATTTATTGGCTTACTTCAATAGAATGCAGATTCTTGATCTGCCAGATGAGTTAATTTTGGTGAGGTGGACGAAATTGGCAAAAATTAAAACAGTTGCAAATGATTTGGGTGGGTCTGTCCAAGAAATATGTGATGCTTCTGTGTTTGAAAGGCGAAAAAAGCTCTTCAAACTTGCTTCTAGTGTAATTGATGACGCCGTATCAACTGAAGGCGGAAGTGAGCTTTTGGAAGAAGCTTTGTGTTCGGTTCAAAATAAGCTATGTGCCATGAATATTGGAACCGAAGGTGGGAAATTGAGTGCTAGTGCTAGCCAAGTGTCTATTCCTTGTGAACATATTTTTAAAGAATCGCTTCAAGTTTGGGCAAAGGGTTGTGGTAAGCGATTGGAGGGAGGAAAAGAGAAGGCGGTCAAGAAAAGTAGGCGTTGTAATGGTTATGGGTTAACAGGACACATGACATAAGAAATTGTCCAACAGTGAAAAAATGCATGGCGATTTGGGGCGATCTGTTCTCTGCTCTCTCGTCTGCTACCCCTCTTGACGTTTTTTCACCGTTATGGTCCATGTCAGCAAGTGCCGTTAGTCATTTGACATATTGAAACGGAAAGGAAAATTTTGAATAACAGAAGATAACTTTAGGGATAAAATTGATTTTTTTTTTGTAAGTTTGGGATACAAAGTTTGAGGGGTATTTTAAAATTTTTCAAAATGAAAATGCAAAAAATAATAAATAGCCAAGTGTTAATGTTAGTGGATTTGTGTAAATATTTATAGTTGTAGGCCCCGTTCCAGTTTAGGTACTTATTTGCAATTTTCAAGTTTAAAAATAATGGGCTAGATGAAATAAAAAAATATGTAATATGTGTCTTGTTTGATAGATGTCAATGAGATCTTTTGAAGAATGCAAAAAAAATCAAAAAATTATTTCCGTAAGTTCATTATTTTTAAACTTCAAAATAGATCCTTAAAAAAATACGAGCAAGGGGGTGTTCCGGATTCTCAAAAAATTACTTTTTGAAAAAGAAGATAATTTCAAGTTCAAAAATCATGTGTTTACGCAAATAATTTCTACCAATATGAATCTTGTTTAATAGATCTCATTAAAATCTTTTATACGGTGCAAAAAATCAAAAAATTATTTTTATTTCATTATATTTGAATTTGAAAATTGAAAAAAAAAACTTTTAAAATAAGAAGGTTTCAGGGTATCTCCAATCCACCTCTATTTCTCAAAAATAGAGGATAAATGTGACACATTGAGGGGAGATTTTATATTTTATATTTTTTTTTTCACGTTTTGTACTTTTTGGGAGAATCTTTGAGGGACTCATGGTCTTTTTTAGAGTTTGATCATCCAAAAGTAAATTTGGTTAGAGGACCAAAAAGTAAATTTGGAATACAAAATCCCTCCGAACTCTAAGGTCCCGTTTCAGAACACCTTCTTAAAAAATAAATACTTATTTTACATTTTCAAACTCAAAAGTAATGTAAATAAAATTTTATTTTTATTTTTATTTTTTTTGCACTGTATAAAAAATCTCGATAAGATCTATCAAACAAGATCCATATTGTTAGAAAAATTATTTGCATAAACATATGATTTTTTAGCTTGAAATTGCTTTCTTAAAAAATAAGTACTTATTTTCCTTTCCGGAACGGAGCCTAAATAGGAGGATGGGTTCTTCAAAAATTCTACCAAAAAGTACATAAAGTGAAGAAAAAAAAGAAGAAATTATAAACACTTTGTTTGGTTCACAATTCATCTCATCTCATTTTTCTCAATACTTTTTTCTCAAAAATAACTTTTAAAAGGGAAAATTTCAAAATAGTACCTGACCTTTCACACAAATCATACACAGGCACCTGACCTTTTAAAATTATCAAAAAAACACCTGACCTATTTAAAAACCCATCAATTTTACACCTGCCGTTAATTTTCCATCCAAAACAAACGGAAATGCTAAAAATGTGCATTTTGGCACGAATATTGGCAAAACACAATATTATACTCATAAACAAGATTAAGGCTCGATTTGGCTTTAAAAGTCAATTAATAACTTAATTTTTGTCTTTATTCAAAAGAAAAAAAAGCATTTGTTAGTTTTGCGTCAATACGAATCAATAAATCACAAAAATTACTTAATTTTTCAATCCAAGCCCACCCTAAATAAGGAATCAAACTTTATTTAGTAATTAAATACACATAACTATGCAGCCAAATAAGATTACTCCGTATTAAAACAAAGAAAAAGGCAAAAACAAAAAATATAGAATAGTCAAGCTTAATTTAGTAATTAAATACCCATGACTTGGCACTTTTCACACCTACCCATGACTATTATATGTTTTTTGTATTTGCATTTTCCTTTGTTTAATACAGAGTAATCTTATTTGGCTGCATAGTTATGGGTATTTAATTATTAAATTAAATTAAGCCTTGTCAAAAAAAATTATTAAATTAAGCTTGATTCCTTATTTAGGGTGGGTTTGGATTGAAAAGTTAAGTAATTTTTGTGATTTATTAATTCATCTTGACGCAAAACTAATAAATGCGCTTTTTTTCTTTTGAATAAAGACAAAAATTAAGTTATCAATTGACTTTTAAAGCCAAATCGAGTCTTAATCTTGTTTATGAGTATAATATTGCGTTTTGCCAAAATGAGCTTTAATCTTGTTTTGCCAATATTAGTGCCAAAATACACATTTTCAGCATTTCCGTTTGTTTTGGATGGAAAGTTAACGGCGGGTGCAAAATTGATGGATTTTTAAATAGGTCAGATGTTTTTTTGATAATTTTAAAAGGTCAGGTGCCTGTGTGTAATTTGTATGAAAGGTCAGGTGCTATTTTGAAATTTTCCCCTTTTAAAAATGGGGCCGGCTATTCGCAGCCACGTATTTTCTCCCATAGCCCACTATATTTCGGTAAGTGGTTGTTGAAAATCATAAATAGCATTTCGGTAAATAACTGTTGAAAATAAGATTATATTTCCGTAACTACATGTCGAAAATATATTCAATTTTCGGTAGACAACTGCCAAACATGCATTTTCGGTAAATAGCTGTTGCAAAAAATATCATATTTCGGTAATTGCATGCTGAAAATGTATCTCAATTTCGGTAATTAACTGTCGAGTCTAATTGAAAATTTTTAACGGGATGTGGGAGAAAATACGTAGCTGCGAATAGCCGCGCCCTTAAAAATGCAAACCAAATAAGGTGAAAATCTCCTATCAATGTGTTACATCCGCCCTCTATTTTTTGAAGAATAGAGGTGGATCGGAGATGCTGATTACTTGGAAAAGTGGAACGGAGACGTGTAGAATGATTGATATCCAAACACCATTCCCAACAATCAACTTCCACCTTCCGATCACCGAAACCCCATCCTGTCCCTCCGTTTGAAATCCTGCCCAGTTCAAATCAAATCAACCCGACCGTTAATCTCTCTCCCTCTTCATATTCATCTCCACATTCTCCCCTCCCCTCTCTCTCTCTCTCTCTCTCTCTCAATGGCCGCAGCCAAAAAGCTCCCCTTACAAACCAGCTCCAACGCCAACGTCCCCGCCTCCATACCCCCTCCCGGAAAAACCATCGAAGAAACCTACCAAAAGAAAACCCAGCTCAAGCACATCCTCGTCCGCCCCGACGCCTACATCGGCTCCATTGACAACAACAACAACAACGAGATGCTACACCGACCCATCAACTACGTCCTGGGCCTCTACAAGATCTTCGACGGGATCCTCGTCAACGCCGCTGACAACAAGCAGCGGGACCCGTCCATGGACGCTGTCAGGGTCACGATCGACGTGGAGCAGAACCTGGTGAGCGTGGACAACAGCGGCGACGGTCCCGGTTGAGGTTCATTAGGAGGAAGGGGTTTATGAGCCGGAGTTGATTTTCGGGTATCTTTTGATGAGCAGTAATTACAATGACAATGAGAAGAAGACTACTGGTGGGAGGAACGGGTACGGCGCGAAGCTTACGAATATTTGCTTGACCGAGTTCGTGATCGAGACGCCCGATGGGAAACGAGAGAAGAAGTACAAGCAGGTACAAAGATCTTGTTAGGGTTTGCAAGTTTTTTTTGTTTTATGATGTTCGAATTAGGGTTTCTTGAGGGTTACCACTTTTTGTTTATATATGAAAAATCGTCGAGACCACTTGTAGATGAAATGATCTGTTATGGATTGACATACCACTTTTTGTCTATTTGATATTTTCTCGACCAAGTTCACATGTTGGAATTAGGGTTTCTTATTTTCTTCATTTTGATTGACTAAACATCTGAGGCTTTACAATTTTAGTGATGTTGGAATTAGAGTTTATATAGGTTTTGGTTGTATGGTAGACATTTAACGGATTTATGGAGGCATTTTTCAAGAACTAGGTTTCTTATGTCCTGCATTTTTATTGTAAAAACATATAGGGCTTTACGGTTGTAGTGATCTTGGAATTAGGGTTTATTGAGGGTTTTAATTGTATGGTAGGTAGACGTGTAAATGGATATATGGGGCATTTTTCAAGACCTAGGTTTATTTTGACGTTGTCAATCTTGGTTTGTTATCAGTCATTGACAACTAGGGTTTCTTTGTAAATTCTTCAGTATCTGGTTATTTAGAGTTCATTTGTCATAGTTTGATTGTGATCGGATGACTGCTAGTAATCTACCATGTATACACAATTATTGGCTATGTGGTTTGCTGGATGTTCTAATAGCGGTTAGAGATTTTCCTCAGGTTTCTATTCTTGAATTGTTAGAATCGAATTAGGCTTTTCGTTACACAATTTGTAGATTTAGGGAATTTCACGAATTAGGAATTATTTTGTGCATTATGATGTGACAATATTTTTCATGTCTGATCGTCATTAGCTTGGGTTTTTTTTTTCATCTGGTGGTATGGGATTTCTTGTTTTGGGAAGTCTAGGATACAACCCCTCTCTTGACAGATTCACAGTTGCCCTGACTTCACACTTCATTTTTCTTGATAAAACTTCCAACTACTCGCTTTGGTATCTTGCTCTAATGCGTCTAAAGTAGTTGTTGTGTCATATCTGTTATGAGTGACAAATGTAGAGGATGACTTAACCTTCATTTGAGATTTTTTCCTAATTCTATCAGTTTCTACAATAGATGCATCAAGTGCTTTGTTTGGTCCGTGGAAAATGTAGCTAAGAGAAAGAGAACCAATAATTCATTACATTTTCCCCTCTCGTGACCAAATATTGTAGTCTGTAGAAGCAATCTAAGCCAAGTGTTCCCATTCCCAAAAAATTTATCTGTGAAATGGCATCATTCACAAGCATGCTCATGTATTATTGCTACTGATAATCCCTTTTAATTATTTTTTCACTTACTTAGACTGTACATCATGTTTCTTTAAAGCATCCACTCTTCTTATTGGGCTAATTTTTTCCTCTACGATGAAGGTGTTCTCTAACAACATGGGAAAGAAATCAGAGCCCATCATAACAAAGTGCAAGGGGGGCGAAAACTGGACCAAAGTTTCATTTAAGCCTGACTTTGCAAAATTCAACATGACCCATCTTGAAGATGATGTTGTTGCCGTGATGAAAAAGCGAGTGACATAGCAGGATGCCTTGGAAAAACAGTGAAGGTTGAGCTTAATGGGCAACATGTACCAGTAAAATCTTTCCTGGACTATGTTAATCTCTATCTTCAATCTGCCTCCAAAGCCAGACCTGATCCCCCTCCAAGGTCCTTGTCTGAATCTTCAGTTGAGCAATTTTATTTTTGATAACAATAATCATAGCGCTCATCAAATTTTCTTTAAATCCATCAGAATTGCTGAAAAGGTTGACGATTTGTGTGAGTCTTAGTGAAGGGCAGTTTCAGCAGATACTGACTACTGATAGTGTTTCAAGTGGAATTTATGTTTTTATTATGGCGTGATACATAATCTGTTGATAACTTAGATGGTTTTTTTTTGAAGTATCGGGATTTAAGTATTGGGACATAACATACAGTCTATTGATGAAACTTTCTTGTTTTGTTCGGACATATTGACGCCTTGAACAGGTCAGCTTTGTCAACAGCATTGCGACAATCAAGGGCGGGACTCAACAGGCGGGACTCATGTTGACTATATCACAAACCAGATTACAAACCATGTAATGAGTATTGTAAATAAGAAGAACAAGAATGCTAATCTCAAAGCCCACATGGTGAAGAACCAGCTTTGGATTTTTTGACAACGTTGCTTTTGATTCTCAAACCAAAGAGACTTTGACAATTCGCCAGAGCAGTTTCGGGTTGAAATGTGAACTCTCACAGGAGTTCCTAAAGAAAGGTCTGTGGCATCCTCAGTTTATTTGAAAGATCAACTGTGTATTCCTTTTACAAAGTTGCTTTGATTTTGATGTTTTCTGGGTCAATCCTTCTGCAGTTGCCAAGTCTGGGGTAGTGGAGAGTCTCTTCTCCTGGGTAGATTTTAAGCAGAGCAAAGATCTCAAGAAAACTGATGGGACAAAGAGACAGAGAATCACTGGGATTACTAAGTTAGAAGATGCTAACGATGCTGGAGGGAAGTACTCTGATAGGTGTACCTTGATTTTGATAGAAGGAGATTCAGCCAAGGCCCTTGCGCTAATTTAGTTATTTTGTTACGTGAACTTGTTAGAAGCCAACTCAGCTACCTTTGATTTTTGTTTTAGAGTAGATGTCAAAAGTTTTTCAATCTGTATGGATGGCTGGAATTTCTGTTGTGGGTCAAAATTATTATGGGGTGTTCCTCTTGAGAGGTAAATTGCTCAATGTCAGGGAAGCAAGCCATAAACAGATTATGGAGAATGCAGAAATTCAAAACATCAAGCAGATTCTTGGACTCCAGCACAGAAAGGAGTATGACAGTGTCAAGTCTTTGCGATATGGTCATTTGATGATCATGACTGATCAGGTTTGACAGACTTCTTTATTTTGTTATTTTGTTTTGTCTGTCTTGCTTTCAGTGCTTAACGAAGTTATTTTCTTATGCTTTGACAGTACCATGATGGATCACATATTAAAGGGTTGTTAATAAATTTCATTCACTCTTTCTGGCCTTCGCTGCTAAAAATTCCTTCATTCTTAATAGAGTTCATTACACCTATCATGACGGTCTGTATTCATTTTTAACAACTCTGAGCTTTGTTCTGTTACTGTATAAGTGGTATTGAAAGGAACGTTTTCTAATATCCTCTGCAGTTCATTCTTGTGCAGGCTACTCATAGAAATGGGAAGGTTTTATCCTTTAATTCCATGCCTGAGTATGAATCATGGAGGGAAAGTTTGGGAGGCCGTGCCAGTGGTTGGTCTATTAAATACTATAAGGTTTGTATGAGCTCATAGTAGGGAACCAACTAACAAGTGGAACTGAGTGCCCCATTTTTGTAGGCTACTATACTACTATTTTTGTCTGTTCATTTTTCCTGTAAGGAACCCAATAGATCACTTGGTATTTCTGTTCGATTGTCAGATTTGATACTTGTACATTTCCTAAGATAGTATTTTTCGTGACAGGGGTTGGGAACAAGTACATCAAAGGAAGGGAAGGAATACTTCAATGTTCTTGAAAGCCACAGGAAAAACTTCATCTGGGAAGATGAAAAAGATGGGGAAGCAATTGAGCTTGCCTTCAGCAAGAAGAAAATTGAAGCAAGAAAGAATTGGCTCTGACACTTTGAGGTTTGAAGTTATATAATGTATTCCACAAATTTGCAAGTTCTCTTTTGTTTTGCAAATGTTCTTTTTTCTAATGGCGACAACACTTTCTTCATCTTTGTGGTTGCAGCCTGGTACTTACCTTGATCAGAAGGAGAAGCTCATTAAGTACAGTGACTTTGTCAACAAGGAGCTTATACTGTTTTCAATGGCAGATCTTCAGCGGTCAAATCAAATCTTCCATACTCAACATTTTGGGTTTTCGGGAAGGGCCTTTACCTGTTAGGTACTTGGGAGTACCTCTTCTATCCACCAAGCTTAAACACACTGAATGTAAAGGTATTGTAGATATGATTGTAACCAAAACCAAGGCATGGACCCATAGGTATCTGTCTTATGCTGGAAGGATACAATTGATAAAGTCAATACTTTTTTCAATGCAAACCTATTGGTCATCTCTCTCTCTGTTTTTTTTTTTTGGGTAAAATAGCATGAAATAAAAAGAGGAAAAAACGAATATACAGCCTACAAGGGGCATACCCCAGGAGGAAAAGAAAAAGAAATACAAAGAGTAAAGAAAAGTATGTACGCCCAAAGGCTACATGGGTAAATGAAATGCGTTGTTTCCAATCCATCTAACAAGAGGGAAGGAAAACAACACCAAAATGATATTAGCAAATAGGATAACTGAACAAAACAGCACTACTTCGATCTTCGGACTTGACAGAGCAGTAGTCATCTCTCTTTATTATCCCCAAGAAGGTAATAGAGGAGATTGAATCAATCCTTACAGCTTTTTTTTGGTCTGGTCCTGAGCTTAAGAGGACTGGTGCCAAAGTATCTTAGGAACGCCTATGTTCCCCTGTTTAGGAAGGTGGGTTGGGTTTTAAATCTATGGAGATCTGGAATAAGGCAACTGTGGCCAAACACATTTGCTTCCTTGTTTCGGGGGGGGGGGGGGGGGGGGGGGGGGGGGGGGGGGGGGGGGTGGTGGGGAACAATCTATGTCAATGGGTCAAGTCTTACTTACTCGAGGGTAGGAGTTTTTGGAGTGTAAAGATCCCAAATGACCCCTCGTGGGTTTGGAGGAAACTCCTTAATCTCAGACCACTCATCCAACCTCATATAAAGTACAAAATTGGAGATGGCCAATTAACTTCTTTATGGTATGACAATTGGCACCCTCTTGGACCCCTTCTGCCTTAGTTTGGTCCTAGAATTATATATGACTCAGGATTTCCCAAGGATGCCACTGTGCAGACTATTATTAGAAACAACCAGTGGGCTTTCCCTGTGACTCAATCTCCTGATCTTAATGATGTAAGAACTGATCTTCAGGGTATCCCCATTAATTATGCCATTGGAGATAGGTGTTCTTGGACTCTCAATGCTTCTGGGAAGTTTACCATTTCCTCAATTTGGAATCAGTTGAGAACACACTTTCCTACTATCACTTGGCACAAAGTGGTATGGTTTTCAGGACACATCCCTAGGTGCAGTGTGATCTCTTGGATGGCCATTCTGAATAAGTTATCTACTGAGGATATATTAGTCATGTTCGGCATGAAATCTTCCTCTGTTTGTAGTTTGTGTATGGGTGTAGAATCACACAATCATCTATTTTTTGAATGCCCTATGGCTACTCAGATTAGGGGAATGCTGTCCCCTAAGACCCCTTATATGGTAGGAATGAATACTTGGTCTCAGTGGGTTAGTAAATTAACCACATTAAAGGGTAAATCTTTGGTAACCTCGATTGCCA
Organism: Rhododendron simsii; assembly: GCA_014282245.1. NCBI lineage: Eukaryota > Viridiplantae > Streptophyta > Magnoliopsida > Ericales > Ericaceae > Rhododendron > Rhododendron simsii. The sequence continues at coordinate 17,057,197 of CM024961.1, forward strand.
AGTTAGTATTTACAGTGTATGTACACCAATTGTGGCTTGAGAAAAATCATAGGAAGTTTCAGAATCTTACCTGCCCTCCTGGAGTGGTTGCTAATAAAATCTCGAATGAGGTTAGATGCAGGTTGTTGTCCCTTTCCTTCAAAGGGCCTTCTCATTTGCTCTTTATGTGGAACATTCATGTTTGACTTGGATATACTTATTAGATTGAGGGGCACTACTTCTCATCTGCTTTTATTTGCAGGTCATGGCAGAAGGGGAATGCTCTCACAGCTTCCCCTAGCTACATCAATTCCCCATGATTAGGATCTCAGCTGCTAAAACATTAATCAACAATTCTCACTTGGTGGTCATCACAATCATACGGCATAGTAAGTCTGCTATTACTTCTACTTACACAGGTAGTTATCTTATCCTCTGGTGGGTTCTACATTGGATCATGAGGAATCACTTGTAATGAGTGTATAGTCGTAAACATTTACTACATTCTGTGTCTCCCTGTGAGAGTGTGCTTAGGCCTCATCTATTTTTTGCGAGTGGAGGTAATAACTAGTGGGGGCATTATGTGAGGATTAGTGGAGGGAGTAGGGAGGAACTATAGCCCTTAGTTTAGGAAAAAAGTAGAGAGGGAGGAGTGAGTTTTTCGAGAGAGTTGTTGGCAAGGACCACATATTCCTTGGAATGTCTTGAGTCAATTTCTGGATGCTCTTTTAATTTCCACCTTTTTGTGTCGGTTTCTATTGCAGATGTGAAGCATACTTCAGTGCATTGAAGTGGTATGTCCCAAGCACATATACAAGTGGCTCATTTCAGTTTGCATCTATTGCTCCTATCCATTCTACTCAAGGGCAGTCCAAAAGAATTTCTTAAGCAGATTATATCAACCTGTTTTGCTGCATTATTATGCAATTGTTTTGTTTCTGTTAACATAGTGTTATGTCAAGTTGTTTAAAGCTGTTGTCTGATTATACTGCTACTGTAAAGATAAATTCTACTATTTTGTAGTCATTGGGATTTGGGATTTATGCCTAACCATTAAGGGCTGTCGATGGGATCTCCCTTCGCAGAGGGGGACATCCTCTGCATAGTGTTTGTTTATAGCGTTTATTTTGCTATTAATGGTGTTTTGTGCCATGAGGAACAGCTACGGCTTCTGTTGATCTGTTGATCAGTCTCCTACGCTTCCTGTTCTGGAATGGCTTGTTTTCATATGGTGTATCATGATTATACTGTAATCTACTGTTGTTTTATGCTACTGCTCTATGGTTTCCAGTCCAGCAACTGAACTGAATAGTCTTGTTGATGCGTGCTGTTGCGTTCAAACGTTGTCCAACTGCTGTTGTTCTGTCCAATGGTTGCTGTCGTTTTGGCACATTTCTACTGCTACTGCTACTGTTTTTCAACTGCTATTACACTATCATGTTTATGCTGTAATCTACTGTTGTTGTTTGTTGCTGTTTGCTACTCTAATGGCAGTGGATAGATGCTGATATGCTGCTCATGCTGCTGCGGGTTGTTCCCTTAGTTGTGGAGCCAAAAGCAGGAAGTCAGTGCAACCAACTGGGTGTCATTCCACCATGGATATCATCTACCAAGCTGCTGCTACTGCAAACAATAGTTCTCTGATGCTGCTGATGTCATGGGGAAGCCGATGTAACTGCTGCTCTGTCAAGTCCGAAGTAGTGCTGCAATTGTTCAGTTATCCTATTTTGCTAATATCATTATGGCGTTGTTTTCCTTCCCTCTTGTTAGATGGATTGGAAGCAATGCATTTCGTTTACCCATGTAGCCTTTTGGCGTAAATAATTTTATTTACTCTTTTTTATTTTCTCTTTTCTTTTCCTCGTGGGGTATGCCCCTTGTAGGCTGTATATTCGTTTATCCTCTTTTTATTTCAAGCTATTTTACCCAAAAAAAAAAGAAGAAGGCCGACCAACCCTCTCCCCACAAGAATGCTCATACCTCTCAGCATATTCCTCCTCCTATCCTGTCATTAGCTCCACTTCCTGATCCTTCTATCCAGGAGGAAGATGCTGAGGATTCGGAATCAGAACTTTTGGAAGTGCTACAAGATGTGGTCAGTTTTGTGATTCAAGGAACCTCCAACGGTAAGATCACCACTCCTCCTACTAGCACTAATAGCATCCTAGCAGAGACCTCAGTTCATGTACAGGCTAACAAGGCAGCGAACAAGGCTGCAAACGCACCAACAGCTGATACAGTTGGTGCAGACAAAAAGGATGAACCACCTGACTTACTTCCACATGCCTCCCCTGATGTTAAGTTGAAGTTGGGAGGTTCCAACAAGGCTGCTCACAATGGCAAAAATAGGAGTCACTCCAAAGGCTCCTCACATAAACAAAGGAAGTAGCTTTCTTTTCCCCTTTTGTCCACAAGTGTTTAAATAATGCTCAACTTATGCATAACTCTTACTTTCATTAGTTGTAGCTCATTGGGGTAGAAATTTTGAGTAGAATCAAATGGATAGTACACCGCTACTTTTTGGCTTTTGGAATATGAGAGGTCTCAATGACCATCTTAAGCAAAAGGAGATCAAAAAATGGGTTCATAATAATAAATTGTCTCTTGTTGGGCTCATTGAGCATAAACTTAAAGAACCTAAGGCCACTAGGATTGTTAATCTTGTCCTACCTCAATGGAGTTTTATTAGCAATTATGTTTATTCCTCTATGGGGAGAATTTTGGTTTGTTGGGATCCAACTGTTTTTAATGTCCACCTTCTCTCTCGATCGAACCAATTGCCACCTTGAGAGACAAGCACTCTGGTCTGATTTGCAAACTTTGGCTATTGCTTCCCCTTGGGTAGTCCTTGGTGGACCTTAATGCTGTTAGGTCACCATCTGAGAAGGTAGGAGGAGATAAGCACTGGCTCCCATGGATGGATGAACTAAATGTCTGCCTGCAATCTGTAGAATTAGTTGACCTCAGATACTCTGGTTGCCAATTTAATTGGTCCAATAAGCAAGTTGGGGTTTCCCACATTAGCTCCAAATTGGACAGAGTGCTGGTCAATGAGAGTTGGATTAAGACTCTCTGCTGGTCCAATGCACATTTCTTTAACCCTGGACCCTCTGATCACTCTCCGGCAATTATATCATTGGCCCCACCTCCCCTTCTAAATGTAGAACTTTCAGATTCTTTAACTATCTGGCTGAGCATCCTAGGTTTATTAACATTGTGCAGCATGTTTGGAGGAGAGTAATAATTGGTAATCCCATGTTTTGTGTCTGTGAGAAACTGAAGATTCTACAAAAGGATCTTAAATAATTGAACACCAATGAATTCAGTGACCTATCATCTAGGGTTGCTTCTGCAAAGCAACAGTTAGATGATATCCAAAGTGCCATGGGTTCAAACCCTAGTGATACAGCAAATCAAGCTTCAGAGAAGATGTTGTGTAAACAATACCTTACTCTTGCAAGAGCTGAGGAGAGTTTTGCAAGGCAAAAATCTAGGATTCAATGGCTGAAGCTGGGGGACCAATGTACCTCATTTTTCTTCAAATCAATTAGTAATTCTAGGAATAGAAATAGGATTACTAGTTTGGTGTTGGAAGATAGTACAGTCATCCAGAATATTGAACAGATCAAATCCTCTTTCATCAACTATTATTCCAAGATGCTAGGTTCACCTCATCAAAGCAGTTATGATGGCACTCCTAGAGTCCAACAGCTCACCACTAGGAAATTGTCTGAGTCTGAGAAACTTGATATGGTTTTGGAAGTATCTGACAAAGAAGTTAAGGACATTGTTTGGTCTCTTAACCCTCAAAAAGCCCCTGGTCCTGATGGTTATAATGCTGCCTTCTTTCATAAAGCATGGCCATGAGGTCACCTCTGCTGTCAAATCATTTTTCAGATCTGGCCAACTGTTAAAGAAAGCCAATGCAACATTGATTGCTTTGGTACCTAAAGTCCCTAATTCCTCAAAGGTTGGAGATTATAGACCAATATCATGTTGCAACCTCATTTATAAGTGTAATAGAATCAAGTCTGCTCTTCCTCATCTGATTGATCCAGCACAGTCTGGCTTTGTGCAAGGTAGGAGGATTGCAGATAACATATTCCTCACACAGGAATTGATGAGGGGGTACCACAAGCAATCCCCCACCCCTAGGTGTGCATTGAAAGTGGACATAATGAAAGCCTATGATAATGTTAGGTGGGCATTCCTTTGGGATATCCTTGCCTCTATGAATTTTCATCCCCAGATGATTAGGTGGATAAAGGCTCGCGTAATCACTGCCAACTACTCCATCAACTTCAATGGGGAGGCCATTAGGTATATTCCTGGTCAAAGGGGTTTGAGGCAGGGAGACCCCCTTTCCTCATACTTATTTGTTATTGTCATGGAAGTCCTTACTTGTATTCTTAAGGAGAGATCCCTACTGCCAGGCTTCAACTTCCATTGGAAATGTGGATTAACCAAACTGGCCAACTTGTGTTTTGCAGATGACCTAATTATTTTTTGTAAGGGTGATGTGAGCTCTATATCACATATTCAGTCCTCTTTGGAAGAATTTGAGTCTCTCTGGACTCTCCCCAAGTCCAAATAAGAGCAATATCTTTTTCTCAAGTGTCAGCCCAACCACTAAATCTTCAATCATGAATATACTTGGCTTTCAAGAATGGTTGCTACCTGTCAGGTATTTGGGTGTCCCTCTTTTGTCCACTAAACTTAAGCATTCTGATTGTAAGATTATGGTGGATAGAATCATTGCAAAAACAAAATCTTAGACTCATAGGTACCTATCCTATGCTGGGAGAATCCAATTAATAAAATCCATATTGTTCTCCATGCAGACCTACTGGTCCTCTCTATTCATCCTTCCTAAGAAAGTCATTAAAGAGGTGGAAGCTACGTTAAGAGCCTTCTTCTGGACTGGACCTGATCTGAAAACTTCTGGAGCCAAGGTCTCTTGGGAGCAGCTGTGCTGCCCAGTTAAAGAAGGTGGACTAGGTTTTAAGTCCTTGGAAATATGGAACAAATCTGCTATTGCTAAGCACATTTGGTTCCTTGTTTCAGGAGGTGAACAATCCATGTGGTGCCAATGGGTTAAGTCTTACTTACTTAAAGGTAGGAGTTTTTGGTGTGTCAAGATTCCCTGTGATCCCTCCTGGGTATGGAGGAAAATTCTATCTTTGAGGCCCCTTGTTCAGCCATTTATCACGTACAAGCTGGGAGATGGATTGTCTACCTCTTTGTGGTATGACAATTGGCATCCCCTAGGACCCTTGCTCCCAAGGTTTGGCCAGAGAATTGTATATGACGCTGGGATTAATAAAGAAGCCACTGTCCATGACATAATTCACAACAACCAATGGGCCTTCCCTATCACTCAAACACTTGAACTCAATGAGGTCAGAGCTCAATTACATAATGTGACTTGTAATCCTACTGCTAAGGATGCATGCAAGTGGACACTCAACACCTCTAGGAAATTCACTATCTCATCCCTATGGAACAACCTTAGAAGTCACTCTCCCGTAGTTCCATGACATAAAGTTGTGTGGTTTCCTGGACATATCCCTAGGTGTAGCCTAATCACTTGGATGGCCCTCTTGCATAGGTTAAACACTGAGGATAGGCTTGTTATGTTTGGCCTCAAAGCCTTATCTCAATGCATATTTTGCCATGCGATAGAGAACCATGCCCATCTCTTTTTTGACTGCGCAATGGCCACCCAAATCAGGGCCTTATTGTCCCCTCAGACTCCCCATATGAATGGTCATCAAGCTTGGCAGCCTTGGGTGGACTGCCTTTCTCACTTGAGAGGTAAATCTTTGGCCAACATCATTGCAAAATTGGTGCTCACAGTGTATGTACATCATATATGGTTGGAAAGGAACCATAGAAAGTTCCAAAATTCCTGTTGCCCTCCTACTGTAGTTGCTCATAAAATCTCCAATGAGGTGAGGGCTAGACTTTTGTCCATTGCTAATCTACCAAGTGGCCCACATTCTGGGCGGTTAAAAGTACAGTGGAACATTGCTTAGTGATTTTTCTCACAACATTTATGTAACTTTGATTTACTCTAGTTACCACTTCCAAAATTCATGTTGTTTTGCAGAGTTGAGGTACCAAAGCATGACATTATTACACTCATGGTGACACAAAACAAGGTGGACCTCCTCAGATGGGGCTATCACCTTTACTACTCTATTTTATCAGGTATCTATCTTACTCTCAGAGCTAAATTTTGAGTGTGCCAACATATGTGTGTACCCGTGAGATGTGTGCTTGAGCCCCAATTTCTTGTGAGAGGAGGTAATATCTAGTGGGAGTCAATTTGTGAGGGAGAGGTGAGGGAGTGAGGATCCCATCCTATTGCTTCTAGGTATTGGTGGTTAGGCCTCGAGGGAGTAGTCGGTTTAGCAGATAAAGCAATAGGCCTTCTGTTTCCTTGTTGTCCGTCTAAATTATTAGTCTTCATTGAGAATATTATGTAGCATATCATTCGTTGCCCATATATACTGTTAGCTGTATCTTTGAGCTACTGTTATTTGCAGTTTCCGGCTGATGTTACTGCTAGCTCAGTTGTGCTTTACTGTTCTATTTTGTTTGCTACTGTTTGCCAGTTACTACTGCTGTTTCAACTACGATAGTTACTGTTTTGCCGTTAATACTCAGAGGTAGCAGTTCTGCTGCTGTCCTCACTGTTTTCTAATAAACCTACTGCATCCATTTACTTATGCTACTGTTGCAACCACGGTTGATGCAATCTTGTAGATACTGCTGCTGTTCTGTGGTTCTTTTGCTGTTCCTTTCTCTTGTGGTCTGCTACTCAATCTTTCAATTTGTTTGGACCTAACCTTAGGGGGTTGTCCATTGGATTGTCTATGCTTTTCTAGGGGGCATGTCCCTAGCTGTTACATCTTTTTTTTTTTTTGTATACTATCTGTAAAGCGTGGGTGTTGCTGAATTATACCTACCTTTCATGGTTGTTACTACTGTTACTGTTGCTTACTGTTACTGCTACTGCCTATGGTTGTTACTGCTGTTCTGCTTTTGGCTGTCGTTGGTTGCTGCCCCGGTTGTTTTCTATACTACCATGTTGGTGCTGGTGAAGAAGACCTTCGGATTTATATTTGGTAACATTTCAGCATCAGCAAGGTGTTCTCTTTGCTTGTGAATAGTGTGTGCAGTCCGGATGGTTCTCTGTGGCTGTTTCATTATTATGGCTATTTTATCATATTACCTACCTTGTTACTACGGTATTTGCTACTGCACTGCTGTGTTCTACCCACCACTTCGGAACTGCTCAGAACTGTTGCCTTCCTTTGCAACAGTTCCCTGTGATACCTATCTCAAGTTGTTGTTTGTGATGGACAGCTACCTGCTCTCACTGTTTGGCTATTACTTTTGCCCAGCTTTTCTCATACCACAAATATTTTGTAAAGCCATTGTCTTTTGTAGTCGTTTGTTTTCCCTCCCTCTACATAGATGGATGGAAAACAGCGTGTCTCATTTATCCGATGTAGCCATTTGGCAGTAGCAATTTTTGGTTGTTTTCTTTTTTCTTCTTTTCCTCCTGGGGTATGCCCCTTGTAGGCTGTATTCGTTTATCCTTTTTTATTTTCAAGCTGAGTTACCCAAAAAAAAAAACAAAAAAAAAAGAATATGAGAAGGTTGCTCTTTAACTGGTTTCATCATTCGATGCCAATCTTTGAGGACTAGGTATTTTTGTGAGAGAAAGTATGGACCACCATCTAATACTTGTTGTTTGGCTTGTTCATCTCTAAATTCAAAGAGATAGCATCCTCCAACATTCGGCTTAACAGCCACAAACAGTTCCTTCCATTGATACCTGGCTGTAGAAACAACTAAGGGGTACGACATTTTCCCATCAAGGAAATGATCCATTAAGTATTTGTTCCGCTTACCAACATTAGTAAGTTCGATGTCGATCTCAACCTGGGCTTGCTTCCCTCTTAAAAGTTCAGGGAAGAATTCTAGTTTCATGTTCATTGAAGGACTTTGAGATTCTAATAAGGAAGCCCAGTTTTTAGGCTTGGGTTTAGGTAGATTTTGAGTTGGTTTAGAGTGTGTAGGTAACGACTGATGTGGCCAATTTTTGGGAGAGATAGAACGCCTAGGTTTAGTATCATCCTCACTATATCCCATGTTGGGATCCCCTTCCAAGTATGTAGCACCTCTGTCATTGATTAGGGTTTTAGGGATACGATTCCAGACTTTTGCCTCTTGTTGCAGAGCTAAGCCGACCTGCTCTACTGCTTCCAGATGAGGCTTCTTGTTTGAATTTGGACTAGAGCTGTGCTATGTGCACAACTGCTGTGCACAGCTTGCTGTGCACATAGCTTTTCTGTTTGGACTATTAGCCCCAAATCCAGTTGAAGAAGATGGATGAACTGTTGAAACCAATGGAGTTAGCACCCTAGGGCAAAGATCGAGGGGTTTGTGGGTCACAAACCTTGCTGATGCTCGCTCAATAGGGTTAGGGTTTTTGGCTTGCGAATTGATATGATCCGAGATGTTCTCATTCTTTGTGTGACTGTCCAGCAGATCAGATGCTCTCTCCTCCGCTTCTCTTACCAAGGCCTCTTCGAAGACTTGTTGTAACTTCCTTGAAGGACTCAAGTGCTTAGACGTTTTAGGGCTGAAAACCCCAAACCCACCTGAATAGGTTGCATGAGCAGCATTTCCAAGAGTCAATCCCGAATTAGTGTCACTTGAGATGCCCATCAGTTGAACTTCTACCTTCGTCAGAGAAGGATGAAATTGAGGGGATTTTGAAAGATCAATTATCTGTTGTTTCCTCCTGAGTTCATTAGAGTCCAAAGCTTTGAGACCCAACCCATCTGCAAACGAGATACCCTTCGGCCATGAATCACCTCTTGAAACAAACGAAGACAGAGGCGTAGCTCAATCGCCCAGATCGCCCATCATCCCTCTCTTCTCTCTCGAACTAGTGCGAATTCACTACTTGTATTTGTTTCTTAATTCTACATTGTCCTAAATTTTGATTGTTTAGCTGTTAAAATGTTAATAGCCGTATTTGTTTCCTAGTTCTCCGCAAGATGTTAGGATGAGTGACGACGATGATGAGGACGAGGACGATGACGATGACGACGTTGAAACCATAATAAAATCATTCCTATCCAACCTTACTCCAATCCGTCGAACTCCAGTCTTCGTTGTAATCCTTTTCCATGTATTCCTCCTCAGGTACCTTACGGCAGCTTGTCAAACAAAAGCGTATCAAATGTCTCACCGGCAACTCATCACTGCAGCTTGACAAAAAAGGCGTATTAAATCTCTCAACAGAGACTCACGGCAGCTTGGGTAGGCATTCGACAAATTAACCATCCAAATTGTGAAAAAAAGATGATACAGGAGGCTGATAGATGAAGAACCTGCCTATGAATCTCATTCTTCACCACAAAAGTACGACCAAATAAAATAAGAGAAGGAGCAGCCAAAGAATAATTCATGTTTGAGCACAAATTCAAGCAACAACTATTCAAACTGTTAATCAAAGTCTCGTCGTGCATACAAAAAAGATCAATTATTAACATAATGTACATAACATACAACAAAGATCCCATCCAACAAGCTTAAGACTTCATTATAGCTACCATGGCCATTACAAGAGCTATTCCAGAAAATATCAAGCTTACAACAGTTATGAAGTTCGTGTTTGTTGCCTTCCTTTCGAACTCTTGCACCGGTGGTACCAACTCCACCACAGATATTGCATCCACATTGTCATTAGGTGCATATGTAGATGTTGGAACTTGTAATTGGTTATGCATATTGATGGGGTTGCACCAGTCCCAATCATGGCAGCCACCTTGCTAAATCTCAAGTTCACAACGATAATATAGTCTCGCTGGATTTTTTTCGGAATCAGAAATTTTCATCGCAGCCCTTTTCCCGTAGTGGCATGTCCTGTTCTTATACTTGATATACTTCTGATTTTTAGAACTTCCCGTTCTGCTTGAAGACATTTTGGCTTAAAATGTCTCCCTAATATTACAAAAAATGGTTCCACATTAGTAAACATACTCCTATTTGCATAAAATACTTGATTGTATGGGTTAAAAAAAGTGCACCAAAAAGTTCATAATGGATTGATACAGTCTATTTTCCAATCAAAGGCCCAACCAAAGCCTTTTAGCACAACTAGGCTAGCCATATGTGAAAACTAATAGTCGGTAGCCAGTGAGGATTCACAAATAGTGAAAGCTTCTTCAGCTGAGCCCTCAACCACACACTCCACTATCTCCAACTTTGTTATTATTAACACAATCCCAACAATTCAAACAAATAGTACAAGATACCAACGACCGCTCTATCTGTGTGTGCTACTGCTGCCTAACAAACAACAAACACTACTCCAGGACCCCCACCACCTATTGTGGATGTTGTTTGTTGAATTTTTTGTGGAAGCTATTCTCTACAAATGACCACAATCAAAAAGTGATTGACCCAAATGTTTTGTAAGACTTTTTCATATATAAGTAAGCAACTCTTCTTATGAATATATATTCTAATGAAACTAACATTAGCCAAGAGAACGGTACCGCACCTTGATGTACACATTAGAAAAAATACTTCAATAGAGGATGGCTGCACCGCACAAACATCGTTGTGGGAAACCATTGATTTTGAATCAGCAAATATAACCTTCAAATTTGGCCAAAAAATGCCAACTCAACCTTATTCAATGTTGGTGTAGTGAATACTCTAATCCCATTTTAACTAGAAGGAGCATATTATATGCAACAATACATGGTGTCACTTGCTTCATTTCAATCCCTCGGCACTTACCATGGCAGAGATAGACCAATCCACATAAATCAGTTAGGGTTCCTAAATTATACCCATTTTCTTCCACGAAAACAGAAACAGTTGAAAAAAAATTGCCCAAATTTAAAATTCCACTGACAAAAAAAAGAACAGATTATTTACCCCAAAAAAAAAAAAAATTCAAACCCAGGTAGAGGACCAGAAGACCTTGGGAGTTAGGGTATCTTACTCTCTCGTTTTTTTAGGGTTCAAGAAAATGGGTATTTTAGAACTCTGTTTTTTTTTAGAGTTACATTTTCTGGAAAAAAAAAAAAAAACCAAGATCCAAACCGACAGAGCTTCTAAAATACCCATTCTTGAAAAAAAAAAGATCCAAAACCAAATAACAAGCCTCAACAAATGGGCATTTTAGAACTCCGTTTCTTTCTTTTTTTTCCGAGTTACATTTTCTGAAAAATAAAAAAATTCAGATCCAAATTGAGAGAGTAAGATACCTTGAAATGGAGCCCTAATGTGGTGGTATTTCGTGTTCTCCTTCACAAGATCGAGAGATAGCTTCGTGTATCTGGTACTACAGGAGAAAAAAAATTCCGAGTTATGGTTTCTGCTTGTTTAGGGGAAAATCGAGGGGGGAAATCGAGAGAGAGAGAGAGAGAGAGAGAGAGAGAGAGAGAGAGAGAGAGAGAGAGAGAGAGAGAGAGAGAGAGAGAGAGAGAGAGAGAGAGAGAGAGAGATACCTTCGTGGTCTTCATGTTCGATTTCATCTTCTTCGTGTTCCATTTGTCGGTCTGTTCGTCGTCGTCAACATTGTCGTCACTCAATCACCCACTTCTCTCTCTCCGTCTGAAGCAAAGCGAACTCTGGAAGCTGGGAACAAAAGGATCCGTGTGTCTGGGAGCCAGACTGACCCAAGACCAATTTTACCCGACCCAACCCCTATTTAACCCCCGAGTTATCCCCTTTTATCACAGCCGTTGGATTTCATCCAACGGCTACGGAGCAAAGTCCGCATTTTGTTTAGCTGCGGACGCCCGCAACTGAAGGGCCCTGTATGTGTGTGTGTGTGTGTGTGTGTGTGTGTGTCTATATATATATATATATTACTTTTTCTAAGAACCACCTTAACTTAATAAAATGAGAACTTCTCTTTCCCGATAGAATTTCGATGATCCAAGCCAGTTAATATGTTCATAACGTGATTTTAAGGGACCCGTGAGAAATCAACAAAAAAAATTACCGGAAAGGCTTCATTCAAGCAGTTTTTGTTTGTTTTTTTATCAAACGGTTCAAATAAAAATTGCTCGGATGAAGCCCTTTCCGGTCATTTTTTTTGCTGATTCCACGCAAGTACTCTTAAAATCACGTTCTGAACATATTGAGCGGCTCGGATCATCGAAATTCGAACGGAAAATGGGAGAAATGGAGAGGTCCTTATTTTAACTAAAATAAAGACCTCCTCATTTGAATATGATAAATATATATATATATATATATATATATATACACACACACATATATACACACACACACACACAGAGTTCGTCTCCCGTGAGGGGGCCCTGTTTTTTTTTTTTTCCCGATTTCTCACAGTTACTTTTAAAATCATGTTCTGAGCACATTGAGCAGCTCGGACATCGAAATTCGATAGAAAAGTGGGAGAAATGAGGGAGTGCATTTTAACTAAAATGAGGACCCCTTTTTACCAATTAAATTTCGATGATCCAAGCCCCTCAATGTGTTTAGAACATAATTTTTAAGGTACCTGCAAGAAATTGGCAAAAAATATGACCGGAAAGCGCTTTATCCGAACAGTTTTGAATAATTTTTTATGAAACGGTTCAAATAAAAACTACTCAAATCAAGCCCTTTCTTATCATTTGTTCCCGATTTCTCGCCGGTACCCTTATAATCACATTTTGAACACATTAAGCTGTTCGAAAAATGGGAGAAATGAGGGAGTCCGCATTTTAACTATAATGAGGACCCCCTCACGGGAGACTGACTCTGTGTGTGTGTGTGTGTGTGTGTGTGTGTGTGTGTGTGTGTCATGTATAAATATATAATCGTATCATCAATGATCATTTGAATTATATATAATAATAATAATCTATTTTTTTTTAGTTTTATGGGGCTAGGACTAGAAAATTTTATCCTAAAAATTAGTGGAGGTAACAAAAAATGACAATTGGCAAAATACTGCAGGCGATAGCTAGCTGGATAAAAATGAACTGAAAGAAAATATTGGGATTCCTTTGGGATATAGCCGTCCGAAGTCGCGATATATATATATATATATACATATATATCCGACTCCCATGAGGACCACCTCATTTTAATAAAATGCAGACCTCCCTTCCCCGATTGAATTTCGATGATTCGAGCCGCTCAATGAGTTCAAAACGTGATTTTAAGGGTACCCGCGAAAAATCATAAAAAAAAAAATTGACCGGAAAGGGCTTCATTTGAGTAGTTTTTGTTTATTTTTTATCGAACGGTTCAAACAAAAACTACTTAGATGAAGCCCTTCTCGATCATTTTTTTGGCTGATTTCTCATGGGTACCCTTAAAATCACGTTCTGAACACATTGAGTGGCTCAGATCATCGAAATTCAATCGAAAAATGGAAGAAATGAGGAGGTCCGCATTTTAACTAAAATGCGGACTACCTTATATATATACATTATAAAACTGAACGGTTTTTTTTTCTACCCATACAAACATGAGCACATCTATAGCCGTCGGATCGAAATTCCAATAAGTTAAGAGCCGTTGAATTGAATGATTGATTCCAACCTACTTCACTCACGCCTGTCTACCCAGCAGTTTTTCTTTCTCCGTCGTGTTTTCTCTCTTCCTCCATAATCTCTCTCTCTCTCTCTCTCTCTCTCTCTCTCTCTCTCTCTCTCTCTCTCTCTCTCTCTCTCTCTCTCTCTCTCTCTCCGCAGAACCACACTCCTCGACGTACAAAGAAGAGCTATTGCCCACCAATCATCCGGAGAAAATCATGGTCGCATACTTGAATATGTTGGCTGCAAGTTCGTGTCTTAAACTTTTTAGGCTTCTTAGGTTTGATTTGGATTCGCATGTTTCAATTTTGAGTATAAAAACAATTGAAATAGGTTTAAAAGAACTTTTAAAAATCTTTATTTTTTGTGATCCAAATTCGGATTGATTGCCACAATCTCTGTACACATCTTCTCCATATCCACGAAATCCATTTGGTTCTCTCTCTCTCCAGTAAGACTCCCCTCATCCTCAATTTTGCTTTCCGAAATTGGGATTTTATTGAAGTTATGTGACCTGTTGCAGTAATTGCCTTTGATTAGGAATTTGATTTCCCACTGCTAATACACAACCTTTGATACCTTTGATTGGGAGTGTTATTTCTGCTAATACACGGCCTTTGATTGTGAGTTTGATTTCTGCTAATACACTGCCTGTGAAGTTTTCCAACTTGGATTTTCGTTCGGTTTCGAACTTCGAAAATGGTAAAACAATTTGGTTCGATTGGTTCAATAAATCGATTATTAGGCGTGGTGGAATATGAGTACTTCATGTCATGGCCTCTTGGTTTATACATTAAAAGTTTTGAGTATAAATGAAAGGCTGAAGTAATGGCTAAGGAAAAAGAATATTAGGGAACCGTTGCAGATAATGGAAAGAAAAAGATAATCACTATAGGGAAGGGTAAAGAAAATTCATGTCCAACGGTATGACCGCTAATAGTTTTTTTTAATCATCTACAACGTCTTACTTAAACAATTTTTCCCATACCTTTGACTTTGCACATTTAGGTTCAAGTTCTTCGAGAAAGAAATACCGTGCATATTGTCATCCGCGATGAGCAAGACATTAATCTCATGCACTTGCGTGCGGTAATACTACAAGCCAAAGTTGGTTTCTTGGTTTATACATTAAAAGTTTGGTATTGGTTTTACTCCTTATTGTCGGAAAGGATAAACGAAAGGCTAAAGTAATGGCTACGGAAAAATAAAAAGGAATAGTTGCGAATAAGGGAAAGAAAAAGATAACCACAGCAGGGAAGGGAAAAGAAAAATCATGTCCACTGGTATGACTTCTGATAGGTTTTTTTCCTATGTAGCGCAGTTTTTTTGGTACTTCATAGACTTTTTGTTTGGTGGTACTTGGAAAGTTTTTTTTATAGCAAACAATGAAAAATAAGTTTGCATATTTTAAAAACTTTTTAGATAGCCAATAATAATGTGTCATCAAAAGCTACATTGGCTCAACGTGCAAGACGAGAGATAAAAAATTATGTTCTGCATCGCCACGTGAAAGAGGACAACATTGCGAGGAGAATGAGAGCGGTTTATTCAACCGTTACAACCTATATATTTCCTCATGTAACACCAAATCGCCGCCCCTACTCTTGCTTTGAATTACGAACAAATCAACCCAATGTCAATCCATCGGCACCAAAACGGCAATTGGTTACACACCCTTTTATTTGTCCAACCTCTGTACCAAGCACATCTTACGCTCCACAAAGGTACTAAACATAATATTTGTACTAACTTAAATCTCTTAATCTTTACCACTTAGCAATCATTTATGTTCTTTAAATACTTTAGGCCTACTCCTACAAGTGAATTGCTTCAGGAGGATGCATGTGCTAATACGAGTAATAATGTGGAGGGTGTTTCTCCTCCAAAAGTTACACACCCCTTTCATTAGTCCCATCTCTGTACCAAGCACCTCTTATGCTCCACAAAGGTACTAAAAAGACTTAATTCTCTTAATCTATTACACTTAAAAAAATATTTATGTTTTTATTTTTATGATAAAATACTTTAGGCCTATTCCTACAAGCGAATTGCTTCAAGAGAATGCATGGAGTGATGATGGTATGGAGGATTTTCCTTCAATGGTCAATGCTCAGTGTCAAGTAAGTCCATGTCGACATTTCCTTGGCAAGATGGGTGTATTGTGCATGTTTGAACATTTTTTTTGTATTTTTAAGTTATTCTATTTTGGGTGTACGTGACTTATTACCTGGCTGTTTGTTTTTTCAACTTGATGGGCAAATGCTGAATGACAAAATAGTTGGAGGCAGTGAAGATGCTTTCAACACACTCTTTAGTGAATAGGGGCAGGAAAACACGTCCCTTGTGCCATTTTCAGGTGTCAGCAATTTGGTGCACAAATTAGAGATGTGTCGGACTCCATCTCACTATTTCAAGTCTTTAGTATCTTGGTTATTTATTGGGAAGGTTACAGTCAAGAGAGTGAGAATTCTTGGTTATGTTAGCTTAAGGCAACTTTTATGTTAAGCGAGAATTCTTGGTTTATGTTAGGCTCTGTTCCGCTAAAGTTCTTATTTGTTGTGCCTAGATGCAACTAATGGAATTACCCCTTTCTATAATATAGATGTCATGTTAGACTATTTTAAGAATTTGAAATTTCAATATTTGGATTTGATGGGAGCAAGGAAAGATCCTCTCTCACATGGAGCGGGATTTACACAGACACGAAACTCATCTTATGTGAGTTCGAGTTAAAAACAACCATTGTTTCCAATTTTTTTTAATAAAAGTGGGGTTTGATGCTTCATTTAAACTGCGCTTAAAATGCATTGCACCATGCATGCATTGCACCATGCCTTTAGGCATGGGCATCCACTAGTATAAAATAAAACAGAGCTGCTTTTGAATCCCAAACATAACCAACACTTCAGATTTATCCCTCTTTCTGCATAAATCTCCACCCTTCATTCTCCAATATCATCTATAGATGTTATATATATATAGTTACCATATATTTTCAATTCAATTGTTTAGCTTCCAAATGGCAAAGGAAAGATAAGGAAACTTATGCTTTTAATTGATTCTTTGAATTCAAATTTTAGAATTCAAAGGAAAGGTAAAAAGTGAAACCCAATTGAAAAGCATTCAAGGCGAATACATATAAAAAGGCTTGATTTTTGTATACAAAGACTTGATTGGCAAAGACTTAATTTACAGGAAGCTTGATTTTTTTTAATGACAGATTTTTGGTAATAATGATTGCCAATTTTTGGTAATGAAAGTTTGATTGGGTTTTTATTCTCATTTCAGTTTTGCTAATTGCAATTTTGGTAAGTTTTGAACAAGTAAATGCGGGAGGAATATTTTGTTTCGTCAAATTTATTTTCGGTAATTGTAGGAAGGTATTCCCGAACATGTGCAATTAGTAACCGAACACATGGTATATGGGGGCACATGGTAGATGTGACAGGTCATAAAGCCGTGCAAGACGGTGGTCAGCGATGAGGACCAAAGACATGAGAAGTCATTGGTTCAAGTAATCCATAAGGACCAGTGACATGTGAAGCCACTAGTCCAAGCAGTCTGTTCGGCAATGAGACGGCCGGACAAAGGACGATCTCTAAGAAAGATAGTCTTAGGTGATGAGGCAGTAGGAGTATTCTAGAACAAGAACCGAGTATCTAGTCAGGTTAAAGAAACAGTCCTAATATGGAGCAAGTCCTGTAAAGAGATAAAATCCCGAGAATGTAGGATCCAGGCAAGATACCTAACAGGAATTGGATGTTCAACCTGCTATGGGAAAGAGTCCTAAAAGGATTAAAGAAATAAACAGATAAGGGAACGAGAATCCAAAGGATCCCGGGTTTCCTATCATGTATAGGAAACCTAGGGCAACAAGGACGCTTGGGCAGCAAGCAAACATGTGTCTATATAAATGAGGTAAACCTAGAGGTAAAAGGTACGTAATACGTTGCACAAATACTTTCCTATAGATAATTAGGATTTCTCTCTAGTACGTGATACTAACTTAGGCATCGGAGGGCATTTGCCACAAGAGGCAAAAGTGCGCTCACCCCTTGTTTGTTTTGCAGATTAGGGTTTCAATGAGAAGTTACGGTTTCAGGCAGGAGGCCCAAGGAATCCGTTGTGTAATTTATGTAGCTACAAGCACCATCAAATTTTTCTCACTTACAATCGGCGATCTCCTTGCATTTAGTTAGCTTTTATAGCAATATTGCACGTAAGGTGTGTTTTAAGTGTTTTCAGGTAAACCATGTTTGAACGCCAAGGAATGCTTCGAATGCAACCAAGTGCTCAAGGCCACGTGCCACTCCGTGGTGGTGCTCAAGAAGTCATGAAGAGATGGTTTGGAGGTTGCTCCAGTCGCCCACGGGTCAAGGAAATTGAAGATGTGAGAATTGTACCAAAGGAATACGTCTTCCGACCAGCTGAGGGTAGAATCGTCATAACTTTTGATGTACAAAGTACTTTTGATCCAAATCACTTGGGTTAGAAAGTAGACTCAACGAGCTTTCCAATGGTTCAAGGAACACCCAAATCCGAGTTCAGGAGTGTTCGGAGAGAGTCCACGAAGTTTAGCCAAAAATTTGCCATAACAGCGTGGTATCGATACGAACATTTTTGCTGTATCGATACCATAAGTAAACAGAGAGATTGGAAGAAGTGCTGTAGCAGCACGGTATCGATAAAAGCATTTTGGCCGCATCGATACAGTGACCTTTTTTTGCAGATTTTTGCTACTTTTTGGACTTTTCACTTATGGAATACTTTCTACTTTTAGTATGTTTCTAGATATTCCTGGAGAGAAAAGTGGACATGTTTAAATATCCTTCTTTCCACTTTATCTCATTATGTAGATATTTATGCTTTTAGTCTTTCAATTTCCTAAAACTCCATAGTTGTTTCTCTCAAGCTTTCTAGTCATTTTCTTCAAGAATTCCTTAAGGTAATTGTCGTATGTTATTTTCTCGTTTGTTAAGTTGTAGCTACGGACTAGATCCTCCTTAATATAAAGTTTGGTTTCGTTTTCATCTGTTAAAAATCAAGTCTCATTTTTATGCTTTCTTTCATGTTTTAGCTATGAGTGAGTAGTCGTTTGGGTAAGTCTCGGGGTAATCTTTCCCGAAGACTTAGGTGATTATTTTTTTTTAGGATAAACCAGCTTGAAATAGAAAAAAAGGCTAAGTGAATATACAGCCTACAAAGGGCATACCCCGGAGGAAAACAAAACAAAATGAATAATTATACTAAAATTTACTACTCCTAGGCCAAGTGGCTTCATGGAACTAAAAGGATCTAGATAATGAATGTTTCAATCCCCTCTAGATAATAATGAATGTTTCAATCCCTTCTAGATAGAGGAAAAGGAAACACACGACAAAAGATAACAGCCGCCCTGATTTACATCTAGCATTAACAACAATAGCAAGGTTCAAAACACATGCAACTTTAGTTCTTCCACTTTTGGAAGCCAATATTGAACTGGTAGTAGCACACTAACAGGCTTCCAACATCAAGATGTGTAGCAGATGGCAGCTCGCAGTAACACACCTAACATGTTGCCCAATTAGTGCAATCTTCAATTTGGACAGGGTTTGCCAATATAGCAGCAGATTGGTATAGCAGTTAGAGCAGTCACGCAGCAAAACAGGGCACCACAGCATGATCCAACTGTAGCAGACGGTAGCTGTAGCAAGGAAAAAACACCACCACCAGCAACAAGAAAATAGAAAGGCAGAATAGCAGCAACTTCAAAACAGCCAACCAAAGTACTGGGCAGCAACAACAGTTAAATGGTGCAAAAGAAGGCTGGGGAAGCCCCCTAGAAAAGTATTAACGCTCCAAGGGATAACCCCCCTAGGATAGAACAATACAAAATCAAAACGACTATATAGGTGAAAACATCAAGAAGAGCAATAGCAGCAGCAAACAACATTCAATTGCCCCACAAAATGATAACATATTGCACCGAGAAATTGGATACAAGTGTAGACCAAACCAATTAAAAACCAGCTACATAGAACTGTATAAATAGAAACAGAAATGAATTGTATAAACAGAACTGATAGTAGCAGAAGCTACACGCAACATACTTGCTCCCCAACATACATAGCAATAAAGCTAAATAACAAGCAGCAGAACAGAAACAGAAACAGTGAAGTCCTATTGCAATATCTGCTCCCCAACATACCCCCTCGAAACCTAACTCACCAATAAACTAAAAGCAATAGAAGGGATCCTACCACCCTCAACTCTCCCTTTCAAAAAAACTCCCACTGACTTTTACCTCCACTATTGAAGAACTTTGGGGCTCAAGCACACAGCTCACAGGTACACACATATGCTGGCACACACAAATCAAAGGGAAGAGGCAAAGAGGAGGAATCCAAGCTGAGTTTATCCATAGAATATACAGTAACAGATTAGTAAAAGAGTTTAAGATAACAACCGTGTAAATAGGAGTATTAGTAGTTAAGTATCCCCCTTTGAAACCTTTGATTACACCATTCTTGTACATAGAAGTACTTAAGGTACTAAAAGTCAAGAATCCCTCAAATCGTGAAACTTGTAGCTCCTGTACTTGCCAATACAATGAAGCCACCAATTAGAATTTCAATACATTGAACAACCTGCCTTTTGAGTCACAAAACCACTAAGGAAAATAGTTAAATCCAGGTTAAACAGTTAAAATTAGCTTAAACAGTGTTCCACGCATGCATAATCCAATCTGCTTGAGAGTGATCCTAGCTTGTACCATCGTGCAAATTTTGTGAACAACTATCTCTCGAGTACAGGATTGATTTTGGAACTTCCTCAAATTTCTTTCAATCCAAATATGATAAACAGTTACAGTAAAGGCCAATCGAGTGATCACACCTTTAAGGATTTACCCTTAACACCGACAACAGGGTCACCCAGTCTGCCCAAGGTCTAGCAAGCCAAAAGGCTTGGAGTTTGGCCAGAATGGAATTCCACAGCTGGTTGGTGTATGGTAAGTTAATTAAAAGATGGTCATGGCTTTCACTCCCCTAACCTGAACCACACTATGGGGAAATGTTTAGACTAGATGACACAAGTCTATCTATAGTGGATAACCTGTTCTGAATGGCAAGCCATATGACAAAGCTGCATTTTGGGATGTGAGCAGAGAACTAAACTACCTCATGCCACAATACCCTAGGAAAGGGAGTTCTCAATTTGTCCCATAGAGATGCAATTGTGAACTAACCATTGGAATTAAAAATCCACTCTGATTGATCATCCCCATTCAACCTGGCTTGAACAAGAGGAGGTAGAGTGCTTCTCACCTCATTTAGTTCAAAGGTTTGAGTAATGGGAAACACCCAACTTGAGTTATTGATAATGTGAGACACAAAAGCATCCTGTGGTATACCAACATGTGGTATACCAACGTCTTATTGAATTCATGGACCAAATCTATCTATTAAAGGACCGAGGGGGTGCCAGTTGTCATGCCACAAGTACGTGGAATTCCCATTCCCCAGTATATTAAGAACATATGGTTTAACCAAAGGTTTGAGAATCTAAAGTTTCATCTAAACCCATGTACAATCACCAGGTATTTTCAGAGTCCAAAAACTCCTACCTCTTAACAAGTACGACTTGACCCATTGACACCACATGGACTGTTTTCCTCCGGAGATTAGAAACCAGATGTGTTTTGCAATAGCTGCTTTGTTCCAAACTTGCAAAGATTTGAAACCGAGACCCCCCTCCTCTTTAGGAGAACACAGATGCTCCCACGAAACTTTAGCACCAATTTTTTTTAAGATTAGGGCCAAACCACAAAAAGGCCCTAAGAATTGACTCAATCTCTTTGATTTCCTTTTTGGGAAGGACAAAAAGGCCCTAAGGACCAATACGTTTGAATGGAAAAAAGAACATTCTAAATTAATTGAACCCTACCTACATAGGTGAGGTCTCTATTAGTCCAAGTCTTTCTCCTGGCAGTCATGCTCTCCATTAAACGTTGGCAATCAGAGGCCTTGAGTTTAGTAGAGAGGAGGGGCACACCAAGGTATTTGTCAGGAAGTGTGCCCTCCTTGAATCTTAAGACATCCAGAATGGCCAATCTAGTGGTATTGTTGACCCCAGAGAAATAAATGCTACTTTTCTCTAGGCTAGGAGAGAGGCCAGACAAAGCTTGGAACTCAGTGAGGGCTTCCTGAATGTGGATGATTGAAGACAACTCAACCTTTACAAAAAATCATGAGTCATTTGCAAAGCATAAATTGATGATCTTAGTATTCCTACATCTCCAATGGAAGAGAAAATCAGGTAACTTGGATTTCTCTCTAAGTAGACAGGTGAGAACCTCCATTACAATGACAAAGAGATATGAAAACAGAGGGTCTCCTTGCCTTAGACTTTTTTGCCCTACAATGTAACCAGTGTTTTCCCCATTCAAGCTTATAGTGTAATTAGCAGTGGTAATACAAGCTTGAAGCCATTTGGTCATTGTTGGATGGAAATTCATAGAGGAAAAGATATCCCAAAGAAAATTCCATCGGACATTATCATAAGCTTTCCTTATATCTACCGTAAGTGCACATCTTGGGGTTGATGTGGATTTATGGTACCCTCTCATTAGTTCTTGGGTGAGGAAGATATTATTAGCAATCCTCCTCCCTTTAACAAACCCTGATTGAATAAGATCAATTAGAATAGGGAGGACATTCTGCAATCTTTTAGAAAGTATTCTAGCAATTCGTTTGTATACGGCATTACAACATGAGATAGGCCTAAAATCCCCAACCTTGGATGGGTTAGGGACCTTTGGAACAAGAGCTATCACAGTAGAGTTGGCCTTCCTGAGCAGCTTGCAAGACCTAAAAAAGGTCTTGATAGCTGCTATGACCTCATGGCCAATGATAGGCCAAGCTTTACTAAAAAAAACCAGCATTGTAGCCATCCGGACCAGGGGCTTTGTTGGGGTTGAGGGACCAAAATGTGTCCTTGATTTCTTGATTTGTGATCTCAACAATCATTGCAAACTTTTGATTATCAGAAAGTTTTCTATTGACTAGTTGCTGAATCCTGCTATGCCCATGGTAAGAATCAGGATGGGCAGTACCTAGCAGCTCTGTGTAAAAGTTAACAAAACTTGACTTAATGACCCCAATGTCATGGGTGAGAGTCCCGTCCTCTAAGAAAAAACTGGTTAACTTACTTCTATTTCTTCTGTTCATCACAGAATTTGAAGAAATAAGTACATTGGTCACCCAACTTCAACCATTGAACCCTAGATTTTTGCTTAGCCAAACTTTCCTCTGCTCTAAGCATTGTGAGAAGTTGGTTATAAACCACTCTTTCCTGGCTAATCAGAGTAGGATCAGGGTTATGAGAACTCAAGGCATGCTGCAAATTTCCTAGGGGTTGTCTAGTGTCAACAACCCTCGCAAAAACATCACTAAAATCTCTAGTATTAATTAACTTAAACTCACCTTGCAACATCTTGAGCTTTTCACATACAATGAACGTAGAATTCCCAATAAGCACTCGCTTCCAAACCTTTTGCACCACAACAACAAACTGTGGGTGGTCAGCCAGGAAATCAAAAAATTTAAATGCTTCGCTAGAATTCCTATGACCAGGAAGGATGGTTGTAATGGTTGGGGAATGATCAGATATCCCAGGAATGGAAAAATGAGCAAAGGAACAATTGAAGACACGCATCCAATGCTCATTAACTAACACTCGATCCAATTTTGTACTGACAAAATGAGTGGGATCCTGCTTGTTGGCCCAAGTGAGGAAGCAGCTAGAGTACCTAAGATCATTAAGTTGTAATGCATACAAGCATTTATTAAACTCATCCATATAAGAGGGCCAAGAAACAGTGCCCCCTGCTTTTTCTCTAGAGAATCTAATGACATTGAAATCACCAAGCACTATCCAAGGGGATGAAGAACCTAGATGAAGCAACTAGAGTACCAAAGGGCTTGCCTACTCATATAATTGTTCTCTCCATATACAAAAGTTGCAAAGAAGGATGGGTCTCCACATTTAGGTTACACTTCACAATGAATAAACTGATCTGACTGATCAATAACCTGAATTTGGAGAACATTTGAGTCCCAACACACAAAAATCCTTCCCAATGAAGCGTGAGGATAGTTCACAATATTTCATTGAGGGCAAACATACTTCATCACCCTAGTAGCCTTATCTTCCTTTATTTAATGCTCTAATAAACCCAAAAGTGAGAGTTTGTTATTATTCACAAAATATTTAACCTCCTTTTGTTTAATTGGGTCATTAAGACCCCTAATGTTCCAAAAGCCAATATTAAGGGGTTGTTGAGCCATAAAATAAACTTAAAGCAAAATGGAAAATGCAAATGGCCGAATATGAAAGAATTAAAGATACTGCCCTGACAAAAGTATGAGGATGCAGATGAGCTAATTCCTGCCCCTGGAACGAGAACTTAGAGATTGTTCCCGTGCAAGCTTCTTACTTCTTCTTTGAGCTGATCGAGAAAGAACCTTATGGAATTTCCCCTGGAGATCATCCTTTGTGGCTTTGACCCTTACCTCTGAACCTTGGGGATCCGGTGGCTTAGGAGAAAGGGATTGATTCATATCAAGACCCATGCTAGCCCCAAGCACTGCAAAAGTTGAAGGTTCTTTTGCACTGATTGTGTCCGCCAATATGAATTGCGTTTGCAGATTAGCTTCATGAGTGCTACTGACTACACCTTCCAGAACCTCCATCAATTCTCCCTCAGATTCAGTCTCACTCACTATAACAACTAAATTGCTAGCTTGTGGCTATTTAGGCAGAGATCTAGTTTTAAAGGAATCCATTGGCACTTGAATGGGATCAGTTGATCATTGTTCCAAGGCAGCTAGCTGCTTGCCATTACCTGCTTGAGACTCAACTTGGAAGGCAGATTTCAGAGAGGAAGAAGTGGTTCCCTTAATACAACGTTCTGTTGAGTGACCAAATACATGGCAATGCTTACAAATGGGCGGGGGGGGGGGGGGGGGGGGGGGGGGGGGGGGGGGAGGGGACTTGAATATTCAACAGCAACAAAAACAGTCTCACCTTCCACAGTGATTGCAACCTCATCAGGCAGGTTTTGTTCAACACTAATTTCTATACAGATTCTAGTTGAAGTGGACTTAGTACGCAACAGGCCATGCTGTTTGGTAGTCTTAGTAGTGGCCTGATCCACATGCAAGGGTCTCCCTATTGTACTAGCCACCCGACTTAAACACTCTTGATTCCATAGTTCAAAAAGTAAGTCATGAAATTTAACCCAAGCTGGAATGCTGACAGGTTGTTCTGGGGCAAGTTTCATCATCCTATGCCAATCTTTGAGAACTAGATATTTCTGTGAAAAAAAGTATGGACCACCTTCAAGGACTTTCACCTTAGCCTGTTCATCTTTCAATTCAAAGAGATAGAACCCTGCTACATTAGGTTTAACAGCCACAAAGAGATCTTTCCACTGATTTCGAGCAGTGGAGACCAGTAACGGATAAGTAATTTTACCATCCAGGAAGTGACCTACCAAATATCTATTTTATTTGCCAATATCAGTTGATTCAATGTCTATTTCAACTAGGACTTCTTTGCCTCTCTGAAGATCAGGAAAATATTCAAGCTTCATATCCAAAGGACTCTGAGATTATAGTGTGGCCCAATTCTTAGGTTTAGGTTTAGAATTGAATTGGTGATTTTGGATATGTTGGGGGTGATTACTGAAATACGTTCTGTGGTTCGTTTCTGAGTCAGATTAATGGATGGACTGTGGGTAGGTGAATTAGATGTAGTCTTCGACTCAAATTTGGAAGGAGAGGAACCAGAATGAGGTTTGGTGTCCATAAGGCTATAGCCCAGGTTAGGATCCCCTTCCACATAGAGGTTTCCTCTAGCATTAAACAAAATCCGAGGCTTAGGGTCAAGAAGTTGTACCTTTTCTTTTCCAGGATTGAAAAGCAAATGGGCTGCTCTCTCCTCTACTTCCCGTTGCAGAGCTTCTTTGAAGACTTGCTATAGTTTCTTAGAAGGGCTAGGGTTCTTTGATGATTTAGGGCTGAACGACCCAAAATCTTCTGTAGCAGGAGAAGGAGCAGCACTTCTGAGAATGGTACCAAGTTTGGGATCACTGGAGATGTCCAGCCGTGGCTCAGGCTTGGCGTTAATGTCAAGAAGATTGGTAGCAAGACTTTCCTTGATGTTTTAGGGCTGGAAGCCCCATACCCAGATGGGGATGTAGCAAGAACTGCATTTTGGAGCATAGATTCCGACTGTAAATCAATAGGATGTTTATCTTTTTGGTTCTGACCTTTGTTAAGTTAGGGCGAAACTGAGGAGAGAGTGAAAGCTCCGAGATCTGTTGTCTTCTTCAGAGTTCATTAGAGTCTAACGCTTTTAGACCCAAGCCATCTGCAATAGATACAGTACAATCGGCCATGAACACTGTTAGAGCCGGACGAAAGCACCGGGTGCACCTTAATCACCCCAAATCACCATCACTGTTCCCCTCTTGGACTTAGGTGGTTATTTGGCTCTCAAACCTTCGGGCTTAAAATCATGGTTTTCATAATCGAACTAACCTAGCCATTTCGGTCTAAGCGAGGGGTGTTAACTCCTTGGTATGTCGTTTAGTCAAGCAGTCTTGGCAAGCAGCATATTGAGGGCTCGTGGCCTCCTATGTGTTAGATACATTAGCAAAATAGGTTAGTTTAGTTCTGATTAATCACATCTTTTGTTAAAAGTAATCGTTAAAGCTAAACGTTCTGGGCATGAGCGCGCAGTCGTGTCTTTCGCTTGAGTTATAATTGAGAACCGGTATAGGCCTTTGTCAAGGGAAAGACGATCCCTAGACTTGCCTCTTTTAAGTTCATTAAGAACATTTCTAGTCTTTTTATTTAGCTTTTCCACCGTTCAAAGTAAAACCAAGTTGGCCGTCTTAAACGCCGTAACCCGCCATATAAAACTTACAATCCGATCAAGCTATCTCTGATTCCCTGAGGTACGATCCCAGTCTTACCGGTTTATTATGCTACCGACAATCTAGCCCTACGCTTGGGGTTTTAAACCTTATTTGAAGGCGAGGTTGTGGTGCTAAGCATTTTTAGCGCTATTGTCGAGGAATTCTTAATATAGCTTATTTGGAGGTTCGACAAACCACTATAAGTACTCCGTTTATTTTTCCTTTGTGTAATTTGAACTCGACTTATCGAATACCTCTAACTGAGCCACCAATTCGACTTGAGGTGTAACGAAGCCAGATTGAGCATCCATTGCTTTTATATTGCATTTTATCTATATAACGTGACGGTGGCATAACCCCATGGAACTGTTTTGAGAGAGGTGGCGACATAGCCCCTCTAGCTTGTTTACTTTATGTCTTATCTATCTAATAGAATGGCGGCGACAAATTGGGAAATAGTCCCCAAGATTTTGCAAGAGTACCTTTGTCCCACTCAAACTTTCCCACCCCCTTGCATAGCCTCTCATGATGCCAATATTTTAAAAAGTCATATGACCATTTCCAATTGGCTGAATCTCAAGAAACAAATTCAAACTTTTGCCGAAAGAGAGAATGAGTCATTTTATGCATGTTGGGAAGATACAAGGATTTGCTCATTGCGGCCCCACATCATGGCTATGATAATTTCTAAATTGCTAACTATTTTTATGATGGACTTTCTCAAAAGAGTCATTGATTCTTAGGCATGATATGCGATGGCAAACTTTTTGAAAAAGAACCGGCTCCTTAGATTTCTTTGATCGTTTGGCCGCAATTTTACAATCTCGGGTTTATTCTCAACATTATCAATAGTCTAATTCAAATGTCATGGAAGAGGAAATTGAGCACCATATCTTTGTTGAAGATATTAGTTTAGATTCTGAGAACTCCTCAGAGTATGTTTGGAGTGATGAGTTGAGTCTTGAACTTGTTGCCCAGTGTTCTCCCTTCATGGATCCCTTCTTGTGTGACGATCCGGAGGAGAAATTTCTCATTGTTGAGGAAACGAATGCGGCGGTAGACTTTTTGTATGCTTTGCTAAATGAGCAGGATGGGAAGAATGTGAATAAACCTGAAAGTTTGTCTCCTTCCTTTGAGGAGATACCATCCATAGAAGTTTTGAACCATCCTATACGCTCGGCTCTAGATGGTGCCACCACTCCTATTGAGTCTCTACTTTTGGAAGAGCTTATAAAAGTCGAATTGATTGATTTTCTTGGTGTTGTTGAATTTTATTTGGTGTACCATCCTCTTATAGACGATTTTGTCAATAGTCTGAAAATTAATTTAATTTGATATATGCACTTGGTGGAACTCAAGTTTTTAAAACGAATTCGGCAATTGTGGTACTCAAAATATCTATTTTATGGCTTGGTCGAATTCAATTTTTGAGGTAGAGTGTGTGCAGTACTATATTCATTTCATTAGCTCTTTGTTGGCATACTAAATATTCGGAGCCCGCGTTTGGTTGAACGTACATAAACTCTTTCTTTCTCTATCTCTTTTCTTTTCCTCTTTTGCTGGTCCGGTATAAACACCCTTCTCTAGCTCACAGTCTCATGACTTGCTCTACGACACTGTGAGTTGGATTTAGGGAGAAAAGTAGTACCTGGTCAATCACGTGACGATTTGGTGGATTTAAATATTTGTCAGTTTTTGAGCCCGAATAACATGAGCCGCGGGCGATTTTAATGTCAATTGTTTTTTAGTAAGTTCTTCATCTTTAAAAGCTTCTGCAGGGTTAACATGCTACCGAGAGTCGGGGTTGATAGCTTCTCTCTCTAGCCTAGAGAGAATGCACTCCCCTTTACCAAAAATTGCAATTTTGATACCACCGATTTCGGGTGGTTCATATGGGTTCTTGCTTGAATCTATGTACCTACTTCATTCCACCAGTGTATCTACTCCACTCAACCCATCGACTGGATGAACCAGCCTGAAGAAGAACCGATTTTGAAGTATCAAACTCTAATCGGTGGTCAAACGGATTCTCTCTTGAATCAACTTAAATCTCGTGCAAAAATCTTCATCAAACATCACTAGTAGGTGGTATTTCTCACCATCGGACTCACAATGGCCTACACTCGAGGTGGGTCCATCGGGCTGTTATATGGCCAACTCAGCCGAGCCGGAAATTCTAGCCACCGATTGTTTTCATCGTCGATGGGGTTAACTAGGGCGGAGGCCAGAGATCTCATAGGATTCCTGCTATCAAGTTGAGCTTTCCAATCTGAAAGGACTTTTTGGGTTGTAATGTGGGCCATGGTTTGGGCTTAACAAAGAAAAGACAACTGGCTCAAAAATTTCACTTTCTTTTGGGTGTTTAAAGCTAACAGGTATCTTTGAACTTTTTGTGCCCTTTCGCTTCAGTAGGCACCTTCTCTTGATTTTTCATTTGCTTTCAACGCCTTTTGTTATTGCATTTGGCGATTTCATCGTATCGATGCTTTGAATTTCAATGTTTGTTCTGGCACTTTTATTTTTCAATTTATCCCGATGCGAGGGATGGCTGGCTAGCTGGGTTCTTTTTCAAAGAATTTAATTGTGGCTCAAAGAGGCCATCAAAGGATATATCCTTATGCGTAAGATGAAAGAAACGATGGCCTTTCTTCATTTTGGATTGCGCAACTTAACAACCAAATCCTAGATGCTCCATTGATAGGTTTTTGTTTGCATGCTCTAACTTTTGCCTAGGTTAGATTTTGATATTTTGACCTAGCGAGCCTTTCAGAGTCACGACATTGCTTCTTAGAACGACTATTGCCTCGGGAATTGGTCCTTTAAAATTCTTCTTCTTGTCTTGGGGTGAAGGGTTCAATCAAAAATCATCTCGTATTTTGAAGTAATTATCATGATTTTCAATTGATGGTGGAAAACAATTTCGAAACCCTGAGTTTATTGCAGAGATGCAATGTTTGAAAGACAGCGACCGAACCAGTAGAGGTTGACTCGAAAGAGCATGACCGAACCTTGGGATTGACTAGAATGCTCGTGACCGGGCCTCAAGATGAGGCTGCCTACGTATCCTGTAAGAATCGGGTCACAACGTAGTTCAGGCCCACGAAACTGACACTTTTTTTTTTTTGACTCTTACAAACTTAAAATTGAGAACGCACAGACACAACATTGCAAGCATGAAAGACTTGAGGTACAAATTGGCTCAAACACAAAGATGGTCATTTAGAGGACAAGGACTTGAAGGTTGAAAACTCTTAGACTCGTGGAAGGCCGGACCGTTGCATGGCTCTTGATGGTTTACCCTTCTTTGCTTAAAAAGGCGGAGTTGATACAAGGATTGCGCTTGGGCTTGATGCCTGGTTGTGGTGGCGGGATGATTCTGTCATCGATGAGGTCTTGAATCTTATGACGGAGATGATTGCATCCATCGGTAACATGACCGGGTATTTGATGGAAGGTGCAGAAGGCATTTGGGTTGTGATTTGCTGAAAGCTTTTGAGGTCAAGGAGTTTGGGGGACTAGCTTGACGAGGCCAGTTTTGAGAAGCTTTTCATAAACTAAGGATTGAGGTTCAGAGAAATGGGAGAAGGCCCTTGGTTTGGTTCTGCGATTGAGTTGAGGGTTCACGGTGGTGCCCGTGGTGCCCCTAACGGAAGCTTTACTTGCCTTGCAACTGTATAGCTTTCTGGGAAAAAACCTTTTGCCTTTGCGATTGTTCTCATGTATTTCTGCAGAGACAATATGCATGTCGGCACTGGTTTCAAATATCAAAGGTGAATGCTAGGACCGCTTCATCTGTTGCTTCATCATCAATAGAGAATAGAGATTCAATATCAGCAGGCATGCATAGCCACCGTTCAAACCACCCTAAATGCTGGAACCGTGATCTTAACCTTCTACCCCAATTTTAACATGCCATTAGCAGATCCCCATTTGCTATCAGCCTTAAAAGTGCAAGTTCAAATTGGTGGTACCTCCCAAACTCCTACCACATATGCAGCAACCCTTCACTACCAAATGGCTTACCGTCTTCAAAATCATGCTTTTGACATGTCTTTACCTTCCTCCACAAATGAAGCCCTTTTCCTAACCGTAAATGCACCTCACCAAGCTTCATGTGTCCATATCCCCCGTCAGATTTCCCGTTCTGAACTTCTTAAGCTTCTCCCAGAGTCTTGGGTTACAGCTTAAGAGAAAAATCAAAACAAGCCTATTCCTGTCCAATCCTCAAATCCAACCTTTATTCCAAAACCTGATGGTACCGTGGAAATCTCTTTTCCAAAGGACACCTCTGCCTCATCTTCCACCCATCCTGTCATTTTTCCCTCGAGCATGAACATGTTTGTCGATGGTTCTCGACCTGGCCCTCCAATCCAATATTTCAAACCCCTGCCTTCCAGTTTACTATTTCAAAAACCTCGAAACAGGTCATTGTTACTTTGATGTCTCTGACTGTGATGACTGTTACCAAGAAAGTCTTCTTGAGGATGACGAAGACTTTGAAGATGACCCTTGTCCACTATGCACTTCTCCACCTCTCACTCCTTGTAAATCTCCACCGTCTCCTCAACCACCATCTGATGATGGCTCTTCCAGTCAACCCAGTGGGTGTTTCATGTTTACCTCCTCTTCCTCCTGGACTGAAGCAGAATTTCCTCCTTTGGATTTTCACAGTTCCTAAGAGAGGACAACCCATCGTCATAAAATTCCAGACCCTGCTACCATTCTCCCTGATGGTAGTACCAAAGCAGTATCAGCGGCAGAAGCAGCGATAAATTGGCAATCAGCCAATTCTCTCGCTCAAAACAAAGTTCTACAGAGAATTGCTAACTCTCAGCAAAATTTGGAGAATGCTGTTAATAAGAAGTTATCAACCTTGGAACTTCTTATCAGAGATTTGCAGCAGAAAATTCAGAATGTTCACCAAGAACTTCTCCAGATGGCTTATGCCAACCAAGCATTTTCAGCAGCTTTTTACCACAAAGATGCTGAAATGAAGCATTTAAAGAACCAGCTTCACTCTCTTCAAGCTCAGCAGAATTCTCAACAGAAAAGCTCATTTGACATGTTCGCATCCTCCTCTCAACATTGTTTGGGTATCCTCAAATGTCTCAACCTTTACCTATAAACCCTATCCCAATATTTGGTGAGTCCAATATTTTTTGGAAACTCATCAGCTTTTCTTCCTCCACCAAAAAGACCATCTCCACCAAAACTTCATTTTCCAAAACCCCAGATAAAACCTGTTCAACCTTCACCCGTTTTGTCTTCACCTTCTACTTCTACCACTGTCCCAGTGACCTCCACTCCTTCTCAACCATCAAACCCAAATTCCAAATCACCACAGTTAATGGTCTAGCCAATTTCTAGCCCTTCCAAAAATCCATTTTCCACTCTCCTAAATACCTTAGCCACTATACTTGAAACTCCATCTCTTGAACCAACCATTGAGTTTGATTCGGATACTGAATCCACAAACTCTATGCCCATTCCTCATGTTTTCACGATGAACCCGGAAAACCCAGAAGAACATGTTGATGATCCTATAATTGAAGAAGGTCCTGAGTTTGAAACACCTCCAGAAATTCCAACCTTTGATTCCTTCTCACATTCCAATATTCATACCCAAGGTTTCTCTTTTGAAACCATTCCCCCATCAAAATGGTTGGATAAACTCTATGAGATCCATGCTTGGTGCACTGCTGCTATGCTTTCCCCAAACGCTATACGGCAAAATTCCTTGGCCGTCTCCGTCAATGGTACTTAGCTCTTGGTGAGTACCGACAGCTGCAGCTTAAGCAACTTCCAACGCTTGATCAATTTATCTCAGTCCTGAATACTGAGTTCCTTGAAGACCATGACAACACTAAAGAATTTGTTCGAGAAGAATATCTCAGTATGAAGTGTTGTTCATTCAAAAGAAAAGATTTGGAGATCCACTATAACCGCATGTCTCAGAGATTTTATCTCCTCAACGGCATGGATGATGTCAACCTTAAGCAAGCTTTTCTCAATTCCCTTCTTGAACCATTGGGAAATTAGACAACAAGGCTCCTTCAGACAAAAGGATTGACGCTGAATGCAACATCCCTTGGCGGTATTTACCAGCATTCTTTGATTGCACTGGAAAAACTGTGCAATCACCAGAAATTCCTCAGAACTCTTGAAGAACAGGGAAAACTTCTTGGCAAAGCATGTGACCGTCCAGAACTATCTATAAAGTGCAAAGACAAGAAGTGCACTTGCCGTCCTTCATATCGAAAGACGAAACACTTTCAGAAATGGAAGTTCCGATCTCCTGGCAAATTTTCTAAGTTTCCAAAATCTTGCAAGTTCTCACGCTGGAAGAAATGGAAATTCTTCAAGAAAAAGCAGTTCAGAGGGCAGCGAAAGTCTGATCGCTGCTACAAGTTTTCAGACACTGAGTGGGTACAAACACAAAGTAGGTTAGGATCAAATAGAGTGAATATGAGACACAGGATATATTGGGGAAACACTGATATTATTTAGCTTGAGCTTCACTTGAGGTTTACAATAAGAGGAGCTCTCCCTTTATAAGTGTAAGGAAGAAGCACTGACCTCACTGATTACATCACAGCATATAATTTGAACTTACTGTACATCACTAATTGATTTACCTACCGAAGTACTAACCTATTGACTTTCTTTACTTTAGAGTACAATCATATTAACTACTCCCCTGCCATATTATGGACTTTCCTATTACATGCCAAAAACAGTAAATACTAATAATTTCACCCCCTCTCTGAAAAGAGGACAACTACTACACTTTATATTACATCACACAAAAGAGACGGCTGGCCTGAATACAGAAAAGTTATTCAGGTTTATCCGAACCACTGCTTCCAGAATAGTCTTCAGTCAAGTAATACTGTTCCAAAAGATAGCAGATATTTTGGCGCCACTCTTCTGGATAAGTATCATTGAATTTCCAGTTTGCAGACTCATAATGGAGGAGAGAGGAGGGAACTTTTGTAGGTGTCAATTCATTGAGTGAGCTCATTGTTTGAGTCATGACCAGATAATTTCCACTGTGGATCTCAATGCATGGGGACTCTTGGTAGGCTGAAACAAATATAGTGTGATACTCCTTTCACCAAGTGAGAGAACCATCTGGATTAGGAAGACATCTGTTGTTGAGAGTTGACCAAAAAGCAAATTGGAGGTCTTCGTTTGCACCGATGGGGATTTGTCTGATCTGCTGTTGCCAGTATGGTATGTTGCCAAAGAGCAAGAGAAATTGTAAAAAGAAATCTTTTGGGGGTTGGACTTGATTGAACACTGCACAGGTGAGATACACCAAGACTGCTGATTTATTGAAATTGACACTTATAGTATACACATCAACTAAATACCATAAGAGGAGAAAAGCTTCTTTTTTGGAATAAAAGACATTATGGTAAGACACTTCAAACTGGGGGAGAAAGGGATAGACAGGATGGAAAGGTAGACGTTTTAGAGGACCTTCATCAAGACCATATTTGAAAATACTGAGATGTTGATGGTTTTGACACATTTGGACACACCTGGAAGGAAGGGTTAATTCCACAAGATGACACTGGAGGTGGATAGGAAGATTAACTAGGTGGAAACAGGAAATCATTGGAAAACAACCAGGGACAAATGAATATGGTTTTGTTTTGGAAAACTGGTTGATTTCTTTTTTGAGCCTTGACAGAAAATCAGGGAGGACATTTGTTTTTCCCTTTATGTGGACAGTATCAAAACTCCAATTGGAAAATCAATTTGCCCATCTGAGTAATTGTGCCCTTGGAAGGTGCTTCTGTTTGAACTTGAGCATGCTGGGAAAACTCTTCATATCAGTCTCAATTAGGAAATGATGTCCGATTAGATGGAATTCAAACTTTTCAATGCTCCTTTTGATTGCTAGAATTTCTTTGTAAGTAGAGTGGTAATGGAGTTCTGCTGGAGACAATGCACCACTCTTGTATCCACAAATTCTGCGCTTTTGTTCTGAATTTTCTTCCAAAAGAACGGCTCCCCAATAAAGATCAGAAGCATCTGTCTGAAGGACTCTTTTCCCATCGGAAGGTATGGTTAATGGAGGAAGGGTTTTGGATATGGCTTTGAGGTTAGTGACAGCTTTGGTACAATGGACTGACCAAGGAGGAGGTGTTTTCTTTAGTAGAGCTGAGAGAGGAGTACGGTATTGGGCAAGGTTGGGAATGAAATCAGCCATATAGTTAACAATTCCAAGGAACTGTTGAACTTGTTTGACTGTGAGGTTTTCATCTGGGAAATGGTCAAGTTGTGAGGCTATATGAGGCTGGAGGGTATATTGACCATTAGAGATATGCATCTCTAAAAAATCAATTTCTGGTTGAGCAAGACGCATTTTTTTCTCTGAGAGCATTATGCCATGGTTTTGGACAAGGGAATGAAAAGATTGTAGTAAGAGAGCATGAGACTCGATATCTGGGGAGAAGAGTAGAATATCATCAATATATACAAAGGCTGAGGATAAAAGAGGAGCAAATACCCGAATCATGGCCTTTTGAAACAAGGAGGGGGCTGTTTTTATCCCAAAAGGCATGACTGACCACTGGAAGTGGTGATTTGGAATGCAAAAGCCAGTTTTGGGGCGATCATCTGGATGGATGCCCAGCTGCTAGAAACCTGCTTTCAAGTCAAACTTTGAGAAAATTTGAGCTTTAAGCAAGTTGGCGAAAAGAACACTTCTTCGAGGAAGAGGGAATTTGTTGTCCTACAGAAAATGATTAAGAGGCAGGTAATTGATAACCAGGCGGAGCTTTCCTCTTATCTGCTCTGTCCTTTTGTTCACACAGAATGCTTCACAGGCCCACTGAGAGGTTGTGGGCTCAATTAAACCCTCTGACTGAAGTTGTTGGAGTTCTTGAAGAGCAAGCTGGTTGTGTTCTGGGTTCATTCCATGATGGGTAGCTTTGGTAGGGTTGATGTCTTCATTTTTCTTAAAGGGGAGAGAAATGAAGAAATCTGGATTTTTCCAAAGTGGGTTGGAGCATTTGGTAAGGAACTGGGAATGAGATTCTGCACAAGAAGTTTGGATTATGGTTTCTTTGATGGTGGAAAAGTTTTTTATGGAAAAGAGATTGGGTTGAGTGGTCCAGGGTAATAGGTAGTTTTTATATTTCAAGCCTTTTTTGAGCCAGGAGATTTTGCTGAGATTTTGGAGAATATCAAAGCCTAATAATAAATATTTTCCTGGGAGATCAGAACCAAAAACTTGGTGTTTAATGGTGTATCCAGGGAAGAGTTGGATGGTAATAGGCTTACTGATCAAAGTGATAACAAAAGTTTCTCCATTAGTTGCTGTAAAGGGTTTGAAACAGGACTGCCAGTAGGACCTGGGGAGAATTGCTGGGTTGAGAATGGAGGCTGCTGCACCAGTATCAAAGAAAGCGATAACTGGTATAGGTTTCTCATATTTTCCAAGCAGGATATTGACCTTGGCTAAAGGTTGAGCTAGCATGATGTTTGAAAATCTAAAGGTTTGGATTTCATATGGGAATGAGTCAGAATCATCGGAAGAATCACCGGATTCTGAGGAAGAGTCATCAAAGGTGAATGCTAGGACCGCTTCATCTATTGCTTCATCATCAATAGAGAATAGAGATTCAATATCAGCATTTTCAAGATCATCATTGATGAGAGCCAAAGAGTTCACCATTTTGTCTCGTGCTGCTTTATTGGGACACTGTTTTGCATAGTGCCCTTTCTTTCTGCATATGTAGCAGTGATCAGACTTTCGCTGCCCTCTAAACTGCTTTTTCTTGAAGAATTTCCATTTCTTCCGGCGTGAGAACTTGCCAGATTTTGGAAACTTAGAAAATTTGCCAGGAGATCGGAACTTCCATTTCTGAAAGTGTTTGGTCTTTCGATATGAAGGACGGCAAGTGCACTTCTTGTCTTTGCACTTTATAGATAGGTCTGGACGGTCACATGCTTTGCCAAGAAGTTTTCCCTGTTCTTCAAGAGTTCTGAGGAATTTCTGATGATTGCATAGTTTTTCCAGGGCAATCAGAGAATGATAGTAAATACCGCCAAGGGATGTTGCATTCAGCGTCAATCTTTTTGTCTGAAGGAGCCTTGTTGTCTCATTTCCCAATGGTTCAGGAAGGGAATTGAGAAAAGCTTGCTTAAGGTTGACATCATCCATGCCGTTGAGGAGATAAAATCTCTGAGACATGCGGTTATAGTGGATCTCCAAATCTTTTCTTTTGAATGAACAACACTTCATACTGAGATATTCTTCTCGAACAAACTCTTTAGTGTTGTCATGATCTCCAAGAAACTCAGTATGCAGGACTGAGATAAATTGATCAAGCGTTGGAAGTTGCTTAAGCTGCAGCTGTCGGTACTCACCAAGAGCTAAGTACCATTGACGGAGACGGCCAAGTAATTTTGCCGTACACTTAGTAATAACATCACTGAGTGTAGTGTTTGGGGAAAGCATAGCAGCAGTGCACCAAGCATGGATCTCATAGAGTTTATCCAACCATTTTGATGGGGGAATGGTATCAAAAGAGAAACCTTGGGTATGAATATTGGAATGTGAGAAGGAATCAAAGGTTGGAATTTCTGGAGGTGTTTCAAACTCAGGACCTTCTTCAATTATAGGATCATAAACATGTTCTTCTGGGTTTTCCGGGTTCATCACGAAAACATGAGGAATGGGCATAGAGTTTGTGGATTCAGTATCCGAATCAAACTCAATGGTTGGTTCAGGAGATGGAGTTTCAGGTATAGTGGCTAAGGTATTTTTTTTGGGTAATTTTGCTTGAAATTAAAAAAGCTTAACCGAATGTACAGCCTACAAGGGGCATACCCCAGGAGGAAAAGAAAAAGGGAAAAAGAAGATTGAAAAAATTGCAATAGCCCATGCACAACCCGCATGGAGAGTAGGGTAAAATAAATAAATAAATAACAAAAGTACTAAGTGTGTAGTGATCATACCCCCGTTGCACTATCCATCTAACGGAAGGATAGTACAACGGGGTATGATATGAAGTGATATGAATAGAAATAACATGAAATTGAACTACTACCTGGCACATCCCTCCAAGATAGGAAATAAAATAAATTGTCACGGCCAGAGATGACCAAAAAGATAACCAACACTGAGGACTATCAGCAACATAGCAAACGGCATCAAGGTAAGCTGAACAGCTACTACAGAGGAACAGGCACCTAGAAGAGGCTCGAACCAGAGATGTCGGCATCTGACAGGGGGCCCCACCCTGCACACCACACCCACTCCATCTGGCCTAATACTCTCTCATCCAAGCCTAAGGCTCGCCAAAAACAACCCGCTCTCAGCCAACTACCAATCACCACTGTCTCCAGAGAAGGGATAAGCAAACCAAGATACTACTACTCCAATCAAACCCAGAGAACACGCATAATACCCACTTCTAAAAGAACAGCTACTACAGAAGGACTAGAAACCGAGAAGAGACTCGAACTGGAGATGACGGCATCCGACAAGGCTACCCTCCCAAGTACCTAGTACACCACGCCCATTCCATCCAGACTACTCCACCCACAACCTAATCCCCTAGGCTCGCTATAATCTAAAAGGGGAACGGAAAGAGGAACCACAAAATGTGGCCACTCAGACTGCAGGCGGACCAAGCTGCCCCTTTTGATCAGCGAACTACCACCAATCTAATCAATGACATCCCACAAAGCTATCCCTTTCAATCAGTGCAGGACCACTAATCTAATTAAAGACAACCCCGGAAGCTACCTATTTCAATCAGAGCCCAACTACCGATCTAGTCAATGGTAGCCGCAAAGCTATCCCTTTCAATCAGTGCAAAACTCCAATCTAATCCATGATAGCCACGAACGCAACCATACTACGCACAAACACCAGGCTAATGAAGCAAAGAACCTAGGGATTTAGAGGAGCTCAACACAGAGCTGGATAATAACCCATGAGCCCCAAATGGGCTAACAGTACACTGGCCCAACAGTCCAGCAACAAATTTGACATTAAAAGAGGTAATCTAACTAGCTCATGGCCGGGTTTGCAAAAACCACCACGCCGTCCAGGGGATTCGGCCATTGCTGGCCGTGAGCTACTTTGAGCACAAAGCTCCAATCTGAAGTGAAACAGAAAAGGCTATCCTCTGGATCTGGGGATTAGCAGCCACGCTAAACCCGAAGTCCATACACGGTTACCCGATAGTGACCCAAACTCAAGCAGTGCGTAAATCCTACTCTCTTCGTCTCCAACTGAATGTTCGGAGAACATATACCAAACCACAATCTCAGTGTGAATCTGAAACATAATTAATCGGAAAATACCTCCAATAGTGACCGAAGATTCAATCTGTAGAAGCCCTCTGAAAATATGGAGACCGGATAACGCCACCATTTCCAGTGAGCTAGGATGTATCAGAGTGAAAGCCATCCTCTGCCATGTAAATAGCCAACAACCGAGAGCCGGCGAACTCATCTACGGGCCGAGCACGATTTCGACGAAATTCTAAACCCCAATACCAAATGGGTCCAATCGCTGAAGATCGAGAGTCCAAGGTGACCTCCATCGTCACGAACGTTGCTGGACCAACATCCGCTCCAGTGCTTCTCCATTCTGCTGTGTCACCGTCATCGAACCTATCAAGGTTGGTGCGTGATATAGTAGGATGTGGTGGGATTGTGGGTAAATGAGAAAAAGGGAAAAAAAACAGATCTAGATGACTTTTAGATTGGTAATCCATTAACGCGTTCCGAGAAGAGCTTGAAATACCTCTGCCTCAGAATCTATGGTGGATTTGTGACAAATTTTTGGTAAGAGGAGTGCATTATCTCTCTAGGGTGTAGAGAGAGAAGCTCTCAACTCTCATATTTTGGAAAGTTTGTTGCTGTGTGGCTAAGTTATTTAGGAGAGTGGAAATTGGATTTTTGGAAGGGCTAGAAATTGGTTGGACCATTAACTGTGGTGATTTGGAATTTGGGTCTGATGGTTGAGAAGGAGTGGAGGTCACTGAGACAGTGGTAGAAGTAGAAGGTGAAGACAAAACGGGTGAAGGTTGAAACAGGTTTTATCTGGGGTTTTGGAAAAGGAAGTTTTGGTGGAGATGGTCTTTTTGGTGGAGGAAGAAAAGCTGATGAGTTTCCAAAAAATATTGGACTCACCAAATATTGGGGTAGGGTTTATAGGTAAAGGTTGAGACATTTGAGGATACCCAAACAAACTTTGTTGAGAGGAGGATGCGAACATGTCAAATGAGCTTTTCTGTTGAGAATTCTGAATTTTCTGCTGCAAATCTCTGATAAGAAGTTCCAAGGATGATAACTTCTTATGAACAACATTCTCCAAATTTTGCTGAGAGTTAGCAATTCTCTGGAGAATTTTGTTTTGAGCGAGAGAATTGGCTGATTGCCAATTTATCGCTGCTTCTGCTGCTGATACTGCTTTGGTACTACCATTAGGGAGAATGGTAGTAGGGTCTGGAATTTTATGACTGTGGGTTGTCCTCTCTTGGGAACTGTGGAAATCCAAAGGTGGAAAATCTGCTTCAGTCCAGGAGGAAGAGGAGGTAAATATGAAACACCCACTGGGTTGACTCGAAGAGCCATCATCAGATGGTGGTTGAGGAGACGGTGGAGATTTACAGGGAGTGAGAGTTGGAGAAGTGCATAGTGGACAAGGGTCATCTTCAAAGTCTTCGTCATCCTCAAGAAGACTTTCTTGGTAACAGTCATCACAGTCACAGACATCAAAGTAATAATGACCTGTTTCGGGGTTTTTGAAATAGTAGACTAGAAGGCCACTGGGTTTGAAATATTGGATTGGAGGGTCAGGTCGAGAACCATCGACAAACATGTTAATGCTCGAGGGAAAAATGACAGGATGGGTGGAAGATGAGGCAGAGGTGTCCTTTGGAAAAGAGATTTGCACGGTACCATCAGGTTTTGGAATAAAGGTTGGATTTGAGGATTGGACAGGAATAAGCTTGTTTTGATTTTTCTCGTAAGCTGTAATCCAAGACTCTGGGAGAAGCTTAAGAAGTTCAGGATGGGAAATCTGACGGAGGACATGGACACATGAAGCTTGGTGTGAGGTCCATTTACGGTTAGGAAAAGGGCTTCATCTGTGGAGGAAGGTAAAGACATGTCAAAAGCATGATTTTGAAGATGGTAAGCCATTTGGTAGTGAAGGGTTGCTGCATATGTGGTAGGAGTTTGGGAGGCACCACCAAATTGAACTTGCACTTTTAAGGCTGATAGCAAATGGGAATCTGCTAATGGCATGTTAAAATTAGGGTAGAAGGTAAAGATCACGGTTCCAGCATTTAGGGTGGTTTGAACAGTGGCTATGCATGCGTGCTGATATTGTAAGAACCTGGTATCTATTAGAGCAAGTCTGGAAGTAAGAGGTAAACCTTTTCGTCCATGGAAAGTAACAGCCAGTCGGATTGCCCCAAAGTGGAGATGCGTAAATCCTTGTTGTTGCCAAAGGCGAGGCAAATCAACTGGGATTTCTAGAGGTAAGAGCTGCTCAGCTTCAGTAGCTGCTATGATACACTGGTCAAATTTAGAGGCCTGGACATACTCCTTTACAGAGGTTGGGCATTTTGTGGAGAAAAGTTGGGTGACTGATTTTTTTACGGAGGTTTGTGGCCTGACAAAAGTATTATAGGAATTAAGAAAAGGGAGATCAGTAAGGGGAACCTTACTATCATCAGGAAGATATTCAAACTCATACAAATATTCAAGATTAGAAGAAGAAGCAGAGGAATTTCTACTGGAGGAAGAACGAGAAGGGACAAGGGACGAGGTAGCAGAAGAGTAAGTGTAAAACAAGTGATTCATTTTTAGGTAAAGATCTGGGTTCGTCTTTTCCTTTTTACAACAAATATTTTTCTTTCCAAAATAAGACCTTTTGATTAATAAAATTTGGTATACTAGGGAAGATAAATCGAGATACACTGCCAACACATGGGCCAAAATCTCAAGGTACTTTTATCCCACTGATACAAAATTCTTTTAACCAAAATAGTTAGTGAAGTTTCTGATGTGGAGGATCCTGAGAAGGCAACCACAGAGCATACGCTTCAACTTTTTCTTTTAGAAAAGATTTGAAGTAGTGTTGGAAAAGAAGTTCCCAGAAGGGGTTTATGCTAGAATGGAAAACATGGCTCTGATACCAAGTTTTCAGACACTAAGTGGGTACAAACACAAAGTAGGTTAGGATCAAAGAGAGTGAATATGAGACACAAGATATATTGGGGAATCACTGATATTATTTAGCTTGAGCTTCACTTGAGGTTTACAATAAGAGGAGGCTCTCCCTTTATAAGCGTAAGGAGGGAGCACTGACCTCACTGATTACATCCCAGCATATAATTTGAACTTACTGTACATCACTAATTGATTTACCTGCCGAAGTACTAACCTATTGACTTTCTTTACTTTAGAGTACAATCATATTAACTACTCCCCTGCCATATTATGGACTTTCCTATTACATGCCAAAACAGTAAATACAAATAATTTTAGGGGTCCAGTATCTTCCTTTCAGTGAGCCCTAGCATCATGAATTTCTGCCAGATCATTGAACATTTTTGAGAGCTTCACTTTTCAGCAAAGTTTGTCATCCCCGTCGGCCCCTGGGTCCCTAACATCATCATTCAGTCCCATATTTGTGTTCAGGGTTACGGAGGTAAAAAGGTTGACCAACCTTTGGACCAGAGTTAGCATCTTGTCCATTTTCTAGCTCATTTCCTCCCCAGTCTTTTTCAGCTCATTTAGTTCTGTTTGTCCTGCCATTAAGGTGGTCGGAGAAGGTGATGTGGATTTGTGTATGATGGGTGGCCCGGTATTGACAGTAAAGCAAAAAGTGAATTTTAGATGAGTCCCAGTCGCGTTTTTTTGAAAAAGAACATGCCATGTATGTGTCGTCGATCTCGATGTTGTCCTAAGGTCTAGCCAGGCCAGGTCTCACTTTAGACACTGCACAAATGGTTTCCAACAGTCCTATGTAAATCATTTACTCAACAGGGATAGACCCAACGCCTTTATCATGACCATCCAAGACGAAGCAATAAGATTGCTGTAACCCAAATACTAGTGTTCTCAAGGCTAGCCCAGACCGAGGGCCGCTTGGGCACGGCGAATGCCGAAGGCATCTCAAATTCCATGGATTTAAAGTCTCCTAGACCGACAGCGCGATCCCTAAAGATTGCCTCGATCCTCAGCGTTTCTTTTAACATTGTATCGTTTGATAAGGGATGACAAGACTTGGGAGATGGCAAAACAAATTAAGTCCCTAACATTTTTCATTCTAAGTTTCAATTTTGGTTTTAGAAACTGTTTGGCGTAAATGACGCGATACCATTACCGAGGCAGCGTAAGCAACATGGCGCCATCAACCTGATCGGTGTAAGTGACTTGGCACCGTAACCTGGGTGGTGTGGGCATCACGGCATTGTAGCTTAATTATTTCCTTAATCTCCATTGAATTCTTAATTAAAAAATGTATTGACGACTTAACAAATTTTGATATCCCCAAGACTTTTTTTTTGGGTAAATCAGCTTGAAATAGAAAAAAAGGACAACCGAATGTATAGCCTACAAGGGGCATACCCCAGGAGGAAATAGAAAAGCAAAGAAAGAAAGAAGAGAAAAGTGGAGATGCCTATGCCAAGTGGCTACATAAAGCTAGAGGAAAATAGAAATGACGTATCCATGGGTTTCTAATCCATCTACAAGATGGAGGAGAAAACCAAGGGCAAAAGAGGTCGAGAAAGACTAAAACTAATAGGCTAACGGCCTATACTAAATTAACTTCCTATGAACCAACAAGAAAATTACACATGAATGTTTAGAAGTCAC
The DNA here is from genome assembly GCA_014282245.1 of Rhododendron simsii. Lineage (NCBI taxonomy): Eukaryota > Viridiplantae > Streptophyta > Magnoliopsida > Ericales > Ericaceae > Rhododendron > Rhododendron simsii. The sequence continues at coordinate 17,100,601 of CM024961.1, forward strand.
ATGAAAACCTTAAATCAAGCGAATTTCCACCCACTTGTTGCATCTTGAAAAAAGTAGCCCCAATAGCCACCTCTATGAATGATGTTGCCTTGTTGAATGATTTGGGAAAGCCCCCACGTTCTTCTTGGATTGAGATCATATAGAGTCAACGAGTAAAGATTGAAGCTGAACCCCCCTTGAACCATGACCATGTAGTAAATGAACGACCAATCGTGACCTATCAGAACAACAGCAGAACAGGAAGTAGAATAACAGCAGCAGAACAACATATATCAGGTGGAACAATAACAAGAAGGTAGCAGTCTTGATGTTACATCCATTTGTAGATGGTTAGGAAACAAATGTATCTCTTGATGTTATTTGTTTTGTATCCATCTCATTACCTTGATCGACTTGTGTATTATCCTTCATATAGCCACTTGGCTTAGATTTACAATTTCCTCTTTCGTAGTTTTGTTTTGTTTTGTGTTGTTTCCTCCTGGGGTATGCCCCTTGTAGGCTGTATATTCGGTTAGCCTCTTTTATTTTCAAGCTAAATTACCCAAAAAAAAAAAGACAACAGCAGTCGTGGCATAACAGCCCATTTGTGACAGCAAAGGAGCAAAAGCGCGACAACCATGTGATGAGTAGAGACGTAGCAGTACCCATGACTGGACAGCAGCATCACCTCACGGTTCATCAACAAAAACAGCAGCAGTAGCAGCTGCAACACACCACAGTAGCAGCGGCAACAGCATAGCAGCAAATGGGTAATACAAACAGCAGTACTACCCTAATCAGTAGACATGGATACAGCTGCACATTCTTCTCTAAACAGTATAGTAGGCTTGGCAGAAAATATACTATACAGAGGACGTCCCCCTCTGTGAAGGGAGATCCCAACGATAGCCCCTCATGGTTAGGCATAAATTACATACTCCAATGTCTACAAAACAATACCAGAAACATTTTGAATAGCAACAGAAAAGTAGTCTATGTGGAATAAACGCAGTAGAAAAACAACCTAATACATGACTTCCGAAATGCCCAAGTGTACAACCAATAGCGACAAACTGTAACACTACTGGATTGCCGTATGAAGACAGCATAACAGCTTTGTGCTGAGCACAGGAGAACATCATAACTTTCCGAACACAGTAACAGAATCAGTAAGAGCAGCAGCAGAATCAGTAACTGTGACAACATATTCAGTGGCTATAGTTTCATAACAGACCAAAGAATCAAACTGGACAGAACCAAAGGCCAGTCCAAAATGTTACTTACTTCTTTGATACCTCTACTTCTTTGATACCTCATACCTCCCACTCTCAAACAAATTCAAAATCTGTGAATCCACTTACTCCCTCCACTGAACCTCACATGACTTCCCCACTAATTATTCCCTCCTCTCTCAAGAAATGTTGGGGCTCTAGCACACAACTCACAAGGTCAACAAACAATATGGTAAGGACACTCATAACCCATATTTCACCCCATCATCCAACAAGGATTAAGTTAACTACCTGAATAATAGAAGTAAATAATAGTTCCTCTTGAACTGGAATCATATGGGATCAATGGAGGTAAAACTTTGAAGCTGAACCCCCTTGAACTATGACTTGAGTACTTAGCAGTAATAGGAGGCCTAAGTGGGTGGATTTGCTAAAGGATTCTGAGCTTGACAACCCTACAAAACAACATGAGATATAAAAGTGGTGTTTGAAATGAAACAATGTTGTGCAAGTGTTTTGAGTCCATTACTAAACAATGTTCCATTGTACTCTTAAATGTCCAGAATGTAAACCACTAGGCAAATTAGCAATGGACAACAATCTAGTCCTAATATCATTGGAGATTTTACAAGCAACTACAGTGGGAGGGCAAGAAGAGTTCTGGAATTTTATATAATTCCTTTCCAACCAAATATGATGGACATACACTGTGAATGCCAGCTTTGCAATGGTGTTGGCCAAAGACTTACCTCTCAAGTTAGAGAGACAGTCCACCCAAGGCTGCCAACCCTGATTTCCACTCATGTGGGGGGCCTTAGGGGACAGGATATTCCTGATCTGGGAAGCCATAGCATAGTCAAAAACGAGATGGGCAAGATTTTCTTCAGCAGAGCAAAAGATGCAGTGGGATAAGGATTTGAGACCAAACAGAACAAGTCTATCTTCAGTGTTTAACCTATGCAAAAGGGCCATCCAGGTGATTAGGCTGCACCTAGGAATATGGCCAGGAAACCATACAACTTTATGCCATGCAATAATGGGAAAGTGGATTCTTAGATTTTCCCAAAGGGATGAGATAGTGAAATCCCCTGAAATATTAAGTGTCCACTAGCAAGAATCCTTGGTTGTAGAATTGAATGCCACCTTATGCAATTCAGCTCTGACCTCGTTAAGCTCAAGAGTTTGAGTGGCCGAGAAGGCCCATTGGTTATTGTGAATTATATCATGAACAGTTGCCTCTTTAGTAAGCCCAGAGTCGTAGACAATTCTCGGGCCAAACCTAGGGAACAAGGGACCCAAGGGATGCCAATTGTCATACCATAAAGAGGTAGACATTCCATCACCCAGCTTGTACCTAATAAGGGGCTGAACAAGGGGCCTCAGGGATAGAATTTTCCTCCATACCCAGGAGGGATCACAAGGAACCTTAACACACCAAAAGCTCCTACCTCTGAGTAAGTAAGACTTAACCCATTGGCACCACATGGATTGTTCCCCTCCAGACACAAGGAACCAAATGTGCTTAGCTACGGTAGATTTGTTTCAGATTTCCAAAGACTTAAAACGCAGACCACCTTCTTGAACAGGGGTGCAAAGATGCTCCCAAGAGACCTTGGCTCCAGAAGTTTTGAGATCAGGTCCAGTTCAGAAAAAGGCTCTTAAAATGGCTTCCACCTCCTTAATGACTTTCTTGGGAAGGATGAATAGAGAGGACCAGTAAGTCTGCATAGAGAACAAAATGGACTTGATTAATTGAATTCTCCCGGCATAGGAGAGGTACCTATTAGTCCAGGATTTTGTTTTTGCAGTGATTTTATCTACCATAATCTTACAATATGAATGCTTAAGTTTAGTGGACAAAAGAGGGACACCCAAATACCTAACAGGTAAAGATCCCTCCTGAAAACCAAGAATGTGCATGATTGAAGACTTGATGGATGGGTTGACACCTGAGAAGAAGATATTACTCTTGTTTGGACTAGGGGAGAGCCCAGATAAAGACTCAAACTCTTCCAAAGAGGACTGGATATGTGAAACAGAACGCACATCCCCCTTGCAAAAAATCATAAGATCATCTGCAAAACACAGATTAACCAGTTTGGTGGATCCACATTTCCAGTGGAAATTGAAGTCAGGTAGTAGGGTTTTCTCTTTGAGAATACAAGTAAGTACCTCCATGACTATAACAAATAAGTATGAGGGAAGGGGGTCACCCTGCCTCAAGCCTCTTTGACCAGGAATGTACCCAATGGCTTCCCCATTGAAGCTTAGGGAGTAGTTGGCAGTGGTTACACAGGCCTTTAACCACCTAATCATTTGGGGATGAAAGTTCATAGAGACAAGGTCATCCCAAATGAATTCCCACCTAACATTATCATATGCCTTCATTATGTCTACTTTCATCGCACATCGAGGAGAGGGGGAGTGCTTGTGGTACCCTCTCATCAATGTTTGAGTGAGGAAGATGTTATCTCCAATCCTCCTACCCTGAACAAAGCCAGATTGTCCAGGATCAATCAGGTGAGGAAGAGCAGACTTAATTCTGTTAGCCAGGATCTTGGCAATACACTTGTAAATGAGATTGCAACATGAGATTGGCCTATAGTCCCCAACTTTTGAAGGGCTAGGAATTTTAGGCACAAGAGCAACCAATGTTGCATTGGCTTTCTTTAACAGTTGGCCAGATCTGAAAAATGACTTGACAGCATAGGTGACCTCATGGCCAATCACGGGCCATGCCTTATGGAAGAAGGTAGCATTACACCCATCAGGTCCAGGGGCTTTTTGTGGGTTAAGAGACCAAAAAATGTCCTTAACTTCTTTGTTAGAAATTTCCATAACCATATCAAGTCTCTGAGAATCTGATAGTTTCCTAGTGATGAGCTCCTAGACTCTAGATGTGCCATCATAACTGCTTTGATGAGGGGAACCAAGCAGCTAGGAGTAATAATTGATAAAAGAAGTTTTGACTAGTTCAATATCCTGGGTGACAGTACCATCTTCCAAGACCAAACTAGTAATCCTATTTCTATTCCTAGAATTACTAATTGATTTGAAGAAGAATGAGGTACATTGGTCACCCAGCTTCAGCCATTGAATTCTAGATTTTTGCCTTGCAAAGCTGATTTAACCAAAAAAAAAAGCTCTCCTCAGCTCTTGCAAGAGTAAGGTACTGTCTGCACAATACCCTCTCAGAAGCTTGATTGGCTGCATCACTAGGGTTTGTACCCAGGGCATTCTGAATATCATCTAGTTGTTGTTTGGAGGAAGCAACTCTAGATGATAAGTCATTAAATTCATTTGTATTCAACTGTTTGAGACCTTTTTGTAACATTTTCAACTTTTCACAGACACAAAACATGGGGTTACCAATGATAACTTTCCTCCAAACTTGCTGCACAATGTTAATAAATTTGGGACGATTAGCCAAAAAATTAAAGAATCTAAATGGCCTACATTTAGGGGGGGGGGGGGGGGGGTTGGGGCCAATGAAACAAATGCTGGAGAGTGATCAGACACTCTAGGGTTAAGGAAATGGGTATTGAACCAGCAGAGAGTTTTAATCCAACTCTCATTGACCAGGACTCTGTCCAATTTGGTGCTAATGTGGGAAGCCCCAACTTGCTTATTGGACCAAGTAAATCGGCAACCAGAGTATCTTAGATCTACCAGTTCAACAGATTGTAAGAACTCATTAAAATCATCCATCCAAGGGAGCCAATGCTTATCACCTCCCACTTTCTCAAATGGAGACCTAATAGCATTAAGGTCACCAAGGTAGCCAAGGGGATGTAAGAGCCAAATTTTGCAAATTAGACCAAAGTGTTTGTCTCTCAAGGTAGCAATTAGCTCCACAAACAAAGGTGGCCACAAAAGAGTATTTGCCATCACTAGAATGCACATCACAGTGTATGAATTATTCTGACTGAGAGAGAAGTTGGACAGAAAAGACAGAGGGGTCCCAACATACCAATATTCTACCCATAGGGGAATGAACATAGTTGCTAATAAAACTCCAATGAAGCAGAATGAGAGATGCCCAGACCCTCCGTGAAGGAGATGGTGCCGTCGGTCACTGAATAGTGTGGATCGTCTCCTACTTGTCAGAAATCTTCATTTTCGCTGCTCAGTGAACATCCCCAAGACTTTCGTTCCAAGAATTAATTGATTTAGACAACGTGCATGTAATCAAATGCACGACTCTTCATCGGGTCTTGGCAATCTTTTCGGACCACACGGGGAGGGAGAGAAGGGCGGAGGATGAGGCGAGAGTGAATGCGGGTCCCGGAAGACAAGTAAATGAGTGCCTAGTGGACGGACCGTTGCATTGCAGTACGATGATATGATATGGCATGTGAGCACAAGAATGCATCAAGTAAGCAGGATATAAAACATAGTTCTAACAGATGGGTCCACGTCTTAACCTTGGAGGGTTCTATGCTCATGTGTCATCTTTGTTGTCACCGTCCTAACTTTCCTACAGACCTACCTCAACTCCAAATCTCACTTAGGATATGACTGTACCAAGGGTTTCAGCAGCCACGGGTAAGTCATGTCAGGCAGGTTAAATTTCAAATGCTTTGGAATCAGAGCCAATCTCCTTATCTCGACCATTCGAGACAAAGCAATGAGGTTGCCGAAACCTAGATACGGGCATATCCTAAGGCTAGATCCAGATCAGAGGGGCCGTTCGGGCACGGCGAACACCGGAGGTATCTCAAACTCCATAGATTTTAAGTCTCCTAGACTCACAGAAAACGGTTTTAAAAAGTTGCATCGACCCTTAGAGTTTCTTTTGACAATGTATCCATTATAAACAACAAAGTTTAAGAGATGTCAAAACAAACTAAGTCTTCATTTGCTTTTTTTTTCGAAGGTTCAATTTCAGTTTTTGAATTGACATGGTAAAAATGATGCAATATTATGACCAGGTGGCATGAGCGACGTGGTGCTATTAGCCTAGACGGTGTAAAAATATCACAACATTATTACTTAGTCATTTCTTAAATTTTTTTTTTGAAAATTTGATTGAAAAAAAAAATGCATTGAAGACCTAAGAATTGATTTCCCCCAAATCCGTCATTTTAAGGACTACTTAGTATTAAGCTACATGCATCCCATAGGGGCACGACTCTTCATCGGGTGTTAGCAACTTTCTAAAAGCCAAATTAGCCTACTGATTTGCGGGGGCCTGACCTCTAGCCTGCACGAGTGCGTGATGAATGTATAATGTGCATGAGGCATGACAATATAAGATGTGCACGTAAGTAGGATATGGCACATAGTAAAAGTAAAAGGGTCCCTGTTCTAGTTTGGAAGGTTTTACGGTTATGTACAAGTGCAAAAGCCGATTTAGGTCTCAGCAGGGTTCCTTGGACTAGAGCCAAGATGTACTTCCCATTGTCAAGTGTATTGCAATACAATGGTCGAGCTGTACGACGGCTCATCATCGTCGAGGGTTGCAAGGCGTCCCAGGAGAGCTTGTCAACAGTAAACCGGGCAAGATTGCCGAAACACACTGGCGAGGCTTGTGCGGTGTAGAGTGTAAAAGAAAATAAAGTTAAAATTTTTCAAATGTTTTTAAATCCCCTAAGAAAAATGCCTTTTAAGCTTGGCCCTCTTGATTATTCAACACTTTTATTTTTATTTTTTTTAAGAAAAGCACAAGTATTGAATAAAAGTCCCCAGCAGAGTCGACACTTTCGGCTCCCCGACCGGCGCGCCCAAGAAGAGTCGCCACCCGAATTTTTGAGATGTCTAATTCGAGAAACTGAGAGCTTGATTTGAAAAGAAAGGCTTTTGGTTTAGCGAAAACGTTAAGATTTTAGGTTCAGGAGCCACATTATGAACGGGGAAGGTTTTGTGAAAAAGCACCCTGCTCGCCCGATAAAGATTGGTCTCTACTAAACATTTTTAATGGGGGATTTAATATCATTTGAAAAACTTAACTTTGCCTAAAGCATGTACGGAAAAGGGACATGGGATTATATTTAACACATTGACGTGCTTGTGGTGCGAACTGTACGGTATGAAATGGATGAGCAATATACAAAAAAAAAATGAAATTACAGCATTATATCAGACTGCCGATATTATGTGAAATACCGCACGACGAACCAGATACGTCGAACGGTGTCACTAAAACACCGTGCGTTGTACATGTCTACACATTCAAGAACCAATTCGCTTTTCCATGGTAAAACAAACCATAGGTCCGCAAAATAGTTTTTTAATATTTTTCGAATCTCTGAAAAATGATTTACGAGACCATTTTGTTCATCTTATCATGTAAAGCAATGTTAAATGCTTTTTGAAGCAATGTTGTAGATACCGTTCCGTACCGGCCGGTACGTTCCGTCTCAGCACATATCCGGTACCCTTGACGTCCATTTTCGTCTCGTCCAACTTTCCGGCTGTTCTCGGACGATTCCGGCGTACCGGGGAAATCTCGGCCGAGATGTAGTTACCGGAAATTTCGTCCGGTATTTTGCTTAACTGAGCCAGATCGCAGCAAGCTTCTTGGTCGGATCATAACAGAGAGAGAGAGAGAGAGAGAGAGAGAGAGAGAGAGAGAGAGAGAGAGAGAGAGAGGAGGAGGAGAGGAGAGGAGAGGAGAGGAGAGGAGAGAGAGGAGTCTGAGGAGCTATACATGTTTTGCGATTTTGCCATGACTGATTTTGAGAGAGAGAGAGAGAGAGAGAGAGAGAGAGAGAGAGAGAGACGCAGTCCAGCAGCAGCAGAATCTAGAAAGGGGAACCGCTGGTAACTGGTACTAGATGGAGAAGATATGTGTGAAACCCTGTTAATACATTACTTTATTACCCCTTACACAGTTACACTTTTGAATTGGTTTCTGTGGGCGTTGGGGTGGTATTGTGTCCGTGGGCCATGTGGTTGATTGAGAATGTTTATTCCCTAGTTTTCTATTTCTCTGAGCTCAAAGTGTTTTCACATGAATAAAGTTAAATTTCAAGTTTTGTTGTCTTAATATATATATTTTATGATGAATAGCATAGGATGGGGAATTTTTTTGAGTTATGATTATATATAATTATTATATATATTATTGTTGCGGTAAATCCGAAACGGTACCCGGTACCTGACCGGTACCGGTACGTACCGTACCAGTAAGAAAATCGGTACCCTGTCCGAAACGGTATTCAGAACATTGTTTTGAAGTGTTAAAAAATAAAGTCAAAAAGATGAGTTTTAACATGTAACTTGGTTCTGAAATGTATCCACACAGAAAAGTAATAAAACAGACTAAACAGAATAACATAAGGAGTATGTACAAGAAATAAAATAAAGCACGGTGTAATACACTACGTCGTGCGGTGTTGTAAAACGCTGCATGATGTAGCGTATTCCAATGCAGAAACTATTTTTTTGACTATTTTCTGCGTTTGAGACCCAAACTCAGTATAGAAAGACTGAGAAGGGCCTCAATCGACTCCCCTCAAAGCTAAACGTGGTTTAGCTCAAGGAAATCGATTTATACCTTTTGATCAAGACTTGGATGTGATTCAAAGTGGAGAAGTGGAGGTTGATCTTGATTGGAAATCCCTACAATCAATTGGGGTTCTGAGTTTAGGGGAGATTTGAGTGAGTTTTATAGAGAGAATGAGAAAGAAAATCACTTTGACACTGATTTTGTAAGAGCCCAACTTGTCGGTTGATATATAGAGAGAAAGAGAGGTATCTGGTTTTAATGGGTGTAAGGGGTTGTAGAGAGAGAATCAAGAGGGTGAGAGCCTAGAAAATGGCAGAGTAACTTTATTTGGAGTTGAACGAGTCCCTTCTAAACTAGAGAATCAAGAGGGTGTGTATTTATAGGCAAGAGAGCCAAGGATGAACACTACAAATAGGAGGTGTCTTCTGGGCTGAATAAAAATTACTCTCTACACCAGCAGGCGTGACCGACAACTTTTTGCAACTGTCAGAACTTTTTCCTGAAACGGCACGCGACATAAAGAGAAATGTCGTGCTGTATATTGAAATCTTGTACGGTGGAGTGATTTTTTGGAATTTTCAGAAATGCCGCGCGGTTTTCCGAGACAGTACAGTACGTTGAACTTCGCGGGGGCGCCCGGACATTCCCGAACTCGGATTTGGGCGTGGTTCAAAGAGGTTGAAAGCTTGTTGAACCCTCTTTTTAACCCAATTGGTTTCACTCAAAGGCGCTTTATACATTGAAATGTGTGCCCATTTTACCATCGGTGTGTTATGGAAAAAGTTGTTCTTTGACCAAGCAAACGCGTTTTTTTCTCTTTACAATTGAACTGGGGGCCACCCTACATGTTTGAAATGGGGTTTTCTTGAGGTTTAGAGAAGGAGTGACAAAGGAGCAACAATCCAAGCCTTGAAGGTATATTTCTTCCTTATTTCATCATTGGGAAACTTAAAGATTATTCGGAGGCCTAGATTGTGGCGTATACAGCTAGAAACATCACCACATGATAGCGGTTATCATCAAAAAAGAGTCCCCACCTAGTTTATAAGAACTAGGAAAAACAACAGATAGAGATTCCTAGTGCGGGAGCCAAAAGTATAATAAGGGAAAGGTGTTAAGCACCCCTCTTTGCCCAACCGTGAGACTGGCCCATAGTTATTCGACATGTAACTAATTCATGCTTTATTTAATTCTAAACAAGTAATCTGTTTAATTAGCCTTTACGTAGTTAATGGTGAGCCAAGAAAGTAATTGAAAGCATGCATCAGAAAAGCAAGATAAAACAAATCTATCCCAGGGAGATGGAACCCGCGGCCGGTGAATAGATGTCATAGCCGAGGGATCCTTTCTGGTTTGATGTACCGGCAGATGAATCGATGTCCCAGCCGATGTTCTTCCTCACACCAGACTAAACAACTAACAGAGAGTTAAAGTACTACGATTAGCATGCGTAAACTGAAAATAAAACGAACCAAAGGCCCATGGGCCTCACCACCTCGATCCCTTAGTGGCTTGATTGCTTCAGATTGAGGGTGATTGACTGATTTGCTTCTTGATAACCCTAGGGTTATAAGGTTTGTACTTTGGGGGTTTGATCGTTGGATTGCGGCTGCGTTCGGAAAGTAAGGGCTTTTGTAGAGGGAGTATGAGGGAGTATTTGTGCAAAATTTCGTGGCTAGAGATGGTGATTATCTGTGTTTCTTTCGAACCCTAAGGGCCTCTTTATATAGACAATTGGTGACTCACTCCGATTTATATAGACAATTGGTGACTCACTCCGACCAATCAAATGGCGTGAATCAATAAGGAATTATAGGGCAATAAGATCTCTAGATGAATCTGCTGTCGTAGCCTGAATGCATCGGAATTTGGCTGCTAGGGTTTTGGTGATCGGATCAAACGTATGACAGATCATTCTAGAATTCGGAAAATAGACAATATGGCGGCCGAAGGATGGATTAGGCGGCCGAAGAATTGATCTGGCTGCTGAGGAATCAATCTCTCAGAGAGATTTTCAAGCAACATGTTTCACGGGTGAAAGAATGAAGTTGAGGTCGTGAGATCAATGTTACGGCTGAAAGATGGATTTTCCTGGGTTTCTGTATTTCTGTCTGAAAGGCTATTTGGCTCTGAATTGGGTCCTCTAAGTGGCTAAAAGTACTCACGAAAAGTCCTAAGGTTCTGAAGAAGTCAATCAGCAATCACTTTATCCATTCATCATCAGGATGGTCCCAAGGTGGGACTTGAAATAATCATTAGGCCAAATTAGGTTGTCTAGAAACACAAGTCTATCAGCAGTGGATGCTATTTTGAATAGCAAGCCAGGTGACAAAGCTGCATTTTGGAATGTGGCTTGAGAACCACACCACTTTGTGCCACAAGACCTTGGGAAAGGGAGTTCTCAACTTGTCCCAAAGAGAGGCAATTGTGAAGAGAGGGGCAATTGTGAACTGTTCATTAGAAGTAAGAGTCCACCTAGTTTGATCAGCCCCATTCAATCTGGACTGAACAAGAGGGGGTAGAGTGTTTCTCACCTCATTAAGCTCAAAAGTTTGGGTAATGCAGAACACCCAATTTGAATTAAGAATGATGTGAGATACAACAGCATCCTTTGGGATACCAGAGTTATATGTAATTTTAGAGCCATATTTAACCATTAAAGGGCCAAGAGGATGCCAATTGTCATACCAGAAGAATGTGCAATTCTCATTTCCTAGAATACTAAGAATATATGGTTGAACTAGAGGTCTGAGAGTCAACAGCTTTCTCCAGACCCAAGAGCAATCACTAGGAATTTTTAAATTCCAAAAACTCCTTCATTTTAGTAAATATGATTTGACCCACTAGCACCACATAGAGTGTTCATCCCCAGAGATAAGAAACCAAACATGCTTCACAATGGTAGCCTTGTTCCAAATTTGCATTGATTTGAAACCAAGGCCCCCCTCCTTTCTTGGGGAGCACAGATGATCCCAAGAGACCTTAGCACCAGTTTTCTTTAGATCGGGACCAGACCAAAGAAATGCTTGAAAGATTAACTCAACTTCCTTGATTACCTTTTTGGGAATGATAAACAAAGAAGGCCAATAAATTTTAATGGAAAAAGAACATTCTTTATTAATTGAACCCTACCGCATAGGTGAGGCCTCTGTTAGTCCAAGTCTTAGTTCTGGCAATCATGCTCTTTACTAAACGCTGACAATCAGAGGCTTTGAGTTTAGTGGAGAGGAGGGGCACTCCCAAATACTTAACAGGAAGTGAGCCCTCCTTAAACCTTAATACATTTAGAATGCTCAGACTAGTGGTAGTGTTTACCCCAGAAAAATAGATACTACTTTTCTCAGGGCTAGGGGATAGACTTGACAAGGCTTGGAACTCAGTGAGAACGTCTTGAATATGGTTGATTGAAGATAGCTCACCCTTACAAAAAATCATAAGATCATCAGCAAAGCCAAGATTGATGATCTTAGTATTCCCACACCTCCAATGAAAATGGAAATAAGAAAGCAGGGATTTTTCTCTAAGTAGACAAGTGAGAATTTCCATCACAATGTCAAGGAGGTGTGAGGACAGAGGATCTCCTTGCCTTAGAACTTTATGCCCTATAATGAAGCCAGTGGCTTCCCCATTGATGCTAAGAGAATAGTTAGCAGTGGTAACACAAGCTTGCCCATTTTGTCATTGTTGGATGGAAATTCATAGAGGATAGGATATCCCAGAGAAAATTCCATCTAACATTATCATAAGCTTTCCTGATGTTTACTTTCATTGCACATCTTGGGGAGGATGAAGATTTATGATACCCTCTCATGAGTTCTTCAGTAAGGAAGATGTTATCAGCAATTATCCTCCCCTTAACAAATCCTGATTGAACAGGATCAATTAGCACAGGGAGGACATTTTGTAATCTTTTAACAAGTGTAGACACCTCCCAAATGGGGTATCTTCATACAGATTGATTAAGTTTGTTTGGTTCCACTTCATTAACCAAGATCGTGGATATTCCCATGGCTAGGAACATCACCACATGATAACGGTTATCATCAAAATAGAGTCGCCATCTAGTTTATAAAAACTAGGAAAAAGATAGAGATTCCGGGTACGGGAGCCAAGAGTACAATAAGGGGAAAATGTTAATCACCTCTCTTTGCCTAGTCGTAAGACTGGCCCATAATCGTTCAACATATGATTAGTACTTGTTTCATTTAATTCTAAACACGTAAATTGATTATAGCTTTTAGCAATTGATAAGGTGAGTCAGAACGATGATTGAAGCATGCATCAAAATAAGCAGAAAACAAATAGGCTGTCCGAGAGAATGGATCTCTCGGCCGGTGAAGGGAGGTCACGGCCGAAGGATCCCACTAGATTGATATATCGGCCGAGGGATCGATGCCTTAGCCGATGTTCTTCCTTACACCAGACTAAATGATTAACAAAAAATCAAAACGCTACGATTAATGTACAAAAGCATGAAATAAACCAAACCATAGGCTCCTGGGCCTCTCCACCTTGATCCCTCAGTTTCTTGATTGCTTCGGATTGAGGATGATTGACTGATTTGCTTCTCGAAAACCCTAGGGTTAGGGTTTGTACTTCGAGGGTTTGATTGTCGGATTGCAACTGCCTTCAGAAGGTTAGGGCTTTTGTAGAAGGGATATGAGAGAGTGTTTTTGCATAATTTTGTGGCTAGAGAAGGGTGAATTGTGATGTGTATTTCAGAACCCTAAGTGCCTCTTTACATAGGTAATTGGTGACTCACTCCAGCCAATTAAATGGCATGAATCAATAAGATAGTATAGGGTAATAGGATCTTTAGATGAAATCTGCTTTGTAGCACGAACACATCGGAAAAAGACTGCTAGGGTTTTGAGAACGGATCAAACGTTTGACAGAACATTTCAGAATCTGAAAAATAGACGATTTGGCCGCCGAGTGATAGATGTGGCGGCCGAAGAATTGATCTAGCTACCGAGAAATCGATCTCTTAGGGAGATTTTCAAGCAACATGTTTCACAAGGTGAAAGAATGATGTTGAGGCCGTGAGATAGATCTTGCAGCTGACAGATAGATTTTCCTAGGATGCTGTATTTCTATCTGAAAGGCTATATGGCTCTGAATTGGGTCTTCTAAGTGGCTAAAAGTACTCACTAAAAGTCCATGGTTTTACTAGAAGTCAATCAGCAATCACTGTATCCATTCATCATCGGGATGGTCCCCAAGGTGGGACTTGAATAATCGTTAGGCCAAATTGGAGTGTCTACAGATGCCCCTCTTTGATTGAACTTAGACAGATCCGAAACATGTTTAAGTAAGAGTCCAAGCTGTAAAACAAATTCAATTTGGTCAAACCACTATTCCAAGAGTTTTTGAAAAAGGGTTTTAGTTATGGTCGGGCTGGGAGGTTGCCTACGTAATACACAAGGGAAATTCAAACCAATTGTAGTTCGAGGGGTAATAAAAAGAAAAATGTTCAAAGGGTTAGAGACAGAAGACGTACCTTCAGGCTTAAAAACCGAAGTGCAGCGTGAGCGATGTCAGGATTTTGGTAGAGAGTAGTTGAAGGAGCGCGGGGCTACCGAGGAAATTTTTGCGGAGAGCATCTTCAGTATTTTGGGGTAGATTAATACACGGCGCGTGAGTCATTTGCTTTTCATGATCATCCGTACTTTGACTGAGGGCAACTCGGTTAGGTAGCCTATCTTTACGAATGAGCTTGATGGAATAGATGTAATTAGGGTGGAATCCAACCATCTTCTGGAGACGATCGGACGCCGATTTTGAGATATGGGGGGCACTAAGCTAGTAACTCGAGCGTGGAGCTTAAGGTGACAGAGTCGAGGCGCGGAGCCAGTTGCAGTCATGAGGCAAGAGCCTGAGGAATCGGAGCTTGGAGCTTGAAGCAATGGAGTCAAGGCGCGGAACTGGTATTAATCGTAAGGCGAGAGCCTGAGAGCTGAAGCTTAGAGCTTGAAGTGATGGATCCGAGACGTAGAGCTAGTATCGATCGTAAGGCAAGCGCCTTAGGGGTCGAAATGTGAAGCTTGAAATGATGGAACCGAGGCGTAGAGCTGGTATTGATTGTCAGAGCATAGAGCTTGAGATGATAAAACCGAGGCTTAGAGCCTGTTGTATGCAGGATTGACCTATTTCATGAGAGAGAGAGAGAGAGAGAGAGATGGATGCAGAACATAGTATATGATGATAGTTAGATGTGAACAAATATGATGATAGTGATGTAATAATTAATGTAGACTCGATGTGTTAATGGTGATGCAATTTGTGCACGGGCCAGTGCGTGAGTGTGTGTTTTAAACGTAGAGCTTCTTTCAAGTTCTAGACTTGAGCATTCGGAGCGTAGAGCTCGAGCATTCGGAGCGTAGAGCTCGAGCATTCGGAGCGTAGAGTCCGAGCATTCAAAGTACAAGCTTTGAGCATCTAGTACGCAGTGGTCGGGCATTCAAGTGTAGAACTTGAGCATCCAGTACACAGTGGTTGGGCATTCGAAGAGTTTCGAGCGTTCAAAGTGTTGGACTTTGAGCATTCAAGCATAGAGCTTGAGAACAGATGATATCTTGTCGAATGTTAAGGCATGGAGCCTGTTGAGATAGTGGGCTTGAGAATGCGAGCGTAGAGCTGCTGAGATTATGAAGCTATTGAGTAGTGGGTGTAGAGCCGCTGAGTAATGGGCATAGAGCCGTTGAACAAATGGGCGTGGAGCCACTAAGTAGTGGGCGTAGAGCCGTTGAATGACAGATAACGAGTGTAGAGCTGCTGAGATGGATAATGAGTTTATGGGCATAGGGCCGCTGAGTTGTGAGCATGGAGATGCTTAAATGATCCTGGGGGTATTGATAGTGAGCGTAGAGTTGCTAATTTGATGGAGATGGTATGCTTGGAATTGCTGAGATAGCAAAAATGGGCGTAGAGCTGCTGAGATGGTGGAACTGTAGCTTGATGGTAGTATGCATGAGGTAGATAGTGAACACAGAACTGCTGAGATATTGAGCTTGGAGCTGCTGAATGGTTCAAGAGTTGTAGAGGAGCTTAAAGAAGTGAATTTAGGGGGCTGAGCATGAGATGCGATGGCTATCATACTTCCGTAGTATAGCAATTGGAGCAAAGAGCCCCAAGTCTGAAGTATCAAGAGGATCCTTGGTTTCTGCAAGTGAGAGCTTGGAATTCATAGTTGGTCAAGTGACCAGTAATTGGTGAGCTTGTTTCTACAGTGAGAGCCTCGGAGAATTCCAAAATGGATTTGAAACTGGTGCTTGATTTTCCCTGTGCTTAGGGATGCCCTCAAGGCTAGTTCTGACCAAATATTATTTGCTCGCAGGTTACCCCAAGGCTGATTCAATCATTGTTCATCATAGGTTCTATTAGTCGAGGACCCAGAATTTCATAATCGCTTGAGTTGGTGCATTGGGCAAGATCTAACGTAGTTATGGGGAAATAGTTTGGAGGGCAAGGAGATCGATTCTCGGCCAAGTAATCGATGTCTCTGCCGAGGAATCGATGACTGAGCCGTGAGAATGCGAACAGTCAGGAAATCGATTTAAGTTCGGTTTAATCGATCTCGCGGTTCATTTAATCTTTTCTCCTCTACACTCATTTCACTTGCCCGAAACCACTCCGTTCCTCTTCTCTGACTATCGCTGCTCCTCCAACCACCACCATTCGCTGTCGTTCTCAGCTGTGTCCTTTCTCCTCTGACCACGATGGTTTTGCCAACTTCGCCCTCTTCTATCGATGTTCCAACTTCAGTTGCGGACTCCTCCTCACACCCTGTATGTGGGTGCGATCATCCTCCTTTGGATGAGGAGTCTGTTGAAGAACTTGGTCTGTTTGTTGTAGCTACCTACGTCCTTCCTTCGCATAGGTTAGGTTTTGGTGGATTCTTGCAGTACCGCCCTTCTATTGGTGGCCTAGAGGCCAAGGTAGTTCGTAGGGAGCCTGAGCAGCACTTGAGCATTCTCAATGTTCCGGTAAGCCTTTCCGAATCTCTCGAAAGGCAAAAAGTTTTACTTCAGTTCGTGGTTAAATTTGCATGATCAAAATGAATTTTATTTGCTGGATGAAATCCCTTTCAGCTAGGGGTATGAATGAGAAGGACCCATAGTAGGTTCAAAATTGTTTTTGAAAAAGTAGAATATCTCTGCCCCCTATTTAGGCAATGCACATCAACTTGATGCCCCTAGCTTTTTATTCATTTGTGCAATCATGAGATTAACTACCTTTTTTTGTTTTTGGTTGAATTTTGCAGAGAAATAGGAGATTGGAGGATCGCGGTGGAGGCAAGGAAGTGCACAAATGGTTCTTGATGCTGCCAGAACAAGCTAAGGAGTTAGGACGTGCTGCAGGCTTTGAGGCGTTTGCTTTGAGCCTTAACCTTCCAAAGATTGATTGGTCACTAATGACCTCGCTGGTTGAGAGGTGCCAACAATACATTCCACTTCCCCTATGCTGGTGAGATGACGATTACGCCAGGTGACTTCTCTTTGCTTGCTGGCCTACGAGTAGGTGGAGTTCCTTTTTGGATTGCTCCGAAGATTTGGCAGCGGGAAGGAGCTTTGGAGTGGTTCTTGGGCAAAGTGCCTCCTCTTTACTCACGCGGTCATCTTGACGTCTCTTGGCTGAGCAAGACTTTTATGAAGGCCGATATTTTGACTCAGGTGAGCGTTGAATAGTTGACACAGGCTTTCTTTCTCTACCACCTCAGGCAGACATTATTTGCCAATAAGGATAGCTCGGTACACGCACAGTTTTTGGCCCCTTTGTAGTATTTGAAGGTTGCTTGGGAGTTCGACTAGGGGGCATCTGCTTTGGCCACTTTGTATGGCAATCTTAAAGCTTGTTCACGGGACAAGAGTCTCATCCTCGGCGATCACTACCGAGTGCTTGAGGTATACCTTTCTTTCTCTTCCTTCTTTCTCATTTTGACTTTTCCTGGTGTTGAATCTATTTGTTAATCCGTCTTTCAGCTCTGGGCTTTTAAGCATCTGCTTCAGTTTTCGACTGACACCAAACATGAGGATGCAAACTGTGTAGCTCACAACGAGCAATGGTTGGTGGGGCAACGGAAGCCGCAATCACCTATTCTGAGCCTTCCTGAGTGGCGGCGGGTTTTGGACCGGTTGATGGTCAACCAGGTACCTCTCTTTTCTTCTTGTATTTCTTGTCTTTGGAATTCTTATGTCTTTGTATTGTAACTGATTTGGCCTTATTTGCAGGTGCGGTTTGATGCTTGGGGGGGTGTACCAGAGGATGCCCCTCTTGCACGTTCCAGCGTTCTGGACCGTAATCGTAGCTTGTTCGAGGGCCCCTTTTGCCGAGCCTAGTACTTATGTGATCGGGTGGCTAGTCAGTGGCGCCCACGCGTGGAGGCTCTTCAGTTTGTTCCTCCTACCCCTCCAACATCGATGAGGTCTACTTCCTCAATGTCTAAGGAAGACTTGAGGAATGCTTGGATTAGAGACTGGGCGAGCTTGCTTCTTCAGGCGGGAGACTACGTGGAGTACTGTTGCCTTTTCTTGGCTCCACCAGCTACTGCTTCTGTTACTGCTGTTTGGCCACGAGCCCCTTCCTTTGTCTCTTTCCATTCTACCAATGGAGAGGAGGAGTGCTTGGCGCTTACTCCTTGTTCGACTCAGCTTTATACGTTACCGGCCGGAGCTTCACAGGTATTTCAGTTTCCATTGCTTTATCATTGTATACTATGTTCAAATGCTTGAAATGCTGGTTATCCCATAGGTACCTGCTAAGATAGTGCGCAGGAATGGCTGCATGCTTATCAGAGTGTGGAGGCTTTGGTTCAGAGGCAACGCTGTCGAATCCTCGAGGTATGGTTCTCTTTCATGCTTCTTTGCTTTGCATCCCTTCTTGAATTTGAGTGCTTGTATTCTTTTTCTTGCACCTTGAGACTGAGCAAGTACTAACTGCCAATGGGGAGGACATGGGAACCAGTGAGCAATCCCCTTTTTCATCCCAGGGATCGTCTCGGAGATGCCATCATGACTAGCTTTAAGATTTTCCTATTCATAGTTAGCGAAAAACCAGCATAAATTGTACGTATATTGTGAAAGCAACCACAGCGGTGATTTTTGTAATCAAGCTTTTTGTTCATGAAATGAGAAATGCTTTTCTTGCCCCTAAATGTCTTGAGTTTGCATGTAATAGTCAGAACATGGCTTTTTAAAATTGTTTTGAACAAATTACCCAAAAAAATATTATTTTGAATAGGTATCTGCTTGTTTTTTTTGTTTTGACAAGCAACGAGAGTTGACAACTCTGAAAATAGTTTTATAGCAAATTGTTATGCGATAGGTGTGAAACGAGTTAGCGGTAGTGGAATTGACTAGACGGCTGAGGAATCGATGTCTTGGCCGATACATCAATCTTTCAACCGTTACTTCCATTTTCTAAAAAAAGCTAGATTTTGTTTTAACCAAGTGGCATCCTCTTTTCTCTTCCTGCTTGACTTTGATTTTGTGTCTTTCATTTGCCTTTGCTATGTTCCATGATCTCTTTGCCAAATTCGGGAATTTTCGAGGCATCCTGTCTATTGTATTGACGACCTTTAGGTTAGGGGGGATGAACAATAATTCTCGTGTCCTTTGCTCTTGTCAATTCCTTGCGAAAAGCATACTCATCTTTTGCGAGCTCAATACACAAGGTTAGCTATACCTATCATTGAATACAAACCTCTTGATATCTTTCCTTCTCTCCATATGTTTAGGCCGCATCTCAAAGTGAGATTGCCTACATATCCCAATTAGGGAATCAGGCCTTTTACGTAGTTCGACAATCACAACCTTTGAGGTTGGGTTTCCACTATTGGTTTTTCTCCTCACATGTTCTGAATTTCGCCTAGGTTACCTAATGGAGGTTGAGTCCCTAGTGAGCTTTTCTTTGGATGCCTTAACTTTTGCCTAGGCTACGCTTTTTCAGTTTCTTGCCCTAGCAGGCTTTGCTCTTATTTTTGCTTGAGTTCTTAGGTTAACCCAACGAGCATTTCTCACAAGGGGGCTTCTGTTTTTGGAGAGGAATTTGGTGGAGATATTTTTTTGAAAAATCTCCCTTTTGTCACTAGTACCTAGTGGTATGTCAAAAGGGAATTATCCGATTACCGCCTATGATGGGCTAGTTAAAAGACTGGTACCCTTTAACAACGGAGCACCCTTGAGACTACACAAACCTTACATGTATTAGAGAGCCATAGACCTTATCAAAATAAGACAAGAACCCGCAGGTTAAGGAATTTTCCTGCATTTTGCTTTAAAGTTCTTCCTCACACCCTGTATCGTTTGTCATTGTAACATCTCTTTCTGTGTAAAAGGGTTGGGATTTTCAACCCAAATTCTAACCCTATACAGCCAAGTACTGATTTGCAGGTATTTCACTTTTAAAGCACGTACGATAGGTAAAACAAAGAAGCAACCATAGCCAGTTTTATACTCTTACAACACCTGAAGCTACGCCATACAGAGGTCTTTATAGCCGTCCCGCCTGTCATCCTCACCTGTCAGAACAACTACACCACAACAGTCCCAATCACTTCTTGGGACTTTGTGGTCATCTTCTCAGCAAACCCAATCATCTACCAATCCCCAAGTTTCACCAAGCTATCCTCTCACTCCCATTTCAAGAATGGCAGACAGTGACGCCACTATAGCTGAACTTCGAGGTCGAATCACTTATCTACTAGCCGAGAAAGCAGTAAGAGATGCTGAAGACAAGAAGGACGAGGAATAAGCAGAAAATCCTCATAAAGTGGTATTGATAGAAAACCTTGAATTGACCAAGCAAGTCAAGGAGATCAAACACGCCTTGGCTCGTTCCCAGGGGGACCAAATTCTGGACTTTGAAGAGCTTTGCCTTTTTTCAGATTCTCAACTGCCTGAGAAGTTCAAGATGCCAAATATCGAGAAATTCAATGGAACTAGTAATCCAACCAGCCATGTCAGTCATGTTATCAATACACTAAAACGAATGGGTTTGAATGAGAGCTCATTGCTCAGTTATTCCAAAGGACTCTCACTGGAAGCGCTCTCGATTGGTTCCACACTTTGAAATTTGTGAACTATCATACTTGGCCAGAAAATTGCCAATGCCTATGTCAAGGTATATGCATACAATGCCCAAATTGAATTAACCACCTGAGATTTGGAAATGACCAAGCAAGAGTCAAACGAAGATTTTGCTACCTTTGTGGCAAGAT
Source organism: Rhododendron simsii (assembly GCA_014282245.1). Taxonomy (NCBI): domain Eukaryota; kingdom Viridiplantae; phylum Streptophyta; class Magnoliopsida; order Ericales; family Ericaceae; genus Rhododendron; species Rhododendron simsii. The sequence goes on from CM024961.1 coordinate 17,121,479, forward strand.
GGAGAGAAAAGGCTGCCAAGATGAAAAACCGTAATTTTGAGGAAGATCAAGTGAGGATAGTTGTCAAAAGCTTGTAGCCTAAGTATCTCAGGCATATCTACACTCAAGCTATCACCGACTTCAAACGCCTACATGCTATTGGGCTACAGATTGAAGATGGAATCAAGCTGGGGTTCATTGGGAAAGAAGAAGATCCTCCTCCACCCAAGAAAACCTTCCCAACCTGTGCATCTCATGCCTCGGTAAACACTCTTGACCCAGCCTTACCTCAAGACCCTTTCCAAGCAAGCTCATCCCGGAACTCAAATCGCCATCGCCGCAAACCCTCTTTATATGAGCTCATCCCAAGCCTTAACTATTCTAAGCCATCAAGGGCATCTGAAGCCCTTGAATAACCCACCACCTCAGCCACCTCACGGCCCAAACTATGATGCCAACAAACAGTGTGCTTACCATCAACACCCTGGGCATGAAACAGACCACTGCATGCATCTTCGTCATGATATCCAGGATCTCATTGATAGCCAAGCTATAAAGCCACCAAAGCCTAACGTGCAATTCAACCCACTCCCCACTCATAATGCTGAACCACCATCTCGAAATATCAATCTCATAAGCCTATCCAACAACTCCACATATAACCCAACCCAATTCATCATCCCAACTACCCAAGCCAAACCAAACCAATCTAGACTAAGCCTTATGTCTCAATCACTTGGGGTCGGCTACATGAATCCTTTTCCGATATTGAGCTCTGTCAAGGGCCACTTGTTCACACAAACCTACTATACTCATATCGTTGCGCACCACAGCATCTAACGTCAATTTTGGTCTACCCCTCCCTGTAGCATTGCTACCCAAAGCTATCCTATTCGCTCTCTTAACTACTCTATCTCCTGGTCTACGGTAGACATGCCCAAACCACCTTAGCCTATTTTCCCTCAACTTCTCTTCATGGGTGCTACACCTACCATCTCACGAACTATTTCATTTCTAATCCTGTCTCTTCTACTCTTACCACACATCCACCTCAACATTCTCATTTCTGCTACACTCATCTTGTTCACCTGAAGTTTCTTAATAGGCCAACATTCTGTCCCGTAAAGCATTGCTGGTCTGATGGCAATTCCATAGAATTTTCCCTTCAATTTTTTGGGTACCCTCTTGTCACACAGTACACCAGTAGCGCTCCTGCACTTGAGCCACCCCACTTGGGTCCTATGAGTCACATCATCGGCAATCTCTCCATTTCTACTAATGATTGAACCCAAGTACCTAAAATGATCACTCTTAGGTATCTCATGGTCTTGGATCATCACTCTTTCTTCGTGCGCACTGCTGGTACCAGTAAACTTGCACACCATATACTCAGTTTTACTTCTACTTATTCGAAAACCCTTTGACTCTAATGCTTCCCTCCAAATTTCTAGTTTTGTATTAACACCTCTAGCGGTTTCATCTATGAGGACATTGTCATCTGCAAACATAATACACCATGGGATATCTTCCTGAAATTGTCTAGTCAATTCATCCATAACTAAGGCAAAAAGGTACGGGCTCAAGGCTGACCCTTGATGCAATCCAACAGTGATTGGGAATTCACTCGCTTCCCCTACTGGTGATTGAATGGTAGTGACGGCACCTTCATACATGTCTCTAATCACCTCGATATACCCTTTGGTCACTCCCTTTCTCTCTAGAACCCACCATATGATGTCTCTAGGCACCCTATCATAGGCCTTTTCTAAGTCTATGAAAACCATATGGAGATCCTTTTTCTTTGCTCTGTGTTTTTCTACCATTCTCCTTAATAGGTAGACAGCTTCCATGGTTGATCTTCCAGGCATGAAACCAAACTGTTTCTCTGACACCGTAATCGCCATCCTCAAGCGATACTCAATAACTTTTTCCCACAACTACATCGTATGACTCATCAATTTAATACCTCTATAGTTGTTGCAGCTTTGGATATCTCCTTCTCCAAACCATCTTTGATTTTCTCTAAGCATAATGGGTGTCTTGTGATGAAAGAGGAGTTCAATTTCCCTTACATATGTGCAATTGATGATGGGGATTGGTGGTTGGAAGTATGCCAAGCCCTGCCAAACGATTGGGAAACCAAAAGAATTGAGCCTGCAGATCCTTGGAGCACCCGGGGAGAGGAGATAGGTCATCTCACCTGAAGTAGAAGGGCGTACAAGCTGCCCAAGCTTAGTGGAGAAGGCTCAGTCACAACCCGAGTAATGGAGGAAGAAGAAGAAGAAGAAAGCCAAGGAATGGAACCTGAAGAAGACAGGGTATTAAGACAACTGAAGAAAATTGAAGCTGATATCTCTATCTGGGGACTACTCATGTCTTCTTATGAGCATCGCAATTCCTTCGTCAAGACCTTGGAAAAAGCCAAAGTTCCCATCGATATCACTCCTGAGAATCTGGTAGGCGTTATAATGGCATCCAAAGTGCCAAAACAAACAATAGCTTTCACTGACAAAGATCTACCTCCTGAAAGTCTTGCAAACAACAAACCTCTATACATCTCCCTTAAGTGTCTCACTAAGTGGAACCCAATGATTTTGGTGGACAACGGGTCCGCTTTGAAGGTATGCCCTCAAAGAACCCTCGACAAGGTAGGGGTTGATACTATTGACATACACCCCTCGAGCCAAGGCGTAAGGGGGTATAACAATTCAAAGAGAAGAGTGGTTGGGTGTGTTACCCTACCAGTGGAAGTGGAAAAGATCAAGAGAAATGTGGAATTTCATGTCATGGACATACCAGCCTCCTTCAATCTCTTATTGGGAAGGCCTTGGCTACATGACACTGGAGCAGCACCTTCCACTTTACATCGAAAAGTTAAGTTTGTAGTAGACGGAAGGGTTGTGACCATTCTAGGCGACTCATCGATCCGAACTCATTTTGATACACCTGTGCAAGAAGCAGGGGCCGAGGAAACCTTTCTTATTGGGTTCAGTCTTGAGGAAGCAACCACCGTACAAGCTTTGATGGCTAAGTCAGGAGAAGGTTGTTCATAAGCAATTTCTCACATTGCTTAGGGCTGAGGAGAGTCTAGCAAAGCAGAAATCTAGAATTCAATGGCTGAGACTGGGGGATCAGTGTACTTATTTCTTTAAGTCTGTGAGCAATTCCAGAAATAGAAGTAAGATTACCGGTCTAGTTTTGGATGATGGGTATCTCATTCTTGACTTAAAGATTATTAAGTCTAGTTTTGTCAATTTCTACACCAACTTGTTGGGTACAACGCATTCATCTCCTTATCAAGGTCTCCATAGGATTCAACAGTTAGTAAACAAGAGACTTACTGAAAATCAAAGGTTGGCTATGATAGGGGAAGTTACTGACCTTGAAATCAAGAATACATTCTGGTCTCTCAATCCTTCCAAAGCCCCTGGTCCTTTTTTTTTTTTGGATAAACCAGCTTGAAATAGAAAAAAGGGCTAACTGAATATACAGCCTACAAGGGGCATACCCCAGGAGGAAAAAGAAAGAAAATAAAGGATGCCTATGCCAAGGGGCTACATAGACTAGAGGAAAATGAACCAAGTGTTTTTTGCTCATCTAAGTAGAGGAAGAGAAAACACATGAGCTGAGTAGAATGACCACCTACCACACCGGCTCAGTACACCATACAGCTCCACAAAGTACACCAAAAATGCACCATACCAAACCAAACCAATTTGATAATGACAACACAAGTTATGAACGGGCCATAGATGGCCCATCCAAGCAATTACTCCAACTAATCAACAGTTGTAGCTCGTTACAAGAGTAAACACCCGCCAAGCATGGCATGAGATTAACCTAAGTTGCAGTAGCTTGGGCAGCTCTGTACAGAAGCAAACAGCAGCAGCCAAACAGACGCAGTAGCAGCAACAACATAGCTAATAGAGAGCATGAGATTACTCCAATTGTTTTTTGGCCTTGTACCAGCAAGCGTAAGCATAGCTAGAAAGCAAGTGACCATTGAAAAAGAGCAGCAAACAGCAGCAGCCAACAGCCGCAACAGCTAATAGCCAACAGAAACAGTAGCAAACAAACAGCAGTCGCACGAATTCAACATGGAGCTACCCTACTGACTAACAGGTAGCAACGTACAGCACAGCAGCAAAACAGCAAAATAGCAGCTCCTTTACCGTTGTTTACCAATCAGCAGCAGCATGCAAACCAATCAGATCAAAACAGAATAGAAGCCGACTGAGTAGAAGAGAGCTAAGGAAGGCCCCTTAGGAAAGCATTGACATTCCTAGGGACAACCCCCCAAGGATAGGTAAAACAAATTGATGGCTACAAACATGCAAGCCAATTGAAAACGACACACCTAACTATTTAGTCCGCAGATACAACAAGAGAGCACCAGCAGAGAACATGAACTTGATATAATGCTAAATCCAGCAGCCAATCAGATGCTCTAAGGGAGCAGCACTTAGATACAAAACCAGCTAAAACCAGCAACTATTCAGTCCGCAGATACAAAGCCGAAGAGAATGGTGCATAATGGTGGGATAAAGCTCAAAATATGTAGCAGCAGTAGCATTTATCAAATGCTCTATGGGAGTAGCACGAAGATGACTAAAACAGCTGAATCCACCAAAGGTAGCTAAACAAATGCTTAACTTGTACAACAGTAACAAACTTTTCAGTATATTGGAGTGTGAGTTCTTGGAACACAGTCACACGCACTTCCAAAGCTCACAAAACCATATTTGTTATAAATTAGTCGACCAATAACAGTAGATACTCAAAGAACAGACCACAATCATGAGCAGAAATTAGGGATAATCAAGAATGTTGGCCTAGCACTATGTTCTCACCTACTACTCCCTCGAAAGGCTCACACCTGCCACTTTCCCTCATGTGCTAGGACAAGGTTCCACAAACTCCCTCCCTAGATCTCACCGTATGTCCCCTCTACATATTACCTTCTCTCTCAAAGAAATGATGAGGCACTAGCGCACACCTCACAGGATAAACACTATGAAAAGTGGATCACACAGCATCTTCAATAAGGATCGCCAAAGAATAAGATATATACCTGATATATAGAAGTAATAGAAGCCATCTCTCCCAATTGATTGATGTGGGACTGGATCATATGAAGCCAAATCTCCTTTACTCTTTTACACTTACAGCTCACATATGCAAACATTAAAAAACAATTGAAACATGAGTCAAATACATAACAATATTGAACAGCTAACTTCCAGCATAGTGCCACTCATTAACAACCTGATCTGCTTGAATTTGGGGAATATTGGGTAAGGATAGAATCCTTGCCCTCACCATTGAGCAAATTTTATGAACAACTACCTCCCAAGTAGATGGATTCCCCTTGAATTTCCTCATATTCCTTTCAATCCACACATGATATACTGTGATTGAAAAACCCAATTTAGTGATAACAGTTTGAAGAGATTTACCCTTTGAATTTGAGAGAAGGGAGACCCAATCACTCCAAGTTCTAGAGGACGAAGAAACATGAAGTTTGGACTGGATAGAACCCCATACTAACTTAGTAAACGAGCAATTGAAGTAGAGGTGATCATGACTTTCATTTTCCAAGCAAAAACTACATTGAGCTGAAAGGGGAAGACCAAAAGACACAAGCCTATCAGCTGTAGAAAGCCTGTTCTGGATAGCCAACCAAGTGATAAAGCTACACTTGGGGATATGACCTGAAAACCACACCAACTTGTGCCACAACGCCTTAGGAAAGGAAGTTCTTAATTTGTTCCACAGAGAGGAGATCGTGAATTGACCATTAGGGGTGAGTGACCACCTGGATTGGTCCTCCTCATTCACCATGGAAGGTAACAGAGTAGGCAGAACACTCCTAATCTCGTTAAGTTCCAAAGTTTGAGTAATGGGAAAAACCCACCCAGAGTCATGAATGGTGTGGGACACAGTAGTCTCTTTTGGTAATCCTGAATCATATGTAACTCTAATGCCAAATTTGGCAATTAAAGGGCCCAAAGGATGCCAGTTATCATACCACAATGAAGTAGATTGACCATTCCCTATCACACTAAGAATATAAGGCTGCACCTTGGATCTAAGATTCAAAAGCTTTCTCCAAGCCCAAGAGCAATCCAAATCCTCAAATTCCAGAAATTCTTCCCCTTGATTAAGTAAGATTTGACCTACTGACGCCACATAAACTGCTCTCCGTTGGAGATAATATACCATATGTGTTTAGCAATGGCTGCCTAATTCCAAATTTGCATAGACTTGAATCCTAACCCTCCCTCTTGTTTAGGAGCACAAAGATGTTCCCATGAGACCTTGGCACCCGTTTTTTTAAGGTCAGGTCCAGACCAGAGAAAGGCTCTAAGAATGGATTCAACCTCCTTAATCACCTTTTTAGGGATGATGAACAAGGATGACCAATAGGTTTGGATGGTAAAGAGAACATTTTGAATCAATTGAACTCTTCCAGCATATGTAAGATCCCTATTGGTCCAAGACTTGGTTTTGGCAGTTATACGATCTACCAAACTCTGACAATCAGAAGCTTTGAGTTTGGTAGAGAGGAGGGGAACACCAAGATACTTGACAGGGAGAGAGCCTTCTTGAAATTTAAGGACATCTAAAATGCCCAGCCTAGTGCTCATGTTAACCCCAATAAAGTAAACACTACTCTTCCCAGGGCTAGGGGAGAGACCAGACAGGGCTTGGAACTCTAAGAGTGCCTCCTGTATATGGTGGATAGAGGACAACTCTCCTTTACAAAAAATCATTAAATCATCAGCAAAACAAAGGTTGATAAGTTGGTTTCTTCCACATCTCCAATGAAAGTGGAAATCAAGAAGGAGGGATTTCTCTTTTAGGAGACAAGTGAGAACTTCCATGACAATCACAAAGAGATAGGAGGATAAAGGGTCTCCTTGCCTAAGACCTTTTTTCCCAACAATGAAACCAGTGACTTCACCATTTATGCTGAGAGAATAATTAGCAGAAGTAACACAAGCTTGAAGCCAATTGATCATTGTAGGGTGAAAATTCATGGAGGACAGAACATCCCAAAGGAATTCCCATCTAACATTATCATATGCCTTCATAATATCTACTTTCATGGCACATCTGGGAGATGGAGAAGATTTGTGATATCCTCTCATAAGTTCCTGGGTGAGGAAAATATTATCAGCGATCCTTCTTCCCTTCACAAAGCCTGATTGAACAGGATCTATTAACATTGGAAGGACTGCTTGTATTCTTCTAGCAAGAATTCTAGAGATGCACTTATAAACCGTAGTACAACAGGAAATGGGTCTAAAATCCCCAACCTTTGTTGGATTAGGGACTTTAGGAACAAGAGCCACAATAGTGGTATTTACCTTTTTGAGCAATTTTCTAGACCTAAAGAAGGTCTTAACAGTTGAGGCGACTTCATGACCCATGATAGGCCAAGCCTTCTTGAAGAATCCCGCATTATAGCCATCCGGACCAGGGGCTTTGGAAGGACTAAGAGCCCAAAATGTATCCTTGACTTCCAAATCAGTAATCTCAGAAATCATTTCAGATCTTTGACTGTCTATTAATCTCTTCCTCACCACCTGTTGGACTCTTGCTTGACCCAAATAAGGAGAAGAATGGGCTGTCCCCAAGAGGGAATTGTAAAAGTTAACAAAGCTGGATTTGATAACCTTAATAGCATGTGTGAGGGACCCATCATCTAACACCAGACTAGTGAGTTTACTTTTATTTCTTATGTTACTCACAGATTTAAAGAAGTAGGAGGTGCACTGATCACCAAGTTTAAGCCACTGAATTCTGGACTTTTGCCTAGCTATACTTCCTCAGCTCTAAGCAATGATAATAAATGCCTGTGGACCACTCTCTCTTGGCTTATAATGGAAGGATTCGCCAGCTGAGAGCTCATTTTTTTCTGCAACGATTCTAGAGTTTGCTTGCAGTCAGCAACCCTTTTAGAAATATCACTAAACTCTCTAGTGTTTATCTATTTAAACTCAGCTTGCAACAACCTAAGTTTCTCACACACACAGAACATAGGATTCCCAATAATCACTCTCCTACAAACTCTTTGAACCACAGTTCAAAACTGAGGATGGTCAGCCAAAAAATCAAAAAACTTGAAGGGTTTAATAGCCTTCTTAGGCCCAGGAATGATGGTCACAATGGCTGAAGAGTGATCAGAGATTCCAGCAGTGTGAACATGGGCAGTAGAACTGCTAAAAGCTTTCATCCAATGCTCATTTACAAGGACTCTATCCAGCTTTGAACTGACAAAATGAGAGGGGTCCTGTCTATTGGCCCAAGTGAGAAAACACCCTGAATATCTAAGATCATCTAGCTCTATCGAATAAAGACACTGATTAAATTCATTCATATGAGGAGGCCAAAGTGAAGTGCCTCCAACTTTCTCAAAAGGAAACGTAATGGCATTAAAATCCCCCATAACAATCCAGGGGAAGACAGAGGTTAGATGATGCAATCTTGACCACAAGGCCTGCCTATTCAAAAAGGTGCTAGCCCCGTACACAAAAGTGGCCAAAAAAGGTGCACCCCCACATTTACTGCCTCTGTTTATCATGTATGGATTGAAAGGAATATGAGAAAATTTCAAGGGAAGTTTTGTTCTTGTGAGGTAGTTCACAAAATCTATTCCATGGTTAGAGCAAGAATTTTATCATTATCCAATTTGCAATCATTACAAGCAAACTGGGTTGTAAATGAGTGGAACATTGGTCAATAATGCATTTGCAGGTGATTGGTGTCTGGTCTTGCTATTACCTCTTGCATCTCACTTGGTTACCTACTGTGCTAGCTAGGCAAGGTGCAACAAGTCAACAAGAGGGATACTGGTTGCTAATACTTCTATTTATAAGGTATTTACCTTAATCTTATCTCTTGCATGGTTATTTTTTGCAGCTACTGAAGGTGTTTCAAGCCATGGAAGCCTTAATTCTCTACCACTTTCCTTTGGTTTGAGTGTGCTAGCTTATGTGTGAACCTGTGAGCTGTGTGCTTGAGCATCAACCTCCTTGAGAGTGGAGGTAAAAGTTAGTGGGAGTCATTTTGTGAGGGAGAGAAGAGGGAGTTAAGGACCACCCTTTTGCTTTTAGTGGATCGGTGAGTTAGGTTTCGAGGGAGTTCGAAGGGAAACAGATAAAGCATTCTCCTTTCTGCTATGGTCTTAAATTCTTCTCTTTGCTGCTTATGTTATAGAGTTGGCTGGATGGAGGCAATCCTCCATTGCAAACCTTGCTTTTGTTATATGTTAGTTGTTCTAGTAGCTGTTAGATAGATGTTTTGGCTTATCTTCATACCCTACTTTTGTTGGCCCATGGGTTTGAAGGTTCTGATTTATCTGTTTTGACATATGACAGTTGAATGTTAGTTGTTTTTGCATATCTTCCTACCTTGCTTCTAAATATTAGATGCTCTGGCAGCTATTTGAAACTGGTCTCATTTGTTGGACCGTGGTTATGACGATTCTAATTTTGGTTGGTTTTGACCTATCCATAGGGAGTTGTCCCTTGGAAAGTTTAGGCTTTTTCTAGGGGGCTTGTCCCTAGCTTTATTTTACTCCTTCTACATCTCTGTTCTGCTGTCAATTGCTGAGTCAGGACTGCTTCTAATGGATGCAGTTAACTGCTGCTGGTGGTTCCTATGATTCTGTTTTCAAGTCATCATAACTATTCTTCGGTTCTGCTTTCTGTTGTGGCTCCTTGGACATTCCAACATCTTCATTCGGGGGATAAATTATGGTGTCCCATGGTTGTGGTCATCCATTCCTGATCTAGTTAACAATCCATTAATTGAAGTGTTGCTGTTGCTGGACTGCTAAGTGTATGTTTCTGATGCGGTCTTGCTGCTATACTCTGCTACTGTTCTCTGTCGTTAAGATGGCTGTTCAGCCCGGCAGTTGTTTTGTATTTAGTAGGTTAGATTTCATGGTATTACGTTAGCTTTTGCTGGTGCCTTTAAGGCGTTGTTTTCCTTCCCTCTTACTAGATGGATTGGAAACAATGCATATCATTTAGCCTTGTAGCCATTTGGCGTAAGCAATTTTCTTTACTCTTGTTTTGTTTTGTTTTCTTTTCTTTTCCTCCTGGGTATGCCCTTTGTAGGCTGTATATTCGGTTAGCCTTTTTTCCAATTCAAGCTGATTTACCTAAAAAAAAAACCCCGTCGTACAAATGATGAAGAAGCAAAACTACTTTCCTGGATTGGGTTTAGGCAAAAGATCACAAGGCATCCCACAAATGGTTGATTTCCCACACAATCAATATGCCTTTGGTTTTGGCTATACCCCGATAGAGGCCGAGATAGAAAAGAACAAGAAAGAAAGCATGGAAAAGGCTAGGGTGAAAGGAAACATAATCAAGGAGAAGGCACTTGGGGTCCCAAAAACACTCAACGGTTGGTTTGTGACAGACGGCGAGGATTTCCCATTTTATAGCTTCGCAAAAACATGGGAAGATCCAACCACCAAACAAAGCTATCCTATAATCCAAATCTTCTTCGATCAAGAATGGACTGACAGTGACCTGGAAGAAGAACCAACAAACTCATCTCCCGTCCCCAAAGACTTGATCGAGGTGCTAGCCGAATTTGACCTAAAGATTCTGTTTGGCAAAGAAGAGGGTGAAGAAAAGTATAAAACTGTGAAAGGCAAGGAAAAAGGAGCAAACCCTGAGATGCTGCAGTAATTGCAAGATCATGACATGGCACAAACATTAAACATTACTTTTATTTCCTAAATCAAGCTAGGACATGTTTTGGGCCCCTGTTTGGGCATTTTCTATGACTAAACAAATTCCCGTTTTATCTTTCCATTTTATGCTCAATAAATGATTTGGATCTTAAATTGCAATTGCCATACACTACAGTCTCTTTGCCAAAGAAAGGGGATTTTAAGAATCAAATTCTTTATGTTGTTAACAAGAAGGAAAGAAAGGACGAGCCTTGATTGCTTAGAACTAGGTTTTTGACAAAACTTATAAAGAAGACGCTATCTCTGCATGAACACTTAGAGTTAGCTTGCCCTTCGTGAAAGTAAAACACATAGGAGACTCAGAAAAATATCTCCACCAAATTTCTCTCCAAAACACAAAAACCCTCTTATGAGAAATGTTCGCTGGGAAATCCAAAAACCCAAGCAAAAGTAAGAGCAAAAGCATGTTAGGGCAAGAAAATGCAAACAATAAGGCATTCAAAGAAAAACTCGCTAGGGACTCGACCTCCATTAGGTAACCTAGGCAAAATCAAGAGTATGTGAGGAGAAAAACCAAGAGTGGAAACCCAACTTCAAAGGTTGTGATTTTGGAACTACGTTCACGGCCTGATTCCATGATTGGGATACGTAGGCAATCTCACATTGAGATATGGCCCAAGCATGTGGAGAGAAGGAAAAGGGTCTGTACTCAATGATAGGCATAGCTAACCCTACGTATTGAGCTCGCAAAAGATGAGTTAGTCATTTTTCAAAAAAAATTGACAAAAACAAAAGGTCACGAGAGTCATTGCTCGTCCTCTCTGACTCAAAGGTCATTAACATAAGGGACGAGATATCCCAGAAATCCTAAAACTCGGCAAAGAGACTACAGGATATAGCAAAAGCAAACAAAATGTATAAATCAGATTCAAGCATAAGAAGGGAAGAACGCCACTTGGCTAAAATGAAAAATCCAGCTTCTTTAGGGAATAGAAATAGCGGCCGAAGAATGAAATTCTTGGCTGAGCAATTCATTCGTTGACCGATGTTTCGATTGACCTACCAAAGGGCAGTTATGCTGCAAAACTATTTTCAGGGTTATCAACTCTCATTGCTTGTTCAAAATAGCAAATATCTGTTCAAAACAAGTTTTAAGCTATTGCATACAATCCCGAAGCATCTCGGGGACAGAACATTAGTTTAAGTTAAAAACTCGCCAAGCACGCTGAGGTTGCTTCATAAAATACATATTCTTTTTTTTTGTTGGTAAATTAGCTTGAAATTAAAAAAAAAAGGTTAGCCAAATGTACAGCCTACAAGGGGCATACCCCAGGAGGAAAAGAAAAGGAAAAAAAAGAAAATTGAAAAAATTGCGATAACCCATGCACAACCCGCATGGAGAGTAGGGTAAAATAAATAAAATAACAAAAGTGCCATGTGTGTAGTGATCATACCCCTGTTGCACTATCCATCTAAACGGAAGGATAGTACAACGGGGTATGAAATGAAGTGATATGAATAGAACATGAAATTGAACTACTACCTGGCACATCCCGCCAGGCTAGGAAATAAAATAAATAGTCACGGCCAGAGATGACCAAAAGATAACCAACACTGAGGACTATCAGCAACATAGCAAACGGCATCAAGGTAAGCTGAACAGCTACTACAGAGGATCAAGGCACCAAGAAGAGGCTCGAACCAGAGATGTCGGCATCTGACAGGGGGCCCCACCCTACACACCACGCCCATTCCATCTGGCCTAATACTCTCTCATCCAAGCCTAAGGCTCGCAAGAAACAACCTACTCTCAGCCAACTACCAATCACCACTGTCTCCAGAGAAGGGATAAGCAAACCAAGATACTACTACTCCAATCAAACCCAGAGAACATGCATAATACCCACTTCTAAAAGAACAGCTACTACAGAGGGACTAGAAACCGAGAAGAGACTCAAATTGGAGATGACGGCATCCGACAAGGCTACCCTCCCAAGTACCTAGCACACCACGCCCATTCCATATAGACTACTCCACCCTCAACCTAATCCCCTAGGCTCGCTATAATCTAAAAGGGGAACAGAAAGAGGAACTACAAAATGTGGCCACTCGAACTGCAGGCGGACCAAGCTGCCCATTTCGATCAGTGAACTACCACCAATCTAATCAATACAGCCTGCGAAGCTATCCCTTTCAATCAGTGCACGACCACTAATCTAATCATAGACAACCCCGGAAGCTACCTATTTCAATCAGAGCCCAACTACCGATCTAGTCAATGGTAGCCGCAAAGCTATCCCTTTCAATCAGCGCAAAACTCCAATCTAACCCATGATAGCCACGAACACAACCACACTACGCACAAACACCAAGCTAACCCATGAGCCCCAAATGGGCAAAGTACCCTATAACTAAACTGGGTATGAGCCCGCAAAGGCTTAAGTGACCAGAAGCTCACCTGTTCAGTACTAAACTAGGCGTAGCCAGAATGCTAAGATTGTGTAGTGATTGGAACCCAGGAATCTTTCAGTCTTGGTCCGGCTAGCTCAATTACACCTCCTGCAGAACAGCAACTAAATAGCAGGAACCACTAGCAATTGAGAACTAGCAACTAAACAGCTACTAACAAATGACAATAGAACCAAACCGCCGGCGATCTTTTCTCGCCAACAGGTCTGGATTATGGAATGCCCAATCTCAGGCAAAACCTACTTTCTTCATCCCCAACTTAAATGGACAAAACACAAATTTGTTCCAATTGATTATACCTCCAATTGACCATGTGAAGCTCCAACTTGGCTGGATTCCACAGATGTAGTTCGGGCCCGATTAGAAGGGACCCCACCTTAGCCGTGGCCGGCTGTTGATGAAGCCCGACTCGTCCTGCAAACTTCAGCCGCAATCGCCGATTCCGAAACTGAGAGAGATCGAACTGAAAATCCCTCCTTTGCTGTAACTAGTCAAGGCCGGAGTAGTAGCAGACGCCACCATTTCCGGTGAGTTTGGACATAGCAGCTCCGACGCCATCTGCCATCAACCGAAGGACGGACCCTGAACGGCTGTGGGCTAACAGATCTGAACCCATGAACGCCGATAACTCAGAAGCCGAATGGAGTTCGAGAGCAGATCGAAATTGTGAGCACTGACCACGTTGATAACACGATCGGGAAGTGGAAAAGTAGATTCAGGCCAAAGCTATGTTCGGTGAGTCATCGTCTTCCACCTTGCACTGAACTGAGCAGCTCCGGGTCCGATCTCCGATCCAAAATGAACAGTAAACTGCGCGGTGGAAGTCAGGAGAAGAGAGGATATGAGAAGCCCTAGGGGAGGAGGAACTCCCCCCCCCCCCCACAAGCGAGAGATCGCCTGATCGCCTTCAAGATCGCCTGCTCCAGTTTAGTTTAATCTTCTTATGGATGAACAATATACATATTCTTGTCTGTTTTGGAACTAACAAATACAGGAACAAAAAGGCTAAAGTACTGCCTGCGGCCCCTCTTGGTAAAGTACTGCCTGCAGCCCCTCTTGGGTGCATGTCGAGAGGAGGAAGGACGGAAACGCTCACGAACTAAGACGTGGATCCTCCGCCCTTCACCTCCATCATTAGCCTTAGCACCTCCATCGCCAACTCTTGTACTCTCTCCATCACTGACACTAACGCTCTAAGTAGCAGACACCATCGGCATCCGCTCCGCTGCAAGCTACAAAGTACGGAATGTAGACATTCAGGTTCATACCAAAATATTGAAGGGTTTACAATTAACCCCCTCTAACTAATAGCGTCACTATCCTTCAAATAAGTGAGCATGTGACTAGCATGTGCCCATTTCCATCCAAATCCTAACAGAATGCAAACGGAAGTGAGATGGGAATGGATTTTCAATAGTTAGGGGGGGTTAAGTGTTCAATTTTATAGTTAGAGGAGGTTAAATGTCTCCGAGTGTCAGTTAGAGGGGGTTAATTGTAATTTACTCAATATTGAATGATAAAGAGGGAATCAAAGGAATACGTACCTCAGCTATTCGACTGCGTTGCCTCCGAACCAAGGCTCTGCACTCTGAAATGCACGCAACCATTCCTGAACTATGTCAACAGGCAACTGCAGAGGAAATTATGGTGTTCATTACAAAGCATACTAAGAGAAACCCAAAACAACTAAAATCCACAATATTACCTGTTGAACTCCAGTAAGAAGCACGTAGTTCTGAGTGGCACATGCAGTCAGCGTCAAGCGCTCCTCTTCTCCATTAGCATTATGGAAAGAGATGAAGCTAGGGGCCCGTGGCCAAGCAAGAGGAGCATCCGCAGTGGTAATAGTAGGCAAGGTTAGTGAGGCCAGGCAAAAGGCCGAGTAATCTCTCGCTACGAGAAAATTTGTGGCCAACTGTCTCTCAAGAGCAAGCAACAAGCTCTCTCGCGTCAAAAGATGAGTCAACCTCATACCAGCTGGAGGAGGGAGAGGAACAAGCTGCAACGCCTCTGAGTGCAGGAAGTACTGGCTCGCCACTCTTTCCCCGAGGTACCAAGCCCTCGAGAAAGGTCCTTTCAAGAGGAAGTGCTGGCTATCCAAAGCACGGGCCGAGGTCAACTCTATAGGAGCGTCGTCGAGCAAGGTGTCCCAGGGATCAAAACGTACCCGTGACGGAGGAAATA
Source organism: Rhododendron simsii (assembly GCA_014282245.1). Lineage (NCBI taxonomy): Eukaryota > Viridiplantae > Streptophyta > Magnoliopsida > Ericales > Ericaceae > Rhododendron > Rhododendron simsii. The sequence goes on from CM024961.1 coordinate 17,136,825, forward strand.
ATGCGAACATAATAGAAATATGGCATGAAAGATGAAAGGGTAAAATATGTTATACCTGATCCACCGTCAAACGGTTCAAAACTCGTCTCCAAGCCAACAAGTCCATAGTCGGCGACCGTGTCCTTCGAATTCCTTTTAACCAGCGGGCTGCCCGTGGGACAAACCTCGGCTCCCCATGCCTCATCGGAGGAGGAAACTGCAACAAATGCTCAAAAGCCCAAAGCTATAGGCAGAAACAAAGACAAAAATAAGTTATAGAAGTTAAAGAAGTAGAGAAATGACGAAGAAAGCTAAAACATATACCTTAAGGACACGGTGATGCCCACCAGGTGATAGGCTAACACCTCGAGAGCAAGCACTCAAATGCCCGTACAACATAGCCAAAGCAAGAGTCCCCTAGTAGAACTCCGCTATAGCCTCCAAGTTTACCAAAGTAGCCAAGAACTGAACGTGCACCGAGTTCTCCTTATTTCAGAATAAGGTTTAGCCAAGGAAATAAAAGAGGAAAGCTCGTACCAGCTGAGAAACAGATATCTCTGTCAAAATACCTTCCCAATCATATTGTGTCCGGAGCCATGAATAGGTGACGTGACTGCTCTCCGACACATCAGGGACTTTCCCCAAAAGGTACTCAAAAGCATCCTTCAGTTCATGGATCCGTGGATCAATAGGAAAAGGATCACCACCAACTCTCGGGCCTGTAAGCAAAGCAAAGTCGCCTGGAGTAATTGTCATCTCTCAAGCTTATGGTAAATGAAAAGTATTCCTGGCACCCCACCACCACTCCACAAGCGCTGTAATCAAACCTAACTCAGTCTTCGTAAGGTGGAAGCCGAGTATCAAGCATTCAAAACCAGCCAAGGCCACTGCATTCTTGGCATCTTGAGGAAGTCTCTCGTACCACTCATAAGCCTAGGGACAACTCCCCCACATGCGCAGTTTCTCATTTGCCTGGCAAAATATAGAAAAGGATCAATAAAATAGCAAAATTGCCCGTTGAGAAGATGGTTTGGATTTCACCCCAATTACATCAATTCCATCCAGCTCATTCGGAAAGATAGGCAACCCAACCAAGCTCCCCTCAGTCAAAGTAAGGATGATCAAGAAAAGCAATTGACTCACCCGCTGTGTATTGATGTACCCTAAAATTCTTGAGATGCGCTCCGCAAAAATTTCCCCGACAGCCCTATGCTCCTTCAACTTCTCTCCGCCAAAATCCTTGCCTAGCCTAGGTACGTTACATTACAGCTTTTTAAGCCTGAAGGTACATCTTCTGTCTCTAATCCTCCAAACTTTTTTATTTTTCTTTATTGCCCCCGAACTACGGTTGGTTTGAATTTCCCTTGTGGAATACGTAGGCAACTTCCCAACCCGACCATAACTAAAACCTTTTTCAAAAACCCTTTTCAAAAACCCTTGGAATAGTAGTTCGACCAAATTGAAGTTGTTTTACGGCTTTGACTCTTACTCAAAAATGTCTCGCGATCCGTCTAAGTTCAATCAAAGAGGGGCATCTGTAAACACCCCAATTTGGCCTAACAATTATTTCAAGTCCCACATTGGGACCATCCCGATGATGAATGGATACAGTAATTATTGATTGACTTCTTGAGAACCTTAGGACTTTTGGTGAATACTTTTAGCCACTTAGAGGACTCAATTCAGAACCAAATAGACTTTCAGACAGAAATACACAATCCCAGGAAAATCCATTTTTCGGTCGTAACATTAATTTCACGGCCTCAACTTCATTCTTTGACCTGAGAAACATTTCAAAATCTCCCTAAGAGATCGATTCCTCGTCAGCCAGATCTATTCTTCGGCCGCCTAATCCATCCTTTGGCCGCCAGATCGTCTATTTTCCAGATTCTGGAATGTTCTGTCATACGTTTGATCCAATCACCAAAACCCTAACAGCCAAATTTCGATGCGTTGGGGCTACGAAAGCAGATTCATCTAGAGATCTAATTGCCCTATAATTCCTTATTGATTCATGCCATTTGATTAGTCAGAGTGAGTCATCAATTGCCTATATAAAGAGGCCCTTAGGGTTCGAAATAAACACAGATAATCACCATCTTTGGCCACAAAATTCTGCACAAATCCTCCCTCATACTCCCTATACAAAAGCCCTAGCTTTTTGAAGGCAGCCACAATCCGACGATCAAACCCTTGAAGTACAAACCCTAACCCTTGGATTATCGAAAAGCAAATCAGTCAATCACCCTCAATCCGAAGCAATCAATCCATAAGGGATTACGGTGGTGAGGCCCAGGGGCCTTTGATTCATTTTATTTTCAGTTTATGCATGCTAATTGTAGTACTTTAACTCTCTATTAGTTGTTTAGTCTGGTGTGAGGAAGAACATCGGCTGGGTCATCGATCCATCGGCCGGTACATCAAACCATGAAGGATCCCTCGGCCGTGACATCAATTCACCAGCCGTAGGATCTGTCTCCCTGGGACAAATTTGTTTTATCTTGCTTTTTTGATGCATGTTTTCAATTACTGTCTTGGCTCACCATTAACTGCGTAAAGGCTAATTAAACAGATTACTTGATCAGAATTAAATAAAGCATGAATTAGTCAAATGTCGAACAACTTTGAGCCAGTCTCATGGCTGGGAAAGAGGGGTGCCTAACACCTTCCCCTTATTGTACTTTTGGCTCACGTACCGAGAATCTCTATCAGTTTTTCCTAGTTTTTATAAACTATGTGTTGACTCTGTTTTAATGATAACCGCTATCGTGTGGCGATGTTCCTAGCCATGGGAAAATCCACGATCTTGGTTTATGAAGCAAACAACCAACTAAACAAACAATGATCAAACTGTATGGCGATGCCCCCTCTTTGGGAGGTGTCTATAGTGTTATTTGGACTAAATCATACTCTTCAATGTAGTTTGTGTCAGGGGAGTGAAAGCCATGACCATCTCTTCTTTAATTGCCCATTCACTAAGCAGGTGTGGAATGCTATTCAGGCCAAACTTCATGTGTCATGGCCTGCTAGAACTTGGGCTGACTGGGTAACATTGTTATCAAATGTAAAAGGCAAAGCTCTTAAAAATGTGATCACTAAATTGGGTTTCAAGCTGCTGTGTATCATATATGGATTGAGAGAAATGTGAGAAAGTTCCAAAATCACTACTGTTCTTGGGATGTAGTTCATAAAATCTGCACCATGGTGAGAGCAAGGCTTTTATCACTTCCTAATTTGCCTCAATCACAAGCAAAGTGGATTGTAAATGAGTGGAACATTGTTGTTTGTTAATTTACTACGTGGTGTTACTGTATCTGTTGGTATGTGGTGTTCAATTGGACAGATTGAGTAGTCTCGCCAAAGAGGATGGGCATGAGGGATATTATCTGCTAGTACTACTATTTTCAAGGTAGTTATCTTAAACTCTGTGATGCTTTCACATGTTACTACAGGTGCATGTAACTCCAAGACGATGTGAGTGTGCCTGCTAGGGTTGTAAACGAGCCCAAAATTTGAGCTCGAGCTCGGCTCGAGCCTTAACGAGCCGAGCCCTTATCGAGCTGAGCTAAGTCATTTATTAAATGAGCCTCTTTAATCGAGCCGAGCCACCCTTAACAAACTGAGTTTTTGTCAAACAAGCGGAGCCGAGCTAGGGTCATTTACTTAAATGAGTCAAAAACTCCAGCTCGAGCTCCTTTACTAAATGAGCTGAGCCGAACCGAGCCTTAATGAGCTGAACCGAGCTTGCGACCTGCTCATTTCGTTCACAACCCTAGTGCCAGCATATGTGTGAACCTATGAGCTGTGTGATTGAACCCTAATCTTCTTATGAGAGGAGGTACTAATTAGAGGGAGGCATCTTGTAAGGGAGAGAGTAGGGAGTTGAAGACCATCGTATTGCTCTAGATTGTTGGTGAATTAGGCCTCGAGGGAGGAGTAGAGTGAGCAGATAAGCAATAGGCTCTCTGGTTCCTTATTGTGTCCTTCAATGATCTGGTATAGTTGGGTGTGGCCTTTTGCACCCTGTTCCATTACAAAGAAGTCTGTCCCTATGTTATTTAGATTTGTCATTTAACTGCCATTGGTTGGAAACAGTTGATGTATGGGTTTTCATTTATCCTAAAGCTGCCCATGGGAACGATTCACCTCACTCCACCAGCCTTGTTTACAAATCTGGTGTCCAAACCTGGATTGTACGTTGCTTAATAGTCCATTTTAGTACTTAGGATGGAAGGCTTTGTGTACATAATCTGGAAGTATTGTAGTTATTGATTGTATCTTGTTAGTTTCATGTTGTTATGCTCATGCCTATCCCTAGGGGGACGTCCCTTGGAATGTTTATTCTCTTGCTAGGGGGGATGTCCCTAGATGCTTTAGGGGGTGTCATTAACAGCTTGGAATTATTTTTGGGAGTTTGCAACAGATAGCATCTGGATGGTGTTCTATTTTGGGAGTTGTATGTTGTAGACACCCTATTCTGGACCATCAAGATAATATCAATTTGCGATCTTTTTATCCCCAATGATGATTGAGGTCCAGATTATTTCGAGGCCGACGGTGTGTTTTTGAGCTTTGAGGGTTCCGAACCTCGTTCAAACCCATTTCAAACCCTTTTCAAAAACCCTTCAAGCCAGAGCCAAACGGCCTCAGCAAAACCTACTTGCTTAAGCCAGTACTGTGCTGGCGTGCGCTAGTAAACTGCCACGTGTCAGTCATCGACCGTTGACTCAGTTATAACTGGTGCACACAAGTCACGTCTTGGCGTACGTCAGTCAAATCCAGTCAAAGCATCACTATTCAACAATGTGCTCGAGATTTTTGCGGCCACCCAGTACAATCTACAGTTCCCCTGATGATTACACTCGGCAGGGACGTCCCGCTCTCTCTCCTACATCCCCCATCATCTAGTCCCATGCATTAAATGCATGGGAAGCTCTCTCCACTAACCTAACCAGCCCCTAACCCAACTGATCAGCCCTCATTCAGTCATCTCACCCCCTATAAATACCCCCCTTGCATTTATATGCAAGGGGTTACCACCATCAAAGAGCTCTCAACCTTCCTTTCTTTGTTTTGCTTCTTCTTTCTCCATTGAAAGAGTAAGTAAAGGAAAGAACCTTTCCATATACTTTAGCACACTCATACTCACACCCATTCATCCTCTAAACCTCAAGATCAAGCTCAAAACCACCATCAAACTTCATCTAAAAGGTATATCACCTTTTATTTCGTAAACTGTTCCGACCCCTATGGGGAGCCATTGAGGTTCAATTTGGTAATCAATACTAGTCCTGGCCTTTAAATAGCAAAATATTAAAGATCGTATGAGATGAGCAATGGCGCACGCCAGTCTTATAAAGCCATACGCCATTCATGGTAACGCGTGCACACAGGCGTGGGGATCACTGGACACCTATTTCTTGCTTATATTTTGCTTTTATCACCTTGTTGCATGCTAAAAACCGGTCTATTGATTTCTGTACTTTAGAACTGCTTAGCTGTAATGTTTAGTAATCGCTCTTTATCTGCTCTAGAAGGCCACTGGGATCTGTCTGGTCATGGTCAAGAGCCCAGATGGTGCAATGCCAAGCACTGGATAAGAGATGTAACTGGCGTACGGTTTCATACGACTAGCGTACGACAGTTATCCCAAAATCCAGTGGCTAGCCCTGGCATCTTAGTTTATTCTTGGCCTCTTATATGTTCCCACACTGTTTATGGGGTGTTCTGCTTATTTTCATGGCTTAAAGCCATTTCATCTGTCTGTAATCTGTATATATGCTGATCTTAAACTGCGTGGCTTGTCCTGGGTGTGCACTGGTCCCTTCCAGAGCCCAGAGGGTTGAAAAGAAGCATTGTGGGTTTGTGACAACTGGAGTACGCCAGTATTATTGTGGCGTGCGCAGGTTTTACTAGCATGCAGTGGCCTGGCCAGTGCATGCTGGTGTGTTGTCTGCGCAAATCCTTTCAGGATAGCGTACCTCAGCTTGTAATCACTCACACAAGTGCTTGTCCTCAATCTATTCCTTATATCCATCATTTCAATCCATCATCCATAAAACATTTTTGCCATATAAATGCAAACTGTTACAGTTTTAATCCCCCTTAACTGTTCCACGCCCTAACTGGCTGAAAAATGATTAAATGAGAGAAAAAACACAAATGATTTACAAGCCTGTGTAGAGACCAAACTCCGGATTGGCGAGAGGGGTGCCATAAAACCCTTCCCCTCTCGTAACCTGGCTGCCGAACCTCAGATATCGAAGGTGATGACGGACTGGTCTACGCCTTTTCAAAATCAAACACCGTAGCAAAAAGTTTCAAGTTCGGTTCCTTGGGTGTTTCACTGCTAAAACTCATTTTCAAAAAGCGGGACCGCACCCAAATTTTTCGTAAAATTTTCGAGGGCGCGTGCCCACAGTGGCGACTCTGCTGGGGAAACACTGCATTAATTGATATTTGGAAATTAATACATCAATGAACATTTTTTTCAAAAGTTTGTCAAAACAGTACGCTCCGTGCTGCTGAAGAACGGAATGGTAACGTAACAGGATCTCAGCATCCGACCAATCGGAACTGGAGCTTTTACTATTATTCACTTGTGTAGTTTTTCTCCTAGTATTGATTAATAAAAGTGAGCCAAACTCCAAAAGACGTTTTTCAAAACCTTGCGTTTCTCTCTCAAATCATTATTCGGCATTCTCCATTTTTGCATCAATGTAGGTCAGCCCCGTTGAGGTGTTTTGGGTAACCGGCACAGTTTACTGGAGCCCGGGGTCCTCGTATGCCCAACAACCTTGGACGATGATGAGTTGTAATACCGCTCAACCGTTGCTTTGCTAAACGCGTTGCAGCGAGAGGTATACCGCGGCTCTAGTCAGAGGGACCACTCTAAGCCAAAACCAACCTCTACATGCGTACAAAGCACTAGAACCTTCCAAACTAAGACAGGAACCTACAGGGCAGGATTACTTGCATCTAACCCCATATACTGTCTATATGTTACTGCTTTCCATATCGCATGCCTGTACATACATTCATACCGTTTTGCGTAGGAGCATGCTAAGGCGGCTTTTAGGTCTTCTTTTGTCGACTCTGTCTTATGCCAATTAGGGCGTTGTCGTGAACCAATGACGAGTCATGCATATCAAGGGTGCATGTTGTCAAATTTTCAAAATCCTTGGATCAACAAAACTTTGGGAAATTAATGCTTTCTAAGATCTTGTCTAAACCCAATCGAAGTTTCAAACAGAAAGCTAAGAACAACAGAGAGGATGTCGTGATACTTACACCATCCAGGTTAAAAGTGCTAATCACTTACACCGCTTAGGCTCCGACACAGTGCTGCTTACGCCGCTTCGGTTACGGTATCACGCCATCTACGCCAAAGTTGTTCCGAACTCAAATATTGAAACTTCGAGGAAAGGAATAGCCAAGGTTTAGGCTGTTTTGATATCTCGTAGTGTCGGTCAATTCAATCAAGGATACGCTGTCGAAAAGAGAATCTGAGGACCTTATGGCAACGTCCGAATGTCGCAAGATAGAATCTCTCTAGTTCTAGAGTCAAGGAGGACACTGACGACGTTGACATGCACATTTTCCATTCTTTTCTATTTTTCTTTCAAAATAAATTGCTGCAGGTTGTCGCTGAACTCTTATACTTTGTTGTCTAGCTATATCATGGGAAGCTCCGAAATCAAGGGCCAAACGTACTTGGGAACATCTGCTGGGGTTGCTTGAGAATCTGTTTTGGGGTTTGTTTGTCGGTCAACCACAACGGAAGCTCTGGCCTGCACTCTGTCAAGAGAGGATTCACCGCCGACAACTCCGCACGAGACTCCTCCGTCAACTCCATCCCCGCCCTTGTCACCACAGCTGGTCAAGTCAGAGGTACTAGAAATGGCCGATATCCCACCTCCGAACCTCGCTACTGTTTTAGCAGACCTCTAGCATAACTTGGCCATCATGCAGGAGAGGGCCGATAAGCTGATACCTCCATGGCCAACCTGCGCGCTCTGATTGAAGAAAGGCTCCCTGCAAGAGGCAGTGAAAGGGACAAGTGCCAGCCCGAGGCCAAGGAGCTCCCTCTAACCGGACATCTTGCCCCAAATCCAGAAATGGCTGCTTTGATCACCAAGATGGCTAAACTCCAAGAAACATTTTCCAAAGCTGAAAGAATAGGCGCTGGAGGTTTGGACATGGACTGTCTCTGCCCGTTTCCAAACCCCAGGCTGCCTGAAAGATTCAAGATGCCGGACTTTGCAAAGTTGGATGGGATGGGAGATCCCAAAACCCATCTGCTGGCCTATCACGGTGCTATGAAGTTGCATGGAGTGGAAGAGGAAGCCATGGCTCAGCTGTTCCAGCAAACTCTGGCTGGCCCAGTTTTTCAATGGTTCTTGTCCCTTGACATTTCCAAGCGTCGGACATGGGAAGATATTGACACAGCCTTCAACGCCCAGTACAGTTACAACGCTCAGCTCAAGATGACCACGCGAGAGCTGGAATCGACCAAGATGAATGCAAAGGAGTCTTTCGCGGACTTCATCAAAAGGTGGAGGGCCAAGGCTGCTCTCATGACCGATCGGCCAAATGAAAAAGATCAGATCCGCATCATTTCCCACAATTTGCAGCCGAACTTCGCCAAGAATCTTGTGCTGGTTCAGGGTGCCAACTTCGATACCTTCTTTGAATCCGGCCTTGCAATTGAAAAAGCTCTCCAAACTGGAGTTCTACCGCGAAGTGATACCTCTTCCTCCACCTCAGCTTCAAAATCAAAACCTCGTGCTTACAAGGGTAGTAGCACTGCTCTGTTCGGCGGTAACAATTACGCCAATGCTGCGTCCGCTAGAAACAATGCCACACAGGGCTCCAGCCACATTGCCGACATCAACCAGGTGCAAACCCCTCAGAAATCTGGTAACCGCAACCAACCCCGAAATTTCGCTATTAGAGAGATTAGTCAAGTTTGGCCACCTCAGGCCTTTGAACCCAACTCCACCTCCTCAAAACCCACCTCCAAGCCATAATCCTAGCGCTTTCTGTGCTTATCATCAGATGCCTGGCCATTACACTGATTTCTGCTATCGTCTTCGTCATGCGATATAGGACTTGGTGGACAGTGGCACTCTTCCAACCCCTCCTACCAAACCCAATGTCATCACCAATTCCCTGCCCAACCACAATTCCAACTCTCAAGTTAACCAGATAACCCTCACCTCCACTAAAATCCAGCCCACCTCCGCCATATTCAACCCCACTGACCATATAACCTCAGAGTATCACCTGAAACCCATTGTAGCTATCCCGGCAAAACTCGATGTCAACATGTTAGCAGTTGGCTGGGACAAGGAAGACAAAGCAAGAGAATCGGATGAGTTAGCCAGCGACTGGAACGAGCGCTATTTCATGGGGTTCCCTCAGGCTCCAGTTGTCAATCCAGCTCAGTTGGATCAGTGGGAAGAAGAGTGGAATGCAGCAAGGGCAAATCCGCTCGATGGTCTATCACTGTTTACGCTCTTCTATCAGCCTAAGCCGACTACGGCCGAAGCGGAAGAGGAATATGTATGGGATCCGAAACCTGATGTCACGCAGCTGGCCTGGAACCAAAACTTCAACATGGAGAAGGTCAATGTTGACAAAGATGTATACGATCGGTACTTGGACTGTTATGCCGAAGGGGAGATTATCCCCAATGTACATCGCCCGCTTGGGGCTGTTCTACCTTTGGTCAATTCGCTTTCGGATGCTGTCCTTGAATATGACCTTGGGGTTAATCCAACCGTCAACATTGTGCCTTTGGAGATGCCGTGTCCGGTAATAGCTCATCGCGACGATTGTTCGATCATGGTCTTGAATGCACTACCTGATGATCTGTGGGAAGTGGATGAAATTGTCGATCTTAACAAAAGCCCATTGCCGGCTGATTTTTGGGATGTCGATAAGGTGGTTGACGTGAATATGGGCCACAAAATATGGACTGTTAATTTTGCTCTAGTGGATGGAGGTTTTTGGGATGTTCCATTCGTCACAAATCCAGGATTACCTTTTGAGGAAACTGCCGCACAAGATCCAAGTTTTTGGGAAGGGATGGTCATGAAAGATTTGGAATGAGATCTGACTCCGGGGCAAGACTCGTCAGCAACAGTTGCGTCGGTCGACAAAGAGAAGCATAAGCTAGAGGAATACCCGCAGATTTCAGGGGTTCTCTTGATACATCTTCTTGGTGGGACGTTGCAAATGTCACGAGGAGCGGCCGAGTCTTTCAGTCGCCAAACCTATCGGCTGGAAGTTCCTCTAATCCTTTGGCTCAGAAATCAACCACTCCACCATCTCAAAGGAAAGTGCCAATTGTTTCTAGTGGGGTACCAGAAGAGGATTTTATCCAGAAGCAACTAGACCGGATCCCTGCTGCTATCTCTGTTTGGGGTCTGATATCGTCGTCAAAGGAGCATCGTGAGAAATTGGCCGCAGCTTTAGCCCGTTTTGAGGTACCAACAGACATTACTCCCGAAGCTATGATCGCCCTGGTCTTGCCTTTGCTCTCCAAGCACTCTGTCACCTTCACTAAAAGGGATCTGCCTATCGATGGGACTGCTCACAACCGCCCGCTGCACATTACTATCAAGTGTAGAAGACATTGGGTGCCAACCGTGCTGATTGATAATGGCTCTGCCATCAATGTCTGTCTGATGAGGGTCGCTTACCGCCTGGGGCTTACAAAGAACAATCTGGCACCCTCCAATCTAGCGATCAAAGCTTATGATAACACACACCGTGCAGTAGAGTGGACTTTGGTATTCAAGCTCGATGCCGAGGGCTTTGAGATAGACGTAGAATTCCATGTGGTCGACATCCCTGCCACTTTCAACCTGCTGCTGGGCAGGCCATGGCTGCATAGGTCAGACATTATGGCTGTGCATTCGACTTTACACCATAAGGTCATACTGGGGCTCCCTACCGGAACTTTAACTATCTGCGGAGACTCTGGGATTCCCCCGCTCAAAGATAATGGGACGCCTGTCCTGGGGATAATGCACGGAGAAGAGGATTCAGACTTTGGAGGATTCGCTTTTGACACGTCTGGCTTAGTCCTTGCCATTGTCGTGGATGATGACTTCATCATCAGCTCAGCTGCTCTCGAAATTATGAGGAAGATGTCGTTCAGGCCTGGTCTAGGACTCGGGATCAACCAGCAGGGGATCGCTGAATTCCTCATCTTTCCTTTCACCGAAGGTCGCTTTGGTTTGGGATACGTTCCCCCTGCCAAGGATGCAAAAAAGAGGAAAGACGCGGGAAAACCTCGAACCCTTTATGGTAATCCCGACAGCTACTTCGTCCGTGAGGGAGGTGGTACTGCTTATCTGGGGCAGATCGAGCCATTCTGGGATGCGAAGACTAGCACTTGGTTGCCGGGTTTCGAGATTTTTGTTGCAGACACCTGGTCTGATGAGGAGGAGGAAATAGCTAAGGAGCAACTGGCTAAGGAGGAGTTCAAGAAGCAGCTGGCTAAGATCAAAGAAAAGGTGGACTAGGTGAAGACCTTGATCAGGGGAGCTTGGAGTTGCTGTTCTCCCAAGTAGGTTTGGTTGGCAAGGAAGACGAGGCTGAAGTGCTAATGCTTGGGCCCGACTCGCAGGACGCTCTCGAGGATCCAACCTCTCTTATTGTGGAAGCCAAGGGTAGTATTAATAACTGCATCTTTACTCCGCGTTTAACATTTATTAATGATATTTCTGAATCTGACACAGAGTCTGTCGAGTCTAGGTCTAGTTCTGAGTCAGAGTTTGTGCCTCTTGGCCCTCCGCGTCGTAGCTTTTACTTCGAGTTCGAATCAACTGTATTTGGCAACCCTCCTGGGTTTTATGAAATGAATGATCCTGCTTTAGACTACTTTGCTGACTTCTATATAAACTGTGTCGACCCTAACGATGAAGGAACAGACTTTGACGGGAACATCCCGGCTGAGTTGCGTTCCCTCATCGAAAAGGAAGACGAAAGGCATGCTCAACCTTTAAAAGAAGAAGTAATTTTAGTAAATTTGAAAGACAAGGATAACCCCCGTATGATGCAAATTGGCTCAACCTTGTCTCCGAAAAACTACACGGCATTGATCAACCTACTCAAAAGGTATTTCGAGGTCTTTGCCTGGTCCCATGCAGACATGCCCGGTATTTATTCGGAGATAGTGCAACATTGGATTCCATTAGCACCTGGGGCCATCCCTGTCAAATAGAAACTCCGTAGAATGAGGCCAGATTCTTGAGGGTTGCGGAATATCCTAAATGGGTCGCCATCGTTGTGCCCGTTCCTAAGAAAGTTTTCCCTTGCCCCACATCGACATGCTTGTGGATAACACGTTGGGGCATGCCTTTGCTCTCTTTTGTCGACGGATTCTCTAGATACAACCAAATTTTCGTGGCACCAGAAGATCAGGAGAAGACAACATTTGTCACAGAATGGGGGACTTAATGCTATGTGATGATGCCGTTTGGATTGAAAAATGCCAATTGCACGTTTCAAAGGGCCCAGACTACCCTATTCCACAATTTCATCCACAAAACAGTCAAGGTCTATGTTGACGACATGATTATCAAAGCAAAGGGGCAGGATGACTTCATTCCATCGCTCGAGCAGTTCTTGAAAGGTGCCGCAAGTACAAGGTGCGTCTCAACCCACAGAAGTGCACATTTGGGATTACGGCAGGCAAAATGTTAGGATTTCTGATCACTGCAAGAGGAATTGAGGTAGACCCGTCCAAGATCAAGGCAATTCTCGAGATGGAGCCGCCGCGGTCAGAGAAAGGTTTGCTAAGTTTTCTGGGGAAAGTCCAATTCATCAGTCGATTCATTGCCAAGCTGACCCTAACTTGCGAGCCGCTGTTTCGCCTACTCAAAAAGGATGTTCCTTTCAAATGGACTGATAAGTGCCAGGCTTCTTTTGAATCTATCCAAGAATACCTGCGGCATCCTCCTGTGTTAATGCCGCCTACGCCGGGTCGACAGTTGATTCTATATTTGTCAGTCTCTCCAACAGCTATGGGATGTTTGCTGGCGCAGGAAGGAGAAAATGGAGTCGAGAAAGCCATTACCATTTGAGCAAGAAAATGGTAGGATGTGAGGAGCGGTATACCCCTTTGGAAAAGACGTGTTGGGCGTTAGTTTGGGCTACGAAAAAGCTTAGACACTACATGCTAGCCTATTCGGTGAAGCTGATTTCTCGGATGGATCCTATCAAGTATCTGTTCAAGAAGCCGGCACTCACCCATATGCTAGCACGTTGGTTGCTTCTGCTGGCTGAGTTCGATCTCCAATATGTCACAAGGAAGTCTGTGAAGGGCCGTGCTGTGGCGGAATTTCTGGCCGACCACCCGATTGATGGTCCGGAGGATGTGGATTTTGCTTTCCCTGATGAGGATGTGCTAACGGTGGTCGAAGAAGTGTGGACGCTTTATTTTGATGGAGCTGCTAATCAGAAGGGATTTGGGATTGGAGTGTTGCTAATCACGCCTACCGGTGCCCATATACCGCTCGCCTTCAAGTTTAATTTCGATGTCACCAACAATCAAGCCGAGTACGAGGCCTGTATCGTCAGAATGGAGGCTGCTATCACTCTGGGAGTCGAGAAGCTCGAAGTAATCGGAGATTCAAATCTAGTGGTCTCTCAAGCCAACAGAGATTGGAAGGTTTGTGAGGAAAAGCTAAAGCCTTGTCACCAAGATTTGGAAGAACTGATTCCTCGCTTCAATAAGGTGACTTTCACCCATGTTCCACACTTGAAGAATCAGTTCGCCGATGCTTTGGCGACTTTGACTTCAATGATCGAACTTCCAATAGGGGTTAATCTACGACCGATTGTGATCAAACAAAGGGACCTGCCTACCTACGAGTATGTCAACGCCATTCATGCTGTCGATGATGGCCTGCCGTGGTACCATGATATCTGGAACTTTGTGGAGCGCGGAGAATTCCCTGCTGAAGCCACCAAAAAGGATCGAATTGCCTTAAAAAGGTTGGCTGCCCAGTACATAATTTGCGGGGGAAAGTTATACCGAAGATCTCACTACAGAATGCACAAGCTCTGTGTTAGTGGTGCCGAAGCAAAAAGAATAATGGAGGAGATCCACGAGGGAGTATGCTGTCCTCACATGAGCGGAGTTATGCTCGCTAGGAAGATTCTCAGGCAGGGGTACTACTGGTCCACAATGGAGTCTCCATGTATCGACTATGTGCGCCGCTGTTATAAATGTCAAATCCATGCAAATCTGCAGCATGTCCCTCCATCTAAATTGTATGGCATGACTTCGCTTTGGCCCTTCTCTATGTGGGGGATTGACGTTATTGGCATGATTCGACCGTCTGCTTCCAATGGCCACAAGTTCATATTAGTAGCCATTGATTATTTTACTAAGTGGGTCAAGGCTGAATCTTACAAGACCCTGATTCAAGTTGCCCAGTTCATCCGAAAGAACATCATTTACAGATACGGTGTTCCCCAAACTTTCGTGTCAGATAATGGAAGTCACTTCAAAGGCAGAGTTCTGAAACTGTTCGAAGAATTCGGCATTGAAATTCACCATTCAACGACCTATCGTCCACAGACAAACGGAGCAGTCGAGGCCGCAAACAAGAATGTTGAGATGATCATCAAGAAGACCGCTGAGTCTGCAAGCGATTGGCATGAACAGTTGCCTTTGGCGCTTTGGGGATACGGAACGTCGATTCGTACTTCAACTGGCGCAACTCCGTTTTCCGTAGTCTATGGAAGGAAGCAGTTCTCCCTATTGAACTGGAAATTCCGTCATTACGAATCATGGCTGAAAGCGGTCTCGAGGAAGCTGAGTGGAAGATTTGTCGAGTTATTGCTATTTGACGAGAGAAGGCTCCGGGCTCTGTATCATGTTCAGGGGTATCAACGTCGAATTGCTCGTGCATTTGATAAGAAGGTGAAGTCCAGGGGCTTGGTCAAAGGAGACATGGTTACAAAGGAAATTCGAGCTCCCGTGTTCGATCCTCGTGGAAAGTTCCGGCCGAAGCGCTCGGGACCCTACATTATCAAGACCATCCTATCCGGGGGTGCTGCTAAGCTCATCGACCTCGACGGTAATGAATTCAATACCTTGGTTAACCTGAATCAACTCAAACGTTACTATCCCTAAGAGAAGCTCGTTGGATTGAAAACCACAAGGGTGGGCGATTCCAAGCAAAAGTTAGAGCAGCCTGCTAGACCGAAAACCTAAGAAGGCGGTCTAGGAAAAAATAAATAGGCCAAAAGTCGAAAGCTCGCTAGACCGAAAACCTGAAAAGGCGGTTCTAGGCAAAAGTTAGAGCGTAAAAGGGGAGGTAAAATACACAAGCGAACCTTAGCCTGAACTACGTTTTAACCTGATTCCCTAAAAAGGGATACGTAGGCAGTCTCACTTCGAGACCCGATCACACTCTATCAAGTCAATCCATGGTTTGATATTTTGGGTCTACATCAGAGGGTCAAGAAGGTCGAAACCAAGTCGAAGCTGCATTTGAGAATCAAAAGAGGGAAACCCTTCATCCTTCAAATTTATTGCAAAATATTTCTTCTAATACATAAAGTTGAGCATAAAACCCTTAAAATAGTTAAAGCATAAAAACAGAACAAAATGCTTGAGAATAGCAAAGTGGTTCGGAGTCAGTTGATGTTCAGAACAAAATGCTTGAGAATAGCAAAGTGGTTCGGAGTCAGTTGATGTTTTCCCTTGCATGCACATCTGCTTTTAGCCACTGCCTGTAGCGATTCCTCAGCCTTGTGGTGAAGTCTGGTGCTTCTGCCTGAAGAACCCTTAGGCCCCAGCACCTCTGATAGCCGTTAAGTGTTTGGGCATTGAATTTGGGAATGTGGAAGCCCCCGGTACTGATGCGGTTGTTCTCTTGAGAGGCACCCAACTGATGAAGGATGCAGCTAGGAATTTAGAAGGTGAAGCTGGTCAGCCATGCAATAACCGTCCCGTCAAAACCATCAGAATGGACGGCAATATTCGGAAGGTCTAACCAGGGGCACCTCCAGACAATCTCATTAGACTGCATTTGTTGCATGAACTCGTACCAGCCTTCTATGTCCAGATCAAGGTACCGCATTTCCCTCTGATGACTCTTCTTTGGGAACAGATTCCAACCCGCCACCAGTGGATGTAACAACCCCAGCTTGTCTGACAGCCACAACTACATGAGTGAAAAAAAAAAGAGTAAGAAACTAGATAAAGCCTGAGCGAAAAGACAAGTGAGGAGTTAGGAAGCAGCCTAAGCCGAGTGTCGAGGTAAAAAGAGAAAGTGTGAAAACCGGAAAAAGGTGAGCTGAGTGAGTTTACCTGGAGCAAAAGCTGGCTCCCGCTGAAGACGGCCGACTGGCCCGTGCTCACTAGATCCAAGCCTAAAAGTGTTTCCGCCTGGACGAGTGGGATCACATTTCTTCTGGCCCCCATCTGAGTAGCCACGCTCACAAGCGAGGAGTTGGCCCGCTCGTCAGCAGGGACTAGCAAGTAGGCGGCCAGGAGGCAGATTACCAAGGCAAAGCAGCGGAGTGCCTGCACTTCATTGCTATCCAAGTCACCATCCGGATTGTACAGCTCGATCAACCGCATGATGTTAACCTGGCCACCTTCGAGGATGGTATTGGCCAAACCCCGGGAAATATTGAGCGAAGAGGCTAGCAACCCGAGCATGCTTACTTGATATGGCGGAACGACAAGTGTCGGGGACGTGTAGGTTCGAAGATATGCCTAGAACTCCTCAATGGTCGGGCACATTTCGTCATCGCCAAAACGAAAGACATGGACATTGGAGTCCCAGAACCTGAGGGCAGCCCATAGAAGAACTGGGCGGAGTGGTACGTGCCGAAAATAGCAGAACGAAGCGAGGCCGTGATATTGGAAGTTTAACCAATCGACGGACAGAAATTGCACTAACCAAGGCTGGAGCAAGTTTGGATGGGGATTTTCCATGGAAAAGGCTGAAGTGTGCTAAAATAAGGGAGGCAGTATGGCTGTGAATACCACAAGTGAATCCATCCCTGCTTTATAGGCCAAAGCATCCGTTCCATTCCACATGAGTCATGCAAACAAGTTGCTAGCATCCAAGGCAACACTATAGTAAGGACTCTGCCCTCTGAAACCCAGAAACCGTGTGCAAACCGTGTGGGGATAAAAACAAGATATTCCCTGCAAAAGAACAATTGGTCAGACAAGTGGGTCTGCATCCCAGAAAAGCTGGCATACGCCACTTTATTACTGGCGTATCCGTGTCCCCCACCTACTGGCATACGGGGACAAATACATGGCGTACGCCAGTTTAAGTTCACCAAAAACCAGTTGCAACAGCAACTGCCTTCGCGTGGTCGCATTCAGTTTCGGGGCTTGTTTTGGCCATTTGGTTGTTCCTACAAGTCATAAATGGTACATGGGACTGTGTCGAAGTATCGGATATCGAACGTCACGCTTAACGAAGATTTCGGACCCCCAGCAGCTCGTTTCGAGTTAGAACCGAGGATACGGAGGGTCAAAGTTTGTTCCGGGTACCTTTGCCGAGTTTTGTTAGGCAGTGCATGTCATATGGACCTTTTTATGACTCTGTGGGGGTGTCGGTTTCAGTCCGGGACTATATCGAGTCATCTTTTGCGTTTTATGTCCATTTTTGCGGCATTTTTAGCTTTTTGTTGGTATGATCCTCATATCGGGATATTTTTACCAATTTTGGTGATTCGTGCAAGTCATTGTACATCTCTATAGTCTTTCAAAAGTGTCAATTTCCCTCACTTAGGAGAATTTTGGATTTCTGCCCGTTAACGCCCAAAATTCCCTTATTTTTCCGTGTGTCTGAGGATACGTGTCGTATCCTAGGGCATTTCTATCCCTCTTTCTTCGAGCTAAGTCAATTCTACGCACGTGCAAGTGTCCTGTGTCGATTCAAAACATTCATTAATGCATGTTAGATAGTAGTGGATGATTTATTCTTTTCCTTTGACAATTCTCACCAAAAGGAAATCAATAAACAGAAAATGCAGATATTATATGCTACCATGTCAATGTTCAAAAGAAAAAGGCAGAAATGCATCAAAATGGCACAACGGCCCGAGCCGAACCAAAATGTACTAAGGCACACTCGCCGAAAAGTCAAGAAGGCACGCAAGCCCTATATATCAAGTATCAAGTATCTAGTGTATCAAGTCAAAAGGCAGCAAAGTAAATTGAGACTTAGTGACAGCCCTCAGTCATCAAACAAGTCCTCGTTGTCGTCGTCCTCCTCGCTCTCCTCCATCTCTCGTGGGTCCATCCGGAACCTGAGATCGCTGGCAGAGTCGGAGTCGCTGCTGAAGGACGATTGCTCTTCTTCTTCTTCCTCCTCTCTTCTCTTCTTCTGTGATGGTCCTTTAGCAGGCCTCTTCTCCGCAGGCCTCTTTCTCAGTTCTCTAAGGAACTGAAGCTCCTTGCCGGCTGGAATGATCTGCACTCCTCTTTGCGCACTCGCCGCTGGCCAAGAGGTGCTGGGCGCTATCTTCTTTGGCGGAGGAGGCCACACGCTTTTCCTCCGAGGAGCCGGCCTAGCTTGTCCTTGCATTGCATTTAAGTCTATTAGCATACATTGTGCATGTTGTATATATTGAAATGCTGAAAGCAGGGCAGGTTCTATCAAAAAAATCAAAGGAGTCATACCTGGGGCCGTACAGTAGGAGCAAGCGCTGGAGGTGGGTAATATAGCTGCAGCTGGCCTCTGCTTGCTATCTTATGAAACTCTTTCTCCATGGCCATCATCAGGCGCACCGCTCCTCGCACCCACTCCATTGGCGCCTGTGTTACAAGTTGACAACAGTCAGAATACGAGCCAGATACATGTCAAATAGGGTACACAGGAAAGAACAAAGTGGAAGGAATAACATACCGGCCCCGTGATCTCTGTCGGCTCTGACCTAGCTGGCTCAAATTGAACAGTAGCAGCCTCTCCCTGAGCATCCCGCACTGCTAGCATCCAAGAAAGTCGAGGAAGCCCGGTCGCTGTGGCATATCCACTCCTCTCTCTTGAGCGAGCAGCCCTGCCGCTCTGGCTTCACCTCTCCTCTCCTGCCTCCAAGGCCTCACTCTCCATTATACCGTATGGGTGCTTTGGTACGTTTTACTAGGGTATCGTATAGTTTTAGTGTGGTGTGGCATGGCACCGTATGCGTGTTTTATGTACAGTATTGTACCGTATGGGTGCTTTGGTAGGTTTTGGTTTGTTAAGGTTCCGTTTTGGTGTGGTATAGTGTCGTATCGGTTCTTTGATACGTGTTGGTACGGAATGGTACCGTTTTGGTGCGATATGGTACCAAACGAGTATTTTTCTTCGCTATTGTACCAAATGGGCGCTTTGGTACATTTTTGTATAGTATCATACCGTTTCGGTGAGGTATGGTACCGAATGGGTGCTTTTTTACGTTATGGTACAGTATCGTACTGTTTTGTTGCGATATGGTGCTGTATGGGTAGTTTGGTACGGTATCGTACCGTATGGGTGCTTTGGTTTGTTTTGTTACAGTTTCGTACCGTTTTGGTATGGTATTGCTCCGTATGGATGCTTTGGTACGTTTTGATATGGAATCGTACCGTTTTTGTTTGGTATGGTACCGTATGGGTGTTTTGGTACGGTATTGTACCGTTTTGGTGTGGTATGGCACCATATGGGTGTTTTGGTACGGTATTGTACAATATAATTGCATTGGTACGTTTTGGAAAAGGTATCGAACCGATTTGGTGTGGTATGATATCGTATGGGTGTTTTGGTATGGTATTGTACCACATAGGTTCGATTTGGTACGGTATCATACCGGTTTGGTGTGGTATAAAGCCGTATGGTTATTTTGGTACGGTATTAATCAGTATGGGTGCATTGGTACGTTTTTGTATGGTATCGTACCGTTTTGGAATTGGCGTTTTTGTTACGGTACAGTACGTTTTGGTATGGTATCAAATCATTTTAGTGCGGTACGGTACGGTACGTTATGGTATTGTATTGTTGTTTAAGTATTGTATTGTACCGTACGGGTGCTTTGGTTCTTGTTGGTACGGTATCGTATGATTTTGGTGTAGTATTGTAGAGTGCTGGTGCTTTGGTGCGGTACGATACCTTATTGGTGTTTTGGTACGGTATTGTATCATACGGATGCTTTGATACATTTTGTTATGGAAATAAACCGTTTTGAAGTGGTTTTGTACCGTATGGAGGTTTTGTTATGGTATTATACCATATGGGTGTTTTGGTACATTTTGATACAATATTGTACTGTATGAGTGTTTTAGTACGATACGGTATGGTATTGTATGAGTGTATTGGTACGGTATGGTACAATTTTGGTGTGGTATTGGACCGTATAGGTGTTTTGGTACTATATTACACAGTATGGGTGCTTTAATATGTTTTTGTACTGTATTGTACCATTATTGTATGGTATGGTACCGTATGGGTGTTTTGGAACGATAGTGTACAGTATAGGTGCTTTGGTACAACACTGTACCATATGGGTGTTTTGTTTCGGTATAGTATCGTATTGGTGTTTTGGTACGTGTTGGTAAAGTATCGAACTGTTTTAGTATGATATGGTACCGTATACATGTTTATGTATGGTATTGTATCGTATGGGTGCTTTAATAGGTTTTGGTACAGTAACGTTCCGTTTTTGTATGGTATGATACCGTATGGGTGTTTAGGTACGATATTGTACTGTATGGGTTCTTTGATATGTTTTGGTACAATATCGTACCGTTTTGGTACGGCATGGTACTGTACAAGTATTTTTGTTCAATATTGTACCGTATGGGCAATTTGATACGTTTTCGTATGGTATCTTACCATTTTGATTCAGTATGGTAGCGTATGGAAGTTTTTCTACGGTATTGTACCGTAAATGTAGTTTTTTATGTTTCGATATGGTAACGTACCATTTTGGTGCGGTATGGTACTGTATGGGTGTTTTTGTACGATATTGTACCATCTGGGTGCTTTGGTTCGTTTTGGAATAGTACCGTACCGTTTTAGTGTGATATGGCACCTTATGGGTGCTATGGTACATTTTTGGTACGGTATAGTACCGTTTGGTGTGTTTTAGTATCGTATGGCTGTTTTGGTACGGTATTGTACCGTATAAATTCTTTGGTACGTTTGGGTACGGTATCGTACCATTTTGGTTTGGTAGGCATTGTAAGGGTGTTTTGGTATGGTATTGTATCGTAAGGGTTCTTTGATACATTTTGAAACGGTATCGTACCGTTTTAGTGTGGTATAGTACCATATGGGTGTTTTTGTAAGATATTGTACCGTATGGGTGTTTTGGTACGTTTTGTAACGGTATCGTACCTTTTTAGTCTGGTATGGTACCATATGCGTGTTTTGCTACGGTAGTATACTGTATGGGTCCTTTGGTGCGTTTTGGTATGGTATTGTAACATTTTGGGTTTGGTATGGTACCGTATGATTGTTTTGAAACGGTATTGTACCGTATGGGGACTATAGTACATTTTGGTGCGGTACGGTACCGTATTGGTGTTTTGGTACGATTTTGTACAGTATGGGTGTTTTGGTACGCTATCATGCCGGTTTCTTGTCATGCCGTTTTCTTGTGCTATGGCACCGTATGGGTGTTTGGGTACGGTAGTGTACCGCATTAGTGTATTGGTATAATGTAGTACCACAATAGTGTGGTATGGTACCGTATGAGTATTTTTGTGCGGTGCTATACCGTATGGCTACTTTGGTACGTTTTGGAAAGGTATTGTGTTGTTTGGTCCCGTAGGGGTGTTTGGGTATAGTATTGTATCATATGGGTTATTTTATATGTTATGGTACGGTATTCACCATCTTCGTGCGGAATTGTACTGTACGGGTATTTTTGTACTCTATCGTACCGTATGGGGGCTTTGGCACGTTTTCTATACGTATCGTACCATTTCGATGTGGTATGGTACCGTATGGCTGTTTTTCTACGGTGTTGTACGGTATGGGTGTTTTGGTACGGTATTATACCTTATGGGTGCTTTGGTTTGTTTTGTTACTGTAGCATACCGTTTTGGTGTGGTATGGCACCGTAACGATGTTTTGGTATATTTTGGTACGGTATCGTACCTTTTGCTGCGGTATGGTACCTTATAGGTGTTTTTGGTACAGTATTTGTAACATATGGGTGCTTTGGTATGTTTGGGTACAGTATCATAACGTTTTGGTTGGGTACGGCATCGTATGGGTGTTTTGGAAAGGTATTGTATCGTAAGGGTGCTTTGGTACATTATGGAATGGTATCGTACCGTTTTGGTATGGTATGATACCACATTTTCTTACGGTATCGTACCATTTGGTGTGGTATGGTACCGTATGGGTGTTTTGGAACGGAATTGTATCGTATCGGGGCTTTGGTACATTTGGAACGGCACCGTATCGTTTTGTTGCGGTAGGGTAACGTATTGGTGTTTTGTAATGGTATAGTACCGTATGGGTGCTTTGGTTCTTTTTGGTACGGTATCGTACCGTATTGGTGTGGTATTGTAGAGTTTGGTTGCTTTGGTATGTTTTGGTGCTGTATTGAACCGTTTTGGTGTGTTATGGTTCCGTATGGGTGGTTTGGTTTGATATTGTACCGTATGGGTGTTTTGGTTGGTATCATACCGTTTTGTTGTGGAATGGAACTGTACGGGTATTTTTGTACGGTATTATTTCATATGGGTGCTTTGGTATGTTTGGGTACGGTATCATACCGTTTTTGTTTGCTATAGTTCCGTTTGGGTGTTTTGGTGTGGTATTGTACCATAAAGGTGCTTTGTTAAATGTTGAAATGGTATAGTAATGTTTTGGTGTGGTATGTGGCAGTATTGGAATAGGCAACAAGGGATTCTATGCAGCCGCAAATGGATTCCTCTAAAGATAGCCCTTCTT
Organism: Rhododendron simsii; assembly: GCA_014282245.1. Lineage (NCBI taxonomy): Eukaryota > Viridiplantae > Streptophyta > Magnoliopsida > Ericales > Ericaceae > Rhododendron > Rhododendron simsii. Next base: position 17,159,726 of record CM024961.1, read on the forward strand.
TACCTCAGAAGCAACAAACTGCCAACTTAGTTAACCCTCTGAATGAGTCAGAATTTGAAGAGGAATTGTGAGAGGTTCTAAAAGGAGTGGTTAGAAGCTGTCACAAAGTCTCACAGCCACAACTTAAATTGGAAGGCATGAGCAGCAGAATAGATCCATTCCACTCAGCTGTCCCAAGGGGTGGAGCGGTAAACCAAACACTCGCTCCTAAACCACCTGATCCCCGTGGTTCAGTGGTGCGGGATAACGTCTCAGAAGATCTCAAGGAGAACTTTCAGAAGGTTATATCCAATCAGCTCAAAGAAGGATGAAGAAGCTTGCAAGGGAGCAGCTTCTGAGTTCTCAATCCAGAGGAAGGAATTAACTCATCCACATCCTTTTTGTCAGGGCAGTATGCTTAATCTTTCTACCTTCTGCCATTTTTATAATTAGTCCTGTTTGAATATTTATTTTATGTCTATGCACCCTCTCAATTTTGGTTTTTGGAATATCAGGGGTCTTAATGACCCAATCAAACAAAAAGAAGTTAAGTGTTTTGTAAATAAGAACAAGCTATCAATTGTGGGTTTATTAGAACATAAAATAAAGGAGGATAAAGCATCTACAGTGATAAAATATGTCTGTCCTCAATGGAATTTTGTGAACAACTATCCTCAAGCTTTATGTAGCCACTTGGCACAGGCATCTCCACTTTTCTCTTCTTTCTTTCTTTGCTTTTCTTTTTCCTCCTGTGGTATGTCCCTTGCAGACTGTACATTCGGTTGTCCTTTTTTTCTATTTCAAGTTGATTTACCCAAAAAAAAAACTATCCTCAAGCTCCCATAGGTAGGATTTTTGTGTGTTAGGACCCTCATGTTGCTCAAATTCAGGTCATTGATCAATCTGACCAATTTATACATTGTGAGGTGCATCCTAAATGTGGTGAGCCCCCATTTTTTGCAACATTTGTGTATGGGGAGAACAATTACCTGCTTAGGTAGGCTCTATGGTCTAGACTTCATCTCCTGAGCACTACATCTCCCTGGATAGTGCTTGGAGATTTTAATGTCATTCAGTTTCCCAGGGAGAAGGTTGGGGAACTGTTTCTTGACCTCCTTATGTGGATGACTTTAATAGTTGTTTGTATTCTCTGGGGCTTGATGATCTTAAGTACACTGGCTGCTTTTTCACCTGGGCCAACAAACAGGACCCTACACATTTTGTTAGTACAAAACTGGATCGAGTTTTAGTCAATGAGAATTGGATGAAGGTGTATAATTGTTCCTATGCTCATTTCCCTACCCCTGGGATATCTGATCACTCTCCTGCCATTACGTCTATTCTTCCAAGTCCTAGGAGATCAAATAAACCATTTAAGTTTTTTGATTTCCTAACAGATCACCCTCAGTTTTTGGATGTAGTTCAGAAAGTTTGGAGGAGAGTGATTATTGGGAATCCCATGTATTGTGTCTGTGAGAAGCTCAAGCTGTTGCAAGGTGAGTTTAAACTTATTAATATTAGAGATTTTAGTGATGTCTCTGCTAGGGTTGTTGACTTCAGACAACAATTGGATACCTTGCAGCATGCTTTGAGTTCTCATAATCCTAGTCCTTCCTTACTTAGCCAGGAAAGAGCAGTTTACAAACAGCTTCTCATAATGTGCTGAGGAAAGTCTGGCTAAGCAGAAGTCCAGAATTCAGTGGCTGAAGTTGGGTGATCAATGTACTTCTTATTTCTTCAAATCTGTAACTAATGCAAGAAATAGAAACAAAATAACCAGTCTGGTCTTGGAGGATGGGCCCCTCACACATGACATTGAGGTCATAAAGTCCAATTTTGTCAACTTTTACACTAACTTGCTAGGTTCAGCCCATCCTGATACTTATCAAGGACATAACAGAATCCAACAATTAGTAAATAAAAGAGTAACTGATACTCAAAAGTTGGCAATGATTGTGGAGGTCTTTGATCAAGAGATTAAGGACACATTTTGGTCTCTCAATCCCAGCAAAGCCCCTGGCCCGGATGGCTACAATGGTGGCTTTTTTAAAAAATCTTGGCCTATCATAGACCATGAGGTCATTGCCGCTGTTAAGACCGTTTTTAGGTCCGGTAAGCTCCTCAGGAAGGCCAACTCTACCATGGTAGCTCTGGTTCCAAAGATCCCTAACCCATCCAAAGTTGGAGATTTTAGACCTATCTCATGTTGTAACACTGTTTACAAATGCATTGCTAGAACACTTGCCAAAAGACTCCAGGTTGCCCTCCCTGTTCTAATTGATCCTGCTCAATCGGGGTTTGTTAAAGGAAGGAGAATTGCTGACAACATCTTCCTCACCTAAGAACTAATGCGATGGTATCATAAATCATCATCATCCCCAAGATGTGCGATGAAAGTAGACATTAGGAAAGCTTATGATAATGTTAGATGGGAATTTCTCTGGGATGTTCTGTCCACTATGAATTTCCATCCAACAATGATCAAATGGCTTCAAGCTTGTGTTACCACTGCTAACTACACCTTAAGCTTGAATGGGGAGACCACTGGGAACATTATAGGGCAAAAAGGACTAAGGCAAGGAGACCCTCTGTCATCATACCTCTTTGTCACTGTTATGGAAATACTCACCTATCTACTTAGAGAGAAATCCATGTTACCTAACTTTCATTTCCATTGGAGATGTGGGAATACTAAGATCATCAATCTCTGCTTTGCGGACGACCTTATGATCTTTTTGCAAGGGTGAATTGTCTTCAATCACCCTTGTTAAGGTGTAGTTGCAAGGAAGCCCTCACTGAGTTCCAAGCTTTGTCTGGTCCCTCTCCAAACCCCGAGAAAAGTAGCATTTATTTCTCTGGGGTCAACACTACCACTAGAATAGCCATTATGGACGTATTAAGATTCCAGGAGGGCACCCTCCCAGTCAGGTATCTGGGTGTACCCCTCCTCTCCACGAAGCTCAAGGCTTCGGATTGCCATCGTTTAGTGGAGAGAATGATTGCTAGGACTAAGACTTGGACAAATAGAGATCTAACCTATGCTGGTAGTGTTCAACTAATTAAGAATGTGCTTTTCTCCATTCAAACATATTGGTCATCCTTGCTTATCCTTCCCAAAAAGGTAATCAAGGACATTGAGTCAATACTTCGGGCTTTTCTTTGGTCTGGCCCTGATTTAAAGAAAACAGGTGCTAAAGTTTCTTGGGAGCATCTGTGCTCCCCCAAAGAGGAGGGGGGTCTTGGTTTCAAATCTTTACAAATTTGGAATAAGGCAGCCATTGCAAAACATATTTTGGTTCCTAATCTCTGGGGAAGAACAATCCATGTGGTGTCAGTGGGTCAAATCATACTTAATGAAAGGAACGAGTTTCTGGAAATTGAAAATACCTGGAGATTGTACATGGGGTTGGAGGAAGCTTTTGAACCTCAGGCCCTTGGTTAAACCATATGTCCTTTGTATACTAGGTAATGGGAATTCAACATCCTTGTGGCATGACAATTGGCATCCTCTCAGTCCTTTAATGGATAGATTTGGTCCTAGAATTGTGTATGACTCTGGCATTGCACAAGATGCCTTTGTCTGTCACATAATTGATGGTTCTAATTGGTTGTTCCCCATTATCCAAACATTTGAACTGAATGAGGTGAGAAACGCTCTGCCATCTTTGATTCAGTAAAAGTTGAATGGGGCAGATCAAACAAAGTGGACAAGAAACTTCCAATGGTCAGTTCACAATTGCCTCCCTATGGAACAAATTGATAACTCCCTTTCCTAAGGCCTTATGGCATAAGGTAGTGTGGTTTTCTGCGCACGTGCCAAAATGCAGCTTTGTACATGGCTTGCCATTCAGAATAGGCTAGCCACTGCCGATAGAACCGTGTCATTTGGTTTGAATATTCCTCCACAATGTGGTTTGTGTCACGGAAATGAAAGCCACGACCACCTCTTATTTAATTGCCCATTTACCAACCAGGTGTGGGATACCATACAGGCCAAACTCCATGTTACATGGCCTGCTAGATCTTGGGCAGACTAGGTAACTCTGTTATCAAATTTTAAGGGCAAAACTCTCAAAAGTGTAATCACTAGATTGGGATTTACAATAACTGTTTATCATATTTGGATTGAGAGAAACTTGCGAAAATTCCAAAATCAATCCTGTACTTGGGAGATAGTTGTTCAAAAAATTTGCAACATGGTAAGAGGAAGGCTTTTGTCACTTTCTAATCTTCCTCATTCACAAGTAGAGTTGATTGTAAATGAGTGGAACAATGTTGTGAGCTAAATTACTTTGCTAGTTGCTGTTTCTAATTGGCAATGTGATTCAATTGGGCAAATTGTGCACAGTTTTGGCATCCTTGCAGGTGGCTATCAAGTCGCAAAGAGTGGTTGAGGGCTCAAATATTCTCCCACTCTCATGTTTCAAAGGAGAATACTTGGCACAATTTCCTGTCATCACTTGGCACAAAGTGGTATGGTTTTCAGGACACATCCCTAGGTGCAGTGTGATCTCTTGGATGGCCATACTGAATAAGTTATCTACTAAGGATAGATTAGTCATGTTCGGCATGAAATCTTCCTCTGTTTGTAGTTTGTGTTTGGGGGTAGAATCACGCGATCATCTATTTTTTGAATGCCCTATGGCTACTCAGATTAGGGGAATGTTGTCCCCCAAGACCCCTTATATGGCAGGAATGGCTACTTGGTCTCAGTGGGTTAGTAAATTATCCACATTAAAGGGTAAATCTTTGGTACCCTCGATTGCCAAGTTAGTTTTCACAGTGTATGTGCACCAATTGTGGCTTGAGAGAAATCATAGGAAGTTTCAGAATCTTAACTGCCCTCTTGGAGTGGTTGCTAACAAAATCTCGAATGAGGTTAGGTGTAGGTTGTTGTCCCTTTCCTTCAAGAGGCCTTCCCATTTACTCTCTAAGTGGAACATTCATGTTTGACTTGGATGTACTTATTAAATTGAGGGACACTACTTCTCATCAGCTTTTATTTGCAGGTCATGGCAGAAGGGGCATGCTCCCAAGGCTTCCCCTCACTACATCAATTCTCACTTGGTGGTCATCACAATCATACGGCATACCAAATCTGCTAGTACTTCTACTTACACAGGTAGTTATCTTATCCTCGGGTGGGTCCTACATTTGATCTTGAGGAATCACTGGTAATGAGTGTCTTACTACATTCATCTATTTTCCTGTGAGAGTGTGATTGGGCGTCATCTATTTTTTGCGAATGGAGGTAATAACTAGTGGGGGCATTATGTGAGGTTCAGTGGAGGGAGTTGGGAGGAACTATAGCCCTTAGTTTAGGAAAAATAGAGAGGGAGGAGTGAGTTTTTCGAGAGAGAGGTTGGCAAAGACCACAAATTTTCGGGAACGTCTTGAGTCTATTTCTGGATGCTCTTTTCCACCTTTTAGGGCTGTTTTGCTGCAGACGTGTAGCGTACTTCAGTGCATTTGAAGTGGTAAGACCCAGGCACATATTCAAGTGGCTCACTTAAGTTTGCATCTATTGCTCCTGTCCATTCCCAAGGGCAGTCCAAAATAATTTCTTAAGCTAATTGTATCTACCTATTTGATACATTATTATGCAACTGCTTTGTTACTATTAACATAGTGCTTTTGTAAAGATGACTTCTACTATTTGAAGTCAGTGGGTTTTGGGATTTATGCCTAACCATTAGGGGCTGTCAATGGGATCTCCCTTCGCAGAGGGGGACTTCCTCTGCATAGTGTTTATTTATCATGATTATTTTGCTACTGCTGTTCCTACGGTTCCAGTTCTGTAATGGGTATTGTTTTCATCTGGAGTATCATGATTATGCTGTAATCTACTATTGTTTTCTGCTACTGCTCTATTCTGTTCAGTCCAGCAACCGAATAGTTTTGTTGTTGCTGTGCTGCCACGTTCAAAATGTAGTCTAACTGCTACTGTTCTGATTAACGGATGTTGTTCTGCTACTGCTCTATCATTTTATGCTGTAAACTGCTGTTGCTGTTTGCTTGTTTGCTGGCTGCTGCTCTAATGGTAGCTGATGGATGATGATATGCTGCATGTGTTGCTGCTGGTGGTTCCCTTAATTGTGGAGCCAAAAACAGGTAGTCAGTGTTGTAACCTACTGCTACTGTTCGCTGCTGTTTGTTGTAGTTTGCTGCTCCAATGGCAGCGGATAACTGCTGATCTGCTGCTCATGCTACTGCAGGATGTTCCCGTAGTTGTGGAGCCAAAAGCAAGAGGTCAGTGCAACCAACTGAGAGTCATGCCTCCATGGATCTCTTCTACCGAGCTGCTGCTGCTGCAAACAAGAGTTCTCTATTGCTTCTCATGTCATGGGGAAACTGAAATACTACTGCTCTGTCAAGTCCGAAGATCGAAGTAGTGCTGTTTTGTTCAGCTATCCTATTTGCTAATATCATTTTGGTGTTGTTTTCCTTCCTTCTTGTTAGATGGATTGGAAACAACGCATTTCATTTACCCATGTAGCCTTTTGGCGTAAATACTTTTCTTTACTCTTCGTATTTCTTTTTCTTTTCCTCCTGGGGTATGCCCCTTGTAGGCTGCATATTCGTTTTTTCCTCTTTTTATTTCATGCTATTTTACCCAAAAAAAAAAATACTTGACTACTATTACTACTATTTACAAGGTATTATCTTACACTCTTCTATTAGTTTGTTGCTACCTGGATACAGCTCTGGAATCCTCTTTCCCTTTGGTTTGTGTGTGCGAACCTGTGAGTTGTGTGCTTGAGCCCACTATTTCCTTGAGAGTGGAGGTAAGAGTTAGTGGGAAGTCCTTTTGTAAGGGAGAGATGAGGGAGTAAGGGTCCCTCCTATTGCTTTTAGAATTATGGTGAGTTAGGCTTCAAGGGGGTAAGTGGGAGAGCAGATAAAACAATAGGTTCCTACTGTTACTATGGATCTGTTTCTGTTCTGGCTATGTTCACAAGCATGAATGCTGCATTTTATATATATTTCTATCAGTTAGGATCTGTGCAGCTCACCCCTATTATGCAATGGTGGGCTGTGTTCTGTGAAGCTTAGTTGAGTCCTTGTTGTGTGGATTGGAACAACCATGTGTGTAAAACTGTTGGGCTGTCATGCTTTTGTTACTTCTGTGTTTGTTAACAACCATTACTGTCATGCTTTTGTTACTCCTATGCCTATTACTATCACAGTATTCTGGAATTGGTAGCTGTTAGACCTCTATTATGGACCAACCACTTTTGTTTTGGACCTATCCTCGGCTGCATTAAGGAAAATCGGAGTGTCCTTGGCTGCTGGTTTTAGCATTATATCAGATTGCTATTCTCTGGTGCTGCTCTTTTGTTGTATCTGCAGACTAAATGGTTAAGAAGTAGACATTTTCAGTTGGTCTGCGTGTTTTGTAACCTTCAAGTTGTTTTACCTATCCTTGGGGGATTGTCCCTAGGAATGTTAATGCTTTTCTAAGGGGCCATCCTTAGCTCTTCTCTACTGCTCAGTTCTGCTTCTGTTTGTGTGGTTGCTGGTTGCCTTCTGGTACTGCAGATTTTGTTGATATACCGTGAGGTGTCCTACCTACTGTTGCTGCTGCGTGGCTGCCGTCCAATTATAGGCTGCCTAGTTGGTTGCTATGCTTTGTGGCTGCTGTCCAGATTTACTATTCTAAACATTAGGAATCATGTAATGTCTAGCTTTAGTTCACTGTATTTCAGAATCATGTAAATTGGTTGAATCTCAGTTTCTTTGCAGATTGCACTTTGTGTAATCATTTTGTCATTTGTTTCGTTTCCCTCTATTAGATGGATAGGAAACAGGTGCTTTATTTACTTCTAGTCCTATGTAGCCGTTTGGCGTAGGCATTCTCTCTTGTCTTCTTTTCTTTTCCTCCTCGGGCATGCCCTTTGTAGGTTGTATATTCAGTTAGCCCCCTTTTATTTCAAGCTGATTTACCCCAAAAAGAAAAAAAAAAACCTTTAACAGTTGATAAAAGGAGCCAGAACAGTAACGAAAGCACGCATCAGAAAAAGTAGAAGACAAATAGGCCATCGCAGAGGATGGATCCTGCGGCCGGTGAATGGATGTCACGGCCGAGGGATCTTTCGGGAGAATGAAGTCCTAGCTGATGTTCTTCCTCACACCAAAGAGAACAGTTAATTAGGAAATCAAAATACTACGATTGAGATGCAATAATTAAAAAGTGAATCAAACCATAGGCCCCTGGGCCTCACCACCATGATCCCTCAGTAGCTTGATTGCTTCGGATTGAGGGTGATTGACTAATTTGCTTCTCGAAAATCCTAGGGTTAGGGTTTGTACTTCGGGGGTTTGATCGTCAAATTGTGGCTGCCTTCAGGATGTTAGGGCTTTGTAGAGGGAGTATGAGAGAGTGTTTTTGCAGGGATTCGTGGCTTGAGAGGGTGAATTGTGTTGTTAATTTCAGAACCCAAAGGCCCCTTTATATAGGCACCGGATGATATCACTCCAACCAATCATAATGCATGAATTAATGGGAAGTATATATGCACAAGATCTCTTCGTATAATCTCCTTTCGTAGCCCAAAAGAATTGGAATTTGGCTGCTAGGGTTTTGAGTACGAATCAAACGATTGATAAAACATTCCAGAATCTAGAAAAAGGACAATCTGGCGGTCGAGGAATGGATCTGGTGGCCGAAGAATAGATCTGGCTGCCAAGGAATCAATCTCTCAGGGAGATTTTCAAACATGTTTCACAGGTGAAAGAATGAAGTTAAGGTCGTGAGATGGATCTCGCGGCTGACAGATGGACTCTCCCAGGATTCTGTATTTCTGTCTGAAAGGTTATATGGCTCTGAATTGGGTCCTCTAAGTGGCTAAAAGTACTCTCTAAAAGTCCATGGGTTTACGAGAAGTCAATCAACAATCACTGTATCCATTCATCATCAGGATGGTCCCCAAGGTGGGATTTAAAATAATCATTAGGCCAAATTGGGGTGTCTACAGATGCCACTCTTTGACTGAAATTAGACGGATCGCGAGACATGTTTAATTAAGAGTCAAAGCCACAAAACAACTTCAATTTGGTCGAACAACTATTCCAAGGGTTTTTGCAAAAGGTTTTAGTTATGGTCGGGCTGGAAGGTTGCTTACGTATTCCACAAGGGAAATTCAGATCAATCATCGATTGGGGGCAATAAAAGAAAAATAAAAATTTCAGAGGGTTAAGGACAGAGGATGTACCTTCGAGCTTTAAAAGCCGTAGTGCAACGTACCTGGGATATGCCAGGATTTTGGAGGAGAGTAGTTGAAGGAGTACGGAGCTGGCGGGGGAATTTTTGCGGAGAGCATCTTTTGGGGTAGATCAGTACACAGCGGGTGAGTCGTTTGCTTTTCTTGATCATCCTTACTTTGACTGAGGGGAGCTCAATAGGGTAGCCTCTCCTTGCAAATGAGCTTGATGGAATTGATGTAATTGGGATGGAATCCAAACCATTTTTTGGATTGGACGCAGGCACAAGGCCAGTAACTGGAGTACGGAGCTTGAGATGAGGGAACTAAGGAGCGAAGCCGGTTGTAGTCATAAGGCAAGAGCTTGAGGAGTCGGAGCTTAGAGATTAATGGAACCGAGGCGTAGAGCCAGTTGCAATCATGGAGCTTGAGGTGAGGGTTTGAGCACAGAGCATTGCCATTTTCTATAATTTTTGGCGTAGAGCCAGAAGATATAGGCACCGGACCGATCCATAGAAATCGAGGCATGGAGCTAGTTGTATGCAGGATTGACCTGTTTTATGAGTGAGAGAGATGCAGAACATGGCATGTATATGATGATGGTTAGATATAACGATAATAGTGATGCAGACTCGATGATGACAATGGTGATGCAATTGATTCTCATGTGCACGGGCCCGTGCGTGTGTGTTTGTTTCAATTGTAGAGCTTCTTTTAAGTTATGGACTTGAGCATTCAAAGCATAGAGCTCTAGCATTCAGAGGGTAGAATCCAAGCATTCAAAGTACAAGCTTTGAGCATCCAGTACGTAGAGATTAGGCATTTAGGGCGCAAAACCCGAGCATTTAAACTATGAGCATCCAGTACGTAGTGGTTGGGCATTCAAGCTGTCACGCCCTCGATTTTTAACATAATTAAACAACACGTTTCAATAAAGAGTTTCACTTATCATGGATATATTACCCCAAAGAAATTTCCACCTGTTCAAATTACAAAATAAGTCCTCAAGATTAAGGTTATACAACTTAGGCACTCCTGCCCCAAATAGAACATAAGTATTTGTACGAACTAACCCTTAAGTTACAAACAGTTTAGTCAAAAGGAATTTCTAAAATGAATACTTACAAACTCATCTTTATCAAAAGAAAGTCCATTACAAAAGATGATTAAGTAACTACATGAGGTTGGCTTCAAAAAGTCGTTCACTTCAAGCACGCAACATATGCAATCTACTGTCCAGCATTTGAACCTGAAAAGAAAGATTAGGTTGAGCTACACTAGCCCAGTAGGAAAATCTTTACCAATTCTTTATGTAAACATGATGAAATGTGTAGGTGAAATGAAGACAAGAAGTACGGCTCAATCGATAGATAACAATTGATCTAAGGGCATTCCAACATTCAATATGATCATCCTAACGCATGCCTATAGCTCAATGTATCACCAAGTCCACACAGTGTTAAAAAAACTCAAGTAACCTCGACACAACTCACTATTGCCAATCACCTCCATCGGTATTTCCACCCCTTGTGTTGCCGTATAACACCACGAAGATTATAGTGTTACCACCCCTTGTGTCACAGTGATCTTTAACAACTCGGGTCACAGTATTACCACCCCCTTGCGTTATGGGACCGCCTAAGTCTTCGTATTACCACCCCTTACGTTACGAGACTTCCTAAATCAACTCTCGACATAAACAACTATTTCCTTACTCGATATACAAGCTATGACCTTCCCAAGACCACAATCATACATGAAATTTGTTACAACATGCCAACTATATCACATATATACCACAAACGTTCATAATTGATCAATCAATCACAAATTGCATCTTATTGATATTTAATCAAGTAAACTATCATTTAATCCTTACTAACAGAGGGCCAACGTTTCAAGAATAACATCCACTAATCATAGTAAGTCAATTAGATAAGCAAAAGATGGCCTAGAAGGTATCCGAAAGGGGTTTAGAAGTGATTGGGGGTTGAAACGATCGAAGGAACACAAAATAGCATCAAAGCTGTCCAAAACAACAAGGGAAATTGATACCCCTGAGTCAGGTATCAATACCTGGCAGGCTGGAAGTCCAGAGACGGATGAGGTCTTGATACCCAAAATTTGATACCCCAATTTGGGTATCAATACCACGCCATTTCGAGGCGATTTTTTGCAGTTTGACGGACATTCAAAGCACCAAAGGGGGACAATCAAAGCATGATTTTTTTTTTTTTACCCAAAAAAAAACCCAAGCAAGCCCTAGAACTCCAAAGGCAAAACCGAGCAAAGTAAACCTCCTTCAAGCTTGAACGAATACGACCCGAGGCTTAGAACACTTGAGGAGGTTGAACTTGTGGAGGATCTTGGTGATTTCAGAGCTTGAAGGAGAGAAGGGGTGAGAGAGGGAGAGAGACGTTGGGGAGTGGAGAGGGAGCCGGGAGATAGAGATAGAGTTAGGAGAAAAATGATCTCCTACCACTCACACCACTATATATATACCCACATATTTGCAAATCACACATTCACCCCACTACTAACAATTGCATCATTTTAAACCACAATTCAAATATTCACCACAAAATCCATATTTTTCCAAATAAAGCATTTACTAATAATTTCAATAATTAAAATTTATATGAATCTCTACACAAGCGTCGAGCTTGAGCATTCAAGTGTAGAACTTGAGCATCCAGTACACAATGGTTGGCATTCGAAAAGCTTCGAGCATTCAAAGTGTTGGACTTTGAGCATTCAAGCATAAAGCTAAAGAACAGATGATATCTTATTGATGTTGTGGCACGGAGTCGACTGAGGTAGTGGGCATAGAGCCGCTGATCTTGTGGGCGTAGAGCTGCTAAGTGATTTGGAGTTGTTGATAGTGAGTTCCCGGGCGCAGAGCCACTGAGTGAGTAAGCATAGAGCTGTGGGGATGGCAAGCACAGAGCTGCTAAGATGGTGAGTTTGAGCATGGGGCTGCTGAGTTTATGGGCGTAGAGTCATTGAGTAGCTTGGAGGTAGTAAGCATGGAGCTGTTGAATAGTGAATATAGGGATGCTAAGATAATGAGCTCGGGGCTTGTTTAACAAGCAAGCGCAAAGCTGCTTGAATGGTTGAACTAGTGGGCACGAAGCTACGAAGCTTTAGGTAGTGGGCAGGGCTACTAAGTAACTTCATGGTAGTGAGTACTAAACTGCTAGGTGGTCAGGAGTTGCAGAGTTACTAAGATAATGGGCACAGAGCTTGAAACAGTGAGTTTACGGGCGTTGAGCCGCTGAGCATGGAGACGTGACGACTGTCGTACTTTTGGAGTATAGCAATTGGGGCTGAGAGCTTGAGTTTGAAGTATCCTTAGGTTTTGCATGCAAGAGCTCGGAGTTCATAGTTGGTCGAGTGACCAGTAATTGGTGAGCTTGTTGCTACGAAGAAAGAGCTTTTGGAAAATTCCAAATGTGGGCTTTGACATTCTTCGTGCTCGGGACATGCCCCCAAGACTAGTTCCTGTCATATTGTATTTGCTCGGGATTGCCCCCAAGGCTATTTCCATCATCCTTTGTTATTTATTCTATCGGTCGAGGTCCTAGAATTCCATTATTGCTTAAGTTGGTGTGTTGAGTAAAATCTTATGTGGTTGTAGGAAATAGATTTGGGAAATAGATTTGGGGGGGGGGGGGGGGGGGGGGGGGGGGGGGGGGTGCAGGCAAGAGATCGATTTGGCAGCTGGATAATCGAAGGCTCGGCCGTGACATTTCTCAAATCCAGGGGTCTATTTACAGGCCCCCGATTAGCGTTTCATTTCATATTCTCCTTTCCTCCGTTTTCTTCTAAGTCTCATCTCATCCTCTCTGCCTCTGAGGACTCCTCTGCTTCATTTGTCATTTTGTCGGGCCTGAGCGATGGGCAATGTGCAAGCATGGCTAGTGCATGTGGAGGGAGACCACATCGACTCTGGTCCTGTCTTGAAGTTTGATTAGGGACCCTCTCATGGGGGGCTTGCTTTCATGACTTAGAACCCCTGAGGAGGTGCTTGCGTGTGGTATGATGATTTTTTTTGGACCATGTGGTGATCCTTTTGAGCCACATGATGATTCCTTTGTCCCGTGGCGCTTCGCCGGTGTATGCCACCCCAAGGGAGCTCTCCTCTTTTTTGTAGCTTGGCTCTGGTGTTCGGACCATCAGAGGACTTGGCGTCCTCTTCTCCCCTTCCTTTGTTTTTTTGTTTTTCTTCCTGCATGGGTTAATCCGACAGAAAACCTACATATAGTTTGTTTAGGAAAATATAGGATGATCCACCTTGTGATATAAAAAGCTCTTGATTATAAGAAACAAAAAAATCCTTTGCTCTGATATCTGATTGTGTATGCAGTATTTGTACAGTGATTCGGCGAATTGAGCAGAACCATAGAACTTTTCCATAAACCAGCCGTTTTAGCGGCCGATAAACCGTTTAAGCGGCAGAATAATTGATTCTTCTTTCTGAGGGCTGACTTGAGTCAGCTATGAATTTCATGGGTCAGGGAATCGATCCTGTTTTGGTACGGTATTATGCCGTATCGGTGCTTTGGTACGTTTTGGTATGGCATCGTACCCTTTGGGTGTGGTATGACACCATATGCATGTTTTGGGACGGTATTGTACCACATGGGTGTTTTAGTACGGTATCGTACCGTTTTGGTCTGCTATAGCACCGTATCTATGTTTGGGCACGGTATTGTACCGTATGGGTGCTTTGGTATGTTTCGGTACGGTATCATACCCTTTCAGTGCGGTATGGTACTATATTGATGTTTTCTTACGGTATTGTGCCGTTTGGGAGCTTTGGTACATTTTGGAACGGTATCATACCATTTTGGTGAGATATGGTACCGTATAAGTGTTTCGGTATGGTATTATGCCCTATGGGTGCTTTGGTACGTTTTGATACGGTATTATACCGTTTTGGTGTGGTATGATACCGTATGGGCGTTTCGAAACGGTATTGTAATGTACGGGGTCTTTCGTACGTTTTAGTACTGTATCGTACCGTTTGTTGCGGTATGGTACCGTATTGCAGTTTTGGTATAATAATGTATCGTAAGGGTGCTTTGGTTCATTTCGGTACAGTATCGTACCATTTTGGTGTGGTATTGCAGCGTATGAGTGCTTTGGTATGTTTTGCTACCGTATCGTACCATTTGTGTGTGGTATGGTACCATATAGGTGTTTTGGTACGGTTACCGTATGGTTATTTTGGTATGGTATCGTACCGTTTAGGTGTGCTATGGCGTTGTATGGGTGTTTGGGTACGGTATTGTACCGTATGGGTGTTTCGGTATGGTACTATACAGTATGGGAGCTTTGGTACATTTGGAACGGTATCGTACCGTTTTGGTGTGTTACCGTGTGGGTGTTTTGATACGATAATTTACCGTATGGGTGCTTTGGTATGGTATCATATCGTTTTGGTGTGATATGGTACCGTACGGGTGTTTTGGTACGGTATTGTACTGTATGGTTGCTTTGGTATATTTTGGAAACGATATCGTACCATATGGGTTTGGTATGGTATCGTTTGGGTGTTTATTACTGTATTGTACCATATTGGGTTCTTTGCTATGTTTTGATACGGTATCGTACTGTTTTGGTGCGGTATGGTATGCTTCCGTAGTGATGTTTTGGTACAGTATTGTACCGTATGGGTGCTTTGATACGTTTTTGTACGGTATTGTTTGGTTTTGGTGTGTTATGGTACCGTATGGGTGTTTTGCTACAGTATTGTACCTTATAAGTGCTTTGGTACGTTTTGGAATGATATCCTACCGTTTCGGTGTGGTATTGTACCATATAGGTGTTTTGGTACGGTACCATATAGGTGTTTGGAACGAAATTGTACCGTACGGGGTTTTTCATATGTTTTGTTACGGTATCGTACCGTTTTGGTGCGGTGCGGTACGGTACCCTATTGGTATTTTGGTACGTAGTATAGGTACTTTGGATCATTTTGGGACGGTATCGTACCGATTTGAGGTGGTATTATAGCGTATGGGTGCTTTAGTTTTGGTACAATATTGTTCCGTTTTGGTGTGGGATGGGTATGAGTGTTTTGGTACAGTATTGTACCATATGGGTGCTTTGTACCGTTTTGGTGTGGTACGGTTTTGTATTCTTGTTTTGGTATGGTATTGTACCGTATGGGTGCTTTTGTTCATTTTGGTATGGTATCGTACCATTTTGGAGTGGTATTGCAGCATATGGGTGCTATGGTACGTTTTGTATGGTATCGTACCATTTTAGTGTTGTTTGGTACCGTATAGGTGTTTGATACGGTATTATACTGTGTGGGTGCTATGGTACGTTTTTGTATATTATCGTGCCGTTTTGCTGTGGTATGGTACTGTATAAGTGTTTTGGTTTGATATTGTACTGTATGGATGTTTTTGTATGTTTTGGAACGGTATCGTACTGTTTTTGTGTGGTATGGTACTGTATGTGTGTTTTGGTACGATATTATATCGTTTGGGAGCTTTGGTACGTTTTTGGACGGTATTGTACCGCTTTGGTGTGGTATTGTACCGTTTGAGTGTTTGAAATGGTATTGTACCATACGGGGTCTTTTGTATATTTTGTTACTGTATCGTTCCATTTTGGTGTGGTTTTGTAGCGTACGGGTGTTTTGGTACGTTTTGCTACCGTATCGTATCATTTTTGTGTGGTATGGTACTGTAAGGTTGTTTTGTTATGGTATTATAACGTATGGGTGCTTTGGTACGATTTTGACTATTACCGTACAGTTTTGTGAGGTATGGTATCATATGGGTGTTTTGGTACAGTATTGTACTATACGGGGACTTTCGTACGTTTTTTATGGTATTGTATCGTTTGGTGCGGTACGGTACCGTATTGGTGTTTCGATGCAGTATTGTAGCGTATGGATGCTTTGGTTTGTTTTGGTACGGTATCGTTCCGTTTTGGGGTGTTATTGCAGCATATGGGTGCTTTGGTACGTTTTGGAACGGTATCATTTCGTTTTGGTGTGGTATGGTAATGTATGGGTGTTTAGGTTTGGTATTATATCGTATGGGTGCTTTGGTACTTTTTTGTACAGTATCGTATCATTTTGGTATGGTATTGTACCGTATGTGTGTTTGGAACGGTATTGTTCCGTACAGGGTCTTTCGTAAGTTTTGTTATGGTATCTTACCGTTTTGGAAAGGTACAGTACCGTGTTGGTGTTTTGGTACGGTATTGAACCGTATGGGTGCTTTGGTACATTTTGTACAATAATAAACCATTTTGATGTGGTTTTGTACTGTATGTATGTTTTGGTTGGGTATTGTACCCTACGAGTGCTTTGGTACATTTTTGTAAAGTATCATACCGTATGAGTGTTTTGGTTTAGTACGGTATGGTATTGTTTTGGTTTGATGTGGTATCGCATGTGTGTTTTGGTAAGGTATGGTACCGTTATTATGTGTGGTATTGGACTGTATGGGTGTTTTGGTACGATATTGTACCGTATGGGTGCTTCGGTACGTTTTGATACGGTATCATACTGTTATTGTTTGGTGTAGTACCGTATGGGTGTTTTGTAACAGTAGTGTACCGTATAAGTGCTTTGGTACGGTATTATACCATATGAGTGTTTTGGTTCGGTATTATACTGTCTAGATGCATTGGTACATTTTGGTATTATTTCGTACTGTTTTAGTGTGGTATGGTAACGTATATTTGTTTATGTACGGTATTATACCGTATGGGTGCTTTGGTCGATTTTGCTCTTGTAACGTTCTATTTTGGTGTGTTATGTTACCGTATGGGTGTTTTGGTAGTTTTGTATCATATGGGTTCCTTGATACGTTTTTGTACAGTATCGTACTGTTTTGCTACGGAATGATATTGCACGGGTATTTTTTTACGGTATTGTTCCATATGGACGCTTTGGTACGTTTTTGTTCGATATTGTACCATTTTGGTGCGATATGGTACCGTTTGAGGTTTTTTCAACGGTATTGTATCGTATGGGTGTTTTTTACGTTTTGGTACGGTATCGTACCGTTTTGTAGTGGTATGGTTTGTATGGGTTTTCCTGTGGCTCCATGCTCCATCACCCCAAGTGGCCTCGCCAAGTACTGCCTCCGGTAAACAGCATAGTTTCGCTCAGGTCTCAAGAAAGCTGCCAAGCCCTCGGAACAGTGAAGCGCTGCAACTCAGGCAGGGTGTTCTGGTATGTGTGCGAAGCACGTGGAGGAAGTGGCTCGGGCGTGACAAACTCAGACGACTCAAGGGACTGCCGTGTCACTCGATCACCCAAGTACCACTGTCACCCGAAAGCCGACTCTGGTAGCACTTGGCTCGCAGCCACTACTCTGCTCCATGCAAGATACTCCGGCTCAGCCTCTGCATTTCTCCACGGATCCCACTCCACCTGTGAAGCAAGCAACAACCAGAAAAACAAATAGTCGGTCAGCGACAGCACTGAAGCAATTCTGAGGCAGTGATAGTTAACAAGGGATATGTTCACCTGAGTACCCAACAGCTCATCGAGGTATGCCCTGAAAGCATGGAGGCTCCCTCTCAACTTCTTCTTTCCCTGGAACAGTGGCCCCCAGATCATGGCACGTGGAAGCATTCTCAAGTCTGGGCCCGAAGGGTACATCTTCAGCACCTCGTAGGCCCATAGCTACAGGTTTTAAACAATCAATCAAAGCATCAGTACAACGTTCATAATTCAAATGAAGGAAAATGCGAAGTATGAGAGCAAGGGCAAGAGATCTTTTCTCTCTAGAGAAGCTCTCCTCTACCGCCCAAATCCATATCTGGCCATCTTTGGTCTGGACCAACTATCACAACCCGGAAGCTCTAGTGTGGCTGTGGTTTTCCAAACCCACTTCAAACCAGGTTCTCTTCACATAAAACCACCTCAACGCATAAATCTTTGCTTATGCGATAGAAGCAGATCTCAGACGGAACAGGAGGAGTCGCCGTTGGGACTCATCTATCACGGCTATTGACCTACGCCGGCCACTTGAAGTGGGTTGCGACTGATGAATCGCTTAGTTTCCTGCCGAGACGATGTTGGCTTGCGACGGATGAGGTGGGGGACACAGATCAGGGTCAGAAATGGATGTAGATCGAGCTGCCGATGGCTCACTGTTCAACCACTAGTGGGACATCCACACGGCTGCCGGACAATTCCAGCCGCCCGAAATCTCAGATTTTCCAAGTGGAATCTCGTTCAACAGGAGTGGGTTTCGGCCTGCTTTTTTGAAGTCGTATACAAAGGGTGGTGTTTTTCACCTTCTTTGCGTGGTTTCGTAAAACCACGGCTGGTATTACGTTTAGTACCAGGCTGGATGAGAATGGGTAAGGCTATTCTTAATTTATTAATGGATATTGCTATTGTATTTGTGGATTATCACTGCCTTTGAAAGCGTGGCTGGCTTTTCTGCTGTATGTTTTTGAAAATTGGACTGAATTGGGTTAATCTATTTGGCAGTCATCTGTCTAGATAGTTGTGACTGAGTTCAATAGTTAGCTCCTTAGTTGGACAGAATTAGTTCCATTCATACCCAGTTTAGTTACAGGGTACATTGCCCATTTGGGGCTCATGGGTTATTATCAAGCTCTTTGTTGAGCTTCTTTAAATCCCTAGGTTCTTTGCTTCATTAGCCTGGTGTTTGTGCGTAGGATGGTTGTGTTCGTGGCTATCATGGATTAGATTGGAGTTTTGAGCTGATTGAAAGGGATAGCTTTGCGGCTACCATAGACTAGATCGGTAGTTGGGCTCTGATTGAAATAGGTAGCTTTCGGGGTTGTCTTTGACTAGATTAGCGGTCGTGCACTGATTGAAAGGGATAGCTTCGCGGGCTGTCATTGATTAGATTGGTGGTAGTTCACTGATCGAAAGGGGCAGCTTGGTCCGCTTGCAGTTGGAGTGGCTACATTTTGTGGTTCCTCTTTCTGTTACCCTTTTAGATTATAGCGAGCCTAGGGGATTAGGTTGAGGGCGGAGTAGTCTGGATGGAATGGGCGTGGTGTGCTAGGTACTTGGGAGGGTAGCCTTGTCGGATGCCGTCATCTCCAGTTCGAGTCTCTTCTCGGTTTCTAGTCCCTCTGTAGTAGCTGTTCTTTTAGAAGTGGGTATTATGCGTGTTCTCTGGGTTTGATTGAAGTAGTAGTATCTTGGTTTGCTTATCCCTTCTCTGGAGACAGTGGTGATTGGTAGTTGGCTGAGAGTGGGTTGTTTCTGGCGAGCCTTAGGCTTGGATGAGAGAGTATTAGGCCAGATGGAATGGGTGTGGTGTGTAGGGTGGGGCCCCCTGTCAGATGCCGACATCTCTGGTTCGAGCCTCTTCTTGGTGCCTTGTTCCTCTGTAGTAGCTGTTCAGCTTACCTTGATGCCGTTTGCTATGTTGCTGCTAGTCCTCAGTGTTGGTTATCTTTTGGTCATCTCTGGCCGTGACTATTTATTTTATTTCCTAGCCTGGCGGGATGTGCCAGGTAGTAGTTCAATTTCATGTTATTTCTATTCATATCACTTCATATCATACCCCATTGTACTATCCTTCTGTTTAGATGGATAGTGCAACGGGGGTATGATCACTACACACATGGCACTTTTGTTATTTTATTTATTTTACCCTACTCTCCATGCGGGTTGTGCATGGGTTATCGCAATTTTTCATTCTTTTTTCTTTTCTTTTCCTCCTGGGGTATGCCCTTTGTAAGCTGTACATTCGGTTAACCTTTTTTAATTTCAAGCTAATTTACCCAAAAAAAAACAAAAAAAATGCGAAGTATGAAAGTACAAGTTTTGTTTCTTACCTCCCATACTATCCAGTATCCGGCGGTCGCCTTTTTGCCCCGTGAGAATTCGCCCATGAAGCCATAGCCGGCTCCCAAGGCCGCTCCTCCCCAGTTGTATCTAGCAGCTGTGCGTAAGTCGTAGAGGGCCGACAAGTACGTCAGGTGCACCGTGGCTCGCTTGTTGGGATACAGCGTGGCCCCGAACAAGTACAGCAAATAGGCCCTCGCCATCTGCTCCTCCTTCTGTTCCGTGGCCGGGACCCTACCTTTCATGTACCTGTGGAATTGGTCATGAGGGACCATCTCTGAACTATCCTCTGGCAGTACTTGTCCCAAGAACCACCTCAGCGTCGCGTCATCTTCTTGGATCCTCGAGTCAAATGGGATGGGCTCTCCTCCTACCCTTAGACCGGTCAAAGTCGTAAAGTCCGCCGGAGTCACCATCATCTCCCCAATCGGAAAGTGGAAGGTGTTGGATGAATCCCACCACCTCTCGGCCAACGCCGTAATCAGAGCATGGTCGCTCTTTGTCGCCGCTAAGGTGAGGATGAACGGCCTGAACCCTGCAGCGTCAACCAAAGCTCTGACCTGCTCGGGCAGCTCTTTGTATAGCTCAAGTGAACTCGCAGGACCACCGTGCCCCCACATGCTAGCTGCTCCTCTTTGCCCTACACAATAGCCAAGACAGAAAAAGTTGCATCAATAGGTGCAATCCAATTTCAAAAAGTAGTCAGATCCAAATTACAAAGTCATTTTGTTAGTCGAATTAGATTATCCAGAGGAATCTTATTCAAGCTATCAGGCATTCCTCAGTCGATCAAGCTACCAGATGTTTGTTTAAGCAATTATCATGTCAAAGGTTGTTATCGGCCGATCAAGCTACCAAATGTCCCATGGATAGGTTCAAACGCACAATAAGCATCCCACAGTCGATTCAAGGCATTAAATTCAGTCGAGTACTTTTGCCAAGGCGCTTTTTCAGCCAATTATCTTCTCAAGGAGTACTGTTTAGTCTAATCAAGCAAGAATGGCATCCTATTAGTCGAATTCAAGTTCCAGGGCCACAATTATTAGTCGGGGCAACCTACGGTCGATTCAAGTTCATTTTTTCATCGAGGTTCTAAGCATTCTACAATCAAGTTCAATTGCTTTTTGGGAATTCTATCTGTCGAATCAAGTTTCAAAGTACAAGTGTCAACCGTATTATCAAGTTTAATCAAAGTTCAAAGTGCAAAGTCATGCAGATATGGCAAATATAGAATTGGAAGCTAAAGCAAGTTCGAGGGAACACCTGTGCCCAATTCACGGATAAGTGCCTTTCGAGGTCTCTCAGAATGAGCTCTGCGTTGTAGCTCTCTCGTCGGGGAACGTAGCTATCAACCCCGGATGGAACAC
This sequence comes from Rhododendron simsii, assembly GCA_014282245.1. Taxonomy (NCBI): domain Eukaryota; kingdom Viridiplantae; phylum Streptophyta; class Magnoliopsida; order Ericales; family Ericaceae; genus Rhododendron; species Rhododendron simsii. Next base: position 17,181,085 of record CM024961.1, read on the forward strand.
ACAGGTGTGGCTCCGGTGGGACGTAGGTCTCAGCCGCAAACTCAGCACGGGGTGCCTCCCGTATGGACTCTGCTGGTGTCACCGCACGCTCATGAGCCCGGCCCCCCTCCTCCTGGGCCTGCACGGCCGCCGTCGTCTCTCGCACAAACGCCTCCTCCTCAACTCCAGCCCTCTCGGCCTCGGCTCTCAGGCGCTCCTCCTCTTGGACCTGCTCTATTTGCCTCTGCCTATCCTCCCGGGCCGCTATCACTGTTGCTACTACCCGTGGATTCTCTCGAAGCAGCCGACCAAGTTCCGCCTCTGTGACGAACTCTGCGAAGTCTCCGTGGGTAATGGGAACATGCGCCGAAGACCCCACTGCTAGCCTAAACTCAACAGGCTCCGCGGGCACCTCCACGGAGGCCTCCTCCACAACCACCGGATTTTTACCCATTGTTGGATCTCTCGGCAGAGTCCCTAGCCGTTCATCACCAACACCGCCGCCACTGCCACCGCCGACGACCCCGATCAAACCCATGCTCATCACCACAAGGCCTTCTACACCACTTTGGAAGTCCAAACGATGAACCCGTGGGCCTCCTGCATGAACAACAGCTGGCGTACGCCCAGCCTCCCCTGGCGTACGCCGTCCATCGGCGCCACGCGCCTGCGCTGCATGGTCATCGCCGCCGCTTGCGCTGCTTCAAACTTCTGCATTGGTACCTGGTAATGCCTCCTCCGTTGGTTGATCGTCGACTTGATACCCTGGAGCCTTGATTTCGACACTTGGATGGCTTCTCTCATGCCCCCCATCACCATTGCCGCCGTCGCCGCCCTTCCCGTCCCGCCGTCGCCTATTTCAGCCATGAGGGTGTATGGGTGAGTGGATTTTGGAAGAGAATACGAGATTTGAGAGAGATGTGGAGAGTTGGGAGTTCAAAAACTAGAGAATGGCGGTTCCCTTCGTGTTCTGGAAGTTCATACCACATGGGAGTGATGCTGGGCCGGGTCTGGGCCAGAGTTGGTCAAGCTTTCTAGCGTACGCCAGTGTGTGGATGCCGTACGCCACAAGCGTTTGGGCCTCAGGCCCAAATCTCTTACAAAGTCAGAACTTGCTCCCAAGTCAAGGCCCAAGTGGCCCAGCTTTACATTGGTACCTGTGGACTCTCCCCAAGCAAAGCCCGTCCAATTTCAAATCAACAATGGTCCACCCGTCCAATTTCCAATCAACGACGGTCCACCCGTCCAATTTCGAATCAACGATAGTCCCCCCGTTCGATTTCCAATCAACGACGGTCCACCCGTCCAATTTCGAATCAACGACGGTCCACCCATCCGATTATTTTCTTTTTCCCAACAGAGCCAATGTTTCTGCAAATGGATCATTTCCCAAGAGAGTCCACCTTTTTACGATTGATCCGTCAAAGGCAACAAAACGGCGGCAACCCATCCGTTCCAGTTCAAATCAAAGAGGGTGTCTAGAAAACCTTTGACGTTACTTGTACCCAGTCGATGGCACTCGAAGTGCCGTCAAAGGGGGGCTACTGTAGACACCCTATTCTGGACCATCCAGATAATATCAATTTGCGATCTTTTTATCCCCAATGATGATTGAGGTCCAGAACATTTCGAGGCCGACGGTGTGTTTTTGAGCTTTGAGGGTTCCGAACCTCATTCAAACCTTTTTCAAAAACCTTTCAAGCCAGAGCCAAACGGCCTCAGCAAAACCTACTTGCTTACGCCAGCACTGTGCTAGCATGCGCCAGTAAACTGCCATGTGTCAGTCATCGACCGTTGACTCAGTTATAACTGGCGCACGCAAGTCACGTCTTGGCGTACGTCAGTCAAATCCAGTCAAAGCATCACTATTCAACAATGTGCTAAAGATTTTTGCGGCCACCCAGTACAATCTACAGTTCCCCTGATGATTACACTTGGCAGGGACGTCCCCCTCTCTCTCCTACTTCCCCCATCATCTAGTCCCATGCATTAAATGCATGGGAAGCTCTCTCCACTAACCTAACCAGCCCCTAACCCAACTGATCAGCCCTCATTCAGTCATCTCACCCCCTATAAATACCCCCCTTGCATTTATATGCAAGGGGTTACCACCATCAAAGAGCTCTCAACCTTCCTTTCTTTGTTTTGCTTCTTCTTTCTCCATTGAAAGAGTAAGTAAAGGAAAGAACCTTTCCACATACTTTAGCATACTCATGCTCACACCCATTCATCCTCTAAACCTCAAGATCAAGCTCAAAACCACCATCAAACTTCATCTAAAAGGTATATCACCTTTTATTTCATAAACTGTTCCGACCCCTGAGGGGAGCCATTGAGGTTCAGGTTGGTAATCAATACTAGTCCTGGCATTTAAATGGCAAAATATTAAAGATCATATGAGATGAGCAATGGCGCACGCCAGTCTTATAAAGCCGTACGCCATTCATGGTAGTGCGTGCACACTGGTGTGGGGATCACTGGACACCTATTTCTTTCTTATATTTTACTTTTATCACCTTGTTGCATGCTAAGAACCGGTCTTTTTTTTTTTTTTGGGTAATTTAGCTTGAAATTAAAAAAAGGTTAACTGAATGTACAACCTATAAGGGGCATACCCTAGGAGGAAAAGAAAAGGAAAAAGAAAAAAAGTGAAAAAAGTGCAATAACCATGCACAACCCGCATGGAGAGCACAATGGATTAAGTAAATAATAAAGTGCAATGTCATTCTCCATTGCACTAACCATCCAAAAGGAAGAAACTACAACAGGGAATGATAGAGATTAATAAAGTAAGTACTAATGATATGAAAGTGAACTACGGCCTGGCACAACCCGCCAAGCTAGGCTATAGGATAAAGTAGTCATGGTCGAAGAACGACCAGCTGAAGAACCATCTCTGAAGAACGCAGCAACATAGCAACTCGGCACCGAGGGGGCTGAACAACTACTACAAAGGAACTAGGCAATGAAAAGAGGCTCGACCAGGGGATGACGGCATCGGACAGGGGGCCCAACCCCACACACCAAACCAATCCAGCCAATCTAATACTCCCTCAACCAAATTCCCAAGGCTCGCTAGAAAACAACCCATCCTCAGCCAAAAACCAATCACAACATCCGCCAGAGAGAGGATAAGCAGACCAAGATTCTGATACTCCAATCTAACCTAGAAAGTCAAGCGTAATACACACCTCTAAGAGAATAGCTACTACAGAGGAACTAGGCTCTGAGAAGAGGTTTGAACTAGAGATGACGACATCCGACAATGTACCTCCCTAAGCACCTTGTACACCATGCCCATTCCATCCAGACAGCTATCCTCAACCTAATTCCCAAGACTCGCTAACATCTAAAAGTGAGACAGTACAAGATCCTCAATCAAGAAGATACAAGATACCGCAGGAGAACCAAAGCTGCCTCTTTCAATCAGAGATCGTCCACCAATCTAATCAAAGACAGCCATAGAAGCTACCCTTTCAATCAGAGCACAACCACCAATAAATGACAGCCCCGGAAGCTACCCTTTTCAATCAGAGCTCAACCACCGATCTAGTCAACGACAGCCGCAAAAGCTACCCTTTGCAATCAGAGTAAGACCCCAATCTAGTCAATGATAGCCACGGTCACAACCATACTATGCAATACAACCAAGCCATTGAAGCAGGAAACTAGGAATTTAAAGGGCTCAACAAAGAGCATGAGCTATGAACAACAATGCCCATACGAAACCAACCCAATCCAATTAAATATCACAATGCAACCTAGATTAGTCTACTGAATAAATCCAGGCCTACATATAATTGCAATCTGGAATGGTCCATATCGTAGCTAGCAGATTTAGGCAAGTAAAAATGGTAGTAGCGACCTCACTGCTATGGATCGGCAAGGGTCACAATACACCACAATTAATCGCATAGTGAGAACACCTAAAATACCTCCAGAGCCATCTTAAATCTGGAAGTGTATGACTGAATCTGAACGGAAGTGATTGAGTACAGGGAATTACCTCTGTAGCTCCAGAATCCATTTTTGATTGACTGTACCTCCGTGCTAAAGTGAGCACTGAACAGGTATACTATCTATAAGTTTCCCCAGATCTGAGAGCTTACTACCATTTCCGACGACACTGTCCTCCGCCATGTGCAGTTCAGGACCAGAACGGTGGAACTAATGGCTGCTAAATTGACAATGGAACTGGGATTTGATCACTGGTGACTCCTTTAGCTCCTTCCGGCACTGGGATACGATCCAATATGGATTCTCCTTAGGTGAGAGCCGATTAGAGTTAGGTGGTGCCCAACATCCTAACCCAGCTGCACCAGCACTTTCCCTTTCTATGCGTTTCCATCGGTTCCTAACCCATCCGCCGAAAAGTGGATGCTCGGATTTTCAGGAAGTGATGGGTCTCGAAGACAACCCATTTCGAGTACAAATGGAGCAAAAATCAGAAGATTCTGTGGATCCCCGTGTGAATTTATGAAACCCAACCCAGGTTTGGGGGTTTTGCAAAAATTGGAAGTAAAAGAACCCATGAAATTACTGGAGTAAAAGATGGGTATATGAAGAATAGAACCTGTAAATAGTTGAACCCAAATCTGGAGAACCCCTATATTTCCGATTGGTACCGATTTGAGCTTTATTTACCTCATAATCGGATCTAGAATGGATGATGGTATGGGGAGTGCATTCTCTCTCTGGAGTAGAGAGAGAAGCTCTCAACCCTTTCTTAAGAACCGGTCTATTGCTTTCTGTACTTTAGAACTGCTTAGCTGTAATGTTTAGTAATCGCTCTTTATCTGCTCTAAAAGGCCACTGGGATCTGTCTGGTCATGTTCCAGAGCCCAGATGGTGCAAAGCCAAGCACCGGATAAAGGGTGTAACTGGCGTACAATTTCATACGACTAGCGAACGGCAATTATGCCAAAATCCTGTGGCTGGACCTTGCATCTTAGTTTAGTCTTGGCCTCTTATATGTTCCCACACTGTTTATGGGGTGTTCTACTTATTTTCATGGCTTAAAGCCATTTCATCTATCTGTAATCTGTATATATGCTGATCTTAAACTGCGTGGCTTGTCCTGGGTGTGCACTGGTCCCTTCCAGAGCCCAGAGGGTTGAAAACAAGCATTGTGGGTTTGTGACAACTGGAGTACGCCAGTTCTATTGTGGCGTGCGCAGGTCTTACTAGCAAGCATTGGCCAGTACTGTGGCGTGCGCAGGTCTTACTAGCATGCAGTGGCCTGGCCGGTGCATGCTAGTGTGTTGTCTGTGCAAATCCTTTCAGGATAGCGTACCTTAGCTTGCAATCGCTCACACAAGTGCTTGTCCTCAATCTATTCCTTATATCCATCATTTCAATCCATCATCCAAAAACATTTTTGCCATATAAATGCAAACTGTTACAGTTTTAATCCCCCTTAACTGTTCTCCGCCCTAACTAGCTGAAAAATGATTAAATGAGAGAAAAACACAAATGTTTTACAAATGCCTGAGTAGAGATCGATCTCCGGATTGGGCGAGAGGGGTGCCATAAAACCCTTCCCCTCTCTTAACTTGGCTCCCGAACCTCAGATATCGAAGGTGACGACGGACTAGTCTACGCCTTTTCAAAATCAAACAACGTAGCAAAACCGTTTCAAGTTCGGTTCCTTGGATGTTTCACTACTAAAACCCGAGTGGCGACTCCGAATTGAGGCGTTTCGCCGCCCATTTTCAAAAAGAGGGACCGCACCCAAATTTTTCGTAAAATTTTCCGGGGGCTCGTGCCCACATTTGTGCCTGATTTGGTGCATTATGTTGGTCTTAATCTTCTCAATGAGCAAATCAATTCAGGTAGGCGTCATTCTAATCTCCTCCTGTTGGTTATCGTTCATACAAGCTAAAGATCAAGCTTAAGTCAGGTAGGAGTCATTCTAATCACCTCATGTTGTTACGCTATCCCTGTTGAAGTAGTACAGATTTTGCAATCTCTTGTATTAGTGCTCTATATTGCCTTGTAATTCACCTTATCATTTGTTTTCTGTTCCTCTACTTAAATGAGCAGGAAACACTTGGTTCATTTACCTATCGTCTATGTAGCCACTTGGCATAGGCATCGTCAATTTTCTTTTCTTTTCTTTATTTTTTTTGTTCATCCTGGGGTATGCCCCTTGTAAGCTGTATATTCGGTTACTACCAATGAAGACCAGCAGTGCAGGTATAAGTGCTCTGGTAGACGGCCACGAAATATTCTTCAAATTTGTGTCCCCACCTGTATACAATGAAATAAATGATATTATGAGAAAAATTTCTCATAAAGCTAAACAAATAAATTTTCTCAAAAAAGAAATTCGAATTATGAATATTGAAGAAACTTTACAAAAACCTTCTTTAAAAGAGAAAATTTCTCAAATTGAAGAAAATTTCAAATAAGAAATTTGTAGTGATATCCCAAATGCTTTCTGGGATAGGAAAAAATATATTGTTTCATTACCATATGAGAGGGATTTTGACGAGAGAAGAATTCCTACAAAAGCTAGGCCTTCTCAAATGAAACAAGAATATTTGAAATTATGTCAAAATGAAATTGACAGTTTGCTAAAAAAGCAATTAATAAGGAAAAGCTAGTCCCCTTGGAGTTGCACAGCTTTTTATGTAAATAAGAATGCTGAGAAGGAACGAGGTGTTCCTAGACTGCTTATTAATTATAAACCATTAAATGAAGTTTTGATGTGGATTAGATATCTCATTCCCAATAAGAAAGATTTGCTTGATCGACTGAATAAAGCAGTCATATTTTCCAAATTTAATTTAAAATCTGGATACTGGCAGATTCAAATACAGGAATCTGATCGATATAAGACAGCTTTTACTGTTCCTTTTGGTCATTACGAATGGAATGTGATGCCATTTGGTCTGAAGAATGCACCTTCAGAATTTCAAAATATTATGAATGATATCTTTTATCAATATGCTGATTTTGCAATTTGTTATATTGATGATGTTCTAATATTTTCTGAGAACATAGATCAACACATTAAGCATCTTAGAATTTTTAAAGATGTGATTAAAAGAAATTGGCTTGTTGTTTCTGCTCCCAAGATGAAATTGTTTCAGACTAATGTGAGATTCTTAGGACACAATATTCATCAAGGAAAAATTATTCCTATTGATAGGAGCATAGAGTTTGCTTCTAAATTTCCAGATGAGATTAGAGATAAAACCCAATTGCAAAGATTTCTTGGAAGTCTCAATTATATAGGAGACCATTATAAAGAATTGGCACTGGATTCTGCACCTTTATATGACAGGCTTAAGAAGAATCCTCCCCCTTGGTCTGAGTAGCATACTAGAGCTGTTCGAAAAATAAAATTGAAAGCTAAACAGCTGCCTTGCTTAGCAATAGCTAATCCACAATGGAAGAAAATAGTGGAAACAGACGCCTCAAATATTGGTTATGGAGGTATCTTGAAACAATATAATGTGAATTCTAACAAAGAAGAATTGGTTAGATTTACTTCTGGTTTGTTTAAAAATGCTCAAACCAATTATAGTACTGTGAAGAAAGAAATTCTTTCTATCATCAAATGTGTTAATAAATTTCAAGATGACTTGCTCAATCAACAATTTTTACTTAGAGTTGATTACAGTGCTGCAAAACAAGTTTTAAAGCAAGATATCAAAAACTTAGCTTCAAAGCAAATTTTTGCTCGATGGCAGTCGGAATTATCTGCCTTTGACTTTGATATTGAATACATCAAGGGAGAAAATAATTCTCTTCCTGATTTTCTCACTCGTGAATTTTTGCAGGGATAATATGAATAATAATTTTGCCCAGCAAAGGACAAAATTTGAACAATGGTTAATATTGAAAAGAAGAGTTCTCCAAACAAATTCGGAGATGACAATATTTCAAAGGCCACACAATAGGGCTACTTTAATAAGATGGACAAAAGCTAGGGAAGCACTGCTTCGGCATTATCAATATTATGGAGATTACTATGATGAAGACTGGGAAATAGAAATGCTCCAGTTGTCAATACAGAGACTTCAGAATAAACTGAATATTTTATCTTGTGCATAATTTTATAGGATGAATCGGCCACCAGATCATGGTCGAGGTAGAGGAACTTCCTCTAGAGGCCGTGGCAAATCGAGGGTCACGCAAGCCGATGTGGAAGCCTACTTAAAGGCTCACAAATTACAATATCCATCACTACAGGATGCTGCATCAGCATCATCAACCCCCTCAATAGCGGAGGTGGTCCAGACAGATGAGGTTTTCAAATTGAGTGAAAACCGAGAAACAATAATGGTCCTGGAATCGCAGGATGAGGAAAATAAGAATGATCCGTGGGAAATAAAGTCCCGCTATATGGATACAATGAGCTATCCAGTCCCAGAAGGGAAATATAGATACATCTATGAGGCAATGCTCTCTGAAACTAATTCGGTGGAATTCCGCCACACTTATGATAGCAAGATGGACCAAAAAAGTCCTATCAGCTACAGCAAGGCCATAATAAAGATGGTCATCCCAATTCACAAGTGGGGAATTCACCCACAACAATCAAAAACTTTGACAATAAAAAGCGAAAATGGAATTCCAGTTCATTTTAATTACTGGGATTACGTTGAAAAGAGGTCAAAGGCTTTTTACTATCAAAATCAGAAAAGGAAACACTCATGGTTTCTAAAAATTTGTCCAAAATTGGTTGGAAAAACTTAATTGCCAAATTGGTTTATTAATTGGTGGTCTAAATTTGGACCAAAATCAGATTTTTTACCAATTGAGGTACAGAAGGAACTAGAGTTCTTCGAAGAAAATCATCCTCAATTAAGGGGAACCAATACTTTGGAAGGAAAATCATTCCTTTTCACTATGATTACTTTTGGGATCCCTTGGATTTGGAAGTGGGATCTTATTGTTGGAAGAAATAATTTGGGACTTCCTACCCTTCAGAGAACCTTTCAATACAGATGGTGGAAAGTTATTAATTTGGAGCAGACATTCTCGGAGATCCGAAATGCTACCCAAGAATTGAAGACCCAAATAAAGAGAAAGGATAAGATGGCAGTCAAAAATCCTTTCCTGGAAATATCAGCTCAGATAAGGGCCAAACACCCTAATCTGACTGACGATGAAGTGGTAATTAAGACCATGGACTTCATGAAAGAACAATTTTTGCAGACAATCCAAGCTACCCAGGCTGTTGCTGATGACGAATCAATGACATCAGCAAAAAGCAATGAGGAAGATAATAATCCCTTCACATGCCTAGCAGGGGAATCTCAAGACCCCTACGAAGACGAAGGGACAACACAGGCACCTACTCTTGGTGATTTTTGGGACAGTATGACAGAAATGATAGCTGAACAGCTGTCCTCTCGAAAAGGAAAGGAGAAGCACCAATAATATGTGCTTTGCTTTGAATCAAAGTCTTCATAATACTTCAAAATAAAAATTCGGGAGAATACTCAATTGTGGAGTAATTTGTAAAACACTCAATAATGGGGTGTTGTCAATTTTAGGTTAGGTTCAACAACTTTAGGTGAAATGTTTTGTGTCGATGGGGCTCTATTGTACCCGACAAATGTTTTCCCTTAAGTTGTAATTTCATTTTCGTTCTACCAATAAGTCCTGTAGAGTCTTCTATATAAAGGACGCGTCTTTCTTTTGTTAGGCAGGTTTTTCTCCTGCAGGTTTTCCCTGTAAAGTTTTGCTCTTCCGCCTTCCGCTTCTCTTGTAATATTTCCTTCCTTCAATAAAAGGTCAATGTTTCTTCAATCGATCCTTTTGCATTGATAGTTAGTGCATATATTTGGTATCAGAGCCAATATGGCTTAAGATAGTGTGTTAGTACAAGCATAAACCATGGTATCATAAGAAAGCCTTTCATAATAAAATGTTTTTAAAATTTCTAAAAAATTTAGATGTAAGATAACATTCGTGGTAGTGGGACGTCACCCAAGTCGCGTTTGGATTTGTCTGGCCGTGAGGACCCGGGTAGGGTGATTTGGCCTATTGCTCCGGTAAATCGTTGACAGACATGCTATCAAGAATGTTCTCTTTCATTTAAAAAAAAAAATGGGCGGGGGGGGGGGGCTGGATTATGATAAATGGATTATGTGAGTACTAACACAATCATCTCAATATGAGAAGATTATTTAGACCTGATAATGATAGAATAAAAAATTCCGAATTAGTGGAATATGCCAATGTGCAAGAACAATTGAATCACTGGACAATTCCTCCAGTGCGCCCTTCAACCATATATGGGCATGGAATATTTGATTTCAAATGTACCATGGCAATAAAAACCGTGGAAAGAACAGAGAGCTTAGAACTCAATAATAAGATAATAAATCTTTTGGATAGAAGAGATCTACTTGCTCACATGAATAATTACAAATATGTTCATATTGGTTTAGTGCAAATTGCCCTTAAACCTTTAACTCTACTTGGAATGGACACTTGTCTGCAAGTTACTTTACGTGATGGCAGGTGTAATAATTGGCGATCCTCAATCATAGGGGCTGTTGAGACCAGTTTGAGTCATGGTCCTGTATATTTTAATGCTTATCCTGATTTCTCTCTTTCTCTTACTGATAGAAATAGAGGAGAAGCCTTGAATTGTAGAATCCAGACTAGAGGTTATGATTTCTTACCTGGATCCGAAGTAATTGCTGTGATTTATAGAATTTACTATAAAGTCATGAATACAATGAAACCCAAGGTGCAAATTATGCGTCCCGCTGATCAAACTGTTTTGATTGAATCCAATACGTTGACATCTAATGTTGCAACTAATAGGTTGATAAATTGGGAAGAAATTACCTTTCCAGACAGTTGGACTATAACTAATGCGGTTCCTCCTAGACCATTTGTCAATAGGATTGAACATATAGTCCAAGATAATGATGGTACGGTTTTCAAAAATTTTAGAAATACCCAACCCGATAGGTTGCTTAGGAGCAGGAGCTCTAGAAATAGCCAACCAACAACCCAAGTGCCATATAGGGTTAGTATTCTAAATACTAGTCGGCACTCGACATCAGAAATTCCGGAGTCACACCAGTCACATCATCCAAGGGAGGATGATAATTTGATTGGAATAAGAATATCTGAAAATCAAATACCCCATGGTGTTTATACACATCACAATAATACAGTAGAATCACCTACTGCTAGTGAGATGGCTTTTACCATTAATAATGATAATAACGCTTGAACAAAGGAAAGAAATTAATAAAGAATTTCAACAACCTCAATGCCAAGAGTTTAGAAGTTGGTATTTCGCTAAATATGATGCTGATCAATTACAAAAATTCAAAAAAGAATTTTATGATTGGCTTGAATATTCAGGAAAAATCATGCCATTTACTCAATGGTTTTATGGCAGATACTGGATAGAAATTGATAAGTCTATTAATGTAATACAAGATTATCATAGGAATTGGAGGTCTATGGCAGGAAATGTTATAAGGGCTGTCCATCCTCCAACAATACCATTGTCGATTGAAGGCAACCCTGAAACTGAACCACCTTTGGAAACTACTACTTTTGTTAAACCTACAAACACAGATCCAAATGGGAAGGTTTATAAGCAAAACAATCATACTAATGTTTGTCTCAATACAATAGGAGACCAGTTGATCCGTATGGAAGAGCAAATAGCTCAAGTTAGAGAAGATGTTAAGAGTATGTCTTCCAAAACTGATAAAAAAGAGGATGAAATTTCACACTCAAATATCCGACCACCAATACCAATATCAGGATTTAATCTTACTGATCCTAGTAAGAATATTGAATTAATAGAAGAGTTACAAAAAAGATTTAAGGGTTTAACTCTTACGGCCATAACAGAAGAACAAGTTATGTCTCAGCAAGAGGTTGCTGAATTAGAAAGTTCTTTTCTTCAGTCTCAAATTGAGACTATTAATAAAGTTCAATATCCTCCTCAAAAATTTCCCTACAGTGGAGCTGATAGGTACTACTACCCGAGACCTACCCCTCAAGACATGTTATATGAAGAATCTGGTTTTCAAAAACAGATGTCTTATAGTGGTAGAACCATTTATGAATGGAACATAGATGGTATGACTGAATATCAAATTTTTGGAGTTGTACATCAAATGATGATGTATAGTACAATATGTAGAAATAATAAAAATGAAGATAAGGAGATTGCTGGATGGATCACAGTTGGATTCACTGGCATGATCAAAGGTTGGTGGGATAATGTTCTCACTGAAAGCCAACGGCAAGAAATCTTGAATGCTGTTAAACCTACAGAGACTGGTGGTGTTAAACAAGATGCTATTTACACCCTTGTCCAATCAATAATTTTACATTTTGTTGGTCACTGGGATAACCAACGAGAAAGAAGTAGGGAATTACTTCAAAATCTAAAATGCCAAACGTTAACTCATTTTCGTTAGTACAAAGATGTGTTTCTTGCAAAAGTCATGCAGAGACTAGATGCTAATAGTGAGCATTGGAAATCCAAATTTGTCGATGGATTACCTTATTTCTTTGCGGAGAAAATAAGAAAGAAAATGAGAGACCAAAATAATGGTTTAACTATTGATTATGATAGGTATACCTATGGTCAGTTAATATCTATAATAATACAAGAAGGATTAACTTTATGTAATGATATAAAATTATATAACCAATTGAAAAAACAAAACCTAACTGGTAAGCAAGAGTTAGGACAGTTTTGTGACCAGTTTGGTTACGATATGCCCCAATACACAAAACCTCAAAAGAATAAGAGTAGTAATAAGACTACCCGAAAATATTCGAAAAGAAAATCGGGTAAAAAGAAACACAAAGACATGGATAAAGATGAACCATCAAGTTCAAAGAATACTTCTGCTAAGAAAAAGCAGAATAATAAAGATAAAAAGAAAGTTACTGCAAAATGCTTTAAATGTGGTAAAATTGGCCACTATGCCAATAAATGTAAGACTAAAAAGAAGTTAGAAGAACTTCAGTTAGATGAAGAGTTAAAACAGACTCTTTATAAACTATTACTTGATTCTAGTGAATCTGATTCCGAAGATCAAATAAATGATCTTTCCAACGAAGGAGATACCTCTTCGACATCTTCAAGAGAAGAAGAAATTACCAATAATTGCAGTTGCAATGATATTGAATGTTCAATTTCTGATAATTATTGGAAGGCAATACTTGAAATGAATGGTCTCAGTATTAATGTTCTTACTGAGAAACAACAGGGTCTTTTAGAGATCATTGATCAAATCGAAGATCCTCAATTAAAAATGAAAATAATTGAAACTTGCATATCTTCAATGAAAGAAGAAGAGGAAGAAAGACCCCATCTTCCTAATGAAAATTACAGTTTGAAAACTGTTCTTGATAGATTGGAGCAGGTTGCTAATCTTAAACCTGTCACCATTCCTGAATTAAAAGGTGAAATAAATACCTTGAAAGCAGAAATTAAATTGTTAACAACCTTCAAGAATAAAGCTGCTCAAGAGTTTTATGACATCAAGACAAGATTAGTTGTCTTAGAAAATAAAGGCGAATCAAGCAAGACTGATGACTTGGCCTATTTGAATTCAATTAATAAAGTGATTTACCAAAAATGGCACATCAAAGTTAATTTGGTAATTCACAAAGAATATACAATCAACAATATTATTGCATTGGTTGATAGTGGTGCTGACATGAATTGCATCCAAGAAGGAATTATTCCAACCCAATATTTTGAGAAAACTTCTCAAAGCCTCACTAATGCTAGTGGAGCAAAAATGATAATAAGATACAAACTCAATAATGTTTACATTTGTAATAAAGGAGTTTGTTTGGAAACAACGTTTCTTTGTATAAGGAATCTTCAACAGGAGCTAATCCTTGGAACTCCTTTTCTTTTAATGCTGCTACCAATGAAGACCAGCAGTGCAGGTATAAGTGCTCAGGTAGACGGCCACGAAATATTCTTCCAATTTGTGTCCCCACCTGTATACAAAGAAATAAATGATATTATGAGAAAAATTTCTCATAAAGCTAAACAAATAAATTTTCTCAAAAAAGAAATTCGAATTATGAATATTGAAGAAACTTTACAAAAACTTTCTTTAAAAGAGAAAATTTCTCAAATTGAAGAAAATTTCAAACAGGAAATTTGTAGTGATATCCCAAATGCTTTCTGGGATAGGAAAAAATATATTGTTTCATTACCATATGAGAAGGATTTTGACGAGAGAAGAATTCCTACAAAAGCTAGGCCTTCTCAAATGAAACAAGAATATTTGAAATTATGTCAAAATGAAATTGACAGTTTGCTAAAAAAGCAATTAATAAGGAAAAGCTACTCCCCTTGGAGTTGCACAACTTTTTATGTAAATAAGAATGCTGAGAAGGAACGAAGTGTTCCTAGACTGCTTATTAATTATAAACCATTAAATGAAGTTTTGATGTGGATTAGATATCTCATTCCCAATAAGAAAGATTTGCTTGATCGACTGAATAAAGCAGTCATATTTTCCAAATTTGATTTAAAATCTGGATACTGGCAGATTCAAATACAGGAATATGATCGATATAAGACAGCTTTTACTGTTCCTTTTGGTCATTACGAATGGAATGTGATGCCATTTGGTCTGAAGAATGCACCTTCAGAATTTCAAAATATTATGAATGATATCTTTTATCAATATGCTGATTTTGCAATTTGTTATATTGATGATGTTCTAATATTTTCTGAGAACATAGATCAACACATTAAGCATCTTAGAATTTTTAAAGATGTGATTAAAAGAAATGGTCTTGTTGTTTCTGCTCCTAAGATGAAATTGTTTCAGACTAATGTGAGATTCTTAGGACATTATTTTTTTTTGTTCCTCCTGAGGTATGCCCCTTGTAGGCTGTATATTCGGTTAGTCTTTTTTCTATTTCAAGCTGATTTACCCAAAAAAAGAACATGAATATCAAGATTTAAATATAGAATTGGGAAATTGGAATATACCAAAAGGATAATGCTACTCACACAACGATCCAAACACACCAACTTACACAACCTCTCACATACATGTGGGGCCCACACATAATAGTGTGTGTGGAGCCCACATGCATGTGAGAGGTTATGTAAGTTGTTGTGTTTGGATCGTTGTGTGAGTATCATTTTTGATACCAAAAATCCCAGTAAAAGAAATTTACAAAACAAGTTTTTTAGAAGAAACTTTTAGAATTGATCGGGTAGCAAAAAGTCTAGAACAGGTATATGCTATTACTAAACAAGAAGAAAGATGCACATTTCTTAGTAATGAACCAGTCAAAAAACATCTAGAAAGAGGATATAGCTATATTCATGAAGGATTAATACAAGTATCTATTAAACCTCTTACAAGAAAAAGACTAAACTCTTCAGTCTTATTATCTTTGAGAGATAGTAGATTCAATGTTTATAGTGATAGTCTGTTAGGCTTAATAGAGTTAAGCTTACATAATGGTCCAGTTTATTTTAACTGTTACCCCGATTTACCTCTTAGTTTGAAAAACAAGAATATATTGAAAGCTTTAACTTTAAATATTCAAACTGCCTGAGCAATTACTCAAATGCTCGAAGGAAGTCAATCAATTGCCTTAATTTACCGTATTTATTATAAGTGTATGAAAACCAATTTAAATATTCATGCCTTGGTCAAAAGTCCAAAGATAAAACTATACTTATACAAAGTAGGACTAATGCTAATATACAAGTACCAAAAACTATCTCGTGGAGTGATATCCAATTACCAGCCAGTTGGCTTAGTGAAAATGAGAGTTACCCACAAAAAATGCAAAATGATGCAACTGATCTAGAATATATTCAGCAATACCTAGATGGTACGGTTAGGATAAGTTTTGATCAACAAAGAGTAAATCCTCCTCTTAGAATTAAAGAACTTAGCAGGTCAAATAGTTCAACCACTATACCTAGGCAAGATAGAAATTTACTTGATTCTAGAGTTAAGCTAAAGGGTGTTGAATCAAACTCACAAATCAGTAAACTGCTCGGATGAAGACATTCCCAATCATTTTTTTTGTTGATTTCTCGCGGGTACCCTTAAAATCACGTTCTGCACACATTGCTCGACTCGGATCATCGAAATTCAATCGAAAAGGGGGAGTCCCGCACCGTAAGAAAGTGCGGGATCCCTCATGTGAACCGTGGTGTGCATATATACCCTTCTACTAAGGGCGCCTTTAACTTGTTAAGTTAAGGACCTCATGAGTTTGATATTGTTCTCGATCAAATTTTGAAGATCTGAACCATTCAATGTGTTTAAAACGTGATTTTAAGAATACAAGCGAGAAATTGACAAAAAGTATGACCGGGAAAGGTTTTATCTTAACAGTTTTTCGTAAAAATGCATTTATAACATTTTTATGAAAAAGTGTTAAATGCATTTTTATGAAAAATTGTTCGCATCAAGTCCTTCCTGGTCATATTTTTTGCCAACTTCTTACTACCCTTAAAATCACGTTCTGCAAACATTGAACGGTTCGGATCATCAAAATTTGATCAGAAAAAGAAAAGTCCTTAACTTAACAAGTTAAGGGCGCCCTTAGTAGTAGCTTGGTGTGTGTGTGTGTGTGTACACGAATCTTAACATAAAGGCGTCCGCAATGTAGACGTCCCATTTTCAGACCAAATTTCGATGATTCGAACCGTTCAATATGTTTTAATAGCATTTTTGTCATAAATTGATTTGATTGAGCCCTTCCCAGTCTTTCTCTCTCTTTTTTTGCCAATTTCTCGCAGGTGTCCTTAAAATTACGTTTTGAACACATTCAAAGGCTCGGATTATTGAAATTTGGTCTGAAAATGGGAGAAAAGTGGACGTCTGTATTTTAAGGCTCGGACCATTTTCTGACCAAATTTCAATGATTCGAGTCGTTCAATTTGTTTTAATAGCATTTTTGTCATAAATTGATTCGATCAAGCCGTTCCCGGTCTTTTTTTTTTCTTTTGCCGATTTCTTGCAGGTGCCCATAGAATTACGTTTTGAACACATTAAAAGGCTCAGATCATTGAAATTTGGTCGGAAAATGGGAGAAAAGTTGACATCCGTATTTTAACGCCCTTATGAGAAGCCAACTGTGTGTGTGACACACACACAAAAACTTTCAATAAGCGTGCCCTTAACTTATTAAGTTAAGGACGTCCTTTCCCGACCAATTTGCGATGATTCGAGCCACTCAACATGTTTCGAACATGATTTTAAGGATACTAGCGAGAAATCAGCAAAACAAAAAAAGAACCAGAAAGGGCTTGATCCAAGCAGTTTTTGTTTGTATTTTATCGAATGGTTCAAATAAAAATCGCTCAAATCAAGCCCTTCCCGGTCAATTTTGTAATGCCCCGATTTTCGGAAACATTAATTAAATCATTTTCAATTGATTTAATAAACTTTAAAAAAAATTAGGTTAAATAAATCTTCAAAATAGAATTTAGCAGTGGAAGCTTTAAAATTCAAATTAACGATAAACATAATTTGGGTAAAAAAATAATAATAATCATTTAAGATTACATTTCTAGAAATCTGAAAATTCAATACTAAAAACAAATCAGAGCTTCTAAGGGTACGGGTACAGAAGTCTGACAACTTTATTTAACAAAAAGGATAGAGCAAATCACTAATTCTGATACGGGTTCCAAGCTTCTTCTTGCTCAGTCTCAACAACTGGGTTCTTTTCCTGAAAATGCTGATCACCTCCTGTCTTCTAAATACCTAGCATGAAACGCCAGGCCAAACGGTACTAAAATGAGTTTTGACACTCAGTAAATAAATCCTACCCATTAACCCCTTACACTACAAGTAAACGCGTAAACGCATTTATAATAAAATAACAGAAGAATTGAATAGCACAGAACTTGTTTCATTATATAACCATCAACTTAAATAAATATCAAATTCTCAACTTTGATAAAAATTCCAACACCTCAATGATCAACAGATTCCAAAATCATAATTTCACCAATCATACTATGCATGTCCTACTAGGCTACTCTCCATAACGCGAGGTCCTAGTATGCTACTCCACAATTTTAGGACCTTCAGGCTCCCCCCACAATTTTAGGTCCATCAGACTGCCCTCAAAGTCCTGCTAGGCTACCCTCAATACCTGAAATCCTGCCAGGGTACCCCTGAGGTCCTGCTTGGCCACCCTAGCTACACTGGGTCTTTCAGGCTATCCTCAAGGTCCTACCAGGCTACCCCGATCACATAAGGTCCTGTCAGGCTACCCCTGAGGTCCTGCTAAGCCCACAACCTTTCATTTGTTACCTTTTTCTTTAACCATGACAACATCTACATAGTTTCTCTAAGTCCATAACTCATCCAATGTCTCTAATGACCTTTCTACGTTCTCAGTTCAATCAACAAAGCAATCATTTCAAATAAGGAGTAAACAATTCATAATATCATCACACACACAGGATAACTGAACCACCGTAGGCCACCTCCAGTGACCTTAAGTCCAAACTAACCTCGCAATAATTTCGATATGTTTCAATACCAGAGTAATTGCAAGTGGATCAATAATAACAATAGTTCATAAAGAGTCAATGAAAGATTAAAATTATTAATAGTTCAAAAGACAAATTGAATTTCACGTAAAGTATTCAAATTTGTCCTTATGACTTTTGGGTTTCACTAGGATTTCACACATAGGTTCATTTTAGTAGTTTCCATTATTTGAGGATTGAATAGTTATTTCATACCTTTGGTTCATATTCGTACTTTGATTAAGTATAGGGTTAATCTTTAAGTTGGTAAACCATTAAGGGTTAACTCGTGGCTTCGCAAGCTTTAGAGTTTGTCTTGTAATTTTACTGAAATAGACTTTGACTTGATTACACTACAAAAATAATTCGATAAAGTATCACTTGAACTTGACATCAGTTATCTTCTAAATCTACATTTCTTTTACAAAAGAAAATATCTTTTATACAAATAATAAGGCAACTTTTTCATTCCTAAAGAAGTAGGATCTCTTTTCGTAAAATGACTGTTACTAATTATTACTAAACTAACTAATTTACATAGTGTCATTTAAATAGATTCTTGATTTTACAAATTTTCGTTTAACAGTTATTTTTTTTTAGATGTATAATTTAATAATTTCTAGACGTCATTAACTTCTTAACTCTTTCACCCCAGTGATTTCAAAACAAGATTTTATAACTCATTACATATATAATTATACAAATCGTTTTCTTTTGTACATGTGTTAACTTAACATAATAACATGCTCTGAGATTATTTTATTACAACAACAATATAGTCTAGTATCAATTTAATAGAAACGGCAATTAGCTATGTGCATGGCAACACTCAAATATATCATCACCAATTAATAACTAAAGCATTAACATTTAACACAGTTTCAAAAGCAGGAATGAGGCTTACGCCTGCAAGGTCGGATCGTGCCAATTGTTTGACCTAAAGATCAAATTATATCACGCATGAGTTCAAGTTACGGTAGTAAGGTCGTGACTCGTGGACGCGAGGTGTTCGACTCGTTCGAACAAAATGTGAGTTTTAATTTCACTTTGCACGGGATTGATCCAAGTCACGATTTTACGACAAAACTATTTAAATATACTTAGAGTTAAGAGGTAAAGAAAAATCTACCTTCATCCTTGGAGTTATAGCTAGGATTTAAAAAAAATAAAAGTAGAGGTGAGTGGCAGAGGTGATGGACAATCTTCTTCTTTCTTCTTTCTTCCTTCTTTTTCTCCTTTCTTTCCTTCCTTTTCCAGTACTCTCTCGGCAAAACAAAAGAAAAGAAAACAAGAGAAGAAAAAGGTATTGGATGCTTTGTTTGGTAACCTTTTTATTTTCAATTTTCAATTTTTATTTTCACTTATTTAAAAATTAATATAAAAAACTTGTTTGGTAACATATTTTTACTTTTTGTTTTATTTTCACTTTTAATAATTTCTGGAAATTATGAAAACTAGAAAAGGGTGTTTTACCCAGTTTTGAAAACCGAAGTCGACTTGGCCAAAAAAAAAAGAAAACAGAAGTCGGATACGATTGTCGATCACGATCGTCTCTCTCGCGATGTTCTCTACTATGCCGCGCGCCCCGCCTTCCCCCTCCTCTCTCCATAACTCTCTTGTCTCTCTCTTTCCCTCTCTCTCAATCTCCTGCAAAACCCTAGATTGGGTTTGTGTGAGAGACAAAGTTTGGTAGGGAAACAAGTAAAAACTTTCTTAAAACATGGAAAATTTTTTTTTTCCAGGAATTAACCTATACACAAACACACATATGTATAGGTTTATATGTATTTACACGACACACATACGTATTGTAAATGAAGAATTTGACAGATTCAATCATAAGTCTGCTATAATTTCTCTGTACAAGGAGCAACAAGTTGAACTCCTTCAACAAACATAAGATTTAGGACCAGCGGAAAAAATGAAAAGAAATAGTAAAGAACCCTACTATATAGAGAGCTCCAAATCTATAAATTGAGAGAGAGTAAAACATATATACAGACTCCCAAAAAAAATTCCTAGATCATTAACATTCCATTAATTCTACCAAGATCAAACCCTAACTCGAAAAAACCAAAATTCCCAGTCGTCGAACAAACCCCACTAGAAATACTTACAGTCCACACAATTTCTCTAACAAACCCTAACTCAAAAAAAAAAATTACACAGATTCGAAGAGAGAGAGAGAGAGAGAGAGAGAGAGAGAGAGAGAGAGAGAGAGAGAGAGAGAGAGAGAGAGAGAGAGAGAGAGAGAGAGCACTTTTGCATCTGGTCCGATTTCCTCCTTCTTCGTTCATCTGTTCAAGTAACATGAAAAAACCTTAACTTTAATCTCAGCAAGAGAGATTCTGAAATATAGTGAGAGAGAGAGAGAGAGAGAGAAAGAAAGAGAGAGAGAGACCTTGTTGACAGATCGTTTGTCTTCGATTCGTTTCTTCGTTCGTCGATTCTCCTTCTTCGATTTCTCCGCTCTTCTCTCTCTCTATTCGGCTGTTGTTCAATGAGTGAGAAGTGAGGGAATTGGGGTTTTCGTTTGGCCCGTTTGAGATCACTTGGTGACCCGAGAGTTGTATTTTACCCGACCCACCCCCTTTTTTACCCGCGTGTCTCTCCCTATTAGGAAAAAAAGGATGTCCTCACCTGATGGGTAGTGTGTGTGTGTGTGTATATATAATTCAGCTGCGAACGTCTGCAGCTTCACAAAATGCGGACTTTGCTCCGTAGCATCCAACGGCTCAGATAAAAGGGAGAGACGAGCGAGTTAAAAGAGCACTGGGTCGGGTAAAAAACTTGTCCGCGGGTCATCCGGGCTTCTCAGCCGGATCTAACAAAATCCCCAAATCCCCTCATTTCACCCCTTGAACGCGGACGAAGAGAGAGAAGCAAAAGAGAGACGACGAACGACGACGATGATGAACTTCGACCAGATTGAAGCATCATCTCACCCGAACCAGATAATGAACTTCGACCAGGTACCACCAAGTGCTCTCTCTCTCTCTCTCTCTCTCTCTCTCTCTCGATTTTCCCCGGAAACCCTAACCCAATTTTCTTCTCCCGTAATGCAAGATACACAAAGCTCTCTCTCAATCTTGTGAAGGAGAACACGAAAGACCACCAGATTAGGGCTCCATTTGAAGGTATCTTACTCTCTAGGTTTGGATCTTCTTCTTTTTTTTTCCCAGAAAATGTAACTCGGAAAAAAAGAAAAGAAACAGAGTTCTAAAATGCCCATTTGTTGAGGCTTGTTATCTGTTTTAGGATCTTTTTTTTTTTTTTTTTCAGAATGGGTATTTTAGAAGCTCTCTCAGTTTGGATCTTGCTTTTTTTTCTTTTTCTTTTTTTCCAGAAAATGTAATTCGAAAAAAAAAGAAAAACAGAGTTCTAAAATACCCATTTTCTCGAACCCTAAAAAATGAGAGTAAGATACCCTAACTCCGAAGGTCTTCTTGTCCACTCCCTGGCTTTGAATCTGTTTTTTTTTTTTTTTTTTTTTGTTATTGGAATTTTAAATTTGTGGAATTTTTTTAAAACTGTTTTTGTTTTCGTGGATGAAAATGTGTATATTTTAGGAACCCTAACTGATTTTGCGGATTGGTCAATTTCTGCCATGGTAAGTACCGAGGGATTTTAATGAAGCAAGCGACACCATGTATTGTTGCATATAATATGCCCCTTCTAGTTAAAATGGGATTAGAGTATTCACCATGCCAACGTTGAATAGGGTTGAGTTGGCATTTTTTGGCCAAATTTTGAAGGCTATATTTGCCGATTCAAAAGCAATGGTTTCCCACAACGATATTTGTGCGGCGCAGCCATCCTCTATTGAAGTATTTTTCCTAATGTGTACATCAAGGTGGGGTACCATTCTCTTGGATAATGTTAGTTTCATTAGAATATATATATTCATAAGAAGAGTTGCTTACTTATTATATATGAGAACTTTTCATGTATTGAACATTTTCTTATTTAGTTTTTCTGGCTAGTGAGAAGCAAATGAAAATCCAAGCCTCTATTTTCTAGTGAAATTCCGACCTCTCTTTTTGTTTTCATGGAAGAAAATGGGTGTATTTTAGGAACCCTAACCCTCTCTCGGTTAGGTTTCATTTTGATTAGTATGACTATTATTGGAGATCCAAAAACCACACATAGTTGAGTTAGTTAAATTTGCTGCACTTTTTTTTACCCTTACAATCAAGTATTTTGTGCAATTAGGAGTATGTTTACTAATGTGGAACCATTTTTTACAATATTAGGGAGACATTTTAAGCCAAAATGTCTTCAAGCACAATGGGAAGTTCTAAAAATCAAAAGTATATCAAGTATAAGAATATGACATGCCACTGCAGGAAAAGGGCTGCGGTGAAACTTTCTGAATTCGAAAAAAAATCCAGGAAGGCTATATTATCGTTGTGAACTTGAGGTTAAGCAAGGTGGCTGCCATGATTGGGACTGGTGCAACCCCATCAATATGCATAACCAATTACAAGTTCCAACATCTACATATGCACCTAATGACAATGTGGATGCAATATCTGCTGTGGTGGAGTTGGTAGCACCAGTGCAAGAGTTCGAAAGTAAGGCAACAAACACAAACTTCATAACTGTTGTAAGCTTGATATTTTTTGAAATAGCTCTTGTAATGGCCATGGCAACTATAATGAAGTCTTAGGCTTGTTGGATAAAACATATGCTCTGAACAAGGGAGACCAAGGTGATTTGGGCGATGAAAGCCGATTTGGGCGATGAAAGCTTGAACGCCGACTTCTGATCCGATTGCTATGGCCGAAGGAACTATCTCGTTTGCAGAAGGGCTAGGACTCAAAGCTCTAGACTCTAATGAAGTGAGAAGGCAACAGAAGCACGGTCGATCTTCTCCTATGATCTCCACCCACAAACCCTCTGGTCCATGTAGCCCAACGGAATCTTCTCCTGCTATATCTCTTCCCAACATTATCCAGAAAACTAGCCCTTCTCGGAAATTGCAGCAAGTTTTTGAAGAAGAACTACTGAGGGACTCTGAGGGTCATCAGCAGACTTCGGGAAACCCTAGCCCTGAACAGACGATGGAGATGAATTTTCCACGTTTGTGTAATCCTACCGCATCTTCATTTGGATTTGGGGCTCAAAGCCCTAACTCAAGAGCAAACCCTAGCTCACCCATGAAACTTCAGCAGGCGTTATTCGAAGAAAGCTTGATTTTAGAAGCAGAGGCGAGAGCTACAGTTGAACTCCGAGGTCAGCATCACCAGGTATCTTCCTCTAATCTTCACCCACAAACACTCTTCAATGCTAGAGGCATTCCGTACCTAGAAGGTGACCCTAACATGGGCTACAGCGAATCCGACACTAAACCTAGGCAACCACAAAGTGTACCTCAGCAAGCTCATGCTAAACCTCGACTGAATTCAAATGCTCCTAAAGCCAAACCGAAAAATTGGGCCTCCCTATTGCAATCACAGAGCCCATCAATGGACATGAAACTCGATTTTTACCCTGATCTACTTAAAGGGCCGGCCCAAGTAGAAATCGATGTCGAGCTCACAGATGTTGGTAAGTGGAATAGGTACTTAGTGGGCCATTTCCTCGACGGGAAGATGCCCTACCCTTTGGTGGTCTCCACTGCCCGTTACCAGTGGAAAGATCTGTTTATCGCCTTAAAGCCAGATGTTGCTGGTTGCTATCTGTTCGAATTCAGAGATGAACAGGCTAAGCAGCAAGTATTGGATGGTGGTCCTTACTTCTTTTCACAGAAATATTTAGTCTTGAAGGATTGGGCATCGCATGATGCAACCAGTTAAAGAACAACCCTCCCACATTCCAGCCTGGGTTAAATTGCACAATCTACCTCTTGAGTTATGGAATCAAGAATGTCTGAGCAGGGTAGCTAGCACTATCGGTAAACCATTACACGTGGACCATGCCACAACTAAAACCTCAAAGCAGCTAGGTCTACTTCAAACAAAGTCAACCTATGCTCGAATCTGTATCGAGATTAGTGCTGAAAATGAGCTTCCTGAAGATGTCAGAATAACTGTTGGGGGGAACTCAGTGGTGGTGCCTATTGAATATCAGGTGCTGCCCCCCTTATGCAAACATTGTCAAGTCTTCGGTCATGCTAATACCCAATGCTCCAAGAAAGTTCCCCCAAACCCTAGTCAACCCACCCAAGAATGGACTTTAGTGGGCAATGGCATTCAACTCTCCTTCCTCAATCAACCACCAATACTACCTTAAATAACTCCAACCCTGTTATAGTTAGTACCCAAGCAGAAGTACTTGCTGAATCCGAGGTTGAGTTAGAGAAGGCACTTGTAGGAGTTGTAAGCAGTTCTCATGGGTCGACTCCAGATCAGCAATTGCATGCATTGGCCAGCCCTTAGCACACACATTGCCTCACCATTCGTCCCCTCCCAAGCTTCAAGTGAAAGAGGTGAATGACAGTGGTGGGAACTTAAATCCCTTCAGTCAGCAAGCTACTCCAATTTCTCGTTCAGCAGCTAAGAAGGCTGCAAAACTCAAAACGCAAGATTCTTTGGATCCTGGTGCACTGTCAGAGAGGAATTTAGTTATGGGGGGCTCCTCCAAGACTGGACAGTTAGGGAAGCAAAAGAGCTCTACACAAAGCTCTTCACTTAGATCAGGGAAGTAACTGTCTCTCTTTATCCTGTTCATATTTAGTTATTTCAGCTTGTACTTTTATTTCTTCCTTAGTGGTACTTAGGTTGCTTTATGGATTGTTCTCCTACAAATTTTGGTTTTGGAACTTGAGGGGTCTTAATGATCCTCTCAAACAAAGGGAGGCAAAAACTTGGGTTTTTAAAAATAAATTATCTCTAGTTGGGTTCATCGAGCATAAAATCAAAGAACCAAAAATCTCTAGAATTATCAACGCTATGCTCCCTCAGTGGAATTTTGTTAGCAATCATCCCTGCTCTACTATGGGAAGACTTTTGATTAGTTGGAACCCTTTGGTTGTCCAAGTTCAGGTTCTGTGTCAGTCCAGTCAGTATATCCATTGTAAGGTGACCACTTGTGATGACAAATACTCTTTTGATGGCACATTTATTTATGGGGCTAATTGCTATATAGAAAGACAACAGCTTTGGCAGCCTTACAACTACTCTGTGTAGTTACCCCTTGGGTAGTATTGGGAGATTTCAATGCCATAAAATCCCCCGCTGAAAAAGTTGGTGGAGATAGGACTTGGATGCCTTGGATGGAGGATTTCAACTCTTGCCTCCATTCAACAGAATTAGTAGACTTAAGGTATTCGGGTTGTCACTACACTTGGTCAAATAAACAACTGGGAGATGCTCACATTAGCACAAAGATTGATAGGGTTTTAGTCAATGAAAGCTGGATCACAGACTTCTGTTGGTCTAGTGCTCATTTTCTCAATCCTGGAATATCTGATCACTCATCTGCTGTTGTGTATTTGGCAGCTACTGTTACCCCTAAGAAAAGGCCTTTTCGGTTCTTTAATTTCCTGGCTGAGCATCCCAAGTTCATAGAAACTGTCCAGCAGGCTTGGAGGAAAGTAATATTGGGTAATCCAATGTACCATGTCTGTGAGAAACTGAAACAACTACAGGGGAGCTTAAAACAATTGAACATTAATGAGTTTAGTGAATTGTCAACAAGGGTGGCTTCTCTTAAACAACAATTGGAAGCCATCCAACGAGAACTTGGTTCTCACCCTACTGACCCTTCCAAGCAGGCCATTGAACGTGATCTGTGTAAACAGTACCTTACTTTTGCTAGAGTGGAAGAAAGTTTTGCTAAGCAAAAGTCAAGAATTCAGTGGCTAAAATTGGGGGATCAATGTACCTCCTTTTTTTTCAAAACCATTAGTAATTCTTGGAATAGGAACAGAATTTCTAGCTTAGTGCTGGAGGATGGCTCTGTTACACAAGACATAGAGTTGGTGAAGCAAACCTTCATTAACTACTACACTAACTTGTTAGGTACCAAACATATGACCGATTACTCTGGGTCTGCCAGGGTAGACCAACTTATTGCTAGGAGGCTCTCACCTTCTCAAAGCATGGATATGGTGAATGAGGTGACAGATAAAGAGATCAAAGATACTTTCTGGTCTCTTAATCCTCAAAAAGCTCTTGGCCCAGATAGATACAATGCAGCCTTCTTCCAAAAGGCGTGGCCTGTGATTGGTCACGAAGTGACCTCAGCTGTTAAACTCTTCTTCAGATCTGGTCAGCTTCTGAAGAAAGCTAATGCTACTTCTGTAGCTTTAGTGCCCAAAGTCCCCAACCCCTCCAAGGTAGGGGACTACAGACCAATCTCATGTTGCAATGTAGTATATAAGTGTATTGCTAAAATCCTGGCCAATAAAATCAAACTAGTCTTACCATTCCTTATAGATCCTGCCCAATCTGGCTTTGTTCAGGGTAGGAGGATTGTTGATAACATATTCCTTACTCAGGAATTAATGAGAGGCTACCATAAACAATCCCCATCCCCTAGGTGTGCCATGAAGGTGGATATTATGAAAGCTTATGACAATGTCAGATGGGATTTCCTCTTGGATGTTCTAGCCTCCATGAATTTCCATCCCAAGATGATACAATGGTTAAAAGCTTGCGTTTCCACAGCAAATTACTCCTTGTGCTTCAATGGTGAAGCAATAGGGTACATTCCTGGACAGAAAGGTCTAAGACAAGGGGATCCCTTATCTTCCTATCTATTTGTAATTGTAATGGAGGTCTTGACCTGCATTCTTAGGGAGAAGTCTCTTCTCCCTGATTTTAAGTTCCATTGGAAATGTAGTTCCACCAAACTTGTCAATCTTTGCTTTGCGGATGATCTTATGATCTTCTGCAGAGGTGAAGTCAGCTCTGTTAACTACATCAAACAATCCTTGACTGAGTTTGAGGCCTTGTCTGGCCTTTCTCCAAGCCCCGCTAAAAGTGACATCTTCTTCTCTGGTGTTAATCTTACCATCAAATCTTCCATACTCAATATTTTGGGTTTTCGGGAAGGGTCTTTACCTGTTAGGTACTTGGGAGTACCTCTTCTATCCATACGGTATAATACCACACCCAAACGGTATAAAACCGTACGAAAATAACCATATGGTGCCATACCATACCAAACGGTACAATTCCGTACAACTATAACCATACGGCGCCATACAACACTAAAACGGTACAATACTGTACCACAACATCCATACGGTATCATAGCGCACCAAAACACAGTATCCATTTGATGCCATACCGCACAAATATGGTACAAAACCGTACCACAACATTCATACGGTACCGTACCATACAAAAACGATTCAATACCGTACCACTACATCCATACGGTACCATACCATACAAAAACGGTACAATACCGTATCACTTCTTTCATTCGGTATCATACCACACCAAAACGGTACAATACCCAATTTTTTTTTTTTGGGCAAATCAGCTTGAAATAAAAAAGGGGCTATGCAATACTGTACAATACTGTTTTGCTGTTGTATGGTACATTATGTTGGGGTTACGGTGTTATACTGTTTTGGTGTGGTATGTTACCGTATGAATGCAGTGATACGGTATTATACCATTTTTGTGTATTATGGCACCTTATGGATATTATTGTATGGTATTGTGCCGTTTTGGTCTGGGATGATACCGTATGGATGTAATGTTACGGTGTTGTACCGTTTTGGTGTGGTATGGTACCGTATGGATGTTGCGGAAAGGTATTGTACGGTTTTTGAGTGGTATGGCACCGTATGGATATTGTCATACAGTATTGTACCGTTTTGTGTCGTATGGTATCGTATGGGTGTTGTGGTACGGTATTGTACCGTTTTGGTGTGTTTTTGTACCGTATGGCTATTTTGCTACTGTATTGTATTGTTTTGGTGTGGTATGGTACCATATGGATGTTGTGGTATGATATTGTACCGTTTTAGTGTGGTACGGTACCGTATGAAAGTAGTGGTACGGTATTGTACCGTTTTGGTATGGTATGATACCGTATGGATGTTGTGGTAATGTATTGTACAGTTTTTGTGTGCTATGGCATCGTATCGATATTGTCATACGATATTGTACCATTTTGGTGCGGTATGGTACCGTATAGGTGTTTTGGTAAGGTATTGTACCGTATTGGTGTGGTGTGGTGTGGTATTGTACCGTATGAAAGTAGTGGTACGGTATTGTACCGTTTTGGTATGGTATGATACCGTATGGATGTTGTGGTACGGTATTGTACCATTTTGGCGTGGTATGGCACCGTATAGATATTATCGTACGGTATTGTACCGTTGTGGTGTGATATGGTACCGTATGGAAGTTGTGGTAAGGTATTGTACAGTTTTCATGTGGTATGGTACTGTATGGATATTGTCGTCTGGTATTGTACCATTTTGGTGTGGTATGGTATCGTATGGTTGTTGTGGTGCGGTATTGTACCGTTTGGCTGCAAAAGAGTAACATTGGCTGCATATCACAGCATCCGTAGGTTCAAACTGCAGCAGCAGTCCCTCAACATTACAAACGCTTTATCCTAAGCAAATGCCCATCATAACTAGGTAAAGCAGTCAGCAGTAGTCGGGGTGGATAGTAGCTATTTGCTATTAGTAGCCCACAATTTGAGTACCAAAACAACAGCAGTCACTGGTCTAGCAGAACCATAGCAGCAGTCGGGCTGGATAGCACCAACAGCTAAGCTAATGATGTACATTAAAGGCATGGCAGCTAGTTACCTCAGCTAGGGATAGGGACATGCCCCCTAGAAAAGCATAGACATTCCAAGGGGCAACCCCCAAGGATAGGTCAAAACAAAATGGAGAACTAATCCGTTTAACTAAAAAGAGAATTGAGGCCTAACTGATACTCCATGGACTAAACTATGGATGCAATCCACAATAAATCTCTGATCAAATGTCCAACAGAGTGAATAAGCTATAGAGCCAAAATAAAATTTGGTCATCTCATATGTGCTTTCACAATGGGCAAGTGCCCACCAATGAAAGAAACAGAGAAAGAAATAGCTAGCAACATCATTTTAGATAAGATTAAGTGAACTGTCAACTGGCAACAGCTATCAACAAGCATGTAAATAATCAGAACATGGAAGATCAAAGAATGAAGAATGAATGAAAGAAAGAAAGAAAGAAAGAAAGAATCCCTTGGTATGTATAGTGCACACACTTCTACTTGGGATCTCACCTCTCCTACTCTCTTTTCAATACCAAGGGTTTGGGGTTCGCCTTCTCCCTCCGCTACTCCTCACATAATTTCCCACTAATTATTACCTCCTCTCACAAGGGATGATGGGGATCTAGCGCATAGCTCACCGGGTTATCTCACAATATATTAGGAACACTCAAATAGTGTGAAGTACCAAGATAGCTAACAAGGAATAAGATAACTACCTGGATACCTAGAAGTATTAGTAGCCCGATGTGTTGAAAACTATGGATGTGGCTGCTTTTATAGTAGTTGCAGTGAATGGTCTCCTGGATCATGTGAGAGTCCAAATCTCCTGGAGATGGAAGCTTATAGTTCAATAGTCTCCAACTGATGCCAATAGTCTCCAAGCTGTAAATAATGTGGCAAAGGAGGAATTGGAAAAGGTGTTTCAAAGTATTATAAGTAGCTCTCAGGAGACCCATCCAGGTGACACGCCTGTCGAGCTACTGCCAATCAATGAGGAAGCTGTCAGCTATGCTAAGGATTCGGACTCATTACCTCAGCTATTGATGACACCTAATCTTGTTCACAATGGTACCCTAGAAAAGGAGAATGGCAACAACAGGATAACAACTTCCTTCAGTGAGCAGAATGCAGCAATAAGTCCTATCCTTGCAGCTCCACTGTCCAGGTCAGCAGCTGAGAAAGCTGCCAAAGTTGCTGCAAAACTGAAGGATAAAGAACCAACTGACTCTAGTGCCATTGCAGATATCAAACTAATGATGGGGGGTTCTACCAAAGCAGGGCAGCTTGGAAAGCAGAAGAACTCCACTAAAAGTTCTTCTAACAGATCAGGGAAGTAACTCTATATTGCCTATTTTTTGTCCAGAAAGTTATATCAATGCTATTGCTTTTCATTCTCATCTATACTGAATTGTAAATCTTGGGTTATTTTAGAATTATTATTTTTTGGATAATTCAGCTTGAAATTGAAAAAGAAGCTAACCAAATATACAGCCTAGAAGGGGCATACCCCAGGAGGAAAAGAGGAAAAAAAAAAAAACGAAGACAAAACAAGGTAAAGAAAAAATTGCTAATGCCAAATGGCTACATGAGGTAAACGATATGTATTGTTTCCGATCCATCTAGAAGAGGGAAGGAAAACAACGATTACATGACACCAACCAAAAGGATAGCTGATTAACAAGAGGCTTAATCTACTGAATGAACCTCTAAAGCTTCAGTTGCTGGTATTTAGAGAACAGACCAGCCCAACATAAGCAGCAGAATGCAAACTATTTTCTAGTATGTACAGCAGCAGCAACAGCTTGATACACTCATGTGGATTCAACCCCATCCACAGTAGCCTTCAAACATTAACAGAGATGAAGTTGCCCATGAAGTTACCAGTCACAACCTCATGGAATATAATAGAATCCAGATACAAAACTTTGAAAATGAACCTCCCCAAGGAGAGGACCACAATAGCAGCAACCGTAGGAAGCAATTTGCTTGGGAACAACAGCTATAACATTAGAACAATAGCAGAACAACAGCAGCTGTTAGAAGCAGCAGCAGTAAAATAGCAGTAGTAACCGAAGCAAGCAGCCACAGCACTGGATCAGGCCGCACTATGACGCTCTATGGTGCCTTTACATCAAAATCTGGATGCTCAGACAGCATAGCAAAGACACCGCTGCATTAAAAGACATAGCACAACAGAGACACAGCAGCATATGTATGACAGAGCATAGCACACCATAAGAGTTGAACTCTAGCAGCAAAGATAGGTAAAAACAGCTAGGGACAGCCCCCTAGAAAAGCTTAACATTCCTAGGGACAACCCTCCAAGGATAGGTCAAAATAATACCCAATAAGACTTCAATCCAGCAACAAATCATTATAACTGCATCTAATAAATGTAGCAGCTTGCAGTCATAGTTTACACTATTTGTGTTGAAAACAGCCAAAACAAAATAACAACTACAACTGTAACAAACAACAGCAACCAGTAACAGCAGAAGATCCCTGACCATTAAAATATCATATTCTTATGACCCAAGCACGTGTACTTTCCAAAGTACAGTACAAGTGATGCCAAATAGAGAGACATAATCCAATGCCACACACCTATAATCTTCTAACCACAAGAACAACAAATCAGAAAGTCTAAGAGCCTAATGCTATCTGCTCATTCTGCTACTCACTTGAAGCCTAGTTCCCGAAAACTAATGCAAAAGGGGCCTGAACTCCCTCGACTCTCCCTCACAAAAAATCTCCCACTAAATATTACCTCCACTCTCAACAAAATTTGAGGCCCAAGCACACATCTCACGGTAACCCACAAAGTTGGCAAGGAAGATAAGGTAACAGTTTGCTGCACTGAGATTAAATTAACTACCTTGTAGATAGGAGTATTAGTAGCTCCTTCAAGTCCACCTCCAATTGGAGCTACCAGTCAATAACTCCTCAAATTTAACCATTGAGCTCCTGCACTTGATAACACCCTATCAAACCAAGTGAAGCCACCACCAAGCATTCTAATACAGTGAACAACCTGCCGTTTGAATCACAAAACCACTAAGAACAACAGTTAAATCCAGATCCAACAGATACAGTAATGATACAGAAACTAGTACAAAATTAGTTTAAACAGTGTTCCATACATTTTTTTTTTGGGTAAATCATCTTGAAAATAAAAAAAAGGATAAACAAATATACAGCCTACAAGGGGCATACCCCAGGAGGAAAAGAAAAGAAAAGTAAAGAAAAGAAAACAACCAAAATTGCTACTGCCAAATGGCTACATCGGGTAAATGAGACACGCTGTTTTCCATCTATCTACCAAGAGGGAGGGGAAACAAACGACTACAAAAGACAATAGCTTTACAAAATATATGTGGCATGAGAAAAGCTGGGTTAAAAGCAGTAGCCGAACAATAAGAGTAGCTAGCTGTCCATCACGAACAACAACTTGAAGTAGGCATCACAGGGAGCTGCTGCAAAGGGTGACAACAGTTCTGAGCAGCCCAGTACAACAGCAATAATACTACTCTCGAGTGCTGGATTGAACACAGCAGTGCAGCGGCAGATACCATAGTAACAAGGTAGGTCGTATGAAAAAATAGCCATAATAGAACAGTAGCAGCCACAGAGAACCCTTCGGACAACAAACACACTATTCACAAGCATAAAGAACACCATTCTGATGCTGAAATGTTACCAAATATAAAACCAAATGCACCTCATCACCAGCAACAAATTGGAACTATAGAAAACAGCTAGGGAGCAGTCAAAACTGAACAACAGCTACGACAACAGTTGGGGACAGCAGCAAAAGAACATGAGCATGACTTTAAATCACTTGAATCAGAGCAGCAAACAGCAGCAGCCACACGATTACTCATGGAGCTGCCCAACTCCTTAACAGTTAGCAGTGTACAGAACAGCAGCAAAACAACAACTTCTTTACTGTTGTTCACCAAACAGTAGTAGCATGCATAACACCATAAAGTAGTAGTCGAAGGAACAAAACAAATGACAATCCGCCACACAGGGCAGCTAGGGACAGCCCCCTAGAAAAGTTTACACATTCCAAGGGACAACCCCCCAAGGATAGGCCAAAAGTAAATGAAAAAGGGTCTATATCACAACCAAACAACAGAACAATAAATAGAACTATATACTATTGTTGCCCTGAGCAACTTCTGAGCAGCAACAGCAGAGAAGACGAAGTCAAAGACAGCAGCAGGATCAATCCATCAATTGAGAGCTGCAATAAATCATCAGGCCAGAAAATCAGCAAAACAAGCCTCAAGGGGCAGCAGTCATAACGGCAGCAACAAGCTGCCAGTTTCCAAAGTAGCAAGATACACTACACCAGCAGCTCAGAAGTTGTAGATAGCTAAAACTGCTAAATCCAACAAAGGTAGCTAAACAAGAGCTGAGCTAGCACAACAGTAACAGAATTTTTCAGCATATTGAAGTGAAAGTTCTTGAAACACAATCACATGCACTTCCAAAGCTCACAAAACCATAAATGGCATAATGGAATCGACCAGATACAATAAATACTCTGAACACAGACCACAAGCATGAGCAGCAATTAGGAATGATCAAGAATGCTAACCTAGCACTATGTTCTCACCTACTACTCCCTTGAAAGGCTCACAACTCCCACTCTTTTTTTCTCATGAGCTAGGACAAGGTTCCTCAAACTCCCTCCCTAGATTTCACCATATGCCCCCACTACATATTACCTCCTCTCTCATAGAAATGATGAGGCACTAGCACACACCTCGCAGGGTAGTACACTATAAAAAGGGGGGTCACACAGTATCTACAAGAGGACCACCAAAGAATAAGATATATACCTGATATATAGAAGTAATAGAAGCTAGCCCTCCCAATGAGCCTTCTTGCCTACCTTGTTGGAATGCCCACCTTGTTTTGTGTCACTATGAGTGTAAAATTGTACGTACAGCCCTGTGAATTCAGCTGCTCTAGTTGATGTGAGACTGGATCATGTGAGACCAGATCTCCTTTATACTTACTGCCCACATAAGCAAAACAGTGAATAAAACAATTGAAGCATGAGTCAAATATGTAACAAAATTGAACAACTAACTTCCAGCATAATGCCACTCATTAACAACCTGATCTGCTTGAATTTGAGGAATATTGGATAAGGATAGAATTCTTTTTTTTGGGTAAAAAGGATAGAATTCTTGCTCTCACCATTGAACAAATTTTATGAACAACTCCCTCCCAAGTAGATGGATTCCCCTTGAATTTCCTCACATTCCTTTCAATCCACACATGATAGACTGTGATTGTAAAACCCAATTTAGTGATAACAGTTTAAAGATATTTACCCTTTGAATTTGAGAGAAGGGAGACCCAATCATTCCAAGTTCTAGAGGACCAAGAAACATGAAGCTTGGACAGAATAGAACCCCATACTAGCTTAGTAAACGAGCAATTAAAGTAGAGGTGATCATGGCTTTCATTTTCCAAGCAAAAACTACATTGAGTTGAAAGGGGAAGACCAAAAGACACAAGTCTATCTGCTGTGGAAAGCCTGTTCTGAATAGCCAACCAGGTGATAAAGCTACGCTTTGGAATGTGATTTGAAAACCACACCAATTTGTGCCACAACACCTTAGGAAAGGAAGTTCTTAATTTGTTCCACAGAGAGGAGATTGTGAATTGACCATTAGGGGTGAATGACCACCTGAATTGGTCATTCTCATTCACCGTGGAAGGTAAAAGAATAGGCAGAACACTCCTAATCTCGTTAAGTTCCAAAGTTTGAGTAATGGGGAAAACCCATCCAGAGTTATGAATGATGTGAGACACAGTAGCCTCTTTTGGTATTCCTGAATCATATGTAACTCTATTGCCAAATTTGGCAATTAAAGGGCCCAAGGGATGCCAGTTATCATACCACAATGAAGTAGAGTGACCATTCCTTATCACACTAAAAATATAGGGCTGCACCTTGGGTCTAAGATTCAAAAGCTTCCTCCAAACCCAAGAGCAATCACTTGGAATCCTCAAATTCCAGAAATTCTTCCCTTTAATTAGGTAAGATTTGACCCACTACACCACATAGACTGCTCTCCCCCGGAGATAATGTACCATATGTGTTTAGCAATGGCTGCCTGATTCCAAATTTGCATGGACTTGAATCCTAAACCTCCCTCTTGTTTAGGAGCACAAATATGTTCCCAAGAGACCTTGGCACTCGTATTTTTAAGGTCAGGTCCAGTCCAGAGAAAGGCCATAGGAATGGATTCAACCTCCTTAATCACCTTTTTGGGGATGATAAATAAGGATGACCAATAGGTTTGGATGGAAAAGAGAACATTTGAATCAATTGAACCCTTCCAGCATATGTAAGATCCCTATTGGTCCAAGACTTGGTTTTGGCAGTTATGCGATCTACCAAACTCTAACAATCAGAAGCTTTGAGTTTGGTAGAGAGGAGAGGAACACCAAGATACCTGACAGGGAGAGAGCCTTCTTGAAATTTCAAGACATCTAAAATGGCCAGCCTAGTGATCGTGTTAACCCCAGAAAAGTAAATGCTACTCTTCCCAGGGCTAGGGGAAAGACCAGACAGGGCTTGGAACTCAGAGAGTGGAAATTCTCCCTTAGGAGGCAAGTGAGAACTTCCATGACAATCACAAAGAGATAGGAGGATAAAGGGTCTCCTTATCTAAGACCTTTTTTTCCTACAATGAAACCAGTGACTTCACCATTTATGCTAAGAGAATAATTAGCAGTAGTAACACAAGCTTGAAGCCAATTGATCATTGTAGGATGAAAATTCATGGAGGACAGAACATCCCAAAGGAATTCCCATCTAACATTATCATATGCCTTCATAATATCTACTTTCATGGCACATTTGGGAGATGGAGAAGATTTGTGATATCCTCTCATAAGCTCCTGGGTGAGGAAAATATTATCAGCGATCCTTCTCCCCTTTACAAAGCCTAATTGAACTAGGTCAATTAACATTGGAAGGACTTCTTGTATTCTTCTAGCAAGAATTCTCGAGATGCACTTGTAAACCGTATTACAACAGGAAATGGGCCTAAAATCCCCAACCTTTGATGGATTAGGGACTTTAGGAACAAGAGCAACAATAGTGGAATTGACCTTTTTGAGTAATTTTCCAAACCTAAAGAAGGACTTAACAGCTGAAGTGACTTCATGGCCAATGATAGGCCAAGCCTTTTTGAAAAACCCAGCATTATAGCCATCAGGACTAAGGGCTTTGGAAGGACTAAGAGCCCAAAATGTATCCTTGATTTCCAGATTAGTAATCTCAGAAATCATTTCAAACCTTTGACTGTTTGTTAATCTCTTTCTAACCACCTGTTGGACTCTCGTTTGACCCAGATAAGGAGAAGAATGGGCTATCCCCAGAAGGGAATTGTAAAAGTTAACAAAGCTGGATTTCATAACCTTAATATCATGAGTGAGGGACCCATCATCTAAAATCAGACCAGTGAGTTTACCTTTATTTCTAGCACAGATTTAAAGAAGTAAGAGGTGCACTGATCACCAAGTTTAAGCCACTGAATTCTGGACTTAGCTATACTCTCCTCAGCTCTAAGCAATGATAATAGATGCCTGTGGACCACTCTCTCTTGGCTTATGATGGAAGGATTTGCCAGCTGAGAGCTCATATTTTCTTGCAAAGATTCTAGAGTTTGCTTGGATTCAGTAACCCTTTTAGAAATGTCACTAAACTCTCTAGTGTTAATTTGTTTAAACTCAGTTTGCAACAACCTAAGCTTCTCACAGACACAGAACATGCGATTCCCAATAATCACTCTCCTCCAAACTCTTTGAACTACAGTTAAAAACTGAGGATGGTCAGCCGAAAAATCAAAAAACTTTAAGGGTTTAATAGCCTTCTTAGGCCCAGGGATGATAGCCACAATGGCTGATGAGTGATCAGAGATCCCAGCAGTGTGAAAATTGGCAGAAGAACTGCTAAATGCTTTCATCCAATGTTCATTTACAAGGACTCTATCCAGCTTTGAACTGACAAAATGAGAGGGGTCTTGTCTATTGGCCCAAGTGAGAAAACAACCAGAATATCTAAGATCATCTAGCTCTATGGAATAGAGACATTGATTAAATTCATTCATATGGGAGGCCAAAGTGTAGTGCCCCCAACTTTCTCAAAAGGAAACCTAATGGCATTAAAATCCCCCATAACTATCCAAGGGAAGGCAGAGGTTAAATGATGTAGACTTGAACACAAGGCCTGCCTGTTCAAATAGTTGCTAGCCCCATACACAAAAGTGGCCAAAAAAGGGGCACCCCCACATTTAGAGTGCACTTCACAATGAATAATCTGATCAGACTGCTCCAAAACATGTACAGTTAGAATACTAGGATCCTAACACACTAAAATTCGACCAAGGGGTGCCTGGAGGTAGTTGTTAAAAAAACTCCAGTGAGGGCAAATAAATTTCAAAATTCTAGCAGGGTTGTCTTCCCTTATTTTATGTTCCAATAAACCCACAAGGGAAATATTGTTATTATTCACAAATAATTTGACCTCTTTTTGCTTGATTGGATCATTAAGACCCCGAATATTCCAAAAACCGATATTAAGAGGGTGCAAAGACATAAACGCATATTCAAGCAGAACTAAGGATGAAAATGGCAGAAGTTGGAAGTATTAAGAATACTACCCTGACAAAAGGATACGGATGAGTCAATTCCTTCCCCTGGATATGGAGCTTAAAGACTGCTCCTTTGCAATTTTCTTCATCCTTCTTTGAGCTGATTTGGAGAGAACCTTTTGAAAGTTCCCCTTGAGATCCTCTTTTGATGCTTCATCTCGTACCTCTGGTAATTGAGGATCAGGTGGTTTATGAGATAGTGTTTGATTCAGTTTCAACACGATTCCATCCCTTGGTACAATTGAAGGAATTGAGCCTGCTCTGCTGTCCATGACTTCCAAATTAAACTGATTCTGTGAAACTCCCTGGGAACTGCTTACCACACCCTCTAGAACTTCCAACAACTCCCCTTCCAATTCTGACTCACTCGAAGGGTCAGCTGAGTTGATAGCTAACTGTTCCTGAGGGATCGGAGGACCACTTTTAGAGGAATCCCCTTGATGCAGTGTAGGAACTCTATCTGCTTGTTCCAAATCAGCTATTTGCTTACCATTGCTTGTATGAGACTCACTCTGGATTGCAGGTGTGGAATGGGAGGAAGAGTAGAATGCTCTTTTAGTACACCGCTCCGAGGAATGTTCAAACACATGGCACAACTTACAATTGGGAGGGAGGACTTGGTATTCAATATGAACAATAACAGATTCTCCTGCCACCAACACTATGACCTCATCAGGGAGATCCTGTTCAACACTAACTTCTATGCAGATCCTAGCTGTTGTGGACTTAGTTTGAAGCAGCCCAGGTTGCTTGGCAGTCTTAGCAGTAGTCTGATCAACATGTAGAGGTCTCCTAACTGTGCTAGCTACTCGGCTAAGGCACTCTTGATTCCAGAGTTCCAAGGGTAAATCGTGAAACTTAACCCAGGCAGGTACTTCGACAGGTTGCTCCTGAACAAGTTTCATCATCCTATGCCAATCCTTGAGAACAAGATATTTTTGAGAGAAGAAGTA
This sequence comes from Rhododendron simsii, assembly GCA_014282245.1. Lineage (NCBI taxonomy): Eukaryota > Viridiplantae > Streptophyta > Magnoliopsida > Ericales > Ericaceae > Rhododendron > Rhododendron simsii. The sequence continues at coordinate 17,219,879 of CM024961.1, forward strand.
AGGACCTCCTTCAAGAACAGTCATCTTAGCTTGTTCATCCTTAAATTTGAAAAGGTAAAACCCTGCTACATTAGGTTTAACAGCCATAAATAGATCCTTCCATTGGTTCCGAGCTGTGGAAACCAGCAAAGGATAAGCCATCTTACCATCCAGAAAGTGACCTACCAAATATCGACTCCATTTGCCTATGTCAGTCAATTCTATGTCTATTTCTACCATAGCTTCCTTGCCTCTCTGAAGATCAGGAAAATAATCAAGTTTCATATCTATAGAAGGACTCTGAGACTGTAAGAGAGAGGCCCAGTTCCTCGATTTTTGTTTAGCTTGACCATTATTCAATTTGGGGTTGATTTGGTTATGTTGGGCTGGAAGAGAAGGATTTCGGAGTGTTGATTGCTGATAGTAATTTGGCAGAGGGTTTTCGTTAGTTTGATTATGAGGTAGAGCAGACACTGGTTTAGGAGCCAGAGAAGGATTCAACTCTGACAGCCCTTGGCGACGAGGCTTAACATCCTCCACGCTATGACAAAGATTGGGATCACCCTCCACATAGGGATTTCCCCTTGCATTTTACAGAATCTTAGGGTTAGGTTTATCTACTTGTACCTGTTTCTGGAGACATTCAAGCTGAGAGTCATTTCCCTGGAGATGAGTGGCTCGTACCTCTACTTCACGGATCAGAGCTTGTTCAAAGACTTGTTCAAGCTTTCGAGATGGACTAGTTTTCCTGGGCAAATTAGGGCTGAACTCCCCAAACCCAGCTTGAACATAGGCTGCTCGCTCTTCGGCTTCCATTATCAAGCCTTCTTCGAAGAAAGCTGCTTGTAGTTTCCGTGAAGGACTTTGAGCCTTGGTCGATTTGAGATTGACAGCTTCCGCAGCTGGTTGAAGAGAACTCGAGGTATTCCCCTGAGAATTTGAAATGGTTTGAGAGCGAACCGAGGTCGAAGAACTTGGTACCTCCAGGCCGAGATGGGTCGAGCTTTTAGGGTTTTGTGAGATCAACATCTGCTTACGCCGCATCTCAATGGAATCCTGGACCTTGCAGCCTAGCCCTTCCGCGAAGGAGATTGAGCCGTCAGCCATGGGAGTCAAAGTTCTCTGGAAACGCCCAAATCGCCTTAATGGGGATTTGACAGGGTGGTGGCTTCACTTGCTTTGACAGGGTGTTGTCAAGTGCAGGAACTACATGGTTAAATTTGAGGAGTTATTGACTGGTAGCTCCAATTGGAGGTGGACTTGAAGGAGCGACTAATACTCCTATCTACAAGGTAGTTAATTTAATCTCAGTGCTGGTGATATCTAGCAAACTGTTACCTTATCTTCCTTGCCAACTTTGTGGGTTATTGTGAGATGTGTGCTTGGGCCTCAAATTTTGTTGAGAGTGGAGGTAATATTTAGTGGGAGATTTTTTGTGAGGGAGAGTCGAGGGAGCTCAGGCCCCTTTTGCATTAGTTGTCGGGAACTAGGCTTCAAGGGAGTAGCAGAGTGAGCAGATAGCATTAGGCTCTTACACTTTCTGATTTGTGTTCTTGTGGTTAGAAGATTATTGGTGTGTGGCATTGGATTATGTCTCTCTATTTGGCATCACTTGTACTGTACTTTGGAAAGTACACGTGCTTAGGTCATAAGAATATGATATTTTAATGGTCAGGGATCTTCTGCTGTTACTGGTTGCTGCTGTTTGTTACAGTTGTAGTTGTTGTTTTGTTATGGCTATTTTCAACCCAAATAGTGTATCCTATGACTGCAATCTGCTACATTTATTAGATGCAGTTATAATGATTTGTTGTTGCTGGATTGAAGTCTTATTGGGTATTGTTTTGACCTATCCTTGGAGGGTTGTCCCAAGGAATGTTAAGCTTTTCTAGTGGGGGCTGTCCCTAACTGTTTTTACCTATCTTTGCTGCTAGAGTTCAACTCTTGTGGGGTGCTATGCTCTGTCATACATACGCTGCTGTGTTTCTGCTGTGCTGTGTCTTTTACTGCTGCGGTGCCTTTGCTGTGCTGTTTGAGCATCCAGATTTTGATGTAAAGGCACCATAGAGCGTCATAGTGCGGCCTGATCCAGTGCTGTGGTTGTTTGCTTCGGTTACTACTGCTATTTTACGGTTGCTGCTGCTGCTATTCTGCTATTGTTCTAATGTTATAGTTGTTGTTCCCAAGCAAACTGCTTCCTACGGTTGCTGCTGCTGTGGTCCTCTCCTTGGGGAGGTCCATTTTCAAAGTTTTGCATCTGGATTCTATTATATTCCATGAGGTTGTGACTGGTAACTTCATGGGCAACTTCATCTCTATTAATGTTTGAAGGCTACTGTGGATGGGGTTGAATCCAAATCGCCTTAAGAATGCGGCAAATTTGAATTTTAGAATTGTTATATGGATTGCTCACCCATACATTTTGGATTTTGGAATTTAAGGGGTCTTAATGGCCCTCTCAAATGGAGGGAGGCAAAAAATTGGGTTTTTAATAATAAGCTATCCTTAGTTAGATTCTTTGAACATAAACTAAAAGAACCCAAGATCTCTCCTAGAATTGTCAACTCTATGCTCTCTAGATGGAATTTTGTTAGCAACCACTACAGTTCCCCAATGGGGAGAATTTTGATTTGTTGGAACCCTTTGGTATTTAATTTACAAGTCTTGTACCTATCCAGTCAATCTATCCATTGTAAAATGCTCTCCTGTGATGGTCAGTACTCTTTTGTAGCCACCTTTATCTATGGGGCTAATTTTTTTTTTTTTTTGGGTAAAATAGCTTGAAATAGAAAAGAGGCTAAGCGAATGTACAGCCTACAAGGGGCATCCCCCAGGAGGAAAAAAAAGGAAAATCAAAGATTGAAAAAAAAATTGACCTAAGCCAAGTGGCTACATTGATCTAAGCTAAGACCTACAATTGCAGGGCCGCTTTGGAATCCACATGTTTCACTGCCATCTAAGAGATGGGGGAGAAACATATGCAGAGGGAAGGTATACACAAAGGTGCCCGTTCGCACAAAGTTCTTTGGCAGCAGCTGCTTCCTTTGAGCTGAAGCAGCAGCCTTTCTCAATTTTCCGGATTTGAAGCATTCAGCAGAAGAAGAACCACGGCTACTTGCTACTATTACAGTTGCACAGCAGCTGGACAGTAGCATATCAACCGCAAAAGAGTAACTCTGGTTGTATATCACAGCAGCCGTAAATTCCAACAGCAGCAGCATTCACTAACCATTACAAAAGCATTATCCTAAGTAAATGCCCATCATAACTACGTAAAGCAGTCAGTAACAGACGGGGTGGACAGCAGCTACTTGCTATCTTTTGCTATCCTCATAGCAGCGAGTAGAAGCCCACAAGTCGGGTACACTATTCCAGCAAAACCGAAGCAGTACATGAGAGTTTAACTGCTGCCATTATAGCAGCAAACAGCAAGCAACAGAAGCAGCAAATAGCAGCCGTAGCATTGTGGGCGGAATTACAACAGCATTGCATTGTTACCCCTTGGGTGGTTTTAGGAGACTTCAATGCCATAAAGAATCCCACTAAAAAAGTAAAGGCGAGGGGGGGGGGGGGGGGGGGGGGGGGTGGATGATAGATCTTGGTTGCCCTGGATGGAGGAGTTTAATTCATGTCTCCAGTCAACTGAATTAGTTGATCTTAGATACTTTCACTTGGTCTAATAAGCAACTAGGGGTCACCCACATTAGCACCAAGATTGATAGGGTTCTAGTAAATGAAAGTTGGATCAAAGACTTCTGTTGGTCCAACTCTCATTTTCTCAATCCTGGAGTGTCTGATCACTCCCCTGCTATTGTGTATTTGACAGCTGCTTCACTTCCAAGGAAAAAACCTTTAGGTTCTTTAATTTTTTGGCTGAACACCCTAAATTCCTTGATACTATCCAGCAAGTTTGGAGGAAGATAATCATTGGTAATCCAATGTATTGTGTCTGTGAGAAACTTAAACACTTGCAAGTGAACCTTAAGAATTTGAATACTAATGAGTTCAGTGAACTATCATCAAGGGTGGCTTCCTATAAACAACAGTTGGAAGCTATTCAAAGAGAGTTAAGATATAATCCCAACGATCCTTCTAAGCAAGCCACTGAGAGGGAACTGTGTAAGCAATACCTTGTCTATGCTAGGGCTGAAGAAAGTTTTGCCAAGCAAATGTTAAGGATTCAGTGGCTAAAATTGGGACATCAATGTTCCTCATTTTTCTTCAAAACCATTTGTATTTTCAGGAATAGGAACAGAATTTCTTGTTTGGTTTTGCAAGATGGAACTATTACCCAAAACATTGAGTTGGTGAAGCAAACCTTCATCAACTACTACACTAACTTGTTAGGCACCAAGCATCTGAATACGTACTCTGGATCCTCTATAGTACATCAACTCATCACTAGGAAACTCTCCCCTTCCCAAAGTTCAAACATGGTGATGGAGCTGACGGATAAAGAGATCAAGGACACGTTTTGGTGTCTTAATCCCCAAAAAGCACCTAGCATAGATGGGTACAATGCTGCTTTCTTCCAAAAAGCTTGGCCAGTAATAGGTCATGAGGTGACTTCAGCTGTTAAACTTTTCTTTAGATCTGGTCAGCTATTGAAGAAAGCTAACGCTACTTTAGTTGCTTTGGTTCCTAAGATCCCGAACCCTTCTAAGGTAGGGGACTTCAGACCCATTTCATGTTGCAATGTGATCTATAAATGCATTGCCAAAATTCTAGCTAACGAAATCAAGCCTACACTGCCATCCCTTATTGATCCTGCTCAATCTTGATTTGTACAAGGTAGGAGGATACCTGATAACATATTCCTCACACAGGAATTGATAAGGGTTACCATAAACACTCTTCATCCCCCAGATGTGCCATGAAGGTGGATATCATGAAGGCATATGATAATGTCAGATGGGATTTCCTTTGGGATGTCCTTACTTCCATGAATTTCCATCCTAAGATGATCCAATGGTTGAAGGCATGTGTTTCCACAATGAACTACTCTTTGTGCTTTAATGGGGAGGCTATATAGGTTACATTCCTAGGCAGAAAGGTTTAAGATAAGGAGATGCATTGTCTTCTTACTTGTTTGAGATAGTCATGGAGGTCTTGACTTGTATCCTTAAGGAAAAGTCTTTTCTCATTGATTTTAAGTTTCATTGGAAATGTGGCTCTACCAAACTTGTTAATCTCTGCTTTGGAAATGACCTTATGATCTTTTGCAAAGGGGAGGTGAGTTCCATTGCACACATCCAAAACTCATTGACAGAGTTTGAGGCGTTGTTTGGACTTTCAGCTAGACCGACTAAGAGTAACATCTTATTCTCTGGTGTTAACCCTTCCACCAAAACCTCCATTTTAAGTATATTGGGTTTCCAGGAAGGGTCTTTACCAATAAGATACCTGGGGGTACCTTTTTTCTCCACCAAACTCAAGCACACTGATTGTAAAGTCATGGTTGATAGGATCGTAGCCAAGACTAAATCATGGACCCACAGATATCTGTCTTATGCTGGAAGGATACAATTGATAAAATCAATCCTCTTTTCAATGCAAACTTACTGGTCATCTCTCTTTATTATCCCTAAAAGGTAATTAAGGAGATTGAATCAATCTTTAGAGCTTTTTTCTGGTCAGGTCCAGATCTCAAGAAGACAGGAGCAAAGGTCTCATGGGAACACCTTTGCACTCCTGTCAAGGAAGGTGGATTAGGATTTAAATCCTTGGAAGTCTGAAACAAAGCAGTTATAGCCAAACACATTTGGTTTCTTGTCTTAGGGGGGGAGCAATCAATGTAGTGTCAATGGGTTAAGTCTTACTTACTTAAGGGTAAAAGCTTCGGGAGTGATAAAACTCCAAGTGACCTATCCTGGGTTTGGAGGAAAATCCTCAACCTTAGATCATGTGTCCAGCCTCATATAAAGCATAAAATTGGAGATGGCCAATTAACCTATCTGTGGTTTGACAACTGGCATCAACTTGGTCCCCTCTTGCCAAGATTTGGACCTAGAATTGTTTATGGTTCAGAGCTTCCCAAGGATGTCACTGTGAAGGCAATTATTAGGAACAATCAGTGGGCCTTCCCAATGACTCAATCTCCTAATCTTAATGAAGTAAGATTGGACTTGCAATCTGTTCCCATAAATGATACCACTGGCGACAGCTGCACTTGGACCCTCACTGCCTTTAGGAAATTTACCATCTCCTCCCTTTGGGAACATTTACGATCACATTGCCCTGCTCTCACTTGGTCAAAAGTGGTATAGTTTTCAAGGCACATTCCTAGGTGTAGTGTGATCTCAGTGGGAGTGTGTAGGGTGGGGCCCCCTGTCGAATGCTGACATCGCTGGTTCTAGCCTCTTCTTGGTGCCTTGTTCCTCTGTAGTAGCTGTTCAACCTTCCCTTGATGCCGATTTGCTATGTTGCTACTAGTCCTCTGTGATGGTTATCATTTGGTCATTTCTGACCGCGACTATTAATTTTATTTCATAGCCTGGCGGGATGTGCCAAGTAGTAGTTGGCTTTCAAGTTATCCTGCTCGTATCATAGCATATCATACCCCGTTGTGCTATCATTCGCTTAGATGGATAGTGCAACAGGGGAATGACCTCAACACACACATGGCACTTTTGTTATCTTAATTAATCTACCCTACTCTCCTCGCGGGTTGTGCATGGATATCGCACTTTTTTCTATCTTCTTTTTTTTCCTTTTCGTATGCCCCTTGTAGGTTGTACATTCGGTTAACCTTTTTTAATTTCAAGCTAATTTACCCAAAAAAAAAAAATCAACGGAACTAACATTCGAGTTTTTCAACTTGGAGTAATCACTCTAATCAAGCTGGAGTATGGGTTTTTAGCCCTAATCAAGGTGGAAACCACCTCGTAAAGATCTGGTTGCTCCATCAGCAACGGAGATTTGTCTTCCAGCGTTGCGTCTTCAACACCTGGGTTTCGTTACCCACCAACAAACAACCCAATCTAGGTTAGACCAATATGGGAGTTGAGCCGAAGCTGCTCAGTTGTGGTCATGGCGGACAACCCTAGCTTGCCGACACGATACATCTCCAGAAATCCACCAGAGTAGGCAGGTTCGGCCACACACTAGCAGGTTCAGTCTAGATCTGCTGTGTATAGAAATTGTCAAAAAGCTTTAGCTCGTGGGTTTACGTACAAGGCGGAGGGATTCCTCGGCGCTGCTATTTCTCTAGAATAGTCAATTTCTGTTCTGACCCGGTCTAAGGTAATGGGATATGGATCTAGTGGTTTATACTTGATTAGTGTCCTTACTTGTATTAGGAATCGACTAAGAGCTGAAGTTGTGCCATATGGGTTTCAATGGAGTTTTGTGTTGATTGGTATTAATTAGAACTGGGTTTACATAACCTAGTTTTGGGTTTACAAAACCGTAAGCTTTGAATTGAGAGACACTGCAGTGGCTGTTTATGGGCACATGTGCCCATGTTTCAAACCCAGTTTAGATACTAGGCACCTTGCCCAATTTGGGGCTGATCGCTCATGCTTTTGTTGAGCTTCTCATATTTCCAAGTTTCTTTGCTCCTCTGGCCTAGTTCTTTAGTGTAGTGCGGTGTGTCTGAGGTTATCTTCACTAGATTGGCGGTTTTGCGCTGATTGAAAGAGGTAACTTCGCAAGTTGTCATTGATTAGATTGGGGTATTGCTTCGATCAAAAGGGGCAGCTTGGCGAGTTGTCATTGATTAGATTGGGGTTTTGCTCTAATTGAAAGGGGCAGCTTGGTCTCACCTGCAGTTCGGGAGGCCTTTTCGGTGGTTATGCGCTGTTATTGGTTCTTGAGCTGTCTTGCTTCTTGTTTAAGCGAGCCTATGGGGTTAGGTTGAGGGTGTAGTAGTCTGGATGGAATGGGCGTGGTGTGCAAGGTGCTTGCGAGGGTAACCTTGTCGGATGCCGTCATCTCCAGTTCGAGCCTCTTCTCGGTGCAAGTCCCTCTATAGTAGCTGTTCTTTAGAAATGGGTATTTTGCTTGTTTTCTGGGTTTGATTGGAGTATTAGTGTCTTGGATTGCTTATCCCATCTTTGGAGTCTGTGGTCATTGATAGTTGGTTGAGAGTGGTTGTTTTGGTGAGCCTTAGGCTTGGATGAGGGAGTATTAGGCAGGATGGATTGGGCATGGTGTGCAGGGTGGGGCCCCCTATCGGATGTCGTCATCTCTGGTTCGAACCTCTTCTTGGTGCCTTGTTCCTCTGTAGTAGTTGCTCATCCTCTCTTGTTGCCGATTTGCGTTGTTGCTGCTCATACTCAGTGATAGTTATCATTTGGTCATTTCTGACCATGACTATTGATTTTATTTCCTAGCCTAGCGGGATGGGCCATGCAGTAGTTCGCTTTCATGTTTTTAGTACTCATATCTCTACATATCATACCCCGTTGTACTATCCTTCCGCTTAGACGGATAGTGCAACGGGGGTATGATCCTAGCCTGGCGGGATGGGCCATGCAATAGTTCGCTTTCATGTTTTTACTACTCATATCTCTACATATCATACCCCGTTGTACTATCCTTCCGCTTAGACGGATAGTGCAACGGGGGTATGATCTCTACACACATGACACTTTTGTTATTTTACTTACTCTACCCTACTCTCCATGCAGGTTGTGCATGGGTTATCACACTTTTTTCAATCCTTTTTTTTTTTCCTTTTCTTTTCCTTCTGGGGTATGCCCCTTGTAGTACATTCAGTTAACCTTTTTTAAATTTCAGGCTAATTTACCCACAAAAAAAAAAAAGAGAAATGTGCAGTCAAAATTCTATCTATATTTTTTCAAATTTTTATTATCAAAATTCGATCAACTTACTTTATTGTACATATTCCAAAGAGTATATAAAAAGAGGGAGTTTGTGTGTTGTTTTTTGCCGATTTGAGACGCATTTGCCCCTCGAATTACAAACAATGCGCACTTAGGGAGGTGGGTATTTCTATCTTTTCGGCTTGATCCAAGATGGGTAAATGTTATTAGGCCATGTCCCCCCTTGACCTTTCCTTCGTCTCTTCTCGTTCAGAGGTGAACGCTTCATCTTTTATTTTTCTTTTTCCACGTCCTCCCCCCCTTTTGGTCTGCCTGGTGCAGGTGGAGACATGTGTGGAGAGAGAGAGAGAGAGGGAGGAGTTTTTGGGCCAACAATCCGACCTCCTCGTCGCCACCCCCCAACTGGATCCAGATCCTCTCCCCACCTTTTTCTCCCCATATCTACCCCATCTTTTCACCACAACTTGCCACCACATTAATGAGCTCATCCAACGGCTAGGATTAAATCACAGCCCCTCCTTTAGTTAAACGACGTCGTCTCATCAATAGCTCCAAACGGGCAGCTAACTTTTCTCCCTTTCCTCCGTTATCTCTTTATACATTTATTTATTAAAAAATATTATTAAAAAATTAAGTGTTCCAAATTTCAATCCGTTTGAACAAGTGGAAAGATTTTAATTTTCTGATCATTTTATCCTAAATGATCATAATTAAAATTTGACTCTAAGGCTTTCGTTGATTAGCCCTAAGAAAGTTGTGGAATCAAATATCTCTTAGGGCTAACCAACGAGAGTCATGAGTCAAAATTTAATTATGACCATTTACGATAAAATGATCAGAAAATTAAGATCTTCGCACCGGTTCAAATGGATTGAAAATTGGAACAATTATTTTTTTACACCGTTTATATGTTAAAAAATATAGTTAAAAATTAAGTTTTCCAATTTTCAATCCGTTTAAACCGATGCGAAAATCTTAGTTTTCTGATCATATTATCCTGAATGGTCATAATTAAATTTTGACTCTATGACTCTTGTTGGTTAGCCCAAAGAGATATTTTTTTTGGGTAATTAGCCCTAAGAGATATTTGATTCTACAACTTTCTTAGGGCTAATCAACGAAAGCTCTAGAGTCAAAATTTAACTATGACCATTTAGGATAAAATGATCAGAAAATTAAAATCTTTCCACCTGTTCAAACGGATTGAAATTTGAAACACTTATTTTTTAATCATATTTTTTAATATATAAATGTATAAAGAGATAACGGAGGAAAGGGAGCAAAGTTAGCTGGCCGTTTGGAACTATTGATGAGACGACGTCGTTTAACTAAAGGAGGGGTTGTGTTTTAATTCTAGCCGTTGGATGAGCTCATTAATGTGGTGGCAAGTTGTGGTGAAAAGATGGGGTAGATATGGGGAGAAAAAGGTGGGGAGAGGATCTGGATCCCCCCCAACTCACCCCCAATGACGCCTGCTCCCTCGTCTCCTCCTTCACCCATGACCAGCTCCTCTTTGTCGTCCAATCCGCCGCCCTCCGCCTAGGAATGGCAACGGGGCGGGGCGGGGCGGGTTTTTGCATACCCCGACCCCGACCCGAAAATCATTACCCGCCCCCGGCCCCGCCCCGACCCCGACCGGGTTTTTTTGGGGTACCCCCGTTCCCGCCCCGATCGGGGAACGGGTTTACCCGCCCCGCCCCGCCCCACCCCGTAAAAATTTAAAAAATTAAAGTATAAGTAAAAAAGGTAAAAAAAAAAAAAAAAAGCTAAATAAGAATAAAAATTATCTAGAAAATAAAACTTTTGAAATTATTTTTATGTCTTTTGGTATCACGGTCAAATTTAAACTTTTAATTGCAATCAATATTTTAGATACTTCATTCCATTTTTTTATGTGTAGAATTTAATATAAATATTTGAAGAAAACTTTTTAAAAAATCCACTAAACACCAATAAATATCAATTTTTATTTCTTTTTTAAATTTAATTAGGCTACTTGACAGTAAAGAGACATTGTTTTTTGGATTAATGCTAAAAAAATGAAATAACATGTATATAAGTATATATATACATATATAAATAAATACATATATATAAGTACGCCGGGTCGGGGTCGGGTAATTTCGGGGCGGGTATTTCGGGGCGGGGTCGGGGCGGGTTTAGGGGCGGGGCACTATTACCCCGAACCCTAACCGAACCCGGCCGGGGTTCAATTTTTTTACCCGACCCCGACCCGAAACCCGAAAATATTATAGAAAACCCGCCCCGTTCGGGGCGGGGCGGGGCGGGTTCGGGGCGGGGCGGGTTGGATTGCCTAGCCTCCGCCACCCTGACGTCCTCTCCGCCTTCCACACGAGCTGCCATCCGAGACCAGATTGTGGCTCTCCTCCCTCTGAAAAACCCTAGACCTCTCGAAGCAGCGAAGGAGATGAAGATCGATCTTTGAGCCTCAGTTTGTAGCAACATATCTCATCTGTTTTTGGGTCGTCCTCAGAATCACTGATTGTACGAGTTAATTTTGACCAAAACCCTTGTTTCTGGTTACATACTGAGTTAATTCATGTAAAGATCTAATTTTTACTAGTGATTTTTTTTAACTTGGTATATATGGATTGCTGAACTCTGTAATGTGTTTAGTATATGTTCTAATTTAACATATTTTTTGAAACGATTGCAGGGTTCTCCATTTCTAATTTGTTGTTCAAAGAGGGTGTGTCACGGCCACCCATCCATCTTCCTTGGGTTAACTTATAGAACTTCCCAGCCTATGGTTTCCTAATTCTTTGAATTTTAATGCACAAAGGGTATGTTTATGTTTTGGGTAGAATAGAGTTTGAGTGTTTGTTATGTTGTGTCATGGGCATAGGGTTTGAATATTGTATTTTTTGTGGCAATAATTAGTTTATATCTACACATCTATTGCAACAATATACGTGAATATTGTTTCCAGTCGATGTTCTAATTTAACATATTTTCTAAAACGATTACAGGGTTCTCCATTTCTGATTTGTTGTTCAAAGAGGGTGTGCCACAGCCACCCATCCATCTTCCTTTGGTTAACTTATAGAACTTTCCAGCCTTGAGTTTCCTAATTCCTTGAGTTTTCACGCACAAATGGTATGTTTATGTTTTGGGTAGAATTGAATTTGATTGTTTGTTATGTTGTGCCATGGGCATAGGGCAGTCTCAGTTCTGAGAGAAATTTTAAGGGACAGTGGTGTGAATTACACAAATACCTGCATAAAATTTATTTCAGCTTATTGTCTAAAGTTTCAGTAAACCCAAATAATCAACATAGCATGTTTTGTGCCATTATTTTTCGTCCTCATTAATTGTACATGCTCACACTGATTCCCCATCTGACCCATTAATGGGACCTGTTTGCATTACTGGCTTCTATTCAATTAGAAAAACCATCAATTCATGAAATGTTACATGCTATTGTTTTTCCCGCAAAAGCAATTTTCCCTTTGTTATTTGTAGGTCAGACCCAATTTTACACGTAGGGAAAGAACTTACTCCAGCAATGTTTATTTATTACTGCTTTGTACCCATGGACATTCATTCTTCAATATCCCTTGAAATAACTATTACCCTTGACATGTTTTACAACATATTTTTATGGTTGCGTCCCATATGATCTCGGTATATCTTGAGAAGTTGGGTTTATTCCTTTCAATGTCATTTCCGCTCCCTACATTTTATAGGTTGGTAATTCTCGCCCAGTCCAGACCTTTTCCCCAAATTAATGGTTTTTATTCACATTTTCTTTTCTTTTTTTTGGTTAAATCAGCTTGAAATTAAAAAGAGGATAACCGAATATACAGCCTATAAGGGGCATACCCCAGGAGGACAAAGGAAAAAAGAAAGAAGAAAAGATAGAGTGCCTATGCCAAATGGCTACATAGGACTAAACGAAAATGAAACACCTGTTTCCTACCCATCTAATAGAGGGATACAAAACAGATAGCAAAAGTATTACACATTGTGCAACCTTGCAACCTTGCAATAGAACGAAATTTACAAAAGTGTATAATAGTTAGACATCAACTTGAAGCCGTCCGGACATTGTACTCGTGGCAAACCAGTAGCAGCCACCATCCAAATCTACTGCAGACCAAAACAGGAAACAGAAGGGGCAGTTGTGTGGTCAAGCAGAGCTGCGGAGCAGCTGCTGCTGTATGTTGCTGTTATGCCGCTGCTGCTAGCAGCAGCGGCATAACAGCAACATACAGCAGCAGCAGCAGCGGTCAGCAGCAGCAGCAGCACCAAAAAAAAAAGTATATACTAATTTGACATCACTTTTTCTTTTGACAGCACCAAAAAAAAAGTATTCACATTTTCTTTTGTCTGTCTGTAAAATATTTTTGATTCTACATTGCTCTCATGCTGCCAAATTCAGTGGAGTTTCCCATACCAATGTTATGTCATTTCACGGTGCCCTAATTTTGTTTACTTGCTAAAAAGTGTTTTCTACGTAGGTTCTACAAAAGTGATTGCATGCAGAAATGGTGGTCAATGTTCCATTTAGAAGTTGGGCTTCCATGCAAAACCCATGGCCAGAATCTCCAAGAAGAACTCTCTATTACTTCGAAACTGCTGAGGGACAGCACATAATTGCTGCAATTGCAATCCGCATTTGAGGAGATCAGTTTGTTTACCAGTCATATGATGGTTTTGTGCAAGAATCTCAAAATATATTACCCCTGGGCCATGTTTTTGTGTGGAATTACAGTTTCCAGCTACATGCATGGTAAGATGACAGCGTCTATCATTCATTTGTTTGGCACAGAACTCAAGGTATCCCAAAACCCTCAAATATTATTCCATTTATTACATCACGCTATTGAATATATTGCCTCCTACTTTTTGGGTTTTTGCTTTAGTTGGAATTCTGTATTTTCCTCTAAATTAGCTTCTGGAAAATTAAATAACAGGTATGGATCACGAGCTTGGCTAGTGGAAGTTGTTAATTACCAATTTGGCAGTGGTTGGGACTTTTTCCGTCTCGCACATGGTCTTGGAGTAGACTATAAGCTTATTTTAGCTTGTGAGAATAGATGGATCTTTCACACTATCATGTTTGATGGGCATGATTAGGGACTTGTCTTCGATTAGTCTGGTCCAAATGGTTATTGGTAAGATATACATCCTCCTGCAGGTGAACGCAGTTGTCTTTCAAGTTACAACCATATCCTAAGAAATGTTTTCCTTCTGGTTTCATTTAACTATTCTACATATGGTAAAATTGCATTAATACCTCTCCATTGTTGGTTGCTTTGCTGTAGCTAATTTACAGACTGCTTGTTTGCCTTCTACATTCATGGCTCGTCCAACTGTGCTCAAATTTGGTCATTTCCACCTACAGCATGTGCAACTAAAGAATGTATGAGAATGCTTTATCTGCATTTGGATTTCTCCTCTTGCAATTGCTATTTAATTTGCCATAAACACCAATGCTCAAGCACTGCTTCAGTCTGTTGCTAAGAACTCACTTCAAATTGGTCTGCACTCTCACTTTGATTTGAGTTTCTAAGATTTTATTCTAGAGCTTCCACTCTACCCTTTTTGAAGCAGGAAAGAGCGTATGTGATTGAATAACTATGTTGGTGAACAGTGATTAAGTAGCATCCCAAAATCTCTATCTTGATATATGCTTGCTTGTGTGGTATTAGTACTTATTTTATTACAGTATTTTTTATTTTGTCCTCTGATTCAATTGCTTAATAGAGTACACGTAGTGGTGGAAATCTACTCTTGGCGGAACAAGCTACGGAGGAATCAAAGGAAGTGATTGCTGCTTCCCTTAAGGCTCTGATCTTGTGTTCATAACAATAAGGTAAATGGTGATCTCTACGCGACTACAAGGTATAAAGGGGAAGTCTAATATGGTAAAAAGCATGTATTACATCTATTTTTTGTTTCTCTTCAAGTTGTGATTGGTTAAGATTGAAGGGGAATGCCCTATTGATTTCAAAATAGAAAAAAAATGATGGCCTTTTTATTTTGGATATTATATCTGGAATTGTCAATTATCTTAGGGAATCTTAATTTTTTCCCCTGCCTAATTATTTGCTTGGTTATTTTATAATGATTTTGACAAATCTTGTTTTTTACTTTTATCACTCACCCGTTTAGAAAAGTATATTGAATGTTTCTTTGCTTGGAATCAATTGAATGTTATAATTCGTTTAGTTCATTCTCCTCTCCATTTTTTTTTTTGGTAAAATAGCTTGAAATAAAAAAGAGGATAAACGAATATACAGCCTACAAGGGGCATACCCCAGGAGGAAAGAAAAAGGAAAAAACAAGAGTAAATAAAATTGTTTACGCCAAAAGGCTACACGGATAAATGACTTGCGTTGTTTCCAATCCATCTAGTAAGAGGGAGGGGAAACAACACCATAGTGATAGTAGCACAACCGAACTATAGTAGCACTATTTTGGGGCTGACATAACAACAGCTACAGCAACGTTGGAAACAACAACAACACTCCTTTGAGCTGGCAGAAGCATAGAACACTCCTCCCAACGACATCAGGAGCAACATAGAACTGGTAGCAGCTGCTTCCTTTGAGCTGCAGCACCAGCCTTTTCCATTTGCTGGAGATGAAGCATTCAGTAGCTGTTTGCTGCCATTACAATTGCACAGCAGCTGGCTGCATATAATTCTCCTCTCCATTTATTATAGGAAACACATGTTTGTTAAAGTGTGATCCATGTAGCTTTTGGTTTGAATCACAAAAATTGAATTAATTAACAGTACCACCATGTTATTTCATAATCAGGTGCTTTGTTCTTATTCATTTAACAGCGATGAGAGGATAAATTATGCGGCAATGTCAACGGTTTCACCAACAATGATAAGGATTTGTGACCAATTTTCAAGCGGCCAAATAGGTAAAAAAGTAAAAAATAAAATGGCTGATTTTCTCCACTAGTTTGATCTATTGTCTTTGTTAGTTAAAAATAGACAACTTTATGCGATTGTTTAGCAGTGATGAGGAACAACTTAGTGTTTATTTTGTCAATGTGATTAGTGTTTTCCTTAATAGATTGTACATTCTTCTTCATTCCATATTTTATTATATTTGTTATTATGTATAAATGCTTATAATGTTTTTGTTTATTTTGTCTTTTTCCTTATTATTTGTGTGCAAATTTTATGGTTATACCTGCTGCTAGCCAATCATAGAGACATTGATGAAATGGAAGATGGTGACTATTAGGTTTTATTCAAAACTGGATGGAAAGCTTTCCCAAACTGTGTTGTAAACAACAGGCTGCGCAAAGGATGGGTTCGATTTTGAATCAAACATAAGTTACAACCCAATTTTAGACTATTATTTGCTGCAGAACAAAAGTGGATATTTGATGTTATTATTCTAGACAAACAACTTAAGCGTGTTGATTATAACTGGGTTACAGACTTACAATCAATAATGAATTGGATATTGCACCTGCAATACCTGATCATTTCATATGTGATTTAAACAACTGTTTGTAAATATGATGTGTAAATTCATGTGAATCAATTTTGAAAACATGTTAATTTCATATTGTTATGCTTATGCCTATCCTAGGGGGGATGTCCCTTGGATTGTTTAGTCCCTTGCTAGGGGGGCTGTGCCTAGATGCTTTAGGGGTGTCTTCAACACCTTGGAATTGTTTTGGATCTGCTATTGCTGCTGTTATAAGGTCTGCATCGGCTGCTATGATATGGATAGTTCTAAGGTCTCCAAGTACAGGTTGTGGATAGTTCTATCGATTTGCTATTGCTGCTTTTATAATGGTGGCTATTGGGGCTATTTTTCAAGATGCCACAGGTGGATGAAAATTCATAGAAAGTTCATGTGTTCATCTAATTCCAGATTTTCATGTGGAAGTCTAAACCTTCATGCGTGCATGTGTAATTTAGTTTGATTCATAGGAAGTTCATTTAGTAAAGGCCTTTAGCCTATTAGTTTCAGTCCTTCTCAACCTCTTTTGCCCTTGGTATTCTCCTCCATCTTGTAGATGGATTAGAAACCCATGGATAGGTCATTTCTATTTCCCTCTAGCTTTATGTAGCCACTTGGCACAGGCATCTCCACTTTTCTCTTCTTTCCTTCTTTTCTTTTCTTTTTCCTCCTGGGGTATGCCCCTTATAGGCTGTACATTCTGTTGTCCTTTTTCTATTTCAAGCTGATTTACCCAAAAAAAAAAAAAACAGTTGTGTTGCCTTCTGTTTTTCTGGCAGAAAGCTTTTGTTTACAATTTGGACATGTATACAAGGACGTTGATTCCTTGACTCAAGTATGACCTGTTCTTGTATCAATTACTGAATATTTATTCAGATTTGCATAAAATCTAATATATTTAGTATATACAAGAATTTGCGTTGTGCTTTGGCTGCTTTCTGGAAATCACAGAACTCAATAATATTTGCTTCACAGCTCTCAGACCTGACGAGATTTGGATGCTTGTTTTTTACACGAATGGAATTGAGCGTGTTTATGTGTAATTCTTAGGTTCACTATTAGACTTACTGTTGACATTGGTTACTTTATATTCCTACACTATCAATGTTTGAGCACTTCTATGCAACTTAATTTGTTGTTTTTCTTAATATAGTAATGTAATGGGTTTAGCATTGGTAAGTCATCGCCGGCTACAACTTGAGGCCAACAAAAAAATAAAAATCCAGAGTAAAAGTCCCAACTTTAATGGTTAGCTGTTGGCTTGCATTATCCTGCGCATATTATACATGCTCCTAGTTATTAAGTAAAAATTCCAATTCTTAAGTTCTCAAACTGCTGTTTTTCTCTACCCTAACTGCTTTAACTATGTACCCACATTCCAACCTAAACAATTTAAAACACATCCATTTAAACTCTAAAACCAAAAAGCCCTCTTCAACGGGCATGATTCTCGTGCCTTGCACGTGGTCGGACCTAGTGATAAACAAAACAAATTAGTTTGAATCGCCGGACTAGATCACATCAAACTCAATCCTATTTTACCCTATGTTAAGCATTACAACAGGATTTTATCACATCCACCCGCGGTGAATTATTGAGTATTCCCAAAGTATCAGTGGCATTGTCATGTGGTATTCTCCGAAAATAAAAAAATCATCACCACACAATGTGAATCACTCATTATCAATTAACCACCTAACAAAGTGAATAATAATGTCCATACTGCGTAATTTGTTGCTACGTAAATGACCAAAAGTACCACATACGCAATGCCAAATGGTTCTCCTAGATCGCCGAATAATGAGTCTCTAGTCCCTACCCACCCCATATACATAACCATCACGATGGGGTATAATTCGAATATAAGAAACATACTCGCCTGCCTTGGTAGGGCTACAAACGAACCGAGCGGCTCGCAGCTCAGCTCGTTAGTGGCTCGTTCAAGCTCGGCTCGAAAGTTAAACGAATGAGCTTGAGCCGATTTTTTCAGCTCGTTTTGTAAACGAGCCGAGCTTGAGCTAGGATAAACTCGGCTAGGATAAGCTCAGCTCGAGTCGGCTCGCGAGCCGAGGTATATGTACAAGTTTAGGAATTGTTGCACTATCTCCAATAGTTGTTACACACTTCTAGCTTCGCGGGTGCTAGAGAACCTTTATGGCGAGTGATTAAGATAACCCGAATGATTAAAACTCCGGTGCTAGTCAAACCTAACCCAAATGTTTTTTTTTACCCAAAAAATCACTCATAAATGCGTGTTACAAATTTCTGAATAAAGGCTGTAAAATCTCTTTTTACAATTAGGTTCAAAGATAACACTCAAGCTAGTGTAGAATATTCAATATGAAGCGTAGAGTTTGATTGACAGGTTGCAACTAAGAGCATTCGTGATGGAATAAGCAACAGTGAATAATCAAAACTTAAAATATCATATTTTGATTACTCATTTAGAGGTTGCTTAAGTTAGCAATGTCTTTCACATTAGTTTTTTTTGTCCAAAATCAAAATGAGTTGGAACTACACTTGTCGACCATCTCTGTTCTTTTTTGGCCACCGGAGACCTCCATTAGGTTTCAGAATTAACTGGGTTCGAACTTCCGGCTCTTATTCACTTTCGAAATCTCCTAGGTCATCCTCATTTTTTACTGGGTGAGCTGATTTACTTCCGAAGTCAGCTGGGCGACCATCCAAGGTCCTTTTTTGCCTTTTTTTTGAACTTGTTGGAGGTACTTTCAGCATTTTCAGTCAGTTTTTTTTTTTTTTGGTGTATTTCCTGGTTGGCCTTGTTTGTTGTCTACTACTTATTGTTGAAATGTCAGAGGATCCCAAAAATGCTTCCGCTAGTACAAAGAGTGAGTTGAGTCGTGTTGGGACTATGGATAACTCTTCTCTAGATATTTGCCACATTAAGTTGGATGATTCCAACTATTTGCTTTGGTCTCGCACTTTCACTTTGGCTATTACTGCTCGTGGCTTTCTGAACTTTATCACAAGCCCTGTGCAAAAACCAATGGTTGCTGGACCAGAACTTGAGACATGGACTTGGCAGAATGCTTTAGCCATGACTTGGCTATTTAACTTTATGATTCCTACCATATGCCATACCTTTTTGCTTCTGGACACTCCTTATTTGATTTGGCTTGCTATAGCACAAACCTATTCCCAGAGAGTTAATGATGCTCAAGCTTTTGAGTTGAGGAAGAAACTTCGCCGATTGGATCAACACAATCGACCTCTCGCTGATTATTACTTTTCAACAAAATTCCCTCGTATTCCCTGGAATGCATCTATGACTTTCTTGTTGGCCTTGATGTGGAATATGATCCGATTAGAGTGCAAGCGTTGGGCCATGTTCCTTTTCCCAATCTAAGAGAGGCTTATGCATGCACTCAACAGGAGGAGAGTAGACGGAGTGCGATGGTCCTTCCTCCAATTCTGGATTGCTGTGCCTTAGTTGCCATTCCCCCTCCATGGGATGGTAAGTCTACCCAAGGTTAGCTTGGTGATAAAAGTGGCTTTATTGATAAGGAATTGCTTCGGTGTGACTATTGCAACAAAACCAGGCATACGAGGGAATTTTGTTGGAAGTTGAATGGTCGTCCCTCTCGTGGACGAGGCAATGGTCGAGGTGGTGGTCGTGTGCGTTCTCATGCACATGTTTTAGATTTTGCTTTTGGCATGTTGCCTGACCCTAATGGTGCTCATTTGCAAGCTCCTGTGCCTAATACTTCCCAAAGTGGTGGTTCTCTTTCTCAGGGGGAGTTAAAGACAAGGGGAGTTACAAACTCTCAGGCGCCTAATGGCTAGGCATGATTCTCCATCTTCCACAGCTTCTACTTCCACTTCATCCTTGTACTTTGCACACACAAATATCCCAGCTAGTGCATCTACTGTCTCCTCCTCTCTTCCTTGGATAATAGATTCTAGTGCCACAGATCATATGATAGGTTGTTCATTATTTTTTGACTCATACTCTAAATGTTCGGGTAAGGATAAGGTCAGAGTAGCTGATGGTTCCCTATCTGCTGTGGGAAAGGTTCCATTCACTACTCTCCAACCTTTCTGTTAGTAGTCTTGCCCATTCCTTGAATTGCTTCGTGACTTTTTGTCCTACGCATTGTGTCTTTCAGGAGCTAGACACGGGGAGAATAATTGGCAGTGGCAAAGCACATGGTGGTCTATACTTTTTGGACAGATATGAGTTCAACTCTTCCTTTATTGCATCAGTGGCATCGTCGATTGTGTCACCCATCTTTTGGGATTTTAGAAAAACTTTTCCCTACTTTAACTAAGTAATGTACTAGGAGTCAGTTTTTTTGAAGCTTGTGGGCTGGCTAAACACAAACGCTATTTTTATACTTCTGTTAATCAAAGAAGTGATTCACCTTTTACGGTAATCCATTATAATGTTTGGGGTCCTCCCCCGATTACTTCGATTTCTGGTTATCGATGGTTTGTCACTTTTATTGATTGTTATTCTCATGTCACCTGGGTGTATTTACTTCATTCCAAAAATGAAGTTTTTTCATGCTTTGAATCTTTTCATCAGATAGTTCGTACTCAATTTGACACAAATATTAAAATCCTTTGTAGTGATAATGGGACTGAATACCTTGATGGGCATTTTCATGCATATCTTAGTGAGTATGGCATTCTTTTTCAAAAAACTTGTGTTGGCACTCCACAGCAGAATGGGATTGCTGAACGCAAAAATCGTCACCTTGCTGAGGTAGCCCGTTCTCTCTTGTTCACCATGAATGTCCCAAAATTCTATTGGGGCGAAGTTATTCTTATTGCAGCTTATCTTATCAATCGCATATCATCCAGTGTTCTCAGTTTTTTTTTTGGTTAAATCAGCTTGAAATAAATTAAAAAAAAGGGGCTAACCGAATATACAGCCTACAAGGGGCATACCCCAGGACCAGTGTTCTAAGTTTAAAATTCCTCTTTAGTTTCTCCCTCGTAGTTCTTCAGTCTCTTCCCTTCCACCCAAAATTTTTGGTTACGTGTGTTTTGTCAATGCTCCTAAACATCCTAGTGGCAAGTTAGATCTCAATGCTCGTAAATGCGTTTTCCTTGGCTATTCCCCTACCCAGAAGGGATATATATATATATATATATATATATATGCTATGACCCTCACTCCCGTAAACATTTTGTTTCTATGGATGCCACTTTTTGGGAAACAACTTCTTTTTACCTTCTCTCCACTACATCTCTTAACGGGGAGAATAATATGGAGGAAAAGATGTTGACATCCCATAATCAGGAGTCATGGTCTTACTTCCCAATACCTTGTTATGGTGAGGGGGAGAAGGAAAGCTCAAGGGAAGAACATATATCTGAAGAAAGAGCAGAACATGACATGAGTGGCCGAGATGTTTATGACAATAGGCTTTACGCGCATAGGTTGCCTAAGTTGCAGAAGTTTTCTCGATGGAAAAAGGGACAGCCTGTCTGTGCGATACCACCTTGCCAATCACTATCACCTACTCCAGCTTCAATTCCAGTTTTTGATTCTTCGCCAAACTCATTTTGTAATGAACCATCCCTTTTTGTTTCTGATGATCTTGATGCTCTTAGAAAAGGAGTTAGAACATGTATTCAGCATCCCATCTCACAGTTTGTTTCATATGATTGTATATCCCTTCGTATCTTGCATTTGTTTCTCTTCCATATCTGTTCCACAAAGTTGGAAGTAAGCACTCATAACACCTAAGTGGAAAAGAAACTATGGTAGAGGTGAAGACAACTTTGAAAAAGAATGGCACTTGGAAACTAGTGTCTCCTCCCGAGGGAAAGAAATCAGTAGGTTGTAAATGGGTGTTCACATTAAAACATAAAGGAGATGGAACGATTGAGAGATACAAGGCAAGACTTGTTGCCAAGTGCTTCACTCAGACATACGGTATCGACTATGAGAAACATTGCTCTGGTAGCAAAGATAACTCTATTCGGACTTTGCTCTCTTGTGCTGTTATTTTGAATTGGCCTCTTCAACAATTTGATGTAAAAAATGCATTTCTTCATGTGTCTTAGAATAAGTGTACATGGATACCACCAGGTTTGTTACTAAAGGGAAGGTGTGTAAATTGAGAAAGGCCCTCTATGGATTAAAGCAGTCACCTAGAGCTTGGTTTGACAGATTTCTCAAAGCCATGTTAAGATTCGGATACAGGCGAAGTCATGCAGATCATACTATGTTCATCAAGAGAGGTAATGATAAGATTGCTATTCATATTGTCTATGTGGATGACATAATCATGACAGGCAATGATGTTGATGAAATACTTAGCCTTAAAGCTCATCTTGCTCAAGAGTTCAAGATTAAAGACTTGGGATCTTTGAGATACCTTCTTGGGATGGAGGTGGCCTGATCTGACAAAGGCATTTGTATCTCCCAAAGGAAGTATATTCTTGATATTTTGGAAAAAACAAGTATGTTAGAATGCAAACCTTAATACTCTCCCATTGAGGCTAATCATCATCTTAGTGGAGATGTTGGAAAGCATACAGATAAGGAGAGATATCAGAGACTTGTGGACCATCTGATATACTTATCTCATACTAGACCAGATATTACATATGCCGTTGAATTTGTTAGTCAATTTATGCATGAGCCACGTACTGTGCACTTGGATGCAATTTATCATATTTTGAGATATCTCAAATCGGCTCCAGGTAAAGGAATTTTGTTCTCCAATCATGGTCACCTGAGGTTGGAAGCCTTTACTGATGCAGACTATTCTATTTAGTGGATGATAGACGCTCTACTTTCGGCTATTGTACCTTTTTTGGCGGGAATTTGGTTACTTGGCGCAGTAAGAAGTAGTCTGTGGTAGCTAGATCAAGTGCAAAAGCTGAATATAGGGCTATGGCTCATGGCGTGTGTGAGCTTTTGTGACTCCAAACCTTATTGAAGGATTTGGGGATCTCTGATGGTGGTCTTATGAAGCTTTATTGTGATAACAAAGTGGCTATAAATATTGCTCATAATCCTGTGCAGCATGATAGAACGAATCATATAGAAATTGATCGGCATTTCATAAAGGAGAAGTTGAGCAAAGGTTTGATATGTATGTTGTTTGTAAGGTTTGAGGACCAATTAGCTGATATATTTACGAAGGGACTTAGTAGTAAGATCCTCTCCCCTCCCCCCCCCCCCCCCCCCCCCCCCCCCCCACCCATTAAGTTGGGCATAGATATCTTTGCACCAACTTGAGGAGAAGTGTTAAGTTAGGGTTCACTTTGTTATTTTTTTGTTACTTAGGGGTATATTTGTACTTTTACGCTTGTCCATATAAATACAAAGTGTGAGAGAGAGAAACCTAATTTGGGTTCTCCTTTTTTCCCCAAAATGTTTCAAGGTTTCATTTTCCTATGATGGTTGTACTTGATTGGGAAGATGTATGGTCCAATAAATTTGGTTATTGACAGAAGGTTGCTAATTTTGATTATTCAAGGGCCAAAATTTGATAAGTTGCTAAGAGGTTGTTAAGTTCGGTTATTCCAATGAGTGTTCTTTTTTAAGCAAATGTTGCTAATCTTAGCAACCTTTTGGTTTTGATTATTCCAACTACGGATGCTTTAAAAGCTCACTGAAATTTCCTTCGAGAGATGTGTATATTGCTTTAAGAATGGCAAGAAAGAAGAACGTTATTCCTCTAGACTGGATGTAATTCCTCTTAGCCGTTGTAAATAATCAGCCCACAATCTTTCCTTCTTGGATCTTTCTATCTTCATCAGTCTTCTTCTTTCCTTAGGAGTCTTTTTTAGAAATTAGGAGGAGATTTTCCTTAATCTCTCTCCTCCTCCAATTTTCTTGTCTATTTTTTTTTAAATGAATTTTCTTGTGTATTGGAGATAGGAATTTCGAGGAAGAGAATCCCTTCAATTTGTGCCTTCAATAGTCCCAAATTCCCCTTTGATTTTCATATCAGACGTAGAAACGTTTGATTCTTTCCTTCATGGCTTCCATCGCCTCTTTCTTCATATAAGACGTAGAAACCTAGACTTCCAAAAAATAATCCCCTGTGTAGAGCACACCATGTAAGTCTTAGATATTAGCATTTGTGCCCGTTCGATGCACGGGACTACCGTTACATGGTACCCCAAATTTATTTTCCACCACATATGTCTTTCGGTGCATAAAATGAGACTAATGCTAGTTTGTATAGAACACGGGACCAGAAAAAATATTAAACTATCTTTTTTTTCATCTAGCTTGTGCCCATTCGATGCACGGGACAACAAAAAAAAGTCTACATTTTTTTTTCCGTTTCTGTGCATCGAACAGACACAATTCTAGGTTTAAGTCACATATATATCTTTACGGTTTACCCACTTACATCACTTAATCACTTTCAAACGGAACTGGCTAATTTACAAAGAAAGGAATCATGATAGGACTCGTCAATTAGGAATGGAAAAACATTTTGATTCAAAGGAAAAATAATGATACAGACATATTTTTTCCTCAAGTGGGTGAACCTTCAAAATCTTTCCCACTTGTATACCATGCATTCTCCATAATCATTTTTCCGTTAAACCCTGTGATAAAATCAGGTCATAATAGTGAGAGACGGAGAAAGGGATTACACAAAATAAGCCAACATAAAATCATCTTACGCTGGTGTGAGTTCATTTCAGTTTGAGTAGTGGATGAGCACTGAAACCAAATATCGTAGTGAAGTTCTTGTAGTTTGTGAACACAGCCTTTTACTTTAATCAAAATCTTAAGATCAAAAAAGTGGAAGCACCATTAATTAGGAGTGGGAATGTGAGAAAAGGTAACACAACAAAGATGGAGAGGTTTGGTCGGGGTGGTGGTGGAAGTGGAGATCGACTTGCTTTTGTAAACCACTTCGGCTGTTCCTTTTTGGCTTCATAGCAATCAAATGCTCTCTTGTTTGGATGAGTTTTTTTGTTTGATGAGTACAAAGAATGAATTGGAGTGAAGTTAATAGTGCAACGTGCATGAGAGGAGTTTTATAATAAGTGGTGGAGAAATAGTGGTAGAAGAGAGAACGTGGGGGGTCTTAGTTGTGGGCTGGTTTTGAATGTGGGGAGTATGGATGTGGAAGTTAACAGGTGTTGCAGATTGGATGTGGGTTCTTTTTCTTCTTTTTTCCCAGTTGGCATCTGCGTGTGTCTGGTGTGGGGGGATTTTTTTAAGTTTAAAAATTCAAAAAATCTAGGAATTTAGGATTGAGGGTTTGGAGGCTTGTGGGACTCAAACACATTTATATAGGATATTGATAGATAGATAGATAGATAGATAGATAGATAGATAGATAGATAGATAGATAGATAGATAGATGAGGGAATTGCTCATAAGTCCCTTTTAAAAACAAGGAATAACATAATTTGCCCAATAAACATAAAGTTCACTAATGAAGCCCAATTGACGAATATAATTCCAATTTGTTTGTGTTTGTTATCATCAAAGTTTAGAACCTTGGGGCTAACAAAAAGCTTCTTTATGACCTGGGTTTAGCATAAGTGTAGATACTAAATAGAAAGGAGCAATAGGTAGAAGAAAAACAAGTATTAGTAAAGTCAAGTTGTACCAGTGGATGAAGTTCATGAGCCATGCCTATTATGTTCTGACTACATTTTTGTTGATTCCGAAATGTGTACAGAATATGTCCAAAATATTTCCAAAATGCCTCCTTTTCTAGCTTACTGGAGTAACATACAGAAACAAATTTTTGATCCTTCCATTGTTGGATAATGGTTATTGTAAGGTGTTTGTTAGACAGATTGACCAATTTGGCATGGTAACAACAGATGGCTCTGATCGAAAGAGGTAGCTAAGAGGTAGCTCTCGGGGTTGTCATTGATTAGATTGGTGGATGTTCGCTGATTGAAAAGGGTATCCTCCGTGGCTGTCATTGATTAGATTGGTGGTTGTGCATTGATTGAAAGAGGCAACTATGGTTCTCCTGTAGATCTTGTGTTCTCCTTTTGTGCCAGATGATTCAGTGGTTATGCACTGTTAATGGTTTAGCCATATGATTCGGTGGTCTTGCACTGTTAATGGTGGAAAGATTTGAGGCTCTTATCTGTCCCGCTTTTAGATTTTAGCGAGCCTTGGGAATTAGGTTGAGGGTGTAGTAGTCTGGATGGAATGGGCGTGGTGTGCAGGGTACTTGAGATGGTAACCTTGTCGGATGCCGACATCTCCAGTTCAAGCCTCTTCTCGGTGCCTAGTTCCTCTGTAGTAGTTGTTCTTTTAAAAGTGGGTTTTATGCTTGTTGACCTAGGTTTGGATGGAGTATTTGTATCTTGGTCTGCTTATCCCATCTCTGGAGACTGGGGTAATAGGTAGTTGGTTGAGAGCGGTTTGTTTTCTGGCGAGCCTTAGGACTTGGATGAGGGAGTATTAGGCTGGATGGAATGGGCGTGGTGTGCAGGGTGGGGCCCCCTGTCGGATGCCGTCATCTCTGGTTCGAGACTCTTCTTGGTGCCTTGCTCCTTTGTAGTAGCTGATCAGCTTCTCTTGTTACTGAATTTATTTGTTGCGGCTAGTCTCTGTGATGGTTATCATTTGGTCATTTCTGGCCATGACTATTTATTTTATTTTCCTAGCCTGGCGGGATGTGCTTGGTAGTAGTTCGATTTCTTATTATTTCTCGTATCACCTCATATCATATCCCGTTGTACTATCCTTCCGCTTTGATGTATAGTGCAACGGGGGTATGATATCCACAAACTTGGCACTTTTGTTATTTTATTTACTATACCCTACTCTCCATGCGGATTGTGCATGGATTATCGCACTTTTTTCAATCTTTTTTTTTTCCCTTTTCTTTTCCTCCTGGGGTATGCCCCTTGTAGGCTATACATTCGATTAACCTTTTTTAATTTCAAGCTAATTTACCCACAAAAAAAAAAAACAACAGATGGCTAAATGGCAACTGTTGTGTGCCAGTAACAATTCTTTTGGGTCAAATGTTATGATGTTATGCATCCTAGTATTAGCTCAGATAGTTTATTCTTTATTTTGACTTTTTCTTATCTTGTATAGGATGTATTGTTGTACAACTTTTTTGGATCATCACCTCTGAAAAGTCAATGGAGAGTAATATATGAGTTCATGAAAGAACAAGATTTGCTGGATGCTGACACTTGCTTTCCAAGTTTCAATGAGGCAAGACATAATATCCTATGTTCTGAACTGAAGCAATTATATGTGGCAATCACTCAGACAAAGCAAAGATTATGGATTTGTGAGAATATTGAGGACCTCTCCAAGCCTATGTTCAACTATTGGAAGAAGAAGAACTTTGTCCAAATAAGAAAGTTGGATGATTCACTTGCTCATGCAATGCAAGTTGCCAGTAGCCTAGAGGAGTGGAAGGCACGGGGTATCAAGGTCTCCTTAATCCCTCCCAATATTACTGCTGCTACAATTGTTACAATTAGCTACAAAGCATAATATTGCTATGGTTGATGTTATTTCTCCCACTGTCCCTGTTTATCTACCATTTGGGGGAATTCAACTTCTTAAGTAGACGAAAGTAATATACTTGTAGATTTTAACTTTTCTACTTGTTTTCCTCCATCCCCCTTTTGAGTTTTTTATTAATTTCAAAAGACAAGGACAAAGTTATGATATCAAAGCAGGCATTCTTTTTGGAACAACCAAAGACAAAAGTGGACTAAAAAAGAGGGATGGAGGGTGTACTATAACCGTCATGCATTTTTGTGTAGTTTTTTTTTTGGGTAAATCAGCTTGAAAATAAATAATAAAAAAAAGGATAAACGAATATACAGCCTACAAGGGGCATACCCCAGGAGGAAAAGAAAAGAAAAGAAAACAACCAAAATTGCTACTGCCAAATGGCTACATATGGTAAATGAGACACGCTGTTTTCCATCCATCTACCAAGAGGGAGGGGAAACAAACGACTACAAAAGACGATGGCTATGTTCGTTTGGAAGTTTTGCATTGTTTTTATTTTATTTTCCAATCATTACCCTATTTCTCCAATTATTACTTTCTCATCTCTCTCTATCTCTCTCCAATCATTACCCATGTTTCCAATCATTACGCTATTTCTCTCTCCACCCACTACCAAAACTAAACCAAACAAAGCCAATAGCTTTACAAAATATATGTGGTATGAGAAAAGCTGGGCTAAAAGTAGTAGCCGAACAGTAAGAGCAGCTAGCTGTCCATCACGAACAACAACTTGAAATAGGCATCACAGGGAGCTGCTGCATAGGGTGACAACAGTTCTGAGCAGACTAGTACAATAGCAACAATACTACTCTCGAGTGTTGGATTGAACACAGCAGTGCAGCAGCAGATACCATAGTAACAAGGTAGGTCATATGAAAAAATA
Organism: Rhododendron simsii; assembly: GCA_014282245.1. Classification (NCBI taxonomy): domain Eukaryota; kingdom Viridiplantae; phylum Streptophyta; class Magnoliopsida; order Ericales; family Ericaceae; genus Rhododendron; species Rhododendron simsii. The sequence goes on from CM024961.1 coordinate 17,248,451, forward strand.
GCCATAATAGAACAATAGCAGCCACAGAGAACCCTCCGGACAGCAAACACACTATTCACAAGCATAGAGAACACCATTCTGATGCTGAAATGTTACCAAATATAAAACCAAATGCACCTCATCACCAGCAACAAATTGGAACTATAGAAAACAGCTAGGGAGCAGTCAAAACTGAACAGCAGCTATGACAACAGTTCGGGACAGCAGCAGAACATGAGCATGACTTTAAAACACTTGAATCAGAGCAGCAAACAGCAGCAGCCACAAAAATTAGTCTTTCCTAATTTCTGTGGAATCATGCCTTGGTTTTACTTACAAGTATTACCTCCACATGTTTTTCAGCTCTTTCATAAGTTATCTATGTGATGGCGACGATGTGCTTTGAGAGGGCAAAAGACACTTTGTGGGAAAGAAAAGCTAGAGCTGCTTGCTATAGAACAGCTGCAGACCGTATGCGTGGTTCAAATCTTGAAGGTGCTTCTAATACTCTCTGAGGCAAGCTGCTGATATATACGAATCTATTGGTGACGCTGAATCTGCAACCCAATGCTTTTGTGAATTGGGGGAGTATGAAAGAGCAGGTGGTGTTCTTCTTTTTCTCATGTAAATGTTAAATCCTAGTAGAAATAATAGTCTGTTTTTCTTCTTCTCATGTACATGTAATATCGAAGTAGAAATGATAGACTAGAATTGAAACATTTTAAGCCACTTTAACAATTTAAAGTACCAAGTACCAAGAGCTAATCAGGTATTATCATATCAAATGTATCAACTACACTAGTTTACATTAGGTGCACGGTAGATATTTTGCAAAGGGGAATTCATATTCATAATTTCATATACATATACTATATTGATATGTAGAGGGTGACTGTATCTCACAATTCGCAAATGCATATTCTCAGTGACATAAAAACATAAAATGCTTGCCTTATTCTATTCTTGAAAAAAGACACCCCCTAATGTTTCGTTTGAGTTATGCAGTAACTGCTGTTATGAAAAATTAGATTGGTGTACAGAATGTTTGAAAGCTAATAATTCTTGAACTTTCTTTGTTGTTGTGTGTGCATGTGTGTAATTGTGGATTAATAACTTGCTTGGGTGTAAGAGAATTTTTTTTGGCTGAAAATATGTTTCAGAAAAAAATAGGATAGGATAAGCTTGGGCATTCTCTTTCTTGGCAAATTTCTGAGCCAAGAAAGGGCTCCAAAACAAGTACACTAAAATTTCAGATCTGCTACCTTTGTTTCAAGGATAGAACTTTGATCTTATAGTATATTGTCTTGCGATATGCCTGCTCTGGTTTGTTTTCATCTCGTTCTGGTTTTATATTTTGTATTTTTCAAGTCTTGAGCATTTAAATTTAAAATTCAAAATCAGTTGGGACTTGGGAGTTTACACAATCTGACATACAGCTTATAACTTATTATTGAAGGGTGAATTTATTTAGAAAAGTGTGGGCAATCTGAGCTGGAAAAATCTGGGGAATGTTTCTCTATGGCTGGTTGTCATAACAAGGCAGCTGAAGTTTATGCTGGGGGAAATTACTTTTCAGAGTGCTTGTCAGTTTGCACAAAAGGAAAATTATTCTACATGGGCTTACAATACATCCAGTACTGGAAACAACATGCCCCGCGAGATCATGCTATGGCCAAACGAAGTAGTGAAATTAACAAAATCGAACAACAGTTCCTTGAGAGTTGTGCACGTCACTATAATGGAATTAAGGACAATGAATTGGTGATGAAATTTGTGAGAGCTATTACCTCAATGGATTCAAGGCGCAAACCCTTGAAGTCTTTTTTTTTTGGGTAAATCAGCTTGAAATAAAAAAGGTGCTAACTGAATATACAGCCTACAAGGGGCATACCCCAGGAGGAAAAGAAAGAAAAGGAAAAGAAGACAAAAGAGAATGCCTACGCCAAACGGCTATAGGACTAGAAGTAAATAAAGCATCTGTTTCCTATCCATCTAATAGAGGGAAACGAAACAAATGACAAAATGATTACACAAAGCGCAACCTGCAAAGAAACTGAGATTTAACCAATTTACATCTGATTGCCAAAACAGATGCATGCACAAGACACGCCATGCATTGGTACGAAACTAAACAGCCACCAAAACAACTTTCCAAATAATTCCACATGACACCAAAATTGAGGTTCCTGCACTTCATCCACGTTAAAGTCCCATAGTTGAGACCATAAAATCCACAACAGAGTAGCAAAAGCTAACGGCATTTACTGGATTGCATACATCAGAATTGCAGTAGCAGGCCTTAACAAAAAATTATCAAGTGATTCCAGTTCCTGTCCACACAGCATAGCAACCAACTAAGCAGCCCATTACTCTTGAAGTCTTTGAATTGCCTTGACGAGCTTTTAATCATGGAAGAAGAATCTGAAAATTTTTCGGAGGCTGCGGAGATTGCAAAGACTAGAGGAGATATTCTACTTGAGGCTGATTTGCTACGGAAAGCGGGATGCTTCAATGAGGCATGCATGCTTATCCTAAAGTATGTCTTTGCTACTTCTATGTGGGTGTCCAGAAGCAAAGGTTGGCCACTGAAGCATTTTCCGGAAGCGAATGAGACTTTTGAGAAAGCCAAGTCATTTGCAAAGAATGAATCAGAGCTCTTCTATAAATTTGTTTGCTGTGAGGCTAGCATTTTATCAAATGAAGAAACCAACTTGTTCTCATTGAACCAGTATTTGAATGCTTCTCATGGTAATAAAAGCCTCACAGGTGAAATCTTATCCACTCGAAGAATTCTAGACGTTCATCTGCATTTAAGTGCATTAAAGTATGAATGGGAAGATGGGCTAGCAGCGGATTTGAGTGAGCATTGTGAACAAAGTGTATCACAAAATCGGATTTCTGTTGTAGCCATTTGGCTTAAAAGTCACTTTTCTTTATTCTTTTTCTTTTTCTTTTGTTTCCTCCTGGGGTATGCCCCTTGTAGGCTGTATATTCAGTTAGTCTTTTTTTTTCTATTTCGAGCTGATTTACCCAAAAAAAAAAATCTTTGGAAAGAGAAGGTTGAGAATATCTTTCAGTACCTAAGTTGTCTTGAAAACCAGGACTTCAGTCAGTGTATCAACTACGGTGACTTTTGTTTGAATTATTTTGGTGTTCGGAGGCAGGTGAATAACATAAGCTATGTTATTTTGAACTCTGATGCGTATTGGGTGAAAGATATTACAGACAGGTTTCTTCAGAGGAGTGGAAAGTTGGTATCCAGTGACGCTCGCCATTTTGTTTCTGCTCCCAGGAGTCATTGGCGATGGGAGTTACTTTATGTTGGTCTCAAGGTGTTGGAAACTCTTGAAGCACTTCATAAGCTCTCAGTTTTTTTTTGGTAAATCAGTTTGAAATAGAAAAGAAAAAAAAAGGGACAACCGAATGTACAGCCTATAAGGGGCATACCCCAGGAAGAAAAAGAAAAGCAAAGAAAGAAAGAAGAGAAAAGTGGAGATGCCCGTGCCAAGTGGCTACATAAAGCTAGAGGAAAATAGAAATGACCTATCCGTGGGTTTCTAATCCATCTACAAGATGAAAGAGAAAACCAAGGGCAAAAGAGGTTGAGAAAGACTAAAACTAATAGGCTAACGGCCTATACTAAATTAACTTCCTATGAACCAACGAGAAAATTACACATGAATGTTTAGAAGTCACATGAAAACCTTAAATCAGGCGAATTTCCACCCACTTGTTGCATCTTGAAAAAAGTAGCCCCAATAGCCACCTCTATGAATGATGTTGCCTTGTTGAATGATTTGGGAAAGCCCCCACGTTCTTCTTGGACTAAGATCATATAGAGTCAAGGGGTAAAGCTTGAAGCTGAACCCCCCCTTAAACCATAACCATGTAGTAAATCAACGACCAATCGTGACCTATAAGAACAGAATAACAGAATAGCAGCAGAACAGGAAGTAGAATAACAACAGCAGAACAACATATATCAAGTGGAACAATAACAGGACAGTAGCAGTCGTGGCATAATAGCCCATTTGTGACAGCAAAGGAGCCAAAAGAGCGACAACCATGTGATGAGTAGAGCCGTAGCAGTACCCATGACTGGACAGCAGCATCACCTCACGGTTCATCAACAAAACAGCAGCAGTAGCAGCTGCAACACAGCACAGCAGCAGCGGCAGCAGCATAGCAGCAAACGGGTAATACAAACAACAGTACTACCCTAATCAGTAGACATGGATATAGCTGCACATTCTTCTCTAAACATTACAGTAGGCTTGGCAGGAAATATACTATACAGAGAACGTCCCACTCTGTGAAAGGAGATTCCAACGACAACCCTTGATGGTTAGGCATAAATTACATATTCCAATGTCTACTAAACAGTACCAGAAACATTTTGAACAGCAACAGAAAAGCAACCTATGTGAAATAAACACAGCAGAAAAACAACCTAATACATGAACTTCTGAATGCCCAAGTGTACAACCAGCAGCGACAAAACTGTAACACTACTGGACTGTCGTATGAAGACAACATAATAGCATTGTGCTGAGCATAGCAGAACATCATAACTTTCCTAAAACAGTAACAGAATCACTAAGAGCAGCAGCAGAATCAATAACTGTAACAGCATATTCAGTGGCTATAGTTTCATAACAGACCAAAGAATCAAACTGGACAGAACCAAAAGCCAGTCCAAAATGTTACTTACTCCTTTGATACCTCTACTTCTTTGATACCTCACACCTCCCACTCTCAAACAAATTCAAAATCTGTGAATCCACTTACTCCCTCCACTGAACCTCACATGACTCCCCCACTAAATATTCCCTCCTCTCTCAAGAAATGTTGGGGCTCTAGCACACAACTCACAAGGTCAACAAACAATATGGTAAGGACACTCATAACCCGTATTTCACCCCATCATCCAACAAGGATTAAGTTAACAACCTGAATAATAGAAGTAAATAATAGTTCCTCTTGAACTGGAATCATATAGGATCAATGGAGGTAAAACTTTGAAGCTAAACCCCCTTGAACAATGACTTGAGTACTTAGCAGTAATAAGAGGCCCAAGTGGGTGGATTTGCTGAAGGATTCTGAGCTTGACAACCCTACAAAACAGCATGAGATATAAAAGTGGTGTTGAAATGAAACAACGTTGTGTAAGTGTTTTGAGTACATTACTAAACAATGTTCCATTGTACTCTTAAATGTCCAGAATGTAGACCACTAGGAAAATTAGCAATGGACAACAATCTAGTCCTAATATCATTGGAGATTATACAAGCAACTACAGTGGGAGGGCAACAAGAGTTCTGAAATTTTCTATATTTCCTTTCCAACCAAATATGATGGACATACACTATGAATGCCAGCTTTGCAATGGTGTTGGCCAAAGACTTACCTCTCAAGTTAGAGAGACAGTCCACCCAAGGCTGCCAACCCTGATGTCCACTCATGTGGGGGGCCTTAGGGGACAGGATATTCCTGATCTGGGAAGCCATAGGACAGTCAAAAAAGAGATGGGCATGATTTTCTTCAGCAGAGCAAAAGATGCAGTGGGATAAGGATTTGAGACCAAACAGAACAAGTCTATGTTCAGTGTTTAACCTATGCAAAAGGGCCATCCAGGTGATTAGGCTGCACCTAGGAATATGGCCAGGAAACCATACAACTTTATGTCATGCAACAATGGGAATTCTCAGTTAAGAATTCCATGTCTGGTTTTTGCCAAAGCATCAGTCTTGTTTATATATTAGAGGTGGCGAAGTTTCTTCTGGGATCCAAATATCTTGATTGTAAATACTACGATGCTCAGACGTTGCACAATTTTCTCAATCTATCTACTGGATATTTGGAGTAAGTGTTTCCTTCAGACTAGCAGCAATCATTAACCAATGATATGACTTCTCTGAGGACGAGTGAGGTTTCCCGGAATTTACTTGAAGAGGTTGTTCTTGAAATATTAGCTTCAAGGGTAAACTAACCTCTGGGCTAATTGGAAGGGTGGTAATGATATGGCTTGGTTCTAGAAAACCAACTGAAGAAATTTACAAGAAAATTTTAAAGAGGTTTGATGAGAATCCTTTGTGGAGAGAAGTTATCAATGACCTAAGTGGAAACACAGAATCAGAATCTTCACGGGAATCCACATCAGGCAATTTAACCGAGGCTCCAAGGGAGGTATCTTTTGTGTATAAGTTTCACAAAGCTCTGGAAGATACTTACAATGCCAATTGGAGAGAATATGACTATATATCGCCTAGTTGTTTAATGTATCTTCTTGAGAGGCTTTTGATACTGGCATACTCCTTTCATGGATTCCTTTTCACCACAAAATCTTCTTTCGTTGACTGGCTAATTTGTGAGCAACCAAAGTCCAACCAAAGGGCTGATGTAGCAAATTATATGCGTTTACCTACAAGCTGCATTTTTTATTTTGCGGCCAGTATCATCGAACAGATCCATTACAATAAGCCAGTTACAGTATAGTGGATAAAAAAAATCCAAGCTGAATTTCAATTCCGACTATCCACTGCTGTTGTTGAGGCTGGTTGTTATGCTCTGCTTGCTTTTTTTGAACACTGGAAAGTATTATGATGTACTTTTTCAGTTGCTGGGGAGGAATGATATTATGTTGCAACTACCGAGGGAGTTCTATGATGTCTTTAGGAAAGCAAGGAAGCGTGTAGATGTGAATATAATTGCAGAATCATTCATGAAGATTGGGAATCCTTTACTTACAGTGAGATTGGGAGAAAATTGTTCCAAATTTATATCTCCAAACGGGCCACACGCCATTTTTGTGGACTTGAGAGTTACCCACAGGAAAGAGGACATTATGGAAGTGTTGTTTCCAATGGACACCAAAGCCCCTCCAGGTCACCCTGTCTCTGTCATGATGGATACTACCAATTCTTGTGGTAAAGAACTTCCTTTGAGCAATGAAAATCAAGAGAAGACTCCTGAGGCTCTATTTTCAGAATCAGCTACTTTGGCAGATAAGAAGATGAACAGTGAGAATATAAATGAAGGCAACCTGCAATGATTTCTGGGTTCTTTGGGGAAATATCTAATGCTTTGAAGGCTGTAGATAACTAAGGACAGGGGAATGTAAACAATTTTGTGTCAAGCATCTCAAAGATAAAGGTAATGCATGATTGCTTGATATTACGTTTTATGCCATTGTAAATAACGGGATAATGATGTTTAGTAGATTCCTTTTTGTGTTGTATGTCTTTCAGGTAGAAGTAGAGAAAATTATAAACCTCATTTCTGTTGCACTGACCAAGTCCGGTGGGAAGTTGTTTTTGAATGAAGATGGATTTCCTGTTCTCAAGCCAATAGAGGGTTGTAACACTCCAGTCACCCCGGCTGACATGTTTTCAGTGATGCTCGATGAATTTGAGCAGCTATCTTATGCGCTGAATGTCAGGTGTGTTAAAACTTTATGGTTGTTAACATTAACAGTTTTCTGTTTTGTATTGACAAAATAACAAGAACTAAGTTTTATTTTCTTGGCTAAAAATAAAAGAACGAAACCGTATCTATGGGCACAGGTGTCAAAAAACTTGTTTTAAAATCAAGTGTGCAGGTCACTGAAAAGATTGCCAGGGAGCAGGAGTTTGTCGGCAGAAGATGGGGAGTGGTCGGAGTGTGTGACCTCACGCCCCGGATGTGGTGGCCAGCTGCTTCGGGTGGTGGAATGTTCATCGGAGGTGGTCACTGGAAGGTTGGGTCTGAAGGTTGTAGTTGGTGGCTGGAGGGATTCCGACGACGCCTAGGGGATGGTGAAAGGTGGTGGGAAGGAGATGGTGAAAACTTGTTCTGAAATGAACGGAAAACCCCCCTTTTTTTAAACAACGGCTGACAACTTTGAAGTGTTACCATTCTTTTGGAAATGACAACATCTCAAAGATGTTTGTTTAAAGTTCCAAGTGTTTCAAAAACAGAAGCAAAGTGCACGAAAAAAAAATATTACCATTATACCCATTATCATTATTGAGGCTTGTGTTTACTTGTATGCTTTTCCATCCATATACGTATAACGCATACATAGAATTCTATGATCTTCGTATTTGGTTTCTCACTAATTTCATTTGAAATAGGCAACAGTTGACTGTCTTAAGAGAGTGTCTTGTCGATTTTTGGGAATAGACTGATTGGAAACAACTAATTTGCTTCAGTGCATTAATTTGGAATCTGGTTAGAACACAAGACGTGATTGATGTACTAATTCTGGATTTTGGTGTTGTATTACTATATTACTTTCTTTCAGCAACTAGGTTCTGTTATAAGTCTTGTGAAATGTGATTAGTCAACCCTTTATTTCAGTAATATTTTCTGCAAAACTTCTAACTGTAACTTGGCGGCCCGGGGTAATTTGTTGTCGTCATATTCCCGTTAAGTGAACTAAATTTACAGTGTAATGCTCTTCATAATGTTTTGAATCTGTTTCTAAATCGTAAGAAGCATTTGTATGAACAAAATGAGTACTTCATGGGTGTCTGCTTTATCATTCTAGAGAAATACTGAACTACCTTGACAGGATTTATTGATCTCCAGTGACAGTGAATTAAAGGAAAATGCTACAGTGATCACTTCATTTTTGAGGAACTTTCACTTGAGAAGGCCAAAGAGGGAAACTATGTTAAATCAGCTGCGCATGCCTAATGATACAAACGCTGACAACGAGGCATCCGAGACCAGTAAATCGGATGAAAACAAAGGCAATCACAAGGGTGAGGAAACTAGCACAGCCGACAAAGCCAAGGCTTTGGATGCTACTGTTGTTTCTGGAATTCAGAACAGTGGAAACAGTCGGGACACTGAAACCAACAAGGGGAAGGGAAATAACAAGTCCAAGAAGAAAAACAAGGGAAAAGGAGGCCGAAAGAAAGAAAAAAAATAGAGATACATTCTGTCATGGTTATAAGGTTGTGTATAGAATCAGATTTTTCTTCTTTTGATGTTCAGGTATTAATGCTTCAATCTGTAGTTTTTTGTATAGTTTTCTCCACGATGGGGGGAAAATCTAATATAGCCAGATGTATTTTGCAGTCTCGCGCAACACGAAAGTTTCTAGGATCAGAATTGCTGGATGTGGAATACTAGTGACGCAGCAATAGTGCTTTGACTGGTGAACTTTGAAGTTACCATGCCCTATATGAAATTAGTTGCGGTCATTTTTAAGAGCAGAATTCCCAATTTTCTTTTCTTCCAAATCTGAGAATTAGCTAACTAACCAAGCCTGTGTTCTGATATTGAATGTGGAAGGATCTGTGGAGGAAAAGATGAAAACGATTGCAAAAAGATTACTCTGGAAGATCAACACCCAGCTTAAGTGAATGACCCTAATTGAATGCCATAATAAAATCAAAGATGAGTCACAAATTTCGGCAGATTCTGGGTATACGATCAAGCTGCAAGTGTTCCGTAATAACTATTTAAAAATAGTTATATAAATGGACTCTGATCATAACCGGTTTCCGACATTAGAACTGATTAACTCGACGACTACAATAAACAATAGTAATCGACCTAACCTTGAAAGAGAGTCAGGAAAATGAATGCCCAATTACACAGTGCATTTATGACAATTAAGGACGTAGAACTGTAGCGTTGAAAGAAGGGTTCCAACGTTGTGAAAGGTAAGCCAGGAAAGAAATGCAACGGAGCTAGGCCTTCACCTTTTGCACCTTAATTCTCTAAGACTCTAAATCCTCATAGGAGCGCATTTTTAACAAAACCTAAGTCTGCAGAACTTTGTTCAAATGAAACAGCAGTTCTGTTATTTCACATCATCCGATCAACACTAATAAGACAATTACGGCCCGTTTGGATGAAAGATTTGTTTTGGGTGGATATAGAATGAGAGTAGATTTAAAGGTGAATATGTAATGAGAGGTAAAATATTAAGAAGAGTAGCCCCACATCATGAGAATGGTGGATTTGTAAATGAGGTGTTTGAATAATTTTTTAAGAAGGGGGATTTGGAAGGTACGTATGATTAGATAAGATATCAAATGACTTAATTGCCCCAAATTTATTAATTTAATAGATAATAAAGATTAATTTCATTATAATTAGAATATATACATATTTATCATTATTTTTTGGATAAAATAAATTCATTTTATCTTTACAATGTTGAAACCGTAATATTTATTATGATTTTTTTTAAAAAAAATTAAAACCAAATTTTACAAAATAAAATCCTTATGTATTTATTTAGAGTGGTTGAAAATATGTGAGTGGTAATTTTAAAAAAACATAATTCATACATACATACATTCATAATACATATACATAGTCCTTCTCTCCTAAAGATCACTTTATTTTAACTAAAATGCGGACCTCCCTATTTCTCCCATTTTCTGATCGAATTTTGATGATTCGAGCCGCTCAATATGATCAAAACGTGATTTTAAGGGTACCTGCAAGAAATCAGTAAAAAAAATGACTGGAAATAGCTTGATTTGAGCAGTTTTTATTTGAACCGTTCAATAAAAAACAAACAAAAATTACTCGGATGAAGTCCTTCCTAATCTTTTTTTTTTGGCTGATTTTTCACGGGTACCCTTAAAATCATGTTCTGAACATATTGAGTAGCTCGGATCATCGAAATTCGATCTAAAAAGAGAGGTCCACATTTTATTAAAATGAGGTGGTTCTAAAATGAGAGGGCCCTAGCGAAGGAGCAGAGGATGAGGGAGGGTGGGAGGAGAGAGAGCAGCTCTGACGACGAGGGAGGCTCAGGCGACGAGCGGTAGTCTTCTCTCTCTCTCTCTCTCTCTCTCTCTCTCTCTCTCTCTGTAACCGAATTTCTTAAATTTTTTTTCTTTCTCTTCTAGTTCAAGGGGGGATTTGGAGGGGTAAAACACTCTAAAAACCCCAGGATTAGCTAAGGCAGGGGTCTGACCTCCGCTTCACAAATCCATGTCCAGGTGGATTTGAATCCGCTACAGTGTTTATATACGGCTTCCTCAAAAGTCAATCAAACACCGGATTTGAGTGGGACAAGGACTACAAATTCGGCCGCCCCACATATCCACCTTCTTCTCCGCCATCCAAACACCCCGTTAAGCACATGAAGCGGCTATCTATCATCATCAAGAGGGCCGAGCTCATTTATTTTTCCTGTCACGATAGTTGCTTTCTGGTTTGGTAAAAAACGTTACATGAAATGGCAGCACTTGTCAATATGAACCCAAAGTGTACAATTTGTATTGACCAAACTCTCATTTGAGATAACAATGGTACCTTTCAACAAGATAATGCATTATTTTGCCACAAGGCAAGGCAATATATCTTTAAAATTCACTAGGAACAAGAGTTCTATTCGTTATTGAACTGAATCTGTGCCATGATCAGCCTTACATCTCTTGCCTCCTTCACCTTATCCCCCTCCGCAACCTTCAACACCTCTTCCAACCGCGAAACCACCATGTCTCCCTCCCCACACTTGTCCATTAAAGGGCATTTTCAAACAATGCTTCGAAGTCAAGTGGATTCAGCTTGAGAATCTGTTCCAACACGTCTTGTCCATCTCAGGTACTTCCCATTTCGCTCAGCATTCTCGCCATTAGAAACTTCCACTATGTTTCCTCTGGTTGAGCTGAAACCAACTTCTTCACTATCTCTAAAGCCTCCCGGTCATTCCCTGCCTCCATCTCTTGCCGTAGCAGCGATTTCGAGGACTCCACCGTGCCCGAATTCAAGTCGAGAAGCTCCGATTGATCATCTGATTTATCCTCTTCCTATTCTTGATTTTGGTCAATTTTTTCCTCTGTCAAGATTGTTGGGGTGGTTTCATCCCGTGCCAGAAATTGGTGGAATTTGGCGGCCACGGCGGCGGCAGCAGTTCAGAGGGTTTGGATTATGGGGTTTGGAGAAGAAGAACCAGCATTTCTTCGATTGGAATTGGAGGAGGCTTTGACCCTGATGTGGGACCCAATTGGGGGATTGAAGAGAAGGGTTTTTGAGATTGTGAAATGGAGATGTGAAGGAATGAAAGTGGTGATGGTGGTGGTGGTGGTTTTAGGGAGGGTTTGAGGGTGGTGGAGAGTAAAGGGGTTCTGAGGTGGAGGATTGGCGTGATTGATCTAATAGATAGAGTTGAGTCCATTTTGGGTGGTGGGAGTTACTTTTATTTTTTTCGGAGACTTTGAGGAGAAAAGGGTTGTGAGGATTTTTAGGGATTTTGGGTGGGTAGTTGAGCCTGGTGAAGTAGTTTTTATTAGGGTTTTTGGAGGTGCGTAGGAGAGCAATTGGGAAGCAGGCTAGCAATTGGGCTCCTCTTTAAAGTAATATTTTATTTATTTAATTTCTAAATTGTTTAATCTTTTTTGTTTAATTTATTGTTTTATCTTTTATTTATATCTTTTTTCTCATTTATTTATTTAATTTACTTTATTCTTTTTCTTTTTATTTATATTATAATATTTATTTAACTAAATTTCTCTTTTATTTAATTTCTTAAATCTTTTATCTTATTTTTTTAATATATTTTTTTAAATTTTCTTCTTATCTTCAATTATGACCACTCATTCAGATTTTTTCCTTCTTATCTTCAATTATAGCCACTCATTCAGATTTTATTCTTACCTTCTCATCTTGAATTGTTACTATTTATACAAGAACATCATTTTCTTCTTACCACTCATTCTAAATTCCTTCATACAAGAATCTTAGTATTTCCTCAACATATATTTTCGTAATTCATAGAAGAACATTATGAATGACTACAACTTTTCATTTTCAGATAGTTGGTTAGTTGAGAATGATGTTCGTGGTGGGGAGAGCATCTCCCACAATAATCACGATTATACACCCGAATTTACCACTGACCAGGTTGGTTATTACTATGTTGTTTTGCATATTCGTTATTTATTTTAAAAGTAGAGAAAATATGTTAAGACTGGTTAATGTCGTACTTATACATATTCCGTTTTTTTATATAGATTTTTGAAAGTAGAAGATATATTAGCTTGGTCGCAGAGCGTTGGTCTAAAATATGTTATTATGCTGGTTATTATAAATTCTGCTAATTTAAAAGGCGGCAAACTGCTGAAGTGCATTCTTGGTTGTGAAAGAGGAGGAAAGTACAAACCTCTACGGTATCTGGTTGAAGAAGGGTAATCCTGCAAAGAAATACTGGGACTAAAAAATGCGATTGCCATTTGAACTGCGAGGTATACCAAACCTCCATACGGTGTCATGTGGGGTTTAAAGGTTTCTTATGGTTTCCATAACCATGAAACAGCAAAACATATTGATGGCCACGAGTACCCGTCAAGGTAAAAACCAATGGAGAAACAATTTGTGGTTGACATGGCACCTCGTGAAATTCTTAATATTTTGAAGGAAAAGACCCGTCAAACACTACGGAAATCAAGAGCATTTACAACGCCATTTTTACAAACAAAGAAGCCAAACTAGACGGTCTAACTCCTATTCAGTATGTCATACGTCAGTTACTTAAGAAAGAATACCTCCCTAAATTTCTTACAAATCCAGATACCAACGAAATCACAGATATTATTTGGGTTCATCCGATAAGCCTAGAGCTATCTGTCAACTTTCTGTCCGTATTAATCATTGATGCCACGTACAAGACCAATGAGTATCGGATACCACTATTGGAGTTTATGAATATCACATCCACATGGCGAACTTACTTGCTTATGTTCGCATATCTTAGTAATGAGAGAGAAGAACAACTGACATGGGCATTGGATATCTTAAAAAAACTGGATGCTCCAAAATGGGGCATTGTTGCCATTGGTGTTTGTTTCAGATCGGGATTTAGCGTTTATGAACGCCATTGAAGCATGTTTTCCACAGCACGTCACATCTTGTGTATTTTGCACATAAATCTGTGCGTCATGAAGAATTGCAATCATGTTCTTGGTCCGGAGTGGAAGCACTTTTTCGTGTCATAGCGCTCGCTTATCAATTCATCTACACAGTCGTCTTTCTAATGGAAGTGGCAAGCCATGTGCGACGAGTTTAGCCAATTCCCGACTGTCATAACTTACCTGAGGGAAACATGGTTAAGGCCGTATAAAGAGCGGTTTGTTTCAACATGGACAGATACATGTATGTACCTCGGAAGCAATTCAAGTCAAATGTATAATCACTTTATAACTTTACTATTTCAATTTTGTGCATTTCTCTACTTCACTAAGGAATACTTTTTAATACTTTCTTATTTAAACACAGTTCATTATTCTGTTACAAGGTAGAGTCTGCACATACAAGGCTAAAGCTATATTTGGGGGATACCATGTCATCGCTACAAACATCTTTTGATAAAATAGAAAAGATGTTAATTGAAAAATCAGTTTGGGGAAATTAAGAACGATAGAGAAATTAAGAAGTCGTTTGAGAAATCTATGAACGTCCACGCCACAAATAATTACGTGACGACATTTTTTATCAAGTAAGGTGTCGCATTTCATTAGAGACAATGGAGTTCATACTTGTTCAGCTAGAAAGCGCTTTAGAAGTATCCCCCCACATAGCCGACTATTGCAACTGTACGATCAAATCACACACGGATTGCCATGCATGCACAATCTTACATATTATCGTTCCATTTCCACTCCAATTCCGCTATGGAGTATCCACGCTCATTAGACTAGGTTGTCTATGCACGCAAACAAGTTTAATGACGAGGGAACACGACCTAACAGGATATCTTAGGTTGTTGAGATATTAGATGAGATGGATCCATGTATGCGAGAGCATATCATAGACAAGTTTATCGATATGACAGATCCATCTCATAGCACAATTCGACCTCCATCGTACAACACAGAACATAGAGGTCGGCCTGCAGATAGAGATGAGCAAAGTACACGTTGCATACCTACTTTTTCAGAAGCATCCACTTCAGGATCAAAGACTGCAACATCACAAGTGAAAGGGAGGCGTGGGAGGTGCTTCGTTTGCTCCGATGTAGAGAGATAACGCCCCAAGCGTAGGGCTTAATACGTCATTTGAAGCATAATAATCCGGAAGACCGGGATCGTACCCAAGGGAAAACTAGTACGGCTTGGTTGGATTTGTAGGAGTAAGTAGGGCTTTCGACTTTTAGCCAGTCAACTTGGTTTTACTTTGAAAGGTAGAATTAAAATGGCTAAATTAAGAATGAATTAACTAGGAAAATATAGGTTAGGTCTAGGAATCCTAGCATTCATGACTCGGGCTAAGTCATACTTTTCACCAATTTACGCGATTTAAAATACACAATTGTAGGTATCTAAACCGGGAAATAGAGATTCGATTATTAAGCTAGCTCCAGAACTCATTCGATAACCACCTCGAGTGTCAGAGCTCTAAGCATCATGTGTGGTGAGTAGGCGAAGCTCCCACCTACACATGATCAAAGAGGTTAACACCTCGGCGGTATACCAAACGAATCCGAGCCCCACATTAATTTTCAAATCTAAAAATTAAAGCTTTATTGGTGAAAAATACAATTTTTGCCCAAGCCATGGGATGCTAATCATCCCATAACCTAACCCTTGAAACTACTCACACATATCTAGAAAGATAAGAGCAAGCAAAAATCTACTTAACATAATTGAAATGCAAGACTAGAAGAAAATTAGCTTAAAAGATAGATCGGGAACTAAGCAACAACTTTAATTAAAGCAAGAGTAGCAAAAGACAACTAATAAAGGCTGGAAATTAAGAAATAAGTGCTGAAAATGAAGAACAAAGCAAGAACAATTCAAAAAGCTCAAAAGTATCTAATCTAGATCTAAAATTATGGGTACATTTCTGTCCAAATCGTGCAAAGGTGACATAACGGGGTATTTATACCGCCCCTGTTTCACGCACGGAATATCCCAAAAGATGCTCCAAAGATGCCTCGCTAAGGTCCTCGGTACCGATTGCCAAGCCTTACATTACTGAGATAAGCTCTCGGTACCGATTGGACTAAAAACCTTCGATCAATACCGAACCAGTTAGGAGGGACCGGTGCTAAGCAGCTCGGTACCGATTGAAGCTCTCAGCTTCAATCGATCGCGAGCTCTTATCAGTTCTGAAGCTTTGTCTTCTTTCCGCCTTGGCCACGCCTTGGCCACAGCTTGGCCACGCCTTGGCCATGACTGATTCTGCCTTGGCGTAGCTTGGCTGGATCCCTTCTGCCCGGGCTGTTCCTCTTGCTTTGGCTCTGCCTTGGCATTGCTCAGCCGTCGGTCACGCCTTAGCCTTGGCCTCACCTTGCTCAGCCTTGACGTCGGGTAACTTTTGCCTGAGATGCGCCTTGGCCACACCTTGGCCACGCCTTGGCGTCTCTGCTTCTGCCCGGGCTGTTTGGCTTTGCTCTCAGGCCATGACACGCTTTAGACATTTAAAGCTCCTTATTAGGCTATTTACCTACAAAACAAAACAAACAAACTCTATGAGACAATTAAGTTAAAAACAACTAATTAATGAGTAAATTAAACTAAACCTAGACACTAGCGCACCCTTTCATTACATTTCCGGGTGCGTATCACGCCCCCCAACTTAAGGTTTGCTAGTCCCTAGCAAATAACATATGAAAAGAAGGAAACTAGAACTATGCAATCCTTCCGCTATCATAACTTAGAACGTGCTCAACATTACCAACTAGCAAGAGTTCAACAATCCGGCTTTTTATTTCATTTCTACAACTCACAATTTCAGCATCCAATTAAACAGGCTAAGTAACAAACAAGTTAAGGAGCAAGCTAAAAAGTTTTGTGTCCTCGAACAAAGGGAGGATACGGGACACAAAACTTGCGAGTTCAGACCAAACCATATCGACCGAAGAAGTGCTTGAAAACAGGCAACAGCGGACAAGGAAACTATGCCTTGAACAACTAAAGCACTTTATTCAACAGAATTAACAACTAAAGGATGAAAGTTGGATAACGAAAGGAAAACATGCCATAATACTAATTATGCAACTATCAAACAGTCAATCAAAATGGAATCCGAGCGCACAAAAGATCAACTAAGGTCTTTTTCAGCTTGTAATGACCTTGGTTACAAAGAGAAGGGACTACAAAATAGTGTAGTGGCGATATGCTAGCATGGTTCTTCTACCCTTGGCCACTACCGACCCTAAACTACCCAAGACATGACCACACGCCGGCCAAACACCAAACAAAGTTACGAAGAAGAGATAAAGAAAACTACTAGATAAGTACTACTAAAACTACTACCACCGACTTGATCACACTTAGTCACTATCCTCATCCGACTTCTCATGGTATTAAGCCTTGAGCTTCCCCTTTTCATCAAACTTTCTCATCCAGAATGAATTCTAGCCCATAAGTCAAACCAATTCTCTTATCAAAGCATTCAACACTCTTTCAAATCCGCTCTTTTGCTCTTTCATAGCATTTCTTTGATTTCTTTCTTTGAAGAATAGGGCCATTTGAGGTGAGATTAGAAGTGAGAGAGAGATTGATGAGCCAATTTTGGAGTTTTTGGAGAGAGAGATGAAAATTTGGGGCTTTTGCTTTTGTAGTGAGAGAGGAAAGATAGGAAATCATATATCAATTTTTGCCTTTTCGCATTCCAACCACTTCTATCATATTCACACCACCCCCAAATCTCCTTGAATCATTGAAAACCATTATCAACCCTCCAAACATCCGGTTGCCTAGGTTAAAGCAAAGAACAGGAAATAGACTAGGATGCAAACTAGGACTAGGTGACACATATGTGGTATGATCATGCAAAGAATGCCTTGTGTCCTTTCCTAAGTGCGCTTTGAATTCCAAAATGATTGAAAATCGACATTTAAACACAACTAGGCATGGACATGCGATTATTTACCTAACTACAAGCAATTTATTGGAAAGGTGGGGATATGGACCAAAGCTTGCTCAAAAACTTGCTCAAAACTTAACCAATTCAACTTTCAACTAAGCATGCGAATCAAGAAATACAAAATTTCTTAGGATTGCTTCGAATTCTTGCCAACTACCAATGATTGAGCATGCAACAAGTCATGAACAAAACTCAAAATCATGACAAAAGGAAAGATTTGCAAGTTAAAAACTTTTATTTGTTTTTGAAATTTTTGAATTTTCTCATTTTTTTTTTTTTCAATTTTCTATTGTTTTTGAATTTTCAAATTTAACACAAAACACAAAAATAAGACAAATAGCACATAAGCTAACCTCTCCCCCCAACTTAAAGTGATGCTATGCCCTCATAGCATTAGGAACAAAGCGAAAAAAAGAAGAGTGCGCGAATGTACCGTCCAAGAGGAATGTCAACCCCTAAATACCTCGACCAAGTTGGAGGATTTTATGTCAATGTTCTGCTCCAGCCAGATTAGATGCTTCCAGGGTTCACTCCTTCGGTTCTACCAACTCGGAACCATAGCTAGTCACACAGGGCCATATCCAAAGCTTTATCGGACTAACAACCGTGGCTCGCAGCCACACCCATGTTTAGGGTTCCTGAATGCCTCACTCACTCCGGCTTTAGGTCCAAACCACCAAGGCTGGTGTGGTAGCACATAAACCCTGCAGAAGACTTAAGAGAACGACCTTCCACAAAACAAATGACATTAGAACCACCGGCCCGTGTTATCCGGCTTCAAACCAAACAAAAACTAAAAAGACAAAACATAAAAAAAATGCACAGAACAAATTAAAACACACAGAACAAATAAAAACATGCGAACAGAATGAAAAGCACCACCCGATCATCACGCGATCACACGAGTCATACTTTTCTTCCCATTCCTTACCGGTGGGGTAAGTAATGGGTGGCTATACTAGACCGTTGAAAATGTGTTATGCTAGCGCCCGTAATAAAATCTATCGCTCGACCTCGCCAATCAACTAAGTTCAGCGTCCCCTAGGATCAAAAACAAGCAAGGAAAAGGTACAACCTAGCGTGCACTCTAGGCAATATCATACCTCACTCACAGACCTAAGCTGCCTCCGATTAGGGGCAATCGCGGAGAGCATGAATCATTAACGATAGACTATTACAAAGAAGAACTAATGAAAGCCCTTGTTACACTAACACATTGGTGATATCTTTTCATGTGAGGTGTCTCCAAGATTTTATTTGATGCAAACACATAACAAAATAACACAAAACAAAACATGCATCGCTAAACAAAAGAGAACAAAGAAAGAAAGAACAATTATGCCATAAAGAGAGAGAGAATGAAAAATTAGAGAGAAAAAGAAAGAGAGGGTTTAGTCACACGTGGGCTACGAACACTTAGCATGCCATTAAAAACTATGAGCATAAACAGAGCACTCCAGGCTACACTCTTTACCAAAAATTGAATTCGACCATGCCATAAGATAAGATACTTTGAGTAAAGCAACTGTCGAATTTGTTTTAAAAACTTAAGTTCCACCAAGTGCATAGCCCAAATAAAATCAATTTTCAAGTTGTTGACAAAATTAACTACAAGAGGTTTGCAAGCCAAATCAACATTATTAACACCAAGAAAATCAATTAGTTCTATGATTGGTAACTTCTCAAGAATAGGCTCACATGCATCTTGCTTTTCTAACAAAGAGTGTAAGGAATCTACCTCAGCATCCATCTCTTTAGCGGTGAGAAGATCAAGGCATGGGGGACTCGAAGGGGCAATTGTAGCTTCCATAGGAGCCAACTCTTCAAAGATTGGTCCATAAGCATCTTGTTTAGCCAATAACGAATACAAGTGATCTACTTCGGCATCCATTTCCTTCGTGGTGAGAGATTTTGCCAATGGATCTTCATAGTAGACGCCCGATGTTTCAAGCATATTCATCTCGTGAGCAAGGAGTAATTCCTCCGGGGAAGGATCAAGATACGGGGGATCGAAAGAGATAACTTTAGTGGTGAGACATTTCTCCCCCGGATCATCAAAAAGAGGATAATCCACAAGAGGAGATCTTTGGATCTCAGTTTCACCAATAGGCTCATCACTCCATGCAAATTCTGAGGAGCTGTCACAATCTAAACTAACAGTTCCAACAAAGATATGCGGCTTAATTTCCTCTTCCATGGCATCCAAGTTGGAATCCTCAAAATGTTTGTTAAAAGCCCAAGTTTGTAAAGTTTCGGCCAAACGATCAAAGAAATCCAAGGCTTGAGCGGGTTCTTTATCAAAAAGTTTTCCATTGCACATCATGTCTATGAAATCATGACTCTTTTGAGAAAGTCCGTTATAAAAATAGTTAGCAATTTGAAAGCTTTCATAGCCATGATGCGGGATTGTATTGAGCAAATTCTTGAACCTTCCCCAACATGCATAAAATGATTCATTCTCTTTTTCAGCAAAAGTTTGAATTTGTTGCTTGAGAGCCCATGTATAATATATGGGAAAGAACCTTTTTAAAAATTCCTTTTGCAAATCAATCCAAGTCCGCACGGATTGAGGGTTCAAAGAATCAAGCCAAGTTTTGGCACTATCCCTTAAAGAGAGCGCAAAATAATTCATTCGTACGGCCTCAAATTTCACAAGGGTAACAACTTTTTCTTCAAAAGCCCTAATATGAGAAGAAGGGTTTTCGTGATCCATGCCATGGAAGTGGGGAAGCCAATTGGAAAAGCGCATTTGAACTTTGAGAACATTGGAATCATGAGTGGCTATGCAAGGGGGTGTGAACGTGTGTGTAAGATAACGTAACTCCTGCATAGTGCTCGAAAGTATTTCCTCAGGTGTTGCTGCCATTCTATTCTAACGCTAGAAACATAAAATAAACAGGCATACACAAAACAACAACTACTAACTAATTACCTACCAGACTGGAGGGGCTATGCCGCCACCTCAACTCAACAACCAGAATATGCGAGGGGTTATGCCACCACCTCGGCTAAGCAATGCAATCAAATTTAAGCTAAGTAACTAACAAAGTAAACTAAACTAACTAAGCACACACTCAATATTTAGCTTGGTTTCGTTACACCTCAGGTTTGACAACAAGGTCAGGTTAGAGGTATCCACCAAACTAAATATAAGCAACTAACACATAAACTACTAAACTACTACTACTACTACTAAGAGACGAAAGCGGGATACTTACAGTGGTTTGTCGAACCTCCAAGAAAGCCATAATAAGAAATCCCCGGCAACGGCGCCAAAAATGCTTCGTTTGCTCCGATGTAGAGAGATAACGCCCCAAGCGTAGGGCTTAATACGTCATTTGAAGCATAATAATCCGGAAGACCGGGATCGTACCCAAGGGAAAACTAGTACGGCTTGGTTGGATTTGTAGGAGTAAGTAGGGCTTTCGACTTTTAGCCAGTCAACTTGGTTTTACTTTGAAAGGTAGAATTAAAATGGCTAAATTAAGAATGAATTAACTAGGAAAATATAGGTTAGGTCTAGGAATCCTAGCATTCATGACTCGGGCTAAGTCATACTTTTCACCAATTTACGCGATTTAAAATACACAATTGTAGGTATCTAAACCGGGAAATAGAGATTCGATTATTAAGCTAGCTCTAGAACTCATTCGATAACCACCTCGAGTGTCAGAGCTCTAAGCATCATGTGTGGTGAGTAGGCGAAGCTCCCACCTACACATGATCAAAGAGGTTAACACCTCGGCGGTATACCAAACGAATCCGAGCCCCACATTAATTTTCAAATCTAAAAATTAAAGCTTTATTGGTGAAAAATACAATTTTTGCCCAAGCCATGGGATGCTAATCATCCCATAACCTAACCCTTGAAACTACTCACACATATCTAGAGAGATAAGAGCAAGCAAAAATCTACTTAACATAATTGAAATGCAAGACTAGAAGAAAATTAGCTTAAAAGATAGATCGGGAACTAAGCAACAACTTTAATTAAAGCAAGAGTAGCAAAAGACAACTAATAAAGGCTGGAAATTAAGAAATAAGTGCTGAAAATGAAGAACAAAGCAAGAACAATTCAAAAAGCTCAAAAGTATCTAATCTAGATCTAAAATTATGGGTACATTTCTGTCCAAATCGTGCAAAGGTGACATAACGGGGTATTTATACCGCCCCTGTTTCACGCACGGAATATCCCAAAAGATGCTCCAAAGATGCCTCGCTAAGGTCCTCGGTACCGATTGCCAAGCCTTACATTACTGAGATAAGCTCTCGGTACCGATTGGACTAAAAACCTTCGATCAATACCGAACCAGTTAGGAGGGACCGGTGCTAAGCAGCTCGGTACCGATTGAAGCTCTCAGCTTCAATCGATCGCGAGCTCTTATCAGTTCTGAAGCTTTGTCTTCTTTCCGCCTTGGCCACGCCTTGGCCACAGCTTGGCCACGCCTTGGCCATGACTGATTCTGCCTTGGCGTAGCTTGGCTGGATCCCTTCTGCCCGGGCTGTTCCTCTTGCTTTGGCTCTGCCTTGGCATTGCTCAGCCGTCGGTCACGCCTTAGCCTTGGCCTCACCTTGCTCAGCCTTGACGTCGGGTAACTTTTGCCTGAGATGCGCCTTGGCCACACCTTGGCCACGCCTTGGCGTCTCTGCTTCTGCCCGGGCTGTTTGGCTTTGCTCTCAGGCCATGACACGCTTTAGACATTTAAAGCTCCTTATTAGGCTATTTACCTACAAAACAAAACAAACAAACTCTACGAGACAATTAAGTTAAAAACAACTAATTAATGAGTAAATTAAACTAAACCTAGACACTAGCGCACCCTTTCATTACATTTCCGGGTGCGTATCAGGAGGGGGTCGGGGGTTTGCAACACTCAACCAACCCATTCTCAATCTCCAGTTCCTCCCATCCCTGATCGCTACATTCAACGATTACCTCATGCTTACCAGCGTTATATTTCCCACACTGTTGATGTCAAAGGTGATGGTCATTGTAGATTCAGGGCGATAGCTGCACAAATCGGGTATAGTGAATATGATTGGAATCGAGTACGAAAGGAGCTTATTGAATAGATTTGACATAATTATGGTCTATACAGTGTGATTTATTCAGCACATGATTCGGCAAACCATCTACTACACTTGTTAGATTGGTTCAAGCCTAGGGCACCAATGGCACATTGGATGGAGTCTATGACTGAGAGTTGTCATCGCAACAAGGTACAACCTTGTACTACATACATTTGAGGTGAATGCTTTCGGTTGTTTTACTCACTTGCCATTGAGATCCCTTCCAGTTCCAGTCGAAGACCATGGGGAAATTGCTACTGCCCGTGTTGACTATCACTTTGTGCAAGTTTTCTTAGAACCTCATTACCCTGTACCACCCATCCCAACATGGCGGTGGGAGCATGCATCGAATGAAGCTACAGGATGGGCTGCTAGTTATGGAACATGTATGCAACTGTGGTACGAAGTAATGGGTACAAGCGCGCTGGGAGCAGAATTTGGAGGAAATATTGATTCGAATTTGTATTTTTATGTATTTTTATGCATTGACAATCTGTACTCAATTATAATAAAATGAAATTTTGTTTAAATTTATTATTGTTGATCAGAAGTTATTTTTATTATTCATTGTTAAGACAAATTAATTAACTAATTGAAATAATATAAATTTCTTAAATATAAATTCAATTTTAATTGAAAATATAATTTGAGTTAACCAAATTAAAATTAAAGAGTGGTGCTTAAATAAATAAAGATATGAAATTAAGTAAATAAATAAAGTAAGTAAACAAATAAAGAATTAGAAAATTAAAATAGAATTGGGCGGGAGGGGGTGTGGTGAAGCACCTCTCTGTTTAAAAGGAGAGAAGAAGGCAAAAGAGGGTTGGTGTGTTTTCAATGTTCTAGTCAGATGGGTATGATATCTTCACTCCACACCCAATTTTAATTTAAACTCAAATCTGAGTAGAAACTCCTCGAATCACAGGCATCTCACCACTTTATTAAATTTGGGTAAAAATATGAGTAAAAGACGCTTTCATGCTTCTGTACTAGCACCCGAACACGTATTATGTGACCCTAAAAATCACGTGTAATTTATTCCCAGTTTGGTTTCTATTTGCTATTAGTTGTATAGATAGTATATGCTTAAGAATTCGGACACAAACATGATTGAAAGTGTTTGATGCATGTGAACCAACCGTGAGTCAAGTAACTTTTCTTAAATCGGAGCAGTTCCAGGAACACCTAAAAAAACACTACAAATCTCAATCACATAGTTCCCAATCAAATCTTTATAATCTGAACCGTTCAATGTGTGCAGAATGTGATTTTAAGGGTGCCCGCTAAAAATTAGCAAAAAATGACCGGGAAATGCTTGTTTTGAGAAGTTTTTAATTGAACCATTCATCAAATCTGATCTAAAAACTGCTCAAATCAAGCCCTTCCCGATTATTTTTTTTCATGATTCTTAAAATCACGTTCTGATCACATTAAGTGGCTCAGATCATCAAAATTTGATTGGGAACTAAGAGAGATATTTTTTTAGATGTTTTTATAGGTGTCCGACATGAACTTTAATTTTGAATAATTTGTAAAAATAGATAATCATTAGTTTTAAAATAGCATATACTAGCGTTTGCCCGTGCCTACAGCACTACCCACCCCAATTGAAATTGAAATTAACCTTTGAATCTTGATAGTGGCTCAAATTGTTGAAAATTAACTTGGTACAAAGAGGTCTGTTATCAAAACTGTAATTTTCAATTTTCATGGAAAAGACATTAACAAAGTACAAAACCACCAAATACAACCAAAGAACACAAATTCAACTCCAATCTCAGTGAGTGTAAGAATAATTTTAACAACATTATAGTTGCCAAATCCCATTAAAGACGGAGTTAAAGAAATTTCTTAATTAATAGCCATCCAGCCACATAATTGTACCTGGAAAAAAAACTATGAACAAAATCAATTCATCTATGAACCCCCAAAAAATGAATTTAGGCCAAAGCCGTTGTATTACTTACAAAAAACACTAATTAAATATCATCACTCCACAATCAGTTGCTTGTCGCAAACATGGGATTTGAATCGCATCCCTAAGAGAAAAATTAAATTAACTCATCATAGCATTGCTTGAGAGCTGTACACATTAAAAGAAGCTCCCTTTTTTTCCAAATAACTTTAAATACATAAATGCAGGGAACTCCGCCCGAACTAAAACCATACTTCCTCTGCATTCAAACGCCCTGCAAGTGTGCAACTCTAACATTATCTAATACTACTATTCTATAACCCAGTGATATCAGTAATCTAACATATTTACACAATGCATATGCATACTTAAAGAGGATTCGATTCAGGAGTCAAAATTCAGAGCAAAACTTTGAGTATATTGAAAATCCAAATCTAAAAGACCTGTTACAAAGAGGAAACTGAAAATTAGAAACTGAGGAATGTCTCAATTGAGCTTTGGGCGCTGCAAGAGAAATCACAAAATAGAAAGAAATAGAACAAAGTAAAATAACTTTCAAAGCACTGGCCAAAAACTACACACAACGCAGTCACAATTTCTCTAGGTAAGTGTCCGAAATGCAAATGTCATAAGAACAACAGTGAAATCTAAGTAACCCACAGGAAAAACAACTCCAAATTTTACTTTTTCATGGGTCGGTTCTTGTACCTAGTCTGCCCAAACCTAGTTTGTAGATCTGAACGAAGTTGCCTCAACTCTTCATCGTTCTCCAAAAAGTGTTTGTATCACCATATATATTGCGACCAAAGAGTAGAGTTAGGACCGTGTACAATCGCCTAACAACACCTATGAAGATAAATGAAAGAGGAAAAATCCTATTATGAAAAAGAGAAGGATAGAAATTCCCTTGTGTAAAGTTTAAACCAAACAGCATCCAAAGCAGCAAACAACAACAACACATCCAAAGCAAAAGCAAACATAAGCATATTTCGAATAGAGACATAGGATTCTGTCATATATGGATAGAGACACCAACATATCATAGAGAAGCAAATTAGCAGTAGAAATACACACAATATAGAGCAGAAATGTACACCATCAGCATCAAAGATCTTTGCAACACCCTGATAGACTCATATGTAATGGGGACTCAAGAAAGGGAAAAAAAGACAAAAATCCGAAAACCTCACCCTCTCAATTTTCTTCTCTCTCGCTCAATTTTTTTCCTGATAAATTAGTTGCAGTCATCCATCAATCATAACTGTACCCCATAGAGGACCTGTTAAGTAATAATAATGGAGTAGGTTCTCTAGGCAAGTGAACATAGATTAGAAAAAGAAAATTCTAAATTCTAATTCAAATGGGTGAACTTAGTTTAGAAACAAATAAACCATCGCATATTGAAGATTAAAGTTTGCCATATCTCGCTAGAAGGGCACTGGCAACAGCAGTCCCGCTGCAGCGATTGATACCTAAAACTCCAGTTTTTACAAATTCATGTAACTGTATCAATCAAGATACTTAAACTAAGATTCAAAACTGCCATAAAAAAAAGTTTGGCAAGAAATACTGTATCCAACTATTTTGTCAAACACTTGCCAAATAGAGAGTAACTGTATCCAGCTAGAAAAAGAAAGTTTCACGATATGCTATCGATTACTCTCCCTCTCCACATACAATGTACCTATAGAACAAAAAGAGATCAGCAAAGGATGTACCCAGAGAGTACCAAACATTTTTTTTCTATCGGCAAAAAACATGATACCCCTTTCTCCACCAGCGGACTACTTGTATGACCCTCGAGGCCTCGATCATGGCGTTAAACCTCTCTTATCGTCTACATTACGTATTCTCTCTAGAATACTCTTTCTACACTTGATCTTATTCTCTCCTCAATCTTTGTAAGTTACTTTCTATCCACGTCCACACTTTACTGGTGACCAAACAATCATAAAGCCAGTCAGAGTAAACTGGTAAGAAAAGAACTTTTTATTATAAAACTACAGACCATGGAACAATCCCATCAAATACCATCTAATTCTTGCCTTCTAATTTTCCCCTTATTTCCATTTTAAAAATATATATTCAGCCACGTCTTACTTGAACACCCACCTAGATCTGTATCTGCATTAGTCAGTAAATACAGATACAGATAGCACAATGACAAATACAGATAGCACAAAGACAGATATAACGGTCCCAACCGCCTAATAGAAAACAACTCAAAGACAGATATAACAGTCCCAACAGCCTAATGCAGAACAACACAAAGACAGATAAACGGCCCTAGCCGCCTAATTCAGATCAACAAAGAGAGGTTCGAACAAATACCTCAAAAGAACAGTGCAAAGTGGGGCTGACAGGTGACTGGGCTACAATGAGGAATTGAGGATGCATGGTGGCGGCGACAGGGATGGAGGGTGAAGGTCTCCAGTGAGCGATGGCTGTGAGAGGGAGGATCTGCACACGCGCACACACACACACAGAGTGATGACGGTGATAGTTCGACTGTGGGAACCTATTCTACAAAAATTCAAACCTCAGATTCTACAATTTCAACTATTATTTTCAAAAAAGAGGCTATTACCCAAATTAAAGTACTCCTTTTATTAGTGAAGTAACAAATTCAATCTCTTTAAAATTGATTATTGAATACAAATCGATAAGGACCCACCAGATTTTTCACACCTCCGAGAGAAAAAAAAGTGGTCATAAGAGAAACCCTCCAAAACCCATTATGCAAGCCAAGAGAAAAATTCAAAATTCCCCAATAAAATCAACACACAATAAGCACTAAAACCAGAAGGAAAAAAAGGGAGTTTACATGCAAGAAAACAGAAACCAATTCGAAAAAACCAAACATATGATCAAACCAAACCAAACCGTACGTTCTAATCAATTGTTGTTGGCCATAATTTGTCTGCAGTCTGCTTCCCAAGCACCTCAACATAAGAATCAAACCCTTGCCCCCGTCGATAACAACAAAGCATACAACCACAATTCAACCTATATATCCTAGTACCTCCACGGCAGAAACAACAGTAACAGCGAGAGAGGATCATGAGCAGCTCCGTTAGGCGACTTTGGTACGCGGTTTCCCCCTTTGATTCATGGCGTATTGGTGGGTGGGTGCAGCAACGGTGGCAGTCGGAACGGGTGTCGTGGGTGTGGGCGTCATTTGGGGTGGGGTGGGTGTCGGTGGATGTGTGTGAGAGAGAGAGAGAGAGAGGTGGGAGTCGAGATCGAGAGAAGAGGGCGGAAGGGAGAGAGTAGGTGATGGCATTTGAACGGACGGTAGGGATTGGGAAAGTTAGACCGTTGGATCTGATGGCAATGTTGTAATACATGTGAGAGATGTGGGCACTTTAATCAAAATGAACAGAGCGCCTCTCAACTCTTGGATCAAATAAACCTCAGCTCTTAGATATGTTTGTGTTTGTGTAGAGACTCACACTCTTGTATTTTATTAGATAGATGGTTAATATGTAAATGGAAATTCCAATTTTTTCCATTGACAATTCACTTTGTGTCTTGGTCATGTGAAATTGTAGAACAAAAAGTAGAGTGCCACTGGCTAAAACTAAAGTGCCAAAATCACTTCCCTAATGCAGTAGTATCCCAAATTCAAATTAACTATAAGCCGTAGCTTTGACATAACGTATACTTCTCCGAT
Source organism: Rhododendron simsii (assembly GCA_014282245.1). Classification (NCBI taxonomy): domain Eukaryota; kingdom Viridiplantae; phylum Streptophyta; class Magnoliopsida; order Ericales; family Ericaceae; genus Rhododendron; species Rhododendron simsii. The sequence goes on from CM024961.1 coordinate 17,276,908, forward strand.
ATATTCTTGGGACAGAAATCTAGTTTGACAAATAATTGGCAAATAAATGGACGGATTTAACTCTTTAGTTTCCTAGGAATACGTCCAATCATGCTTTTGTTTTTCAAGGCACAAACATTCCAATATGCAAGAGTGGCAACTGTTTCAATAGAAATTATTCAACAGCAGCAGCAGCAGCAGCAGCAGCAGCAAAAAGCCTTGCAGAGCTGAGCAAAATCACACTTTTACAGTAGTGATAATCAACCAAATATGTCATCTGAAATTATGTATTCACTTTCTAATGTTACAGTCATCTGCTCAAAACTGAAAACAACTGATGGGGCAATGGCAAAAAAAGCCCTAAGCAGGAAGAAAGAATTCCCATTCAATCAGAGTTTTAAATACAACAGAAAACGCTGAAAATAGTACAAAAAGCAGGCTTAATTATTCCTACTTCCATTGCTCAAACACCACATCAACTAATTTTAGCTTAAATAGAACCAACCTAAAACGAAGTTTCATAAAATCCTTCCACACAAAGGATCATTTCAGTTGTCACACTTTATTCACGAAAACATGACACCAATCTTCTTTGCAAAATCATCGCCGTCATCGTCATCAAAATACTCTTCTTCACCTTCGGCATTCTCAGCTTCATCTAGGGTATAGTCTTCTCCATCAATCTGTTCGTAATCAGATTCCCCGTCTCTCTGATCAAAGGCTTCAGGCTCGTGATCTTCCGCTGGTTCTTCAACAATCATCCCTTCTTCCGTTTCAAGCTCACTCACATTAGCAGACTTGGCTTCTTCTCTATTGATTGCTAAGCTTCTTTCTTCTTCCTTGTGGTTATTGTCTTCTTTATTTCGAGAAATCAAACTGTTTCCAGGAACCATTGTTTCCGCTACTTTTTTCTTCTTCAAAATCTCGCTCAAAGGCTTTGGTCCTTCAAATAAGACATAGCTTTCAGATTGTTGCTGGATCTCTAAAGTTGGGTATTTCCGCTTTCCAAGAGCGAGTGAAAGTCGATCATTATTATTCATATGCTGATCCTTGTTTTCAGCAATCTTTCCACCCTTTTTCAGCTCTGCGAGACTTTTAGGACCAGCAAAATTGGCATTATTGTCATTTCCTGCCTCTCTCATTCGTGGACCCCTAGAACTTCTTCCCTCATTGCTGATTTCCTCTTGCACCCTTCCTTTTATTCTGTCTCGAAGCCTCCCATGATGGATAGAAGAAACCAGTGGCTCCCGGTTCCTTCCCCTATCCATTTCCCTTTCTGGGCACAAATCACTTCCATTGACTGGAGAAGACGATCTCCCTGGAAGTTTTATTCTTCCGCGAAGCCGGTTACTAACAACAGAGCTCTCTTTGGGGGTAATTAAACGGTGTGCGTCCCTTCGAGATGAGCCCCGGTGATTCCGATCCTCCGAACGGTTGTCGAGAGCGTAATCATGACTAATGACTGATCTCAAACCATTAGCCCTCCTCTGCTTCGACAAATGATGCCTCAAATCTGCGATCCTATCGGGACTATCACCCTTAGGGTACCGGCTCCTTTCCACAATCGCAGAACTGACCCCAACCATCTTCTCAGGCGAAGCCCTGCGCTTCTCCCTACCATACTGCCCTTGCATCTGCTCGTAAGAATCATACCGCCGCAGATCATGATACGCATCTCGGTCAACATCTACTGTCACATCATAATCCGCAGAACGGTCAATGTCATAATCATGACTCCCTGATCTTCCATAATGGTGATCCTCGTTGTGATAGTAATCGGATTCTCCAAGCTCGTCATCTACAAGAACATCAAAACCAGGGGAGGGCTCCCTTGAGAATTCACCGGCTTCCCTACCATTGAGGACATCGTGATCATCTGATACTAGCACTTGTTGCACATGGTGGAACCTACTCATAGAATCTCCATTGGTATCAGGAGGATTAATATCTGTCGGTCTGTTGTACCTAGGAGGCCCTTCATTAACAACAGGTGATGGTGCTGAATATCTGTTAAAAGTAACCCCGTTTTTTATTGGAGCTGCTTCTTCAACCTTGGCCTGCAGGGTGCCCTGTGAAATTAAATCTGCAGACTTGGGTACATTGGCTTGTGGAAACTTTGGCTCCTGACTACACTTTTCGAGGCTACCGAAAGGCTTCTTAAGAGATGGTGGCTCTGCAGTATTGGTAATTGCAGGCCTCGGTGGGACCAACTTCTTGTTGATTACGGTGCTTGCCGGTGCATGAAAGAAGGGACATCTGTCACCTTTTAAGCAAAAACCCTGCTGAAAGAAAATGCAGGGGACACCTTGCTTTCCTGCATTATAAGGAGCACTAGTAACAGGTAGAGGTATGGTCAGTGTTGAAGGCTGAGAAGATCCCACAGGAGTTGATACTTGGGTGCCTAATAATCCATCAAGAGGCTGCAAAGGGGAAAAAAAATTACCGTGGTTATCATTAATTCTACCAATATCTACCAAAGGAGACACAAAGTATATTATAGAGAAGAGGGAGGACTTACAGGATGTCGGAAAGCACATTTTGGATTCAAGCAACTACCATTCAACCAGTACCAGCAATCCCTGGGGTTAAGCCGAGCATTGTCACTATGCCGATACTCGCACTCAGCTCCCTGTTCAAATGGAACCCAAGTGCTTATTAGATTCAATACAAACACTAAGCGTACCACTAATTAAATAGGTTTATTGCGGCACTGAATCACCACATCAACCCAATTCAACATCATTAACTTGGTTGATAAAAAAGAGAATAATGCGATGCTAGAAAATGACTAAATATGCCCAGTAAGATGATAGGACGGTCTAAAAAACTAAGCATTTAAGACTAACGCATCGGTGCAGATATTCATTTCACAAAACTGCCCAATCGCAGAAAGAAACATATGTATTTCAAGTGTCGGTAGATTTAATCAACATATTACCCCTGAGATCTCATGGCTGACCAAACAAGTATAGTATTAAATGCTTGGAACAGAAAATACTAACTAAAGCTAAACAGAATGTCTCAAAGAACGACGACAACAGTCTCAACGAACGACATGACAAGTCTAAAAGAATAACGACAAAAGCAAACATAATAGCAAAAATAGCAAGCAGACACCAATAGGTATATGAAATACAATCAGCACAACATTAAAAATTAAACATCAATAAACATGTATACAGAAAATGACTAGACATGCCCCGTAAGAAGAAGATAGGAAGGTGAGAGTCTAACAAAGTAAGCATTCATGAATAACACAATGCGGTAAAATTTCGCTTTACAAAACCCGCAGAGAGAAACTCAAGTATTTCACGTGCCAGTAGATTTCATGAACTTGTAACCTGAGATCTGATAGCTGACCAAAAGACTACAGTATTAAATGCTTGGAACAGAAAGTCTCAAAGAATAACAACAGTCTCGATAAATAATAACAAAACTCCCAAAGAATAACGACAAAAGCGAACATAATAGCAAAAAGATCAAGCAGACACGAGTGTATGAAATACAATCATCATATCATCAAACATGGCCAAAAAACACAAAAACAAAACATGATTGAGCTAACTACTTTTGGATTACTCCCTTAACATGCCTAAAGAATTTTCTTAGATGAAAGACACTTATGTACGAAGTTTCTTCCATTGCAAGTGTCTCATGAACATCAGCCTGTTCACAAAAAGCAAACCAGAAACAAAAAATTCTCCTGTCTCTACTCAAAGTGAAACACTCTTTATTCTTCCTCATTCTACTACCTTCCTCCCTATATCAGTATTTAGGACCAGACATGCACGTTACTATGCACGTTTACTATACTTGGAATTTATCAACTCATAAATCTTCTAACCGTCCCTCTCTTATCTAACAATTCCATCCTAATTATTAAGCCAAAGAATTTCCCTTACACCTGTATTCGCAAGAAAACACAAGACCAATTCACTCAACACTACAGACGTACTGCTTCAACAACAAGAACAACAACAAACTTGTGCAACAAAGAACGAATAAAAAATAATTCCTTCACCAGACTGCCCTAGAGAATGCTCTGTTTTATTTCTGACACGATCCAATACTTAACCAAACCCAATTACAAGTACTAATCAAGACCCAGATCCCAAAATAACCCCTTTAATGCAAGAAGCACACATAGATCCGCAGGAAAACTCCAAAAACCCTAGTACCCAATTACAACAACAAAGGACTTTACATGGGGAAAAAGAACATCTAACCACTTGAAATCCGTCCATACGGAGAAAGACAGATAAAGATTCGAACTTTTTTTTGCAGGTTAACCAACCCAATTAGCAATATTAATTCAAGACCCAGATCCAGAATTAACCACTTTAATCTAAAAAGAACACCGCAAAGATACCGCAGGCAAAATCCACATAAACCCTACTATACAATTACCACCCAAAAAAGAAGAAGAAGAAGACGACTTCATGCACCACCACATCCATCAATCAACATACACATGGGAAAAAGCTATCCCAATCAAATCCGTAAATACAAAGAGAGAGATAAGAGGTAAAGATTCGAACTTTTTTGCAGGTCAAAGGGGAGGCGAGGAAGTAAACGCAGTCGGTGTTCCTCTTCAAGGCTTCTTCTTCGGCAGATGTTTTCGCCGTCACCGTAGTAACCGTCAGAGCTTGAGGGTTCGGTTGTTGTTGTGGTGGTGGTTGTGTGGCTCCAACCATGGCGATTATTTTCACAGCTAACCCTAATTACAAGATCAATCGAAGAAGAGATCGATTATTAGGGTTTTGAGGGGGGGGGGGTGTGGTTGTGGTTCCTGTTAATGCATCGTGGATAAGTCGTCCTTGAGCTGGCCGCACATAACAATAGGAGGAGGAACCGATCCAATCTGACGCCGGGGGGGGGGGGGGGGGGGGGGGGGGGGGGGGGGGAAGGGGAGAGGCTTTTTAGAGAGAGAGCGAAAGGGAGAGAAGCGCTTCTAAAATAGGAAGTGGTGGAAGTACATATGTTTGTATCTTATCTGTGAGTTTGGAATTGGGAGTTTGGGTTGGGTTAAATAGTGTTGGGCAAGGCTTACTGTCGGCCTACAAGGTTTACAGTTTTTGTTGTCTGTTCCATTATCCAATTTATTTATAAGCGTGGCTCAAATTTATGTTTCAAAACATTGGGTTTAGTGACTTAGTGTTGGTTCTCCTTAGCTTTTTGTGTTGGTTTTTTTTTTTTTAATTTTGTCTTTATTCAAATGTTCGCGTTTATTAGTTTTTGTGCCAAAATTTTGTGGTTCATTGATTTGTTTCGTAGGAAAAGTTTAAAAAAACGAAAGTATGACTTTACTCTCTCTCTTCTTCTTGTAGAAATTGGGTTTTTCATGGATATTTTTCAAAAATACTTGTATAAAAGTAAATACTTGTTCAATCCAGGTTGAATGTGGTTGACCAAGTTAGGTGGACTCTTACTTCCAATGGACAGTTTACTGTGGCCTCTCTTTGGGATAAATTGAGAAACCCCTTTCCTAGGGTATTGTGGCATAGGGTGGTATGGTTCTCTACCCACATTCCAAAATGCAGTTTCGTCACATGGCTTGCCATTCAAAATAGGCTATCCACTATGGATAGACTTGTGTCCTTTGGGCTGAACATTTCCCCCCAATGTAGTTTGTGTCAGGGGAGTGAAAGCCATGACCATCTCTTGTTTAATTGCCCATTCACCAACCAAGTGTGGAAAACCATTCAGACCAAACTCCATGTCACTTGGCCTGATAGATCGTGGGTAAATTGGGTAACCCTATTATCAACGGTTAAAGGCAAATCTCTTAGGAGTGTGACTATTAGATTGGTTTCCACAGTAACAGTTTATCAAATTTGGATCGAGAGGAATTTGAGGAAGTTCCAAAATCAACACTGTACTTGGGAGATAGTTGTTCATAAAATTTGCACTATGGTAAGGGCAAGGCTTTTATCACATTCTCAATTGCCACGTTCACAAGCAGATGGGATTGTAAATGTGTGGAGCACATGCTAAATTTGCTTACCCTGTTGTACAATGTTTCTGTTGTAATCTGAATGGAAATGTAATTGCTTTTAGTGGCTTTGTGATTCAACTAGACAGGTTGTGATGGTCGAGCAGGTAGTTTATTGCATTAACATCCATTGAGGGTGGATACCCATTGATTTGATTGTCTGAACATAATGGGAGGTCCATAAATTTTATTACTTCTAACTACAAGGTAGTTACTTTAATCCTACTTGCTCTCGGATGGATGTGTGCCAGCATATGTAATGCGTGCTTGAGATGTGTACCATGAGAGTGTACCAGCATATGAGTGTACCATGAGATGTGTGCTTGTGCCCCTACCTTCTTGCGAGCGGAGGTAATATTTAGTCGGAGGCATCTTGTGAGGGAGAGGTGAGGGAGTTCAGACCTGACTATTACTTCTAGTTGATTGGAGTGTTAGGTTTCGAGGGAGAAGTAGAGTGAGCAGATATGTTGTTTTCTTTTGTTTCTGTTCTCTTGTGTTTCTGCTAAAGTTTTCTACTCATTTTGGGTAGTTGTTTTCTGCTACTACCTGGGTTGTACTGCTGCTATGTTGTTTTCTGCTGCCACGGCAGCTGCTGCTGCTCTGGTAGCGGATGGCTGCTGCTGCTCCGGCTTTTAATGTTACTGCTTTTGATGTTACTATCTGCCACTGCTTCTACTGATACTATCTGCTACTGCTTTTGATGTTAGTGGTTCCTGCCTCTGCTGCTGTAATGGTAGCAGCTGGCTGCTGTTGTTGTGGTTCATCCGGATTTGGATGTTGGGCCACGGTCTAGAGACAAGCCAACTATTGTGCGAGACATTTTACTGCAGATGTTGCTGCTTGTACTGATACTGCTCAGGTCCAGACCCAGCGCCTATTGCCGTGGGAAGTGTCCCTGGATCTCAGTAGTGTGGCAGTGGGAGTATGGAAAAGTATAGGCTATCATCAGGGATTTGACTACTTAGTTTCATTCCACTTTGGGATGACTGCCTTCAGATGGATTGGACCTTTGTACCTACCCTAAGGGGGTTGTCCTTAGCGATGTTTAAGCCTTCCTAGGGGGCTTGTCCCTAGATTTGTACTTTCTTTTCCTTACTTTTCCTTCTATTCTATCGGTTATGTATTATTGTATGCTCTCGAGCCGATGTCTTCCACTGTGGATGTGAATGGTTTACTTTCGTGTTCTCTGTTAAGTGATGAGGGCCTTAACTTCCCTGTTATACCTGCTGCCTTGCCGCAGTTGTTGTAGTTTGGTGCTGCTGTTGCTGTTGACCGTTGCTGCTGCTGCTGCTATATGTTGCTGTCATGCCGCTGCTGCTTGTTGCAGCAAGGAGCGGCAGTGATCAGCTGCCTTGCAGCTCTGTTTGACCTCACAGCTGCCCCTTCTGTTTCCTGTTTGGTCGGCAGAAGATTTGGATCGTGGCTGCTACTGATTGCCACGAGTAAATGACCGGATAGATATCTAATTATTTTTATTGCAAGGTTGCAAGGTTGCACATTGTAATAAGGAGCCAGACTCCAGTTGATTTCTTCAATAAAATGTTTTATTTAACGTACCCAAAATTCGGGGCGTTACAGGTAAGCTTACTTAAGTCATAGGTGAGAGATCCATCATCCAAAACTAAACTGGTAAGCTTACTTCTATTTCTGGAATTGCTCACAGACTTAAAGAAATAAGAGATGCATTGATCACCTAGTTTCAGCCATTGGATTCTGGATTTCTGCTTAGCCAGACTCTCCTCAGCCCTAAGCAAAGTGAGAAATTGCTTATGAACTATCCTTTCTTGACTTATAAAGGATGGATTGGAAGGATAAGTAACTAACTCTAGCTGCAAGGATTCAAGAAGTTGCCTAGAGTCAGCAACCTATTTAGAAATATCACTAAAGTCCCTAGAATTAATTTGCTTAAGCTCATTTTGCAACAACTTGAGCTTCTCACAGACACAAAACATAGGATTCCCAATGATCACCCTCCTCCATACTCTTTGAACCACAGATAAGAACTGAGGGTGATCAGCTAAGAAATCAAAAAACTTGAAAGGTTTATTAGATTTCTTAGGATTAGGAATCAAGCGGGCAATAGTTGGAGAATGATCAGATATGCCTGAAGTGAAAAAATGGGCAGAAGAACAGCTATAAGCCTTCATCCAATGTTCATTGACTAAAACCCTATCTAGCTTAGTACTAACAAAATGGGCAGAGTCCTACCTATTGGTCCAGGTGAGGAAGCAACCTGTATATCTAAGATCATCCGGCTCCAAGGCATAAAGGCACTGATTGAATTCATTCATATGAAGGGGCAGCTAGTAATGCCCCCTACATTTTCATTAGGGAACCTAATGGCATTTTAGCTGCCCCCTACATTTTCATTAGGGAACCTAATGGCATTAAAATCCCCAAGTACAAACTATGGGGCTGAAGAGTTAAGATGATGGAGACCAGACCAAAGTGAATGCCTAGTCAAATAACTGTTATCCCCATACACAAAAGTTGCAAAAACGGGGGGGGGGGGGGGGGGGGGGGGGGACACACTCTTAGGGTGCACCTCACAACGCAAAAACTGGTCAGATTGATCTAAAACTTGAACATGTATCACATTGGGATCCCAACATACTAGTATTCTGCCCATTGGTGCCTGACGGCAGTTGTTCACAAAATTCCAATGAGGACAAATGTGACTTATTATTCTAGAAGCAGAGGCTTCCTTTATTTTATGTTCTAGCAAGCCCAAAAGTGACAACTTATTATTACTCAAAAAACATTTAGCTTCCTTTTGTTTGATTGGGTCATTAAGACCCCTAATATTCCAAAAACCAATGTTCAAAGGCTGCATAGACATAAAACAGATTTCAAGCAGTACTAGGATACTGCCCTGACAAAAGGATACGATATAGTACTGCATATACTTAAAAGGATATCAAAAGGATATGTTAAGTCCTTCCTCTGGATAGGGAACTTAGTGACCGCTCCCTTGCTTGCTTCATTCTTTTTTGGGCTGATCTGGATAGAACTTTCTGAAAGTTACCCTTTAGATTTGTTGTCGTGGCTTTGTCCCCCCTCCCCTCAGAAGTTTGGGGATCAAGTGGCTTAGCAGAGGGGATTTGACTCAGATCGGAAGCCAGTCCAGCCTTAGATGAGGAGGATGACTCTTTTCCACCTGTAATTTCTACTTTGGAGTCAGCCTCTTGCGTGCTTCTGACCACTCCCTCTAGGACCTCCATCAAATCCTCTTCAGATTCTGACTCACTCAAACATCAGTTGAGGTGCTAATCTGATGATTCTAGAGCATAAGAGGTTTAGCTTTAATGGAATCAGTTTGGTGTTGTATGGAATCTCTTGGTTGGTCAACGTCAACTATGTGCTTATCCTTCCCAGTTTGAGTCCCAAACTAGACTGTAATACTGGAATTAGAAGAAGAATTGAGGGTTCTCCTCGTACACTGCTCTGTTGAGTGTCCAAACACCTGACATTGCTTACAAATAGGAGGTAAGACTTGATATTCAATAGGGACAATCACAGGATCCCCTTCCACAATGACTGTGACCTCATTAGGTAGATCTTGTTTAGCACTGATTTCTATACAAATTCTAGCTTTTGTGGACTTAGTTTGTAAGAGACCTGGTTGCTTGGCAGTCTTAGCTGTGGCCTGGTCCATAGGTAAGGTCTCCCAATTGTGCTAGCCACTCGACTTAAGCACTCTTGGTTCCAGAGTTCGAAGGATAAATCATGAAATTTAACCCAAGCAGGTATCCTGGTAGGTTGTTCTTGTGCAGGCTTCATCAACCGGTGCCAATCCTTGAGGACAAGGTACTTCTGTGAGAAGAAGTATGTACCTCCTTCAAGGACTTTCATCTTAGCCTGTTCATCCTTGAACTCAAAGAGATAGAACCCTGCTACATTAGGCTTGACAGCCACAAACAGATCTTTCCATTGATTTCGGCTTTCATCTTAGCCTGTTCATCCTTGAACTCAAAGAGATAGAACCCTGCTACATTAGGCTTGACAGCCACAAACAGGTCTTTCCATTGATTTCGGGCAGTGGAAACAAGTAGAGGATAGGCCATCTTTCCATCTAGGAAGTGACCTACTAAGTATCTGTTCCACTTGCCGATTTCAGTCAGTTCAATGTCTATTTCAACCAAAGTTTCCTTGCCTTTTTGGAGATCAGGAAAAAATTCAAGTTTCATATCCAGAGAAGGGCTCTGAGATTGAAGAAGAGAGGCCCAATTCCTGGGTTTAGGTTTAGCCTGTCCTGGGTTTGAATTAGGGTTGATTTGGTGAGATTGAGTAGCATGAGCCTGAGTTTGAAGTGTGGCTTGATGGTTCTGGTTGGGTATGGGCAAGAGGTTGCCTAGAGGTTGAGATTGAGGTAGTTTAGTCGGTGGCTTAGGAGAGCCGGCTGTAGTTTTTAAACCTGGTTGGAGGGACATGGAACCAGTAGCACACCCAGCAGTCCGAGGTCTAGTATCCTCTATAGGATAACCTAGATTGGGGTCGCCCTCCACATAGGGATTCCCCCTTGCATTGTACAAGATCTTAGTGTTAAGGTTAGAGATGTTTACCTGATCTTGGGGATTTTCGAACTGGGTTTTTGAGTCCCATAGGTGGCCAGCTCGCTCCTCCGCTTCCCGTACTAAAGCATCTTCAAAAACTTGCTAGAGCTTAAGCGAAGGACTTGTGCTTTTTGAAGATTTAGGGCTAAAAGCCCCAAACCCAGCTGGAGATGAAGCTGGAAAAGCACTTCGGGAGGGGGATCCTGAACCGAAGCCGCTTGAAGCTGGAAACGCACTGCGGCTGGGGATGATAAGGGAACTTGCCAATTCGATGACCGAGAGAATTGATTGAGACTGAAGATGCTGTGAGAGATCAGAGGACTATTTTCTTCTCCGAATTTCATTAGAATCGAGGGCTTTGATGCCCAACCCTTCTGAGTTGTGCGAATGCAAGGACCTCAGATCGCTGAGAGGTATACTCCTAGGGTTTTCAGAGACTTCATTAGAATCAACAGCTGCAAGCCCCAATCCATCCGCCATAGAGATCGATCCATCAGCCATAAGAATTGCTTCTCCAAGAGCCTGTCAGAAGACGCCCTAATCGCCTACATGTCAGAACTTCGAACGCTTCTTAGGACTTCCTCATTTGAAAATGACAATATAAATATATATATATATATATATATATATATATATATATAGTCCGTTTCAAATGAGATGGTGTTCATTATAGTTAAAATGCGAACCTCCCCATTATGTATATATGGTTTATCTTTGGTTAAAAAAAAATAATAGAAACTGAATCAAGAAAATTTTACAAGGCAACGATCAGTGGGTAAATTTTGATGTAGGATCTCGAAAGTTCACACTGCACAAGAGATTTAGATCTCAAAAATATTCACTTTACTATTCTTATGTAAGGGAGAAAACCGTCGTAGAAAACGAGGATCTTGTGGTTCTATTTGATATTTGCACAAAATTTACACGAACAAGAGGAAATTGTCGTCATTTATTCTCAACATATCCTCCCCAAAGAAAAGCAACAAAGAATATTTGCTGCATCACAATGAATCTTGGGAATCCAACCAAATACTTGTTAAGTATCCAAAGATAAATTAAGGCCGGAATATTCTCATAGTTTTTGTCACTTGTAGACGACAGAACGGACACCTGGAAACAGTAGATGAGCACCTCCGACACATAACATGACCACACGGGACTATGGTGTAATCGACTTCATTGGTCAAACAGATACGGCACAACCATGCTGCTTTAGCTGTATCTGCTTCTTTGGCTGCCAAGTCAGATTTTTCCTGCAATATTGTGCTCTATAAGTTAAAAAACTCTACAATGATTGTAACTACAAGTTTGCACTTATTAGAGGGCCTTCGACATAAAGAAAGTAACCCTGCAAAGCAAACAGATTGCTCTTCTTGTGATGACAAAAAAGATGTGACCATGCCAGAAATTGGGGCCTATATTGGCCTCGATGAGAAACATCTAACTCAGGCAAGATAATTCGGTGGTGTGGAATTAAATGAAACAATAAAACTGAAAAAATTGGTTTACAAACTCTCTTCTATTTGATTGCCCATGTTTCTAATTTGGGAAGTCCCAAATCCAAATTCATTTTGAAAACTCAATGCATTAAATCTTCGAGTTTTCCAATACTAACCCACACAAATTGCTATGAATACTTTAAAAGATGGGAATAATGAGGCAATGCTGTAAAACAATTCCCTTTCACTTGAATTAGAGTGCATTCAATGTAGGTTCCTTTAAAAAGGTTGGATCTCCCAAAATGAACTAGTGTCGCAATTTGATTGAGGATCACTTCAAATCAAACATACAGTCCCAAGCATGCTCCATTGTTCTAGAGAAGTCATGACGCCTCATGGCAGCATCTTGAACATCTTGTTGAATACTAGAAGAAACCCTCTCTTGCACAGCTCCATGTCATGGTTCCCCCTCTTCTCACAAGGCAGCGGGGGATATAAAACCATTACATAAAATACTTTCACCTGCCGTGAACTCAAATGGTCCACTCTCTCTAAAGAAGGGTTGAGGGACAAAATTCTATCTGTGAGTAATTTTTGTCTCAATCATCATTTGTCCGGACTCATTGGAGTAAGTTCCTTAGCTTGGACAGAACATTTAGTATATGTCGCACTTGAATACGCTTGGATCACACCTAGACAGATAGAAGCAGGGCATCTGTGTGCGTGTGTCCCTATTTCTCTCTCTTATAGCAATACAAAGTTGCAATAGTGCTCTATCAGCTGTGCACAGTGTTATACGTGCCCAGTGAATGTGAACACAGGAAATATCATATTTGGAATCTGTAATATCAGTTTTGCAAAATCCTTTTATAAATTAGGTTCGTAAACCAAGACATCCTAATATCAGATTCTTTTCGAGTAAAAATAGTTGTCAAGAATGTCAAAACATCATTTTAATGTTTTGTCTGAAAAGGATCCTTTTACACAGATTCCTAAAAACACAAGTTCAGAAAACTGTCGGCTCAAAAAGTTTTGAAAAAGTGTCACACAAAACTCATTTGGAAAAACAACATTGTACCACTCATAATTTGTTGCGTATGAGAAAGAAAAGAAACCGGAAGTTTGACAACGTGACATAAGATACTATCGTAAATCATAAAAACGTGGTATAAGAGACTATGGTAAATCAAGGAATACAAACCTGCTCTAGCAACAATGTTGCCTGAGACTCTTTCAGTTGTTCTTGCAAGGTCAATGTCGTTTGCAACAGGGACTGTCTCTCCACATCCAAATTAATACCTGCCGTTGAAAGCATCTCATGAACTGCTTGCACCAGCTCTGCAGCTGAGACTCGGCCATACTGAAGATCCTTATTTGCCTGCCATGTGCCAACCATACAAGCAACCCTTCTTAGCTTACTGAATGACCCTTCTCAAAAAAAAAAAAAAAGCACAGCTAATTGAATAAAGAAACAGGGAATGTTCAAGAGACAAGAGCACAGAGTTGAAAATATTCCTTCACATGCATTTCCACACAAAATGCCAATATTCCTTCACATCTTTCTCAGGAAGTTTGGTTTTGTGGTTTTCAGAACTTGTAGAGATACCAAAGAGTGATCATTTTAGGTATTTAGGCTCAATTATTAGTAGAGATGGAGGAATTGCTGATGATGTGACCCATAGGATCCAAGTGGGGTGGCTTAAGTGGAGAAGCGCAATTGATGTACTATGTGACAAGAGGGTACCCACAAAATTGAAGGGAAAATTCTATCTAACTGCCATAAGACCAGCGATACTTTATTGGACAGAATGTTGATCTATTAAGAAACAACAAGTGAGCAAGATGAGTGTAGCGGAAATGAGAATGTATGGTAAGACTAAACAAGATAGGATTAGAAATGAAACAGTTCGTGAGATGATAGGTGTAGCACCTATAGATGAGAAGTTAAGGGAAAATAAGCTAAAGTGGTTTGGGCATGTCTACCGTAGTCTAGAAGATGCAGTAGTTAAGAGAGCGGATATGATAACTCTAGGTAGCAATGCTACGGGGAGGGGTAGATCTAAATTGACAATGCTGTTGTGCGTAAAGATATGAGTATAATGGATTTGTGTGAACAAGTGGCCCTTGACAGAGCTCAATGAAGGAAACAGATTCATGTAGCCGACCCCAAGTGATTGGGACGTAAGGCTCGGTTTGGTTTGGTTTGGTTTAAGTATTTTCAAAACATTTAAAAAAAAAAAAAAGATTTTTGGAGCATTTCTTGCTACAAAGTAATAAGATGTGATGAAAATGGTGAATTTTTTGTTCTTGAACTTTGCGAAAATTGTTCTGGAAAAGTAACTCTTAAAACATCAACCAAACTACAATTTTCAATTGACAGTTGCGACAGCATGATTCTGAACATGAAGCAAGCGATTAACCAACCCAACCTGCTATCACCTTATTTTGCTATTTGTGCAGATGGTTTAAACCTTTCACGAGTACTCTTAACCAAACAAAACCAAGAAAAAGGGGAGAGATCATTTATGAAAATTTCTAGATTCAAGGAAAACAGAAGTAAACCTATACCCTCAAGGGACTGGAGAGCTTCTGATTTCTTTAGATTATTAAACAGCGCTTGAAAGCTAGAGTGACATGGGAGCTAATTGAATAGATATTGGCTACTTGAGAACTGTACGGTACTATTTCTTTATTATTCTTTTATTATTATTATTATTTTGTAATGGTTTTATATCAGCATTAAACAAGAGATCATTAAACACAAAATCAGCATTCGCAGAACACAGCGCCCGTAAATAGAAATAAAATCAATTCTCATGACATTACGTCAACATTCAAATGGATTCGCGATATTTAACAGCGAAGGCACTGCCATTCTTTCCAGAGATGCAATATGAGGCCAATGAATTAACAAAGAAGTAATTAAGAACAGAAAATTACCAGAGTAGATTTTGATTTGCCTCTTCTAGAACCTTCTGGCCGCTCGACATGCACCCTGTTTTGAGCAGCTTTGCGGTTGCCGTTATCCTCCACCACGGTTAATGAAGAAGCCTCATTGCCAATTGATACACCTTTGAATGAGAAAATGTGTGAAGAAAGAAGAGGTTCAATCACACCATGGGAAATTTCCACCTTGAATCTGTATAGTGCTTGCCCTGCTGACGGTCTCACATCCTCTAGAACTCTGCCATACTTCAATTTTTCTCCATTTTGAGACCGCCAAGCAACAATTTCTCCTGAATAAAAGGGTCTCAAAGGGTGAAGTTGTACTTGAATAGCATCTTGAGGTAGTATTACTCTTCCAAGAAAACTGTTTTTACCACCTGTGGCTTCATTTACTCTTTTTTGGGGACGAAGTTTCAAGAGATTCACAATTGCAGTCTCTGAGTCTTCAGGACAGAGAAATAATGATCCAATAGGAAGTGGGACTGGGCAACCTAAAACCTGGCTCAAAACAATTGCAATAATGTCTAGAACTGACATATAAGTCGGTGGTTCGGCAACTAACATGCGGGTCTTCAACCGGTCAATAAAATAAAGAGTTCTATGTTTGGATTCGCCTTCCCATTCCAGAATTTTAGATTCATTCCCTAAATGGGTAATGTCTAAATATTGCGGCAGAAGCAGAAAGCGAGTATGAAGGCATTGAACAAACTGCAACTTCTCTGCAATAACTACCAGAGAGGTCTGTATTTCCTCCAAAGTTAGACTATCAAAGTCTGGAATGTCACTGCTTATACTATTGACAACACTCCATACTGCAGACTGAAATGATTTGCTTAGCAATTTTTGTCTGATAGCAACTATTGGCACTGAACCAATCTGTTCCAAGCTACGTAGATGCTCCCCGTGATCCAGCTCCTACAGCATATTTAGAGATTTTGATCATATTACACAGAAACAAAAATAAAACCTAGATATGTAATAATGCAAGGATCAAACATTCACTTTTGTATGTCGTTTCAATTAGCTAGGAAAGAAAACGGTCTGAAACAATTCAGAAGGTTTGCAGAAATACTTCTTATGTGTTGAAATAACTCAATGTTTTGGTTGTTTCGTAGAATTTGATGTGTTTGGGTGCATTTCGGTTGGTGTTGGCAATGATTCGTGATTCCACTCATGTTTTGTTCAGTCTCCTAGGAAACAGAAACATTTAGCCTGTTCAGATAGAGATGAAACAAAAAAATTCTCCTTGAGTCAATTGAACTGATAAAATAGCAAAACAAACTGCAGCAGACCATGTTCGTACCTCTACAACTACCTCAGATAGCATCTTGATCCCAAGGGCTGTACATATTTTCTCAGGAACATCTGGGTTAACTAACCTCAGCCTGGCAGTGTCAATGTGTTTGATATACCAAGAGCCATAAGAATCGACATACACACAAGATTTTGCATGAACAAGCCTGCATCCATCATCAGGCACTATGGCTCCTGATTCCCAGTTGGATAGATCTGACATGTTTGCTTCAATGGTTTTATCACACACAAAATGCAGAATTTCCATCACAGCACGGAGCTCATTTGGATTTAGACGCTGATACCCACATGCTTTCTGAAGATTCGAGAGAAGATCCTTTGCACAAGTAACTGATAGCATGTCCTTAAGCCCCATATCTCTAAGAATCTTGACAAAAGGGAGATATATACTAGGGAGCTCAAATGCAAATGGTGAGAGGTTGATTGTCAAATGCACGAAAAGAGAGCTAGCTGTCACCAAGCGCGTTCCATTCGCA
Source organism: Rhododendron simsii (assembly GCA_014282245.1). Taxonomy (NCBI): domain Eukaryota; kingdom Viridiplantae; phylum Streptophyta; class Magnoliopsida; order Ericales; family Ericaceae; genus Rhododendron; species Rhododendron simsii. The sequence goes on from CM024961.1 coordinate 17,293,607, forward strand.
GCTGGCATGAATGCCACTCTCTGCAACTCTGATATGTCTGGCAAAGAAAGACAGATAAAATACTTTTAGTACCTATTTCTTTAGTCGATATTAGGAAATTGGTAGATAGAATGGTGTTAATTTGATCATCGCATAGCTTCACCCATCAGCTTCTTGCCTTCTTAAATATAGACACGGAGAGGAAGTTTCTTAAATAAAGAGAACTGGAAATACCATTTTCAATATTGCAGAAGGAATCTCGGAATAATTGATAGCTGAAAATCTGGGTAAACCCATCAAATCACCTAGACAAATTAAAAAGTTGCCATAAAAAGATAATGTTCCTTTTTTAACCATTTTCCGAATGAACTTTCAGGAATAAAAGTGAGCATGTGATAAAAAAAGGCAATCCAAGGCAGTATATGACACCCAAGCTCATGGTTCCGAATGTTAAGATGAATGACCACATAATTATGCATGACGTTAGGGCTGCAAACGAGCCAAGATGAGTCTTGTAGTGTTAGGCTTGGCTCGCAAAAAATGAGGTCGGCTCGAGCTCAGCTCGAACTCGAAACGACTGCAAGAACTGGGCTCGCTGAAATTTTTGCAAACCTCGAGCTCAGCTGCCAATTGCTCAAAATATTTAACCAAATTCAGGCACTAGAGACAGCGTAACGGCAAAATGGTTGGGCTCTGTTCTTATAAAGGTTCTGGCTTTATCATTTGGGTTGAATATCTAGTGTGGAACTAAAGGAGAAGGATTCACGCCTTCTGCAGGCATTTTACTTGGACAAAAACTCTTGTCCCACATCGAAAAAGTGGAAGCTTTATAGAGGCATCAGTTTCTCTATAGAGGATCTTGATGACACGGCTTTTTTGTTGGCAGGAAAAGTTAAAAGTCTTCAAAATTTATTACAATGATGCTAGTAATAGCAATTACTTGTTATAAATTAATGCACAGACTAGGCTCACGAGCCAACTCGAGCCAAGCCTTAACTGACTCGGGCTCAGCTTGTATATCAAATGAGAGATACTTGGCTCGAGCATGTTCATTTATTTTCATGAGTTGAACTTGAAAAAGCCAAGCCTTGAGCTGCTTACGAACAACTCGGTTCATTTGTAGCCCTACATGTCATGAATAAAGTCAAACATCTTTTTGTTTTGTTAACCTAAACACAGTCAAATTTCAAAATTTTAGATTTTTGATATTCCAAAAAGGGATTCCCAATTATCAAACTCCTTCCATCCCCCTTGTCTTACATTCAGGATTTTGGACAAGAGACCTCTGCTGAGTCTTAAAGTCCTCGTCCCCTGGAAACTACTGCAATCCGAAAGGGATTCCCATTTAACAAGGCAATCAAAACTGCACAATTTTTCATCCAGCTACACCTTCCTCCTATCGACCATATTCTCAAGACACTACTGCTTGAAACAGTGAAGTCCCAATGATTGGAACCTGGAGCAGGTGATCATTCTAACTATTCAACCAGACTGTATGACGTGTCTAACAACAAAAGAGGAACTTACCTATAGAAGAGAGGGAACCCCAGACCTTGTCAAGGTACTTTAAGACTTCAAAAGAAGCTTCCTCAACAGTAATTATGCCTGACACAGTAGGCCAGTGAGCAAGAGTATCTTCACCACTATTTCTCCCAATTACCTGCAATATATAACTATATGATTATATGCATAGAACATTACCTTCCAAAAAACATGGATAGAATCTCAATTTGATACCTGCACGTGTTTCAAAACAATAGAAAAGGCTGGAGGGCTCCTCAGATGAAGCGCTCCCCAAGAGTACTCAGGTGGTATAACACTCTGTCTAGAGAGAATGGGAGCACAACTCCATGCTAGTGGCCAATCCTTCAATATAATTGCCTCATCGTATGAGCACAGCACTCTCTTGCCTCCTCTTGTACTACCTACATTTGGAAATCCCTTTTCAGCAGGTACGCATGCAATTTTTCCAAGTATGTTGCAGAAGTTGCTGCCATAAAGCACCGCAAAATTCGAGAATATGGCTCTCATGACAGATTCAGCCAACAACCATGTTTCCAAAGGAACTTCGTTTTGAGAGTTGAATGAATCTGTCTCAAATTCGTCCACAACCCCTTTACTTTTTATATATTCAGCTCCAAGGGACTCCACTCTCCTGGCACACTCAAGTATGACATCTGTTTCTGCTGCAGTTCGAAGGCCTGTTTTTCTTAATATACTAAGCCATCCATCAGTACCAAACCTTTCTCCAGGAAATTTCTTCCTCTCACCAGCAAATACAGAGGATAATAAAACATCTCCAGGATCAAATAGATCCTTGGGCTTAGATAGTTCCAGAGAAGATTCTTCAGCATTTTTTATGAAATTAGACTCCCTCAAGGCTTCAATGACAGATGAATCGAGTTGAAGAGCTTGCCAATTGGCAAAAAGATAAATCAAAATGTCCTCTTGGTCAGACTCAGGTTTTAATTCAAACCCAGGCAATCCGAACCTAACAAAAATTCGTTGATCATGCAAAATAGGAACCCCAAGGGCTTGGAGTAGTGAGCTTTCATTGGAATCTGTCAAGTAAGAAAGGCAATGCTCATGATATGGCTTGAGGAATGAATTTGAAGAAATCAAACATAGCTCTTGGGTGTTTAGTTTGGTGTATGACCCAACTACGGTTTTGAAAATAGGCAGATCACACAACACTTCCAGTTCTTCGCTCACAAACTTTGAGCCATTTGAAGAGAAATCAGAAGCCAAAAGCGCAAAGATTTCATCACGGTCGGCAGCTGCAAATGAAGAGATTTCAGGAAAATAGCCAGCACGTTTAGCTGCAACAAGTTTGGATGCAATAACTTGTCCCAGTGATTGGTCAGGTGTGGGAAAAAAATTACATGGAGCAGCACAATCCATGAAAGAAACATCAAAAATGGGAATGTTGCATTGGTTTAAGAACGATAACAACCAAGGGTATCGATTCTTGGCAACTTCAAAAGCTAAAATGTAAGGCTGGTACAACTCAGAAGCTAATTCAGACAGATCACTTTCTGCTTCTCCTGTTTCCGAGAAAGCATTTGCAGAGTTCGGGTTCACAATGGGAGGTGGAATGAAAACCAGTTGACGTTCTCTTACGCGGCACAAGACTTGCCTACCAAGAAAAGAAGGGATAAGAGGCCAATCAGCAAAAAGGGAAAGATCTTCCAAAGAACCAGTAAAACTTCTCCAGAAAAGCCTTATCCATTCAGGAGAAGGGCCTCCCTCACCATCATAACTTGCAGTACTCTGCCATGAAAACCAGGGAGCTCTATTTGAGTCCATCACATGATTCACCCAGTTTTCATGAAAAAGTAGTCTCATATGTTTAGCCAGCAAGTGAAGAGAAAAATTTTGCAGTTTCAATAATGGTTGAAGCGCGCAGGTTGAAAAAAGGGCAGCCAAGATTGGTCTATCCAATACTTCCAGATGGATAAACTTTGACGCTAATGAAGTCATCAGGGTTTGTTGCTCCTTGTTTCCAACCCAAATTTCAGTAACCCCCAACTTTGCTAGAATGTTTGTTGCAGTTGGGCACGGTAACCCTCTGAGCTCAGCAGCTATAAGTAGAAGATTCTGGTCCCCATTTCTCCTGATACTGTCACTGCTGCCGGTGTTTCTCTGAACCAAAGGCCCACCTGCCTTGCCAATATCTTCCACAACTACCCGTCCAAAATCAAATAAAGCCTTTCCTAAAGTAGTCACCATTTCAAGTGCATCTCCTCCTGAATTGGCAGAATTCTGGGTAGACATTCCGTAAAGTTTGTGCAACTCTGGAATTGATGCAGAACCCGAACCGCTGCCTTCTTTAATTGCCCTATATGCATTATCAGAGGTAAAGGTGTTCATCATTGCATTAGCTGAACTTGAATGAGATAGCTCATCAACCCGAATATCAGACAAGCAATACTCAAGAACATCTACAAAAGTATCAACAGCCCGAAGGACAATAGATGCTGAAGACACTTTAAGAAGGTCCCGAACCATCCTAGGTTTGATTTCACGAACTATAACTCCCACAGCCTGGATTTCAGTCACCAATTGCCACGGAACAGAAAATACAGGATAATGTTCCTTCACAAAGGCACAAACTCTTGCTGGTAGCACATTATCACCCACTGCACTCCCAGGTTGTGAAAGAAACATACCTTCTTCAGCCTTGACAAGATTTCCAGAGTACAGTTGCCATACAGGGAGGTCAACAAGACGAGCATAGAAAGGCCTGATTACTTGCTGAATTATACATTCCCAATCTGCTTTGAGCACCTTATTTGAAAATAGCTTACAATCACCGCCTGATTCATGAATCTGAGCATGCCCACTAGCCCTTGGCCAGAAAGAATAATGGTCACTGTGCGAATTCAAAGACACACTAATTGCACAGGTCAAACTAGAATCCAGATTAGAAATTGATGGTTCCCTTCTTAACTTCTGAATTTCCAAAACCATCTCGATATAGGAATCACGGACACAAGACATCAGCTCTCTGTTCCAAGCTTCTATCAGTGCATTTCCGGCATCAGGCTGCACCTCAGCCAAATCTTCCACATTTTGGTATTTAAAGAGGTAACGGCCTCGATTGTGACGGACAAGGAAATATCCAACAATAGCGACAGGTAAGTTTACAGAACCAGATAATGGAAGAGGGCACATAACTGAACTCGATGGATAAGCATCAGCTGGTTCACCATTGCGACATATGAGTGCTGCAACTCCGGCAACAGGTGTCAAGTTGTATGCTAGATACCGCCTGGTAAGAAAATGATTATCTCGTGATTAAACCATGACATAAGTTATAATGCATGTTACCATATAACAAATGTAGTGATTCAAATAAAAACAACTAGAGTACACTTTCTTACATACCTATCAAGGGCCATATTTCTTGTCTGACCAGAACCCAGGCTAAGCACAACGAGCCACCGGTCAACAACTCTACTTCCTCCTTGATACAGATTCACATCAATTATATGCAATTTGATTGCAGCATTTGAGCTACTAAATAGCCTATATATTTGGAACTTTCTCCACTTCTTCTCTGAAAAAGGATTTCTCATAATACCAAGTGAAGAATCGACACAAATGGAGTAATCCTGGGAAAGTTGTGGGCTTCCTTCCTCCCATGTGGATAGTGTGACCTGGAAATTTGTTATTTTTAAAGCAAACACAGTGATATCATACTCAACATACCATTTGAGCTACATGAATAAAAACTCCCGTTACATGAAAAATCCATCTTCTCAGGGGGTCAACTCTAACAACAGGAGACCTATCAAAGACAGGAAATCTTTTTTCACAAACCTGATGAGAAGATGGTGTAAAAACCAGAAATGATGAGGCCACTCCAATTATTTTCCTTATGTCCCACTAGGTGCAGCCACATTTCCTAATGACCATCTCTCCAAAATTTGCTTTGCCAAAAGACTAATTTAGCAATATGATTCCAATCGTTATTTGTGAAGCTCATTGGCCCTAAAGTCCTTGCACTAAGGTGTGGTATCCCCCCTTCTTTTGCGCACGTGTGTGTGTTGGGCGGTGTGGTAAAAAACCTTCTTGAAATAACAGCACTTCCAGAGGGAACTAGGAATACAAATCATGCAGAAACTAGTTGCTATGAGGCGCATGCTTGGTTGGGAACCTATTTGTTCTGGCTCTTAATTCACAATGGCTGGGATAGAGCAGTCCTCAAGGTCAAGGTTACATCATGATAGCTGTAGTTTAACCTATTTCAAGCTTGCAGCAGACAAACAGCAGATTGAAAACCACTTTGCTGCATCAACTTCTAATAAATGCTTCGATTAGTTAAATATTTGTGATTTATCTATGACTTTCTTTGCACGAGGGGACTTCTCCCCAGCCCTACAGGCTCCAGGAAAGCAATGGCTGCATAGGCAACTAACAAGAGTTATTCCATATCAGATCTTACCTGCAAAACCGACTTCAAGAATAAAAGTACTCTGGAACCATGCTCCATAAATTTGTCAAATATATCTTCTATTCTCTTTAGTCCACACTCAAGTCCATTTTTCATGCACTCGGAAGACAGAGGCATGCGGATAACAGTAGAATCTGACGACCATGGCATACTTTGGCTAATCAACAGGGGATTAAACTGATCAAGAAATTGCTCCATCAAATTAGTACCTGATATCAGATTAGGGAAACTGTCAGTTCTTAATTGCTCTTGGAGGCTGAATAGACATAGCAAACTGATCAATTCTGTCATAAAGAAGAAAATAGCAGAGAGCGAGAGAGAGAGAGAGAGAGAGAGAGAGACCACGCCAAATAATGACTACAAACAAGCAGAAAAAATATATCACAAACAAAATATGTTTGCACAGTGGTCAGGCTTTTTGAACCAAACTAGCAATCCCATAGACTTTAATTGACATTAGAGCATGCTTTGAAACATCCCATAAAACATGCGACTCTCTGCTCTCTATAAGGCTTACGGAAGTAAAATAATGCTTTATTTGTTTGAGTTTGTGGGGTAGAGCAGTAGAAGAGAAGTTCACAACATGAACAGCTTATATAATGGACATACGCTCATCGCATCATAAATTTCAAATACCAAAATTCTTTTTATTCCATCATTGTCTACCCTAATTGTCCCCACGAATCATAACAGTACCCCAACAAATCAACATATATATTACCATGCAAGAGTATAGCTGTATATTAATACTCCAAGCGGTGATGATACTGAATGCATGCACGCGTGCTAACAAATTACCTATCAAGGAGAACATTTTTGCTGCAGAAGAAGAACTTGAAGGCACAGCAAAGGCCAGACCACGAGGATCAAACATGTAAAGGCAGCCACCAGATACAACTGATGGGAGATCACATATGTGGAAACAGCTAAGCAGACCTAAACCGTAGTTTAGGGTATCACCACGCAGTCTCCAAGGAGGAAGAAACTGGAGGTTACTCAATTCCTCCCTACTCAAGCTGACACCTTCCAAGATGGCAAGAAGGGCAGGCCCTTGAAATTCACCTGATCCAGAAAAGTTTCCATGAAGTGTGTATGACATAAGATCATTTGAGAAAAAGAAAACTTGGAAAAGGCTACAGACATAATCCACCAATGAGCTGAATTAAGGATTCAGCAGAGCAACATGGCGTAGTTAAATCACACAACCCCTAAAGAAGTCCCAGACTTTCATTCAGATAGACCGAGCATGCAACTAAGTAGGACATTTATCATAAGCTAGTGCAACTCTGGACATATGGAACAGGCATGTGGTCATATGACAAATTAAAAGACAAATTAAATATCACTACCCTAAATGTTATATTGACATATGATGCAACAACTAAGACCAGAATTAGAGAAGTACCTAGATTGTGCTGCAATAAAGACTGACGTGGATGTTCCCTCTTGTCAAATATTAGGTGGAACTTTTTTGCTTTGCAGCAATCTGCCAACTCAAGAAGGTCAAAGGACAACAACTCACTACTCCCATACAATGTCAGAAGCTCGCAAATTCTAGCGTAGTCCATGCATGGTAAATCTTTAGTCAATTCTTCGCTGACTAAGGAGAGACAGCGCAGTGATTGGACCCCCAACCTATTTGCCAGGTCATTACTGATACTTGGATGTACAAAGTGTCTCCCAACAAGGGTGTTCTCCAACCATGGTGCATCATTATAAACAAGATCTGCAGCAGGAGTTAGAATACCAAAAGAATCTGGAATTAATAGTGGGGCAGTAGAAGCGTCAAATGGCCTGTCAGAGTAACAGTCTGCAACAGCTTCTAGGACACGATTGACAAAACTCAATTGATCAGATAACAGTGTGGACCCTTTCACAGCCTTCTGCAAGTGTTGTAGCACATGCAGATAGTCAGGAACATCAAAACTGTGTCTAACACCTAATGCCAAAAGCAAATCTCTGAACTCCGATAACTCTGAAGGTACCACGTACAAATAAGGACTAAATTTAACAGGCGAATCAAATGCGAGAGAATTTGGGGATACAAAATCATCTCCAATCCAAACCCACGAAACACCATTCAATGCAGATTTTAGAACCAGAAAATCATCAGTACTAAGGAATTCCTGTAGTCTTTTATAAAGTGGAGAAAGTTCCTTCTGAAGTGCAGCTTCAAAATCTGGTGCCTCTGTGGAATGTAACTTGAGTTGGGTATAGGACTTGGAAAGGCCAATTAATTGCGTGGATAAAACATCCACAGATGGGAGATCCATCCAACCCAGTTTACTCTGTAAGTACAAAGAGCGGCATTCGCCATCTAGTATGTTCATCTGAGATGAAACCAACCACATCTGTGATTTAGGTCTCACATTAACTGGAGCTGCCACTGATTGACTTGACCCTAACCATGGAAGTCCTTGCATAGGTGGAGAATCAGCATAAACAGGACACCACGGTATGGCTTTTAGTTCTGACCAAAATTCTTCTCCTGGACTGTCACCAATCAAGTTTCCTACAAATGAGTCAATGTCCAGCCCCTCTGCAAAGCAATTCTCAGATTTCCATGGACAGGACTTTCCTATTTCATCATCAGCAGAACTGCTGTTCTGACATTCAATGCCACTTCTAAGTTCATTACCACAGTTGTGCTGGTCTTCATGCGTTGAGAGCTTGAACGCTATTGCATCTAAACAAACAAGTAACCTCCTCCCATAATTGACTGTTTCCAAGTCTTTCAAGTCATACAACATGGAAACAGACCTAGCACAATCAAGCAAACCGGTAAAACCCAAGCTTTGTCGAAGTCCAAGGCTAACTAGGGTCTCCAGAGTTTCAGGATCTGAGAATTTCTCTGAAGGAAAGAAAACGTCCCTCTGCAGCACCTCCTGTAGCTTAGTAATGCGAGGATCATATAGCCTGCCACAAGCAATGTACGTACTTACTTTCTCATCTGTACATAATTTCTGAAAGAGGAAAAAGTTTAAATTCTGAAGGTTGACTTGCTAATGTGTTTTAGCAAGCAGGGTAGTAAACTTTCCATCTCAGTAGCTCTAACTGAGATCCTTTCACGGGTACTTTTTAAGTTTTTTACTCATTCATTTTGTGCACTGCAGTTTTGTCTATGGGCCACAAGAAAAGTTACAAGATGTCATGCTTTGACTTTTCATAGAGAACTCTCATTTTGGGCATCCTGAACTAGAAAGACTGACAAAATGGGATGGAGAGAGTAGTTAATGTAAGGGTAAAATGATCAATGCCAACTTGCCAAGGCTATTTTGAAACATCAAACATCATAATTGACACTAAACGCACTGATCTCATGCGGCTTCACCAGAGTATTAGTTGAGATGTAGTTACAAAACACAAATATGGAGGAACTGTAGTTGATAGCACAAAGAGTCTGCCTCCGCTGGGGGGGGGGGGGGGGGGGGGGGGGGGCGGCGCGCGGGTGGGGGTTGTGGGTGTTGCTATGACTGCACCAAAGGAAGTAAATAGCTACTAGCTGTATTTAGTTCAACTTAGTTCACCTGCATGACCATATGCACTTGCATTACTACTGGCAAATGACGGCATGATGCGAGATAACAAAAAGTGAAGTTCAAGTAACAGATTCAACATAATTCATAAGGCACTGATTCAAACTCGTTATCAGCTAAGCAGAAAAGGCAACCAATAAAAGAAGCAGAAAAATGTTGGATGTATGGTAACCTTAGCAGCATATTCTATACTTCAACAAAGCCTTTTCCCAACTACTAGGGGTCCTACAAACACTAAAACAATATAAATTCCAGGCACCGGTCACATTTTTCAAGTTCACAAATTTCAAGGACCATAGGATCGCGTGCCTTCTAATCTTTACCCCAAAGCATTCTCATCTGAAAATAAGTCATTTTATGAAAAAGCCAATCCAACTTATAGATCAGAAGAAATGAACACATACCTGGATGGCTCCTTCCAGGATCCATTGCGTGCCAACACAAAAGCGGTACTGGAAACTGCTGTTCTGAGAGAGTTATCTTCTGCAGTCAAAAGCTTAACATCCTCTAGAATGTCCGAGAGAGCGTCCTGATGCGACATAAATTCAGGCATGCGATTGAGTACATAATCCTTATAAAATTCTGCCCTCGAAAGTTCTCTAATCTCCAACATATCTCTCAGAATGGTTTTTTCTTTATCCGATTCTGTACGTATAAAGTTATCATCTAAAAGATCCTCACGCACATCATTTGGTTTAAGCCATTTCATAGGTCTACTCAAACAAACTAATTTTCTACTCCTGAAGGACTCAAAAATGGGAAGCTGTTTGATGACATCAATATGCCTTGCATCCATTGACTCTTCACTGAACCACTTGGACTGGAGAATAAAACTCCGAAGTTCATGCATCTCACCTTCGGATGCATCTCTGAAGAGACCCTCAAAGTTCTCTGAACGACCAGCAACTGAGAGTAGGGCATTTAATAGGCCAGTAGCAGTTGGAGGCTGCACATAACTTCTCAATTGGGTATGTTCAATCGCAAGGTCACTCCTCAAGATTAGGCAACCTACTCTGAGCAACAGAGAAGACATGTTCTCACTCCAGCCATCATCTTCAATAACATTTGAATTCTTAACAAGCTGTCGAAGATAGTCCTTTCCAACAGGCAAAATAGGCCACTTAGAAAATACTGACAGATCATCGCAAGAAGATTTTAGGTAACCCCATAGTAATCTCATCCATTCCAAACTAGGCTGGCCTTCAACACCAGGGGCCCAAGTAACCTGTTTAGCATGCTGCCACTCGAGCGGAAGTAAACTCGGAAGAAGCTTTTCAAGCAAATCACATGTCAAAAAAGAAACATTGAAATTCTCACTTCGTGCTAGATCACATAGCTTCCCGTGAAGAACATCAGAGATTTCAAAGTCTACAAGTTTATGAGGGACTGAATCCTTGAGAAGACCGTGCTCATCTCCTTGAGCAACATATATTCTTTCACCTGCCCCTCGTTTCTCGAACGACGTGAATGAACCATTAGAAAGAGGTACCAAAGGTAAACCATACAAAGTATCACACTGAAAAGGAACTCTTACATCGAGTAAGCAATACTCAAGGGTCAAGATCATTGAATTCCTGTCCCTAAATCCACGCTTCCGCCGAATCAACAATGTTTGCAGTAATTGAGGTGTAAGGTAATGCAACGACGGACAGAACTCCATAAATATCTCCACAAGCGGCTTAGAAACAGTCACTACTGGTAAACCAGCATCAGATAATGCCTCAACAAGCTCATCAGTCTTATGAAAAGTGAAATCAGGAAAAATAGCTTGTTTCGTTGAGATCCATTGGCCCCCTCTGGCTTTTGTATACAACACACGAAGTCCAAAGTCAGTGATGAACAGGTAAAGTTTCCGCACCATTGATACCCAAGGTTCTAATCCTACTGTCGTAGGCCACAGCGAAAAGAACAAATTGCATGGACCAATTTCTGATGCAACTTTCTCAAGCAAGTGACCATAAGCCGGGGCAAGAACATCTTCAAGAAGGTATATATTCCAGTCTGAGCGTTTTTTCCCACCCCCTGCCATGTCATTGCCGAACCAAATATCCCTCCGGTTTGATGACAATTCAAAATATGCATTAATATGCACCGGAAGACCAGTGTTTATAGGAAGTGGTAAAAAGCAAAAGGCACGACCGTCAAAATTCTTTCTGTCTTGAATGGAAGCGATGGGAACTTGAAGTACATCAGGAACAAGGATGCAAGGTTCCTCTGTGTTTGCTATATCACTGAATTCTGTATCCACCTTCGCAGAGTGTAAATATGAAGCAACGCAAGCCCAAGGGATAAATTTGTGAGACTTGTTATTAAATTTTTCTGGGTTTTCCTTAAGAAACCCACTTCCTAGAAATTCACTAGTTATCCACAGGTGTGACTTTTCACCACCAGCTAAACTTTGCTCTCTCACCACAACCTTTTGTGTTTGCCATGGCAAAACTGTATCCACAGATTTGCTCAGTTTATTAAGGAACTGGTCCTTGTCCACTCCATCTTGTTGATTTCCATGCATAAAGCTAAACAAATTACTACTGGCTTCAGCTTCAGGATCACGAACACAATGCTTGTGGACGCGATGTACAAGTTGCATTTCATTGCTACCTCCTTTGACAAAAATGGAGATGGTTTTCACATTGCGGAGAAATAGGAGTGTTTCAGAAACCACCTCAGAAAAAGAAGAAAAGAGTGAGAAGACATCATCAGATGAATAACCTTCTTTCTTTATTTGGCTCCGGGAAGCAACAGCTCCACTCCTGAGGGGAAACCGGAATAGCGTTCCAGGAAATGGATGCAGCAAGTCGCAGCCAAAATGCAGGAAAGGTGAAAATTGATCAGGAAATTGTTCCAAAATCCTTCTGCCAACAAACTGAATCCGGAGACCAGGGTGAGATGGAGAGATCCCAGGCAAGTTACAAGCATGAGGATCAAACATGACAATGTTTTCCCCAGAAACAAATGTGGGGATGTCTGTAAAGTGATAGACACTATTAAACCCTAGCCCAAACCTTCCAATTGCAAAGGGTTTTTCTAATTTACTTTCCTGACCAATACGCGAGATCGCATATAAATCTTGGGGGCTGAAAATAGAGTCATTGAAACAGTACAAAGCGGGACCCTGCCAATCTGCCATTTCAGGAGAAAGAAGTGATGACGTCCCATACTGTGTCTTATCCAAAAGAAATGTCACTTCAGAAGCTCGCGCATCTTCAGCATTCTGAACAAGCTCAAAGAGAATACCAGGTCCATCCGCGTACATTTCAAGTATGTGTTTCAATCTAGTTGTCAAGGCTTCATGCTGTCCAAATGCTTCCGCTCCACCAGATAAACTTAAATTCATGGAATCAGCGCTTTCAGCGAGTAACGTCCTCCGAAGTGAACGAACACCGAGCTTCTCAGCCACATCATTGGATATGTTCCCATGCACAAACCTTTGAACAGTTCTTTTTGCAGTTAAGGCCAGGGTTGATGCATTTCCAAACGAGTTATTAGGCTCTTCCGAGCCAAGCAACCAGGGAGCATCATTATAAACTAAATCAGTGGCAATAATAAGTCTACCTGACACGTCAGGTAAATAAATCTTAATTTCTGCTTCATTAGACCGGACATCAACCAGATGTTGTGCAATCAATATCGCAGCCCTGATTTCCTGCGCAACAAGGGGTGTGGAGCCTTTCCTCATAGCCATTCTGCATAATATATTGGCGTAATCACTGGGTTTCAAGAATTCCTGAATTCCAAGCTCCAGAAATAAATCCTTAAAAACAGCTATATCAACAGGTATAACACGTACGTAAGGAGCCAAATGAAGAGGACCATTAAGGACGACCTCTTCCGAGGTTGCAAACCCATCCCCCACCCAAATCCATCGACACCCTTCAAGAACAGCTTTAACAACATCCATCTCATCGGACCCCACCATGCCCAGAAGTATGGTGTATATCCTTGGCATTGCTAAGGCCAACTCCTGCCGCAGTAACTGATCAGTCACGATCTCACTGTTCTTCCCAAGCTCAAGAAGTTGACCAGCAATTACACTACCCCCAGGTGGAGAAGACCACCCCAGCTGCTGTGATAAGGCCGTGGATGAACATTCCCCATCAAGTATCCGCATGCTCGCTGAAGCGAGCCACAAATCTCTATAAAGCCTTACGAGCTTAGGAGGCGCAACCATCGATGAAACAGCGGGCCAGGGTAAAGATTGATAAGGGGAAGAAACAAGGACAGGGCACCAGCAAATCATCCGGAGATCATTCCAGAATTTTTCCATGTCCGATTTTAAGTTGCCAGGCCTGAATGCAGTTGCTGCTCGCGACACCATTCTATTCAGTGTTCCGTGATCTTCATTTGGTAGATTTGTTACCCACTTCAATGTGTTTACTTCTAGGTAGGAAAGAAGAACTTTTCCTCTCAAGTATGCCCTCTGTTGATCCTCATGCATTAACTGCTCCACCTGTCGAGCACTTTTTATGACAGTTTCAGGAGAGACAGCAGTCCCGAGTCCCAAACTTTGTAGCATGTCCAAAATGCCTGATTCTTGGAAAACGCCACAAGGAAAACTATCAGAATCGTCTAATAGAGCATATAATTCTTCATTACGAGGATCGTATAGTACAGCAGGAGACTTCAAAGAACCATTAGACGTTGAGACAAATTCCAAACTTCTCAGACAATCTCTGAATGATGCATCCTCAATACATAATTGTGGGAGCTCCTTCAGAAGAGAAAGCATGATGCTGTCACGAACCTCAGGACGCAACTCCTTAACTTTGTGTAAAACATGCTGCTTATAGAAACTCGCCTTCCTCATTGGCTCAATTCCATAATATCTGTTTAAGACCTCTTCTTCGATACTTGACGAACTATAGATAAATTCAGCACCAAGAAAGCACTCAGGAACATCCCTTGGTGGTAAGTATTTGGGAGGGTTTTCCAAATCTGAAAACTGTAGGGTGTGAGGAGATTCTCCAACATAGACCCTATAAATAGGCAGCCTCTTGCAATTCCATATGTTAGAATCAGACAAATGGCTTCCAATATACCATTTCGGATCTAGGAGAAATTGACGAAGCTCATCCCTCTCTTCTGCTTTAACAGTACGAAATGCTTGTGTGATGCTATTATCTGAAGAGACAACATCAAAGATTGATTCCAAAACACCAGAAGCATCAGAATCACTCACGTAATGAGATAAATCCGGATGTTCAACGCCGTAACTATTGCTTAGAATCTTACACCCAAGTTTACCAAGACTGTCTCGCATCGTTTCAGACGACTTCTCCGCATTCAACAGTTTTGATTGCAAAGAAGGTCTGTGAAGATGCCCAGAAAGAGATGGAAAGATAGGCCAATCACCAAACAAAGACAACTTGTCACACCCATCTCGAAGATACTGCCAATAAAGTACAAACCACGATGAAGTTGGATGGTTAATATTAGATTTCGGGTCCCAAATTACTTTATTGTTGTATTTCCAATCAGCAGGTACAAATTTAGAGAAAAAATGCAGGAAATAATTAACATTGAAGACAATAAGGTTTGCCTTTGAGGACTCTGCAATAGATAATAGCCTGCCAAATAGGGTTGGAGGGATGTCGCGATCAATAATCCTATCTGAGATTTGTTGAATAAGCTTATATTCCATATCATTGCAGATAAAGTAAGAAACCCCTTTGGATACCTCAGACAACAACCCAAAGTCACCACTTGCCAAGGGGAGCAAAGGCAGGTTATATGCATGTCTTCTAACATCATCATCAAGCAGGTCTTCAAGACAATATTCCAACAACACAAGCTTGTATGATCTGCTTAGTGTGGTTAAACTTCTGCATTCCCTAAGATAATGTCGTACTGAATCAGGAGTAACCACTTTCTGCTGTAAACTACATGCGCATTTCAGAAGCATATCAAGCAAATCTTTGCGCAAATGAACTACAGGCATTCCAAGCTGTACAAGAGCTACCCCAACTTCCTTACTTCCAGAGAATTCCTCATCATGAAGAAAAGCCTCCAATGGTGAAACCCATTTCCCTCCTTCAAGTTCTGAATACAAAACAGGAACATTACCAATGTTCTGGTAAATATGCTCAACACAAATACTCCATGGCTCTTCAAAGGAGCCACTGGGCCACAAAGCATAATAGGATTCTGTTAGACCTAGTAACTTTTGCACTCCAAGCAACAATTGTGTGAAAGTAGGGGCCACCACGTCCTCTAAAAGAAGCCTGTTCCAGAGAGAACGAATTCTCCCACTTCTGTCCATGTCGGCACCATACCAAATGCCGCGACGGTTAGACGAAACCTCAAAGTACCCATTAACTTGGACAGCCATTCCAGTTCTAACAGGTAAAGGAAGAAAGCAAAATGCTCGTCCAATCTTAAGAATGTCATCCTGTTCAGCAGCACAATAAAACAAAATAAGAATCTGATATGATATGATAAGCAACCAAGGGAACTTTTAGAGAAGAAAGGTCGGTAATTTCCATAAAACTAGAAGCAGCATATACAGAATCTTAGTTTAAAGTTAGTTGGATGCACAAATGTGCCCTACCAGTCCATGTCATCCTGTGTACGATCATGAAACCACTGCCCTAGCTACACCCAATTGACCACTTGCATTAAAGCTCCAGATGGCACTTCCACCGTCAGCTACTTAACTCCTAAATCACTAAAGATAGTGCAATCACCTACCGGTGTAGGAAAGTCGTAGATGTCAATATGAAACTGCATCACCTAGTAGTCTCATGACTGGTTACTTATTTAGCACCAAAATAAGAATAATACATCGTGGCACTCATTATGATTATTTTCCTTCCAAGAATCCCTACTTATCAGATAATTTAATTGAAAACATAAAGAAGGAAACAAACAGCAGATTCCAGATCCGCAAAACAGATCTGACAGAAGCCTCAGCCAAGATGAGAATATGGAGAGGCGACAGAGGAACTTCCAGTCTTCTCAGTTCCGCCTTGGGATTTCTCCTAAACTTTGGATGGAACCACTCCCACTCTATGGTTGCATTATAAAATGGCTTTGTTTGAGTGATAAAATTCAATTATGCTCCTCTATGAATTAGTCACAGATGCACCAGATTGATAAGTAATTCTAAGCTGGTACCACACATATTATCCTATTTCCATCATTTTCCACGATAATTTACATAAACAAAATGGGAGCATTAACGCGTTTAAGTGTATTTCTGCTCTGTTTAGAGGGCATATGTATTGGACATCAAAACTCCAAAAAACAATGCAGTTATCTCATTTTGAAAAAAAAGAAATGTAACACAGTTCATGGCATTGCACAACAGCACTCAAATGCTGAACAGATACGCGCCAGTGCCCCAGCAAATATCAACATCATAAATATTAAAATATATACATATATAAGCAAAGAGTATCTACCAGCTATATGCCTAAGACATCAAGTTCGAAATATTAGTCACATAGAAAGTGCATCAGTAACCAGTTTATCACATTCTAATGTTGTGCAACAGCTATATATGCACGACTCACATGCACTCACGCAAGCATTAAAGTATTCAAGATTACATTGGACGAATCGTCTGAGATGCACGCAGCAACTGAAGCCCAAGGTAACAGATGAATATCATAATTTTTGGATGCAGCAGCTGCAAAAGAACCAATCCTACTGGTAGCTGATGCCATTGTTTGCACTATATAGAAAGTATCTGTCCTCTTCTGAGAATGAGAGTCAACAACTGCCTCACTCAAGAAGTCCAATGAAAAGGCATCCATCACAGAATCAGCTGAATCTATTGACCTGGACAATCTAAGAAGTGCCTGGCGATGCCAAACTGTGTCATCATTCGCAGAGTTAACGGAGCATGAATAGACCTTCCTTGGCTCAGGAATTCCAATATCCCATATATACATTTCAATAGAGAGTACATTCTTAAGAAAAAGTAGTGTGAAAACTCCTTCCTCGTACAGCTGAACAAACATGGAAGAAATGTCTTCTTCCAAGTACACTTGCTTTGAGAGCTTACTATTAGATGCCTGATCTGCATTCCTCAAAGGAAAACGGAATAAGGTACCAGCGAATGGAATTTTCATGTCACAACCAAAAGCACGATACGGAAGAAACTGGTCTTTATACAATGAGAGAGCTGAAGAAGTAACAAACTCTATCCGCTTTCCAGGATTTGCTATAGAGACATTCGGAAGGTAAATACCCTGAGGATCAAAAATTACCACATATTTACCACTTACAAAAGAGGGCAAGTCAGTTAGATGGTACACCGAGTTGAAGCCAACCCTGAGAAAGAAAGCAACAAAACACCATCAAAGATGGAAGATACACATAAAATAAAAAGAGAATAAAATACAAAGCAATGGAAGTACACATCCATGGCCAGACAGCAAGTACATAGCAAGCCACATCTAAGAAACCTAAAGTTGCATTCTGTAAAATGTTCAAAAGTCAGCCAGTGGCAAACACGCAAGGGATCCTATGGCATAAAAATAATCCAACAAAAAAGGATCAGGAACATAGACCCATAAAAGCGAAACCATTCACTTGTAAGTTTCTTGCCTAACTCCAAACTCTGTATTCTATAAAGTTGTTTTCTTTCCTATTGGAACAGTGCCCCCTTGAGGTAAGTAGCACATTCTCAGCAAATCTACATGCTTTGTCGAACCCCTCCAAAGAACTGTGGCCACATGTCCGGAAGCTTCAGTCTTGATGAAAACTACATGACGAAGTGGAGGCTCTTCATTTCTCACTGTCGTATAGAGCACTATGGAATTGCACACCCAGAAGAAGGCAGACCGCACCAACATTTAAACAATAATGACCAAGTGTTGCTTCTCATGAGACGAAAAACAAGAGCCTAGAACTTCTGACAAAAACTGGACCACCTTCCAATGCTAGAACCCTATCCCACTATGTACCACTTGTGCATGCTTGTGCTCTAAGAATCCAAGCCCAATACAAGAAATAACTGGGAATTTTGTTGACATAGCCATTTCCAAGAAGCCCTAAGAGGGAAATGGTAATTGTTGCTTCTTTGGTTACTGGGGGAAAAATTTTAATTTTTAACACAGTGAAATTCTGAGAAACGAAACCAGCTAAAACATAATCCACAAAGACGGGTTTTTTTTCCCCTGTATAAGTACGAAGACAGAAAAAAATTAGCTAAATTAAACATCACTCCTCAGGTTTTCAAAGGTTGAAATCAAACATTAAAAATAGGTTCAAACAACACTAATCTAAGCCCAATATTCCTTTGGCTAATTCAGTTTTCCTGTTTCCAGTTCATCTCCTTCCCTGCCTTTTCTCGTCACCCAAATTGATCATAACCAACAACTCAAACAGTAGTGTAAGTAACAATAGCTCGCTGAACAAGAGATAGAAAGGTGGAGAGGGGATTAGGCGGAGTTGAAAGAGCTGCTCAAAAGCTTGACAAACAAGCCCTCACTCTTTTTTTAGTAACCACAGGAAGAAAGCGGGAGAAAGGTGCAATTTGCCAATAAAGAAGGTTGAGGTTACATCCTGATGGCACGGTTGAGGGAGTTCACACTGGGAAACAAGGAAAAGGATTAGATAGAGACAGGATTGCATGGATGATAAGTATATTCAACTCGGCATCTGCTGCCCTTACTGATATTGATGTGGACGCCAAAAAATAAAAAATGGCTGGATGAGGATATATTTTGTTAGTTGCCAAGACTCTAATCAAGAGCTGCCCGGTTCGTACCAGGATTGATAGATCAAGGATCATCCATAGTAGTTTGGTAGTTAAAGGGTCAATATTAATTTAGTGCTTGCATTAATATTCATCTAGATGCATTAAACACAGGCTTAATTTCAAAAACACCCCCTTAACTATCACGTTTTGTCAACATCACCCCCTCAACTTAAAAACTCATCAACATGACCCCCTCAACTATCAAAATCAAGCAATATCACCCCCTCCATCCAATCCGTAAAAAATTTGAACGGAAACAAGTGAAAAGACTAACATACCCTTGTTATGTTAAATCCTCTCCTCTCTTTTCCCATCTCATTTTTCCTTCTCCTTTCTTCTCCGTTCTCTTCTTGGCATCAATCACAACCCGCCGTCGCCACCACGGAGCGGCAGTGCTGCAACATGCAGCCGTTGCTGTTGTTCCTACTCCCCATCTCTTTCTCCTCTCCCTCCACCACCACCAACCTAACACCTAACCACCATCACCACCATATCACCATCACACTCGAACCACCACCCCCATCGTAAATCACTCCACCGCACACATCCCATGCCACCACTGCAGATCCGCACCTCATTGCCGCCGCTACAACCCAAAGCCGCCACCGGACACAGCTTCGAGCAGTCTCCTAACAATAACATCCCCGGATCTCTCACTCTTCTACCGTAATCTCCTTCACCTCCCCCACACCCGCAGTTCTCTCTCTCTCTCTCTCTCTCTCTCTCTCTCTCTCTCTCGCATGGATTTGAATAGAGAAATGAATAGTTATAAATGGGTACATGGGAATTTTATGGGCAGCCCACTAAACATTTAGGGCACCCATGTACTTTCTTTTACACCACCCCTTAAATGGTAAAACTTGTTTGCAGGGTGGGGGCCTGAATGATCACATTCATCACTGAGCAAGATGAGTTCATCGACCAAATTCGAGAACCACTCCAGTTCGTATATTGGTTTTCTATACATGAGCAAGATGGATATTGGGCTGCCTATCCTGGCGTGGTTCTTGGTGTTGATACCGAGCAAGAACGGGTCGCCGGCGACGGAGGATAGGATGGTGGTGATTAAGGCGGTGGGAGGTGGGGCGGAGGTGATTGGGTACGTGGGGATGGGAGGAGATGACAAGAAATTTGGGTGGGAGTGGGGGAGGGGGGAATGATTTGGGGGAGAAAGGTGAAAGGGCATTTAAGCTTAAGAAATTCATTTTCTGTTAAACTTATCCATTTTCCGTCCAAAATGTTAATATTTGTTGACGGATTTGGACGGAGGGGGTCATGTTGCTTGATTTTGATAGTTAAGGGGGTCATGTTAATGAGTTTTTTAGTTAAGGGGGTGATGATGACAAAACGTGATAGTTGAGGGGGTGTTTTTGAAATTAAGCGCCTGAAACACATGTTAGTAGGTTCAATGTATACATTTATATCTAGGTTCATTCACACATCTTTTTGAATGTATTCATTAATTAGGTTCATTTCATTTAGAGTTCTAGGAATTCGAAGAGTCTTTCCCATGGATTATAAATTGAGATGTAATCTTTCTTTTGGAACAGAGTTGATTAATGAATTGAGTTTTACAAGGCTGAGGCCATTGCAATTGGGGTTTGGACTGCGGTCCTTCCTTGCAGAAAACGCCTAACCCTTGCAAGGGTGAAACACCTCTCTATCTTTCTTTCTTTCTATTTCTTCTTTGCGCACACTCTTCTCCTTCTCCTTCTTCCTTTCTTCTTCTAAGCACACTTATTCAAATAATATTCTTATTTCCCCACCCAAAAGCACCACGGTTCTTATTGTAGGCGACAATATTCTGAGTGTTCTAAAACCGTCCTACATTAGCTATCTTTATTCAGATTCAGATTGGAGTAAAGAATTCTCTAAAATCCTCTTCACTCTTATGGCCAAACTCCTATTGAAATAAGTTCACCTATATTGTATTCAATTTTATGGCGACTTCCTTTAACCAAAATTTTCAAGTCACTTTGTTGTGGCTTTCAAATTCAAAACCCTGTCATTAACGAAAAATAAGTCAAATCTGGGTTTAACCAAACGAATAAAGCCTTTGTAAAATCCATGTAATTCAAGCATAAATTCATTCCACACAAGTCCCCAAGACAAGGCACCTATATGTGCAACTTGCATATTTAAGTCTACTACTCATTATGAACACATACTTTTTAGTTACCTACACGATGTGAGATTTGAGTGTGGAGCATCTCAACCAAGATAATCGCTCCACCTTTTATCCTATGTCTCCAGGATTGCATGATTATTACGCTATTAGCATCATTGCATTGCTCGAGTGTCCGGCTAAAACATAACCTACTCGGTGAAGTTCTTAGGTATGATGCTTCAACTCAAATTTTTACCTCAATTACATAAATACATAGGGCCTTTTTCCAGGAAACATAAGCGCACTTATAAAACCTTATTTGCTCATAAAAGGCTGACCAAAGAGGTTTTGTATCGATTTTGAATTGTCCCCAATTTTCATTTTTTGGCTTATTTGACCCACGCAAGTGAGATTGTTAGATTAATGAATTAGTTCGTTGTAAGGAGTTTCATTATTTATCCTTAGTATGTAAATAGTTAATTAGTTAGGACCTCATTGTAATTGTTGTATCTTGCGTTGTATATATACCCAGTTTAATGAAAGTTACCCTAATTTTGGGTTTTCCACAAATCGATACTGTCGTCTCTCAACTTTACATGGTATCAAAGCAGAGATCCTAACCCTAACGTGGGATTTCCCTGGCACCAATCTTGAATAGTGCTACGTGAACAGTAGCCGATGAACAGTGTCGTGTGAACAGTAACCGATGAACAGTAGCATTCTGTTATATCAACCAATTTCAACCCTATTTGCCACTCAGATTTGAAACCTAGGGTTCATCGATAGTCTTCTGGCCCTCTTCGGACCTCTGACCACTGCTTTCCATCGTCGCCTTCCCTCACCGGAGCTCGCCAGAGTTTTCCAAGTCGTTTCACGTTCAGGTCAGGTACTTTCAGGCTTCCGCTGCTGCTATTTGAGTTCGACTGAGTTAGTTTGAGTTGACCCAGTGAGTTTGGGCACCTTTTCTGCAATTTCTGGGTTGCTCTTCTCTTGTTTGCTGCTGGTTGTAGTGTTTTGGGCATGTAGTTGCACTGTAATTTGTGTTTTATGGTTCTGTTTCTTTGTTGATTCAGAGCATATATCGCTTGCTAGTGGTTGGTTTTTTCAGTTTTTGAGAGATTATTTTTTAGCCTAGTGAGTTTGGCTCCTAGATTGTTCTTGCGGGATTTTTTAGTAGATTGTTACTACTATCTCTGGTTATTGGTGGTTGATTGTCCGCGGATTGTTGAAGTTTGGGGCCCCAATTGATTGGGTACTGCCTATTTTGAGTTGATTCCCTTGATTGGAGTTGTTTTTGGGAATTTTTATTGTCTGGTACTTGTTCACTACCTTCTGTTGATATGGCGGGTAATCCCAACCATGTTCTAACTGGCCCTCTTTCTCAGGAGGAGATACAAGCTCTCAGGCGCCTACTGGCCAAGCTTGATACTCCATCTACTATAGCTCCTACCTCCACTGCAGCTTTCTCTACAAGTATTCGAGCTAATGCATCCTATTTTCCGTGGATCATAGATTTTGGTGCCACAGATCATTTGACAAGTTGTTCTTCATTTTTCGACTCCTACTCTACATGTTCTGGTAAGGATAAGGTTCGAGTGGCAGATGGATCCCTATCTGGTGTTATTTCAGGGAAAGGTTCCATTCGCTGCTCTCCAACCCTTCCTCTTTCTTCAGTTCTTCATGTGCCAAATTTTCCTACTAATCTTCTCTCCGTTAGTAGTCTTACACAATCCTTAAATTGCTCAATGACCTTTTTTCCTATACATTGTGTCTTTCAGAAACCGGGAACAAGGAAGGTGATTGGCAGTGGTAGATCATGTGATGGCCTTTATTATTTGAAGTCTGCTCCTCGTCCGTCTCCTTCACCCATGCCAAGTGGTCTAGCTCTACAGGTAGATACGAGTCCAAGTCTCTCTATGTTACATCAGTGGCACCGTAGAATGGGTCATCCATCTTATGGGATTTTAGAAAAACTTTTTCCGAGTCTAACTAGATATTGTCCTCGAAGTCAGTTTTTTTGTGAAGCCTGTGAGCTTGGAAAATATAAGCGTTCTTTTTATGCACCTATTAACAAAAGAAGTGAGTCCCCATTTATGATTATTCACACTGATGTCTGGGGGGCCTCTCCTGTTATTTCTCTTAAGGGTATCGTTGGTTTGTCACTTTTATCGACTGTTATTCTCGTGCTACTTGGGTGTTTTTACCTAAATCAAAGAGTGAAGTTTTTTCTTGTTTTCGATAATTTCATGTGATGGTGAGTACTCAGTTTGATGCAAAAATTAAAATTCTCCGTAGTGATAATGGCACTGAGTATATTGATAAGGGTTTTAGGGCTTTTCTTGATGAGTGTGGTATTCTGTTTCAGACGACTTGTGTTGACACTCCATAACAAAATGGAGTTGCTGAACGCAAGAATCGTCATTTGACTGAGGTTGCTCGGTCTCTTTTGTTTACCATGAATGTTCCAAAATTCTTATGGGGAGAAGCCATTTTAACGGCCGGTTATCTTATCAATCGTATGCCATCCAGTGTTCTCAACTTCAGGACTCCCATAGAGTGTCTTCCTAGCAGTTATCATGCTATCACTCTTCCCCCGAGAGTTTTTGGTTGTGTGTGCTTTGTCCATGCACCCCACCCCCTCCGGGGGTAAGTTGGGTCATAAAGCCTATAAATGTATTTTTGTTGGATACTCTCCTACCCAGAAGGGCTACAAGTGTTATGATTCACATTCTAGAAAGTTTTTAGTCACCATGGATGTCACTTTTTAGGAAAGAGAGTCTTTTTAGTCCCTCTCCAAGTCATCTCTTCAGGGGGAGTCTAATCAGGAGGAAGAGATGTTTACTATATATAATCATGGTGAGGGGAAGCACCTATTTTCTAATCATGTTGAGGGAGAGAAAGAAACAGTTTCTGCTGAAGAGGCAACACATGGCATGGGCGATGACACCGATGGACTTCCAGCATGGTTGCAAGGTAACTTAAAGACCTATGCTAGACAGAAAGATGGGAAGTCCTCCCATGTGATACCACTTTGTCAATCACCGTTGCCTACTCCAGTTCCAAACTCCTCAACTGACTCATCTGGTAATGATTCTCCTCTCTCAGCTGACTTATTTAGTAGTGATTCTTCTCTTATTGAACTTCCTGTTATTGATGACCGTCCTATTGCTATTCGAAAAGAAAAAAGACCATGTACTCTACATCCCATCTCCCAATTTGTGTCTTATGATCGTTTATCTCCTTCATATTATGCATTTGTTTCGTCTCTTTCCTCTATATCTATTCCACAAAAATGGAAGGATGGGTTTGTCATACCCGAATGGAAAAGAGCTATGGTAAAGGAGATGAAAGCTTTGAAAAAAAATGGCACTTGGGAGCTAGTACCACTTCCTGGAGGAAAGAAATCAGTGGGATGTAAGTGGGTATTTACTGTTAAACAGAATGCGATGGTACAGTTGACAGATACAAAGCTAGATTGGTCGCCAGAGGGTTCACTCAAACCTACGGTATTGGCTATGAGGAGACATTTGCTCCAGTAGCAAAGATGAATTCTGTGCGAGCTCTACTTTCTTGTGCAGCTAACCTGAATTGGTCACTTCAACAGTTTGATGTAAAAAATGCATTCCTCCACGGTGATCTGGATGAGGAAGTGTATATGGATAGTCCACCAGGTTTTTCTTTCGCTGCAAGTGAGGGAAAGGTGTGCAAATTGAAGAAGGCACTGTATGGCTTGAAGCAGTCACCTAGGGCTTGGTTTGGCAGATTCTCAAAGGCCATGCTGAGTTTCGGCTACAAACAAAGCCATGCTGACCATACTCTATTCAATAAGAGGAGTGATGGTAAGATTGCTGTACTTATTGTTTATGTTGATGATATGATAATGACAGGTGACGATGTGAATAAAATTCATAATTTGAAGTCTCAACTTGCCCAAGAATTCGAGATTAAGGACTTGGGAGCGATGAGATACTTCCTTGGAATGGAAGTGGCAAGATCTGATAGAGGTATTTTTATCTCTCAACGAAAATATATTCTTGATCTTTTGGAAGAAACAGGCATGTTGGGTTGTAAACCTGCAGATTCTCCTATTGAGACAAATCATCACTTGAATGGAGATATGGGCGAACGTACTAATAAGGAGAGGTATCAGCGACTTGTTGGGCGACTAATATATTTAGCTCACACCCGGCCGGATATTACCTATGCAGTGGGTGTACTTAGCCAGTTTATGCACGATCCTCGTATTTCACACCTAGATGCAGTTTATCGTATTTTGAGGTATCTCAAATCAGCTCTAGGAAGAGGAATTATGTTCTCTAATCATGGTCATTTGCGATTGGAGGCTTTTACTGATGCTGACTGGGCTGGTTCTGTGGATGATAGACGCTCTACCTCTGGTTATTGTACCTTTATTGGAGGGAATTTGGTTACTTGGCGAAGTAAAAAGCAATCAGTGGTTGCTAGATCTAGCGCAGAGGCAGAGTATAGAGCCATGGCTCATGGTGTTTGTGAGCTCTTGTGGCTCCAAACCTTGTTACGTGATTTGGGTTTCATTGACAGTGGTCCTATGAAACTCTACAGTGATAATAAGGCTGCTATAAATTGCTCATAATCCTGTTCAACATGATAGAACGAAGCATATTGAGATTGATAGGCACTTCATCAAGGAGAAACTGAGCAAGGGTTCGATATGTATGCCTTTTGTGAGATCTGGAGATCAGATGGCTGATATATTCACAAAGGGACTTGGCAGCAAGAGTTTCCACCCTATTGCATTCAAGTTGGGCTTGATCGATATCTTCGCACCAACTTGAGGGGGAGTGTTAGATTAATGAATTAGTTCGTTGCAAGGAGTTTCATTATTTATCCTTAGTATGTAAATAGTTAATTAGTTAGGATCTCATTGTAATTGTTGTATCTTGCGTTGTATATATACCCAGTTTAATGAAAGTTACCCCAATTTTGGGTTTCCCACATTGGTATCAAAGCTAGGTCTTGGGTGGCCTCACATCGTGTGGTCAAGTCTCAATCGCCCGTGTGAACTCATCAATTCATACCTCCACGTGCATCCGGGCTGCGCGTGAGGGGTCACCTGAGTCAAATCTCCTGGTTTCCTCAATTCGTACCTCATCCGGGCTGCACGTGAGGGGGAGTGTTAGACTTGTCCCACATCGCTCATCTCAGCCACCCAAGCTTGGTTAATAAAATATAGAGGCTACTCCACCTATTGCCAATTGGTTTTAGGTTGGAACCCTCCAAGAAATTTAACATGGTATCAAAGCTAAGGTTTCGGAGAATTTGTTCCCCCTTGTTTGTGCCATAAGTGCACCGTTATTTGTTGTGATCCAAGTGTGTGGATCCTTTGCTTACCTCTCCACGTGCAAGTCAGGGGTCGCACGTGCAGGAGAGTGTTGGGATTTGTCCCACATTGGTTAATTATCTCCTCCAAAACTAGTATATGAGCCTGAGCGGCCTCTCCACCCTTTGCCAATTGGTTTAGAGTTGGATGCTTTAACAGAGATTTTCCTAAGCTAGAATTTGTAACTTTTTCGCTTATATTTTGCTTCTAAAGTATGTACCTGAATCCAAATTGTTCAAGCCCTTTCAAGTTAAGAAACATACGGACAAAATGGTACTCTTGACATTCACTTTTAGTAATAGCTATTCCAAAGCTTATGTTACTAAGCTATGGACAAAATGGCATTCTAGACATTCACTTTTACTAGCTATTTGAAAGCTTATTTCCGTAATCAATGTCCACTTTTAATAGCTATTTGAAAGCTTATTTCACTAAACTGTTGAAACTTTTTCCGCAACTTAAATTATGCTGATCAAACAGATTTTCAAATTTTCCAAACTTCTACAATAGTACTCTAAAAACTCACAATCCAAAAGGCCAACTTAAGCTATACAACTAAACAAGGCCATACAGACACAATCTACAGTCAACTGAGTTTTCACCACCCGATACGAACTTTTTAAACAGAGCCCCATGTATAAATTCTCAAATAGAATATTTGCCAGAAGATGAAATCAACTTTGGAGAGAAATATCACAAGTATTCAAAACCATAAGTAGAAAACACTTGATAATCATTCCATTAGTTCCAAAGGTATTATTTAAAGATCACTATTCTAGCATTCACATTTTTAATGGCAAAGGTACTAACAAACTCTCAAACCACTTTTGTGTATAAGCATAATACGAGAGCGTACAATCATTCCATTTAGTTGAAAACATATTATTCGAACATCATTGAATTTTTCGTCACCGAAAATCCAATGATATTCGCATACTAATTTTGCACATGAGCACAATGTGAGAGTACAATCATTTCATTAGATATAAAGATGTTATTCAACATCACTATTCTCTCCACGCAATTTTTGTGGCAAAAGCAGTAATAAACTCACATATTAATTTTGTGTATAAGCATAATACGAAATACAATTAATTTGGAGACCCTAAAATTATATTATTGCGGCCCACTACGGTCACACTGTCTCTTATGCCTAGGCCTTGAAAATTATACCAAGGAATTGGCTCATATATGCATATTTTTAGTGCATGCATATTTTTTGGCTCATTAGTTACGAACTCTATAGTATGTAACGCCTTTTTTCATGAAGCAACAGATAAGAGTACACCCAAAAAACTTACGCAAAACTTCGGTTAGGTAAGCATTCTTTTGGTATTAATTTCGCATTTTCCTTGCATTCTTTTTGGTAAGCAACTTAACAGGGCCATACACACAAAATGCACCAACAAATTGGGGAAAAAAAAAGCGAACTTGCCTCCTAGTTCAGTTGGTAGAGCAAGTAATGGCAGCCCCGGGGTTAATCCGGTTGGTTAGTGGGTGTGCTCCCTACACAATTGACCAGTATTTAAGTCTTGCAGCAAAGTAATTTGTTGTGAATTCCCTAGTTCCGGCGTGTGCCTTTGACCGGACCAGGGGAGAGGATTAGCTCAGTTAGGGTATGTTAAAGCATCCAACTCCAAACCAATTGGTCAACACTCCTCCGCACGTGCGACCCCCGATTCGCACGTGGAGAGGTCAACAAAGGATCCAAAACACACAGATCACAATGAAACAAAGTGCAACTATGGCACAAACAAAGGGGAAAAACCTCCGAAAATCTAGCTTTGATACCATGTTAAAGCATCCAACTCCAAACCAATTGGCAAAGAGTGTAGACGCCGCCCAGGCTCATATACTAGCTTTGGAGGAGATAATTAACCAACGTGGGACAAATCCCAACAGGGTATCTGGTTCAGCCAAACAAACCCTGCTCTGTCAACTCTATCAAGTGGTGCAGCTCTGTAGTTAGGGTGCCTTAATACCCAAGCCCAATATAAGGGGGTGTCTTTCATTACTGGCTGTGCCAATTCCTCTCCCTCGCTAACCTCCTTCACCGTGCTGCCATCCATTCACTCAACTATCCCGCTCGCATACTCTTCCTCTCATCATACTAAAGGGGGGCTTGGGCTCAAAAGCCGGCCTTACTCAACAAGCCCCTATATTAGGTTGGTTGCTTGTTTCCACTCATTGAAGATTCTATCGACAAAAGAAAGTCAACGGGGGATACTCAAATTGCTCTCACTGACACCATCTACGAGAAGGTGAGGTCATCTTGCTTTCCAATGCTTCCAGACACCATACGGTTCACCTTAAAGCCTTAAAGGCGGAGAAGGGGAGGAGCAGCTCTCTCTGAATACGGCCTTTGTTCCGGTCAAGCTCTCGCTTTTTTTGTCCATCAAGTTAAGAAGGTGAGCGTAAGCTGGCCCAGACACCTTCGAACCAAAATAGAGAGAGAGAGAGAGAGCAGGTAATGGCACTTCACTTGGTGATGGTCAAACCCACCCCCACACTCCCATAACCACTTGGACAGTAAAATGGGAAATTAGTTGACCGAACAGCGAAGTAATTGAATGCGAGCAAGCTGACCCGGACACCCTCTCACCGGTAACGGCACTTCACTTGGTGATGGTCAAACCAAACCCGACTCCCATTTCCCCTAGGACAGTGTAGAACATAATTTTCTTGGATAAAAAGAAAAGGGAAAAAAGTTTTACCCGAATCGACCAGTCTTCCAAGCTTGACCGATCTTATTACTCCCTCCTATCCTCGAAATACTGACGAAATCCTCCTCGGTGAACTCGGCATTGTTATAAGCCAACAGAGCCGGGCCCTGCCACTGAGCCAACCCGGGCGACAACAGCGAGTCGTAGCCGTGGCGCCGCCTGTCCAGGCACAGGCGGACCCTGGTGGCGCCCGCGTCGTCGGCGTTCTGCACGAGCTCTCTCAGCACCGTCGTCCCCTCGGGGTAATTCGATAAGACCTCTCGGATCCTGCGCGTTAGGTCAACCTTCTGGCCGAAATCTTCCAGGAGGAGTGGGTCCCCTCGAGACTCCATGGGGTTTGGAGAGAGAACGGGTGAAGGTCTCTGGTGTCAATCCATTGGTGAAGTGATGATGAGAATTCTTTTTGAAGTGATGATGAGAATTGGATTGGATGTGAGTTTTTCTGAGCCAATTTTATAAGGCACCGACGGTGGAGAGAGAGAGAGTCGGCGAATGTTTCTGATGTGTTCGAATTTATACGAATACTAGTGGTTACCGGTGCCTACGGCGTAAGCACTACTCATCCTGGCCCGTGCTTACGGCAGTGGTTCAAAATATTATTTTAATTTTTAGGTAGCTATAATTTTTTTGGAGAAGATAAAGGAAAATAGAGCAAATGATAACCAAAACCAAAAAAGTACTACGTATCATAGAAAGAGCAAGAGAGTATGTTACCGAGGACAGTGAATTCTGGATTCCGAGTGACTCACCGGTAAAGGCGATGACTATTTGTGGCCGAACAATCAGGGGCAAGGCTTTGATGTGAGAGAGAGATGGGGCGGACTGATTTTTTTATTTATTTTTATCAACAAAACAGAAGCTGATTGGTAGGGAAAAAACAACTTGATAGCGTTTTTACAATATATTTGTAAGAGTGTGAGTGCTTTCCAAAGAGAGTTGGAAAGCACACATGAGCCCTTAGATCAAATGAATCCTAACCATTCTAACAACTTGTCCCCATACTCTTTTATTTTATAATAGAGATTTTTTTTTAAATCCACATGTATGTGGTACGTCCTCCTTCCCAAATTAGTACTCCCTCCATCCCAAATTCTTTGTCCGGTCCCGCAAACGGAGTGTTAAAAATAATATAATTTTTGCAAGAAAAAATCAGAAGTTTTTCAATAACTTACTGGATATCAATGAGTATTTTTAATTTGTGAAAAAAGTTTGAATTTTTTCTTGGAAAAATTGCATTAGTTTTAACACTCCGTTTTGCGGACCGGACAAAGAATTTGGGATGGAGGGAGTATTATTTTTTCATTCCGAAGTTTATTTAATAATGTCAAACGAAACTTTTAGTGAATCCATCCGAATACAATGAAAAAGAATCTACGAACTACCCATCACAGAAAATATACATGAAAACACAATGAGAAAGAGACAAGTTAGTGTCTAGATTCTAAGTCGAGCCAAGCTCAATCCACACCGCCTCACAAGGTCGGGTCACGTGGTGCAGTAATCTGTCCACCAAACTGCCTCAGGCAGGCGAAACCCAAACAAAGACAGCAACCATGCTCTGATGAAAACAAATTGAACACAAACAGACGGTTGCCCACCACCTTGGGTAGCCCTAAGAAGCATGTTGGCCTGCTCTGACTGTTGGACGCCCGCCCAACGCCACCTAATGCATGGATAGACCACAACCGAAGTGATGGAGTTATAAACTCTGGCAAGCCCTCGCTGGCACGACAGGCTCTGGGCACAACGAACAAAAAAGAAATCCTCCTGGGCTAAAATTTCGAGCGACACATGACCATGGCAACCGATGAAACGGGGCACCACAGCTTACCTGTTCAATCCCAATAGCTGAAAATTAACAAATCCCTCCACGAGCCAAGCCCATGAGTAATATTCTCCCACTTTCAGCACCCATCAAACAGACACTACCTTATGCGCCCACCACCGCACCCTTCGAATCTAGGGAAACCAAGACTAGAAACAAATTGGACTGGGGAAACTAGCAGGTGGAAGAAAGGAAAAAAAATCAAAAAAATCAGTCGGAAAGAAAACCCTTAACCTCTAAACCTAGCCGCCCTCCTTATTAGCCTCACTGTCGCCCCTATCTCCCTGAAAATTAGAGACAATGGGGGAGATCCGAGGAGGAGGCACCGCGCACTGCTGCACACAACGCCAGAAACATCACCACCATTTGACCCAACTGGGGAGAGAAGAAAACAGTCGGGAGGAGAGAGGGAGGTGGAGGGAGAGGGGAAGAAAACTTGTGATAGCTGTCGTACTTCCAGAGTATAGTATTTAGCGCACTGAGCCTGAATTTGTAGTGTAATAACTCTGAATTTCAATAAATAAAAATTCATTTTTATATTCAAAGTTATTATTTAAATTGTTTGGATTGCTTTTAATTTCTTGTAATTTGTCATAATTACGCTTTAGCCCTTAGAAGTTCGTTTCTTGACTTAATGCCCCAATTGGCAAGTCTAGTTAACTTCTAACCAATTAGTTGGAGAAACCAAACTAGAAAGTCACCTAGTTACAATTCCCTAACCCTAGATGGACCTTTTTGACATCTATGAGCCTTGTGAACCTTTCCAACCCTAAACTAGAAAATTATTTATTTATATTCTTTTATTATTTTAGTTTTCTTTTTTATCCATTGGATGATAAAAGTTAGGGGAACTTTTATCCATTGGGTAATAGAAACCCTAAATTTTATATTAAAGGTATTCATTTCTAGATTTGGTTAAGTACTAGCATATAGTAAAAAATAGATTTTTATACATGCTTAAAAGGACATTTTGATTATTTAAATATAAAAATTTCCTTATTACTTTTGTCTATTGGTCAATAAATACTAGGGGATTTATTATCCATTGGATAATAGGGTTAATCTTTCATCTAGTACAAGGGTTTATTTAATAATTCATTTTCTAGATTTCCCATGTGATGTAAACCTATATTATATTATGTATGTACTTTATAGACTTAAAACCCTAAGATTTCCTAGGTACACTAGTATTATTTTATATTGGGATTATGTACCAAATTGGGTTAATTTAATGGGGAGTCTTGATTTACCTAGATTACATAGTACCTGTGTGTGTGTGTGTGTGTATATATATATATATATATATATATATTTGGATGATTAAAAAAATTACTAAGTACACATGTGCCTAAAAGAATTCTTTATTTTAAAAATCTTGGCCTTGGAAAATCTCCTTTGATCACTAGTACCATAAGTGCATATTATTTTATGTTTCACTTGTACATAATAGTATATATATAAACGTGTGTACTAATGCAAGAGAAAGAGAGAGAGAGGAGGGCCGAGAGAGAGATGGCCGAGAGAGGAGAGAGAGGGAGAGAGTGATGTGTGTGCTTGTGTTGCTCACTCAACCTAGTCAATCTCTTTTGGTCAATTTCTCACACAACCTTAGTACAATCAAATCTAGATTTTTCCTTACTCTTTCATTTATAAACTAGTCTTCTATGAACTAGACAAGACTAGAAACCCTTAGAATAACCTAGACTTGTCCTAGCAAGGAAGAAGAGAAGAGATTGATTGTCCTCACCATGATCTTCTTACATCCTTTCAAATCTAAGATGACATATTTTCTTAAGTAAATTTATCTTCCATTGTCCTATCTTGTACAATTACCAATTTTTAAACTTGTACAATCCTCCTTTCTTCCACAAATCTTCCCAAGATCAAATCTAAAGGACTAAATCTAGCCATGCAAGTCTAGAACTAGACTTTGATCTTCCAAAAGAGCTTGATTAATTGAATAAAAAAATGAGATATGGAGAGAGAGAGAGAGAGGGGGGGCCGGCCTTAAGAGGGAGAGGGAGAGACTTGCTTATAAATAGCAAGCTCACTCCAAGCT
The DNA here is from genome assembly GCA_014282245.1 of Rhododendron simsii. NCBI lineage: Eukaryota > Viridiplantae > Streptophyta > Magnoliopsida > Ericales > Ericaceae > Rhododendron > Rhododendron simsii. Next base: position 17,326,857 of record CM024961.1, read on the forward strand.
TGAACTCACACCTTCACTCATTGCTCCAACTTCTCTCTAGAAATTCTAAGTCTTTTAGTTCAAAAAGTTCAAAGTTTCTTGAGTTTCTTGAGAGAAACCACCAAACCACTTCCAAAATCACTACTAGATCTTTAAAGTAGCTTAGTTTAATTAAGCAAGTTGTTTCTAGGAAGAGAAAAGTCCATCTCTCTTCCTTTCGAAGCAATCCGGTGCCGTTACGCCGCCGAATCACAAAATCGACGACCGAATCCCCGTAGCCGACCACCGCCAAGAAGTAAGGTAGGAAACCTAGTCCATTAACTTTACGTATAGTATAGAATCGTATGTTGGAGAATAGAACGTCTTTAGTTTAAGTAGAAGTATCTTGATCATTCTTTCCAAAGTAGATAAGGTTATCTTTTGTTGAAATGTTTGAAATGCATGATGATTAGTAAATTTTATGTTCGCTAATGGTGATTTAAGCATGCTAAATAGTATGGAGTTAGATGATCTTGTTAGATTAGTTTCAAGAGTTTGTTGAATGCTTGTTTATGTGGAAAGTCCTACCGCGGAAGTCTATGCATGAAAACGAGACACCAAAATCGAGAAAGTTAGAGACATGACGCTTAGGGTGTGGTTAACAAGGAAGAAGGTGTTCCGAAGATGGAAATATTTTTGACACTACATAATGACCATTTTGGGGGCATTATGTGAGTTGTGTGTGTGTGTGTGCCAATGGGAACCCGGGATGGCGGAACTATTGTGAGGATATTCGGGAACCCGGAACGGCAGAACCGAGGTTGGGTGTGTAGCTTGGTTATCCGCGGAGAGGAGCCAATGTAAAGTTTTGTGTGCCAATAGGAACCCGGTGCGACGGAACCATTGTGAGGATACTCGGGAACCCGGAACGGTGGAACCGAGGTTGGGTGTGTTAAACAAATGATTTTGGAAAAAGAAAAGTGGAAATAACGATACGGCATACGGTAAGTCTAAAACTCGAGAAGCCATGGACATCAACGTTAGTTTGAATGTGGTTTTGATTAACTGTTTTGTCAATATGCATGAACTATGTAGAATTGTTGTTATGATCTTTTGTTCATAAGTTAAGGGTTAGTAAGTAGGGTTATACTATTGAGCCGTCGTAGCACATGTTACCTTTTGGTGACCCTGACATATTATATGGGTAGCGACGCCGGTATAATGTGTCAGATCTTATAGATGAACAGGGCGAACTCTTCATTTTGGACGCGTTCGGAGCCGAAGAACTCTCTAGGATGGAGGAACAAGCGGAGCAGTAGTTAGGAACCCTAGTTTCCTATTTTGTGTTTAAAATACTCTTACAAGAGTTATGTTGTAATAATGAGCAGTGACTCTCTTTAAGTTTTTCAATAAATTGTCCTTTTAACGTACCTAAAATTAGGGGCGTTACAACCTGGTATGAGAGCTTTAGGTTCAAAACCTCGGCCATGTGTAGAATGGGTAGACCATAAGATAGTTTGACCGTCGCACAAACGTGAATTCGAGTTTAAGTTTACCGCCTAAATTGGGTGGAATTCTAACAAAACAATCTTCGAATTGAAGCAAGGCGCGGAAATTGGCAGAACCGCCGAGCTGGAAATTTCCTAACAATTGGATGATGACTTAAATCAAGGATTGAATGTGGAACATAGAAACTTGGAAAAGTTTTCTCTAAGCTTTTATCAAAACTTCTTTTTAAAATTTTACTAATAAAACTTTTTTCTTGTAGATGAAAACTTTGATCGATCTGTTAGTCGAAGCCTATCAACCTAGAAATACCGTAGAAAGAATAACAATCCAGCACTTAGAAGATCAAACTTGATGGCTACTTCTAACATCAAGTAAGTGGAATTCGGGCATCAAGTAAGTGGAATTCCACCGAGTACACACATCAAGACACACAGTTTGTTTCGATTCAATTTTCTCCTTCTCCACACACTTCTTGAAAGTCTCCATTCTATGTGGAGAAGATCTCACATACCTCACAACATCACGAACTCGCAAAATAGATTCACTCATATCTTTTAGCCCCTCAACGACAATAAGATTCAAAATGTGAGCATAACATCGCATATGTATATATTCATGCCCCAAAACAGTCCTTTTCCAATCCATTGTTTTCCTTTTCAAGTACTCAATAGCCGTGGTGTTCGAACTTGCATTATCTACCGTCATTGTAAAAATACCATCAACATTCCACTCAAGCAATAATGACTCAATTTTTTTGCCTATTGTAACTCCCTTATGATCTTCAATTTGACAAAAATTTAAGATTCTCTTTTGCAACTTCCAATCATCATCAATGAACTGTGCAGTGAGACACATATAGTTAAGGTTTTGAATTGATGTCCATGTATCAGTGGTGAGGCAAATCCTACGGCCCTTTAATAATTTTTTCAGTTTTCCCTTCTCGTAGTCTTTAATTGCAACCACCTCTCTAGTAATCGTTTGGCGAGAAGGGACCGGTGTGAACTTTGGTTGCAGGACCTTACAAAACTTTCTGAATCCAATCCCCTCAACGAACCTAAATGGTAGTTCATCAATAATCACCATTTTTGCAAGAGCTCTCTTACACTCTTTAAAGGAAAATACACTTGTCACAACGTCAACACCCCCCCCCCCCCCCCCCCCGCGTTGACTTTGAATGAAAGGTTTGGTTGTCCATGTTGGTCTCTAAAAGGATATAACAGGCAAACGGGGATATGAGCTTTCAAATTACTAACGCCATGTTTTTTACTATCAGCCACATATCTTTTCTTGCAATAGTTGCACTCACCCCATGTATCATCGCCCTCTATTATTTTTTCGAAGTGATCCCAGGCAGGAGATCGATATCGATCTTTTTTTGGGTTGGGGCCTTTAGGAGTTTGAGGTGGAAGCTTTCTTTTCTTGGTTTTTTTTTTTTCCCTCACTTGATTTACTTTATGTACCGTATCATCTTCAACATTAACAACATCGGCAAGGGTAGTCACAGCCGGATTAGGATTACCTTGAAGTTCAAGTTCTTCGATATCAACAACATCATCCTCAAGTTCCCCACCAGGATGGAAATCAAAAACTGGCTCATGCTCCATCACCTACAACAAACAAGAGTGATGACAATCAATTAAATTAAAAGAATCAGAGTACTTTTTAACATAAAAGTAAAAAATAAATTTAAAGGAACTATGCTACAGGTACTATAAGTTATGTAGCACATTAGCACTACTTGCCAAAGCTAGTAGCAACACCTGAACAAATGCAAGTCTGTACTAGTTTATAGACACCAGCAGATTATATGAGGAACCAAATTTAGTGGTAGCAATAAACAAAAACCGAAGTACTTCCCATTTGACATTTATAAAACTAAATCTTTTGGAACCCAAAGACTGAGCTAATTGTTTTCACGTTTAGATACACCTAAATAGTCTAACATCTAATATGATGCACTAATATGGACAATTAATATGGCAAATTGTGAACTCAATAGGCATTATAAAATGCAATACAATAAATCAACCATATACAAACGTGAGCAGACAATATTCCCCTCAAAACATCAGTACATCACACTATCACAGATTCACAGTCGTCCCTCCACAAGGACGCACACACAGAGAGACGGGTTCTCTCTAATCAGAGATGAACACCATCAAAATCTAGCAACAAATTACAAAACTAACAGTTAAAAAATGAACTCCATCAACCACCAGTCCACCACCACTGCCACTGCCACTCACTTCCAGAGAGAGAGACTAAGAGAGGGAGAGAGAAGTACCAGATTAGGCGTCGATCGGCTGCGAACGAGAATGAGAGAGTGGTCCACAGAGAATCTGGAGATCTACAAAATTAAAAACCAACAGTTATCAAAACTATGGAGATTGGAGACTGGAGACTGACTGGTGAGCGAGAGAGAGAGAGAGAGAGAGAGAGAGAGAGAGAGAAACGTACCACGGTACTATGGTAGAGTTAGCCGTTGACCGTTGTCGATCGACTTGATCGGCTGCGAGATCGAGAGGATTGAGGAGCGGTTCGAGCGGAGAGGACTAGCCGGAGATTTGGTCGCCGGTTTGAGAGACTGAGAGAGTGGGGTGGGGGCCGTCGGCGTCCGTGGTGGGGCTGGGTGGGGCTGGAAATCGGCTGAAGCGAGAGGAGAGGAGACTGAGATGAGAAATTGAGAACCCTAATGACGAAATCCCCAAAAATTTTTTCTTTTATAGCAACTGGGAAATTCGGTCAGGTCGGGTGACCCGAAACTTAATATAAGCAACCTGAAACCCGACCGACAAACTGTCGGGTCTTTCTAAGCCCACCCAAACCCGACCGACTGTCTCAATTTAAACCGCCCGAGACTGAATTTTTGGGTCGGGTCGGGTGGTCGGTCGGGTGGGTTTTTTGGACAGCCCTAATCAGACCCACGAGGAGATGAGGCGGACCGGACAGAACCCCCCTATTACGACGAGGAGGTGGCGGGGCATGCCCAGTTTATGCCGCCCTGCCAGTACCGCGTCTCCGAGCAGAGACAGTATAAAGTGAACTTAAAGTCATAGGTTGGCGAGTCATCGTACCTGATAAAGGAGGCGAGGATGAATACCCAGATGATGAGGACTGGCTGGTATCATGGTTGGGGACCGACTGTTCTATTTGTCATTGTGTGGGTCTCCTGAGTCTCATCCATGGTAACGGTACGCCTTCAGAAATTGGTACCTTGCCTGGTTGCCCAACGACAGTTACACGGGCGCTTGACCATAGGTTTCTTGATCAGGGAGCTGTCGAAGTTGAGGCAGTGCTTGTACTCGGGTTGGCAAGCTGTTTGTTGATGAAGCCTTTGTAGGAAGGATCATAGCCCAATAGGATGTTCGGACGTAACTAGGCTCGCATCTTGGACGTTTGTTAGCATTATCCGCTGCAGAAAAAGTGCAAACATGAATTAGAAACATGCGAAAGCTATGGGAAAACAGTAAACGAGAATTACGAAGCGAATTTGGAGCGTACGTGGATAGCCCCATACATGGGGGCAATGAAAGCCCATCACTAGAACATCCTCCCCCAGGGGCTCGAAGCCTCCAGTGACGTAGAGGAAATCGATTTCATGATCACGAGCATAGTCTGGCAGGTTTAGCACGAGGCACTTTTCTGCCTTTCTAACATTGAAGTAATAAGTATTATACTCAGGGTTAAACACGATGCTGTACCACCACTGGATATCCCATAAGCCTATTTGGGTACCCAGAATCCTATTCAAAGCCACCACTCCCATTACTAACCTAAAGAAGTTGGTGGAAACCTGCATTGGTGTGAGTCGATACCAATTCAAGACTTGACGGAGTAATGGGTGAAGAGGGAAGCGAACTCCGTCCTCAACAATGGCCACGATAGGGATACACATTCTATCCCATGAGCCTTCATCCCTATCCGCACCCAGAGGGTCGAGTTCAAGCCCAACATTGTCAGGAATGCTGTATTCCGTCCTAAATGTCACCATGGCAGTGGGGGTTTCACGAAGCTTCCTGAACTTATTGGGTTTTAAAGGGTTTTCGTTCTCATCCTCCATGGGTAATGTTTAAAGCTCCCAAAGCGGAATGAAATTTGGAAAATGGTTTGAACGAAACCCTAACAGAATAAACTTGAGATCCAGACCTCAAATGGAATTGGTAAGGTTAAAAAGAATGAGAATCTTACGGAGTTGTTGCAGCAGTTGCCTGAGATGTAATCGAGTTGCATACGGCGGCAATGGCGGAGGAAGAGAAAGCTTTCGCCTAGTTTTAAAGAGAGAAAGGATGGGTTTGAATATAAAGGACCCTTAAGTGAGTATAAAGGGAAAACGGAGGTGAAACGACACCTCTGACGGCGTTACAAGAAAAGGTAACGGAAAGTATGTCATTCTAACGCCAATCAGCTGAAACATTAGTAAGAAATTAAATGCAAGGTGTACAAAATGTGCCACGTGGAGTCCTTGCCTCGAGAAGGCATAATAACTAAAGCGCCAAAACCATCAATGGGTATAAATACCATGTTTGCACGAGGCCCCCAGGAAGTTCGGCCTAAAGTTTATTTCCAAACTTTATTCATTGCCCATGAACAGTGGCAACAAGCAAAGTTGGGGAGCAGTTGTAGGGAGGTATTCCCAAACAAGTACAACTAGTGGCCGAACATGTGTTATACAAGGTGCGTGTAATACACAAAAGTAATGTAAGACGCCATGCAAGATGGTGGACGGCGGTTAGGTCAGATGACATGAGGGGTCATTGGACCAGACAGTCTGTTCGACGGTAAGAACTAATGACATGTGAAGTCACTGGTCCAAGTAATCTGAACAGCAATAAGAATGCCGAACAGGAGGAGAACTCTGGGGAAAGCAGCCCCAGATGCAAGGAATATTCTGGAAGGTTCCAGAATGGTTGAATTCCGTAAAGGAATAAGATCTCGATAAAATAGGATCAAGGAGAGATTCCCTATGGGAATGGAATGTTCGGCCAGCTATGGAAAAGAGTCCTAAAAGGACTAAGGAAGTAATTTGATAAGGGAACGGGAATCCAAAGCATCTTGGGTTTCCTTTATGAGATAGGAAACCTAGGGCAACAAGGATGCTTGGGCAGCAAGCATACAAATGTCTATATAAACAAAGTAAGCCTAGAGGTAAAAGGTACGCAATACGTTGCATTCATATTGTTCTCCTACTGATAATTAGGGTTTTGTCTGGTACGTGACACTAACTTAGGCATCGGAGGGACTTTGCCACGAGAGGCAAAGGTGCGCTCACCCCCTGTTTGTTTTGCAGATTAGGGTTCCGGTGAAGCCGTTAGGGTTTCGATCGGACAGCACGGGTAGTCGTTGCAGTACAGTGTTGTTCTAGGTACTATTCATTTTTCTCCACCTACATTATGTTTGCGCAATCGACGATGGGGATTGGTGGTTGGAAATGCGCAAAGCCTTGCCAAATGAATGGGAGGGTAATGAAATTGAGCCTGCTGATCCTTGGGGCGCTTGTAGACACCCCAATTTGAGACTCCCCGAACTACCTTAGATCTCCAATGATGATACAAGACAAAATAATGAATTTGAAGGCTTGATCAATGATTCTTGGGCATCCCAGAACCTGAACGACAATTCATCAATTGCACAGCACAAGGCATCAATTGCCCAACATGAGGCAATCCAACATGCTCTCCAGCACAATGCATCAACTGTCCAGCACAAGGCATCAACTACCTAGCATAAGATAGTTCAACAGACTCACCAGCGCTGGGGAATCTTTTTCTGTTTCTGATAGCTCTGACCGTTGCAGGAATCTCATCATGACCACACCAAAGCACTGGGTAAGAGCTTTTCTCTATACTTTCTAAAGAGAGAATGCACTCCCCTTCAAACCCTAACCATTTCCCCCCGATTTAGAGGTATCTTCAGCTCTAATGGGATTCCAACATTCTATTCACGGAGTGTGATCTAAGCTCCATTCGGATCTTTCGGATCTTTTCATTTACTTTGCCAGCATCTTCATCTATCATCACTCGTAAGTGGTATATCCCACCAACAGACTCACAAGGGCTAGCACTTGAGGTGGGTCTAATTGGCTATCTTCCTTTGGCCAACTCAGCCATGCCGGAAGTCTTAGCCACCGGTTATTTTAGCTATCGTATCCCTATTTTCGCAAGGCGATGGGGTTAGCTAGGGTGGAGATCTCAGATCTCATATTCAAATCCTGCCAGAAGTCCTATTGGAGACCTCAGCATCTCAAAGTGGGTTATTGAACTCATGCAAATGGGTCTCTCTTCAATGGGTTATTAAGGCGTTCAACCATCCTCAACCCATCTATCACTTAGCCGTGCTCATTCCTAGTGCGGTCCGTTTCAACCAAAGCCCTGGCAGTCTCAATAACCGGCGGCAGGTCAACCAAATCCTTAAGTGATCTGCTTCGGGTCCTCGGAGTAGATTCAATTTGGGCGCCATGAACCTTCAACTACCATCTCTGTAGGCATGAACCTGTGGTGGTGGTCTAGCGATCTTAGCTTCGCCCTTAACCCTAGGTTGCCGAAACAATTTCTACGGCAGCTACATCATACTACTTCAATCACTACTCAGTTCCTTGAAGCATGCTATGGATCTGAGTTCACCACTTCAGGAAAAGTTCAATCCAGGTGCCAGAATGTTTGATTTGTGCTAGAAAATCACAGGTTTCAAAGCCTCAGTGGCGTGCATAGAGGTATACCCAACAAGATCTTTCTATGTTCAAGAGCAGGGTTGATATCTTTGTTCAATATAGAGCTTTGCAGTTGCTTATTTAATGTCAAATTTTGGGTTTGATGCTCGACTTTTGGGCCAATGTACTGTTTGGGGTTTTAATCCAGGTGCTGCAAACACAAACATCAGATGTAGTGTTGTTCGACATTGTGATTCATGCCAAGTTTAGTTGCTGGGCACATTGCCCAATTTGGGGCTCGAATGCTGAGCAACTTGTTGTGGAGCTCCATTAAATTCCATGATTCTTTGATTCACTAGCCTGGTTCTTTAGCGTAGTGTGGTGTGACTAGGCTTTCATTGACTAGATTGGTGGTCATGCACTAATTGAAAGGGGTAGCTTCATGGGCTGTCATTCATTAGATTGGTGGTAGTGCACTGATTGAAAGGGGCAGCTTGGTTTCACCTGCAGTTCGAGTGGCCACATTTTGTGGCTCCTCATTCTGTCCCAGTTTTAGATTATAGTGAGCCTAGGGGATTAGGCTAAGGGTGTAGTAGTCTGGATGGAATGGGCGTGGTGTGCAGGGTACTTAGGAGGGTAGCCTTGTAGGATGCCGACATCTCCAATTCGAGCCTCTTCTCGATGGCTAATTCCTCTGTAGTAGCTATTCTTTTAGAAGTGGATATTACGCTTATTACTCTAGGTTCGGTTGGAATATTAGTATCGTGGTTTGCATTTCCCATCTCTGGAGACTGTGGTGATTGGTAGTTGGCTGAAAGCGGGTTGTTTTCTATCGAGCCTTGGGAATTTGGTTGAGGGAGTAGTAGTTCGGGTAGTATGGGCATGGTGTGCGGGGTTGGGCCCCCTATCGGATGCCAACATCTTTGGTTTGATCCTCTTTTCAGTGCCTTGTTCCTCTGTAGTAGCTGTTCAACCTTCCTTCGATGTCGAGTTGCTATTTTACTGCTTCCTCAGTGATGCTTCATTAACTGGTCGTTATCCGACCGTGACTATTTATTTTATATCCTAGCCTGGAGGGATGTGCCAGGCAGTAGGTAGCTATCATTATCTGTTATTACTTGCATTACATTGCATATTTTGTATCATCCTGTATCCAACCCTTATCACAGACGGAGAGTGCAACGGGGGTAGGATACCAAACCATATTGCATGTTGTTATGTTACATTACTCTACACTACTTTCTATGTGGATTGTGCATGGGTTATCGCACTTTTTTTCACTTTTCTTTTTCTTGATTTTCTTTTCCTCCTAGAGTATGCCCCTTGTAGACTGTACATTCGATTAACCTTTTTTAATTTCAAGCTAAATTACACACAAAAAAAATCTCATCATGACCCCTATATAGCATCTAGCTGAATCTAAGTCTGCATAGACGCTCCTTCTCTGTTTTGCCCTATAAATAGAGGTGTTTAGAGCCATGTATATATCCCTTCCAACTCTGGAAAAACTCTCTCTCTCTAAAATACTTACAACTTATATTTTGGATTTCTCTCATATATACTTAAGAAAACCCACGAAACATTCTGTGCCTTAAGGGAAAATCCTATTTCCATCCCAAAACTCCCCATTTCTTCAGTACTCTACCCAGAAAACTTCTCTTGTCATTCTCCAACTCAAAACATCCATCGAACCATCCAAAGCAAGCCTCAAAGTCTTGATCAAGCACTCAAAAGGTAGTAAGCTACCTACATTTCTAGTTTCTGTTCATCTGAGGAAACCAGGAACCCAAAGCAGGGCTACAAGCAGGCTAACGCGATCGTGGGCTTTTCTTACGAAAAAAATGTGATCGCGTGTGTTTTGTGCTAGGGAGTCACTCCCCAGCACTGGGAATCTTCTCCTGGGCTCGCTGATCATTTCAAATATCAGTGGGGTCCAAGGGCTTTTACGTCTATTTTTAGCATTTATTACTTGTTTTCAATACTTTTTAATACTATCTTTTTACTATTCCATCCAAAAACATCTCAAAACATTTTAAAAGCTATTATCCAGGTATTTTAACAATTAATCCACTATTTGGATAAAACGAAAACATTTTCAGAAACTGATCTGGACAAGTGCTTTACACTGTGCACAGGGACTCCAGCGCAAAGGAGTTGTATCCATTTCCTACAGTTTTTGACAGTTTGCATTCTCTTCATTCATCACATGTAACTTTGTGTACTGTTCTACTTCTGTATATATCATACACTTCAGCACATGCCTACACAATACACTCTATTTGCTATGTGTTTCTAAAGGTTAAGAATATAAGCATGTTCTAAAAACCTCACAAATATTTAGTAGAGACCAATTCTCGTATCGGGCGGGAAGGGTGTCGAATAAACGCCTTCCCTTTTCATAACGTGGCTCCCAAGCCCAAAAATCTCTGGCTTGTTTTCAAACTCAAATATCACTTTCAAGCTCTAGGTTTCTCTGGTGGCAAACCATTTTACAAAAACCTGGGCGGCAACTCTAAAACCATTTCGAAAACATCGAGCCTATCAGCGAAATCCTCCGGGCGTGGTAGCCCACAATGGTGGCTCTGACGGGGAGTAACTAATCCATGCTTTGAATTTAATACACTCGCAAACAATCCCTCAAAAGTCTGTCAAAAACAACTAATGCTCTATGCTTGTTGAGGGAGGAAATGGTGATTCTAATTGGATTGTAACGCCCCGAATTTTGGGTACGTTAAATAAAACATTTTATTGATAAAATCAACTGGAGTCTGGCTCCTTATTACAACAAAACTCCCACAAGAGTTCAATATTACAAAAGGGAGGGAAACTAGGGTTTCCTAACTACAGCTCTTCTCCAGCCTAGCCAGCTCCTCAGCTCCGAACGCCTCCAAGGTGTAGATCTCGCCCTGCTCATCTATGAAGTCTGACACATTATACCGGCGTCACCACCAATATAATATGCCAGGGTCACCAAAAGGCAACACCGTGAGCTACGAAAGCTCAATAGAGTAACCCTACCCACTAACCCTTAACTTACAAACAAAGGATCATAGAAATCAAACTAGTAATGATAACATGTCCACATTCTCGATTTAACGTTGGTGTCCAAGTTTTTCGTGTTTCTCCTACGCGACTCGTCGTAGACCGTGTCATTCATTTCCATTTACAAAAACATCTTTCAAAATCCTTTGCATTGGCTCCGTACCGCGGATAACCAAGCCCTTTCAAAATCATTTGACATTGGCTCCGTACCACGGATAACCAAGCCACACACACACCCTTTCAAAATCATTTGACATTGGCTCCGTACCGCGGATAACCAAGCCACACACCCAACCTCGGTTCCGCCGCGCCGGGTTCCCGAGTATCCTCACAATGGTTCCGCCGCGCCGGGTTCCCATTGGCACACAATTTGCATTGGCTCCTCTCCGCGGATAACCAAGCTATACCTCACCATGGTTCCGCCGGTCCGGGATCCCATGGGAACGCACACACACAACCTCACAATGGTTCCGCTAGTCCGGATTTCCATTGGAACACACGCACACACATAATGCCCTCGAAATGGTCATTATGTAGTTTCTAAGATATCTTCTTTTTCGGAAAACACATTTTCCTTGTTAACCACACCCTAGGTGTCATGTTTCTACTTTCTCGGTTCTCGTGTCTCGTTATCATGCAAAGACTTCGCGGTAGGACTTTTACAAAGTAAACACAACCACTCATTTTAATCTTGAAACAAACAAGCAAGATCATCCAACTCTAAGTTGCTAAACATATGCAAATCAACGCTTAAAGCATAACGCCACATGTTCGGACGCCCTTGGAGTGATAAATCACTTATGCTTTATCGTGTCACAAGTAATGCAAGCAATTCATACATGCATGCTCATATTCATCTTTAAAGATCAAAACCAATTAATTGACATGAAAAGTAATTCAAGATAACATACTTATACATAGGGATAGGGATAAGGGTATCCTACCTTGATCCGAAACTAGTCGGGGCCAAATAAGCAAGTTGGAAAATCCACGAGTGGTGAAACTCACGAATCTGGCCCGAACTTCGGACGGCAGTAACTCGGTCAATCCTTGGCCGAATACAGTCGTTCTTGGGTCGAAATCGAAGATCTCGAAACCCTCTACAACTCTCGTGAAGGAAGTTAATCCTAGAAACAATCTTAGGTTGGAGAAAAACGGGGGTAAAGCAAAAGACAGTAAGCTGTCTGGAAATGAAAATCCAGAATTTTCACTGAACTTCGGATGACGATATCTTGGTCATTTCTTGACCGATTGAGGTGATTCTTGAGTCTAACTTCAAGGTTTCGAAGTTCTCTACAACTTTCCAGAAGGAAGTTGGTTCTAAAAACTACTCTAAGAAGGAGAAAACTGGGGATTTCCGAAGGGGCAGTGGGCTGCCTGGAAGTGGAAATCCGAAATTTTCTAGAGAGAAGGAAGAGCAAATGCTTTGAGGTGTGAGTTCAAATGCTTGGAATGGCCTTCTATTTATAGGCAAGGCCTTGGCCCTCTCTTCTCTCTCTCTCTAAGTCTCACTTTGACACATGGCATGAATCTTGGAAGATCAAAGGCAAATCCCTAGGCTTGCATGGCTAGGATTTGATCTTGGGAAATCTTGCAAGACTTGATGGGCAAGGAGGAATAAGTTGTACAAGATTTGGTCCCAACAAATCCTAGAAGTACAAAAGAGGTTAGATATTGGCTAGGAAGGAAGCTTCCCCATGGATTTCAAGTACAAAGAAAGATCAAGGAAGGTACAACCCAATCTTTCTCTTCTTTCTTCCTTCCTCTCTTGCTCAAGTACACACACACACACACACACACACACACACACACACACACATATATATATACAACCATGTGTAAGAAAAGAATAAAGTAAAGGTACTTTTGTACCAAGGATCCAAGTAGACCTTAAAAGCTAGGATTTTCCTATTAAACTAATCAATAGACACATGTGTACAAAAGGCAATATAAATAATCATCCTAGTACTAATATATTAGATACACATGTACCAAATAATCTAGGAAGATCAAAATCCTAACATAAAATAAGTAAAAGGGTACTACAAGAATCTTAGGGTTAAAAAGGTTCAAAAGGTTTACGAGGGCAAAACGGTCCATTTGAGGTTAGGGAAAAGTGACTAGATGGCTTTCTAGTTTAGTTACTCCAACTAGATGGTCAAAAGCTAGTTAGGCTTGCTAAGTAGGCCAAAGCGCAAATAAACGAAAGTTTAAGGGCAAAAAAACGTAATTTTGACAAACTTTGGAAATTAATAGCAATTACAAAAAAATTCAAATATTTAACGAAATTTTTAACGACCGAAAATCAGGGTCGTTACATGGATCCTCATATCTGACCTTTCCAACCTGGGATATTTCCGACTATTCACATTTTATTCTTTTCAAAGTATTGATTAAAGAGAGCCAAACTTGAAAAATATTTGTGTGATTCAGAAAATGCTTATATTCTTAATTTTTGCCTTACACTTGCACTGTTCACTAGCCGCGCTGGCGTATTTTGGCAATCTTGTTAAACGTCAGGGAATCCCTAAATGTACAGCAACATCTGACAAAGAGGGTCACACTGCTATTGACCACTGACCAGCCTTGGCCCTGCCAGCCCCCCTTAGGGATCAGAATAGAATGCAGAACAAAGGCAAGCTATACCTTTGATTTTTGAGTTTGAAAGGTGTTTGAGCTTTAAGATTTGAAGTTGAATGAGTGTTTGAGGATTGAAGTGTGTTTAGAAAGGGAAGAACAAGCTATGTTCTTGGAATTAGGGTTTGTATCATTTGGAATTTGATACTTGGTAACCCTTTTGAAAAACTTGAACCCTTTTAATGGAAGAACCATGGGGGTATAAATAGGGAGAAAGGGAGGTAGGTTGGAGCTGCAAACAGAGGAGTTCAGCCAGTCCACGAGGCTGGCTGAGAGTTTGCATTGGTGGCCAACGATCCTCCTTAAGAAAGGTTGGTGGGAGTTTGGTATGTCACGCGACGGAGTCAGTCTGTCGCGCGATGGTGCGGCCGGGCGCGTGAGGGTCGCGCCCTAGCACGCGATGGTCAACGGTCAAACTTTGACTGTTGACAACCACCTGGAAGTTTGACCATCGCGCAAGGGTCTGGGAGCAGTGCACGACAGTACGGTTTTTGGCCTTTTGAAGTGGCTTAGGGTTAAGTTAGGTTCAAGGGTTTTGCAAACACTCAAAGCTCAAGCACTCATCATTCCCGCGGTGTTCTTGATCCGTTTCATCATTGGGGAATCAAAAATCGTAAGTAAACTAATCTGAAAGCTCAGATTGGGGTGTCTACACCATTCATACGTCATGGAAGGAGGTAACAGCGGCAAAGGTAGTAGTGGCGACGAAGGGGATTAGATGAGAGTCAAAATTGGGACCCCAGGGCCTCAAATAGACGATCAACCGGCAGAGGGGGCTTTGGCGAACAGGGGTGCAGGGGTTTTAAGCAATAAGGGCGGCAATGGAAGGAGGTAGCAGCGGCAACGGTAGTAGTGGCGACGAAGGGGATTAGATGAGAGTCAAAATCGGGACCCCGGGGCCTCAAATAGACGATCAACTGGCAGAGGGGGCTTTAGCGAACAGGGGTGTAGGGGTTTCAAGCAACAAGGGCGGCAATGGAAGCCATGCACAAGAGTTGGGTGACGGTGGCAATCGGCGTACGCCGGTGAAGGAGGGGCGTACACCAGTGGTCTGGGTCCACGGTTTGGCCAGTGGTTCAGCTATTGTACCCGAGTACAGCGGTTAAAGGTACGGTAATTACAGGTGATGGTTTTGGTGCCGGAGGAAGCGGTGGTGATGATAAAGTCCGAACGGGGTCTCCGCCAAGGGATCGGTCAAAGGGCAAGGGTCCGGTGGTTGTGAAGGAGACGTCCGAAGAAGTGCTGGTGTAGCAAGTGGAATTTAGACTGGCCACAGGGTCTTCGAGGCACAGGCCCATCACGCAAGGCGACTTTGCGGAGTACGTGGACGAGGCGATGCTTTCCCGTTTACTAGAGGAGAACCCCGCGGTGGTTGCGGCAGTCTTGGCTGCCCAAGAAGAGAGACAAAGGCAGATTGAGTTAGCTCAGGAGGAGGAGAGGTTGAGAGCCTAGGCCGAGAGGGCTAGAGCCGAAGAACACGGCTTTGTGAGGGAGACCGAGATGGCCGAGAGGGCCCAGGAGGAGGCTGAATGGGCGCAAGAGTCAGCAGTGGTGTTGGCTAGGGCTAGGGTAGAGGTGGCACGTGTTGACTTTGTGGCGGAGACCTACACGCCACCAGAGCCACACGTCTTTATCCCGTCGGGGGTTGACAATTACGTACCTCGGCAGGAGGACTACGATCCCGAGCTTGTCTTGAGGGACGCCATAGAGCACCTTGTGTTGACTTGGGCAGGGGTATACCTTTTAATACTTGCTTCAGCTTCCATTTGATTTATTGTACCTACACATGCTTGTATTCAATATTGCATGACACTTGAACCATTGAACTTGACTTGATGTGCAGAACTTTTGCATGACATGCCTTGAATTGACTTAGAATGCCTCAACACTGAATTTAGAACTTGGTTCGATAGTAGGGTGCCTTTGAAAACTTGATTCAACCATAGAATGCCATTGAAACTTGATATCGACTGTAGTATGCCCTAAAAATAATGATCGAGTGCAGTATGGCCTGAGAATTATGATTGACAGTAAAATGATATTGTAATTATGATCGCCTATAGAATGCCTTGGAAATAATGATCAACTGTAGAATGCCTTGATGGTATTGATCAACTGGTAGAATGCCTTGAGAATTAATGATCGACTGAAAATGCCATTGATGGTATTGATCTATTGGTAGAATGCCATTGAATAATTGATCGATTGTAAAATGCCATTGAATATTGCATATGTACTGTCACGTTTCCTCTTATTTGCTATTGTTCTGAATAGAGGAGGGTGGTGACGTCACGAGGGCATAGAGGTGCAGCAAGCTCGCTTGAGCTTTACAGAGGACTGCTCGAGCGGGTCTGGCAATTGATGGATGCAGCGGGATTTGGTCAATTCATCCCCACCTTGACCCCAGAGAAGAACGACCATGTCGTGCTTACTGCTTTGGCTGAGAGGTGGCATGATACATTGAACACCTTTAACTTTCCGATTGGGGAGATGACAGTGATCCCTTTGGACTTTGCGGCCATCACAAGCTTGAGGGTTGGAGGTGAGCCTATCCCATTTGACTCAGGAATTCACAAGGACGATGCTGCTCTGAAGTGGTTCTTGGGCTGGGTGCCTGGCCAGGAAGAGGAAACGGTTAGGTATGAGCAGTTCAAGGACTACTTGAAGAAAGTCCCAACCACCAAGCAGGAGGAGGAGCAAATGGCGAGAGCCTACTTGTTGTACTTGTTTGGTGCCACCTTGTGTAGACACCCTATTTTGGACTTTCCAGATTAGTTTACTTATGGTATTTGATTCCCCAATGATGAATAAGATCAAGAACACCCCGAGGATGTTAGTGTGTTACAGCCTTGAACGGATAAAATGCTCTCTCAAAACCCTTCAAGCTAGAACCAAAAAACCTCAACAACTGGCGTACGCTTGTCAAATTGCCACATGTCAGTCATCGGGCATTGACTCGTGTACGCAAGTCATACATTGGTGTACGCTGGTCAAAGGTAGTCCCATCACCTTTATTCAGCCATGTTCACAGGACTTTTGTGCCATCCAGCACACTGTTTGATCGGTTAAGAAGTTATCTTGGACACGGGGACGTTTCGTTCCCCTCTCTCCAACTCCCATCACCTTGTCCCATGCATTTAATGCATGAAAGACTTACACTCCAAGGCTAACCAACCCATTTCAATTGGTTACCTCTTTCTCCATCCTTTATAAATACCCCCCTTTTACATTTATGTGCTAAGGGTTACCAACTTAAAGAGCCCTAGTTAAAGCTTCACCCTTTTAGCCCCTTCTTCTTCATTTTGTCTTTGTCAAAGGAAGTGCAAAACAAAGCTCCACACACCCCTGCTACCTGCATACATTCGTCATCCATCCGTCAAAACCACAAGTTCAAAACTTAATCACTCCAATAAACTCAAAACCAAAGGTATATCACCTTTGACAGTACTCTGTTCTAATCCTTGAGGGGGCTGACAAGGTTAAGGCTGGTAATCAATACCAGCCCTGGCCCTAAAGCTAGCAAGGTTTCAAAACCGTGCATGCCTAGAACTGGAGCACGCCGGTCATATGTTCGCATATGCCAATCATGGCTGTATGTGCAGTAGAGGCATGGGGATCAGTGTCTAGTTGTTTAAAGTTCTTTCATTCAATATCTCACAGTGAAGCATGCTAAGAACCAGTTTACAGTTTTCCATAGTTAGAACTACTAGTTTTCCTTTCTCAAATATTCATGTCTGCTGCTTTGGAATGCCCCTGGGGTCTTTCTGAGCATGTCTCAGAACCCATAAAGTGTAAAAAACCAAGCACTGGACAAGGAGTTAGAACTGGCGTACGGTAGCCTACTACCTGCGTGCACCAGTCCATTCAGTCCAGTGGCTTCGCATTGCGTGGCAACTAAGCTTTAGCCTCTGTTTTTTTCCCCACACTATTTATGGGGTGTTCTATTCTTTTGTAGGCCTCTGAGCCCATTTATCCTGCTTAGAACTGTATATAACTATATATAGAACTGCTTGGTTTGTCCGTGGTGAGCACTGGTCATTTCCAGAGCCCAGAGGGTTGAAAATAAGAACTGTGGGTTTGAGCTTACTGGCGTACACATGTTTAGTAATGGTGTACGTAGGTGAAATTAACATGTAGTGACTTGGTCAGTGCATGCTGGTTTCTTCCTGTGCACGTCATTCCAGAACAGTTCCTTCCCGTCTATTTAAAACCCCCACAGGAGTCTGTTTTCAATCTATATTAATTGTTTCAATAAGCAAGCATGCAATTTATCACATCTTACCAACATGTTTCAGTGTTAATCCCCTTTAACTGTTCCCCGCCCTAATTGTGTAACGCCCCGAATTTTGGGTACGTTAAATAAACATTTTATTGATAAAATCAACTGGAGTCTGGCTCATTATTACAACATAACTTCCACAAGAGTTCAATATTACAAAAGGGAGGGAAACTAGGGTTTCCTAACTATAGCTCCTCTTGCTTCTCCATCCTAGCCAGCTCCTCGGCTCCGAACGCCTCCAAGGTGTACAGCTTACCCTGTTCATCTGCAAAGTCTGACACATTATACCAGCGTCGCCACCGATATAATATGTCAGGGTCACCAAAGGTAACACCATGAGCTACAGGAGCTCAATAGAATAATCCCATACCCGCTAACCCATAGTTAATCCCATAACTATCGTTGGTGTCCATGACTATCTTTGCTTCTCCTACGCGACTCATCGTAGACCGTGTCAATCATTTTCACTTACAAAACAATCTTTCGAAATCATTTGCATTGGCTCCGTACCGCGGATAACCAAGCTGCACACCTATCCTTTCAAAATCATTTGCATTGGCTCCGTACCGCGGATAACCAAGCCACACACCCAACCTCGGTTCCGCCGCGCCGGGTTCCCGAGTATCCTCACAATGGTTCTGCCGCGCCAGGTTCCCATTGGCACATGTTGCATTGGCTACTTTCCACGGATAACCAAGTTATACCTCACCATGGTTCCGCCTGTCCGGGATCCCATGGGAACGCACACAGCCTCACAATGGTTCCGCTATTCCGGATTCCCATTGGAACACACACACACACACACATAATACCCTCGAAATGGTCATTATGTAGTTTCTAAAATATCTTTTTCCACGGAAAACATATTCTCCTTGTCAACCACACCCTAGGTGCCATGTTTCTACTTTCTCGGTTCTCGTGTCTCGTTATCATGCATAGACTCCGAGGCAGGACTTTTCA
Organism: Rhododendron simsii; assembly: GCA_014282245.1. NCBI lineage: Eukaryota > Viridiplantae > Streptophyta > Magnoliopsida > Ericales > Ericaceae > Rhododendron > Rhododendron simsii. The sequence goes on from CM024961.1 coordinate 17,345,891, forward strand.
CATAAACAATCAAACTCAAATCAACGCTTAAAGCATAACGCCACATGTTCGGATGCCCTTGGAGTGAAAATCACTTATGCTTTATCACGCCACAAGTAATGCAAGCAATTCATATATGCATGCTCACAATCATTTTACAGATCAAAATACGAATATTTGAGACGGAAAGTAAATAGATAAAGATACACTACGTATAATTTGGAGTAGTAGATAAGGACAATCTACTGTTCTTCTTGGCGGTAGTGACGACTACGGAAGGTACGTCGGTGGTCGGACGGAGTAACTTCCTACGGTAGGCTTTCAGTAGCTTCGGAAGAGAAAGGTTTCTCTCGAAACTTCTTCTTGACTAAAACTATTCTACTTTATGAATCGAAGGGTGGTCGAGTGGCGGCTTAGTGGCGGCCTTGAATGAGTTTCTTGAAGAACTCAAAAAGAACTCAAGAACAAGAAGAACAAAGAACAAACTAAGAATTCTAGAGAGAAGTTCGAGCAAATGAGAAGGTATGAGTTCAATGCTTGGAATGGCCCTCTATTTATAGGCAAAACTCTCCCCCTCCCTTCTCTTGGCCGGCCCCTCTCTCTCTCTCTCTACATCTCCATTTTTTAATCCATGAAATCATGTTCACATGGAAGATCAATGGCCTAACCCTAGGCTTGCATGGCTAGGATTTGATTCTTGGAAGAAAAGAGGTGTGAACAAGATTAAACAATTGGTAGTTGTACAAGAGAGGACAATGGAGGGTTAGTTCCTTAGCTAGGAAGAATATTACCCAAGGATATGAAGTACAAAGAAGATCAAACCCAATGTACAATCCTATCTCTTTCTTTTCTTCCTTCCTCTCTCTCTCTCTCTCCCTCCTTGGCCGATTCTCTCTCTCTCCCCTCCCTCTCTCAGCCTCTCTCTCCTCTCCCCTCTCTTGGCTTCTCTCTCCTCTCTCTCTCTTGCACAAGTACATACACACACACACACACACATATATATATATATACACACACACACACACTACAAGGTGTAAGAAAACAAATAAAATAAAGGTACCTTTGTACTTGAGATCAAAGGAAACTTAAAGGCTAAGTTTTCCTATTAAACAAATAAATAGCACATGTGTACTAGTGTATATATATATATATATATATATATAGAGTTAGGTTCCAGTGAGGGATCCCTCATTTTTTTAAAATGAGGGACTTCCATTTCCGATTGAATTTCGATGATCCGAGCCGCTCAAAGTGATCAGAACGTGATTTTAAGGGTCCTCGCGAGAAATCAGCAAAAAAAATGACCGGGAAGGGCTTCATCCGAGCAGTTTTCATTGAACAGTTCAAAAAAAACTGCTCGGATGAAGCCTTTCCTGGTCATTTTTTTTGCTAATTTCTCGCGGGTACCCTTAAAATCACGTTCTGCACACATTGAGCGACTCGAATTTTCATAATTTGATCTGGAAATGAAAGTCCCTCATTTTAAAAAAATGAGGGATCCCTCACTTGAAAATTCCTCTATATATATAATCATCCAAGTACATATATAATATATAACAAAGGTACTAAGTAATCTAGGGAATCAATTCCCCATTAAATTAATCCAATTGGTACCAAAACCCCAATAAAGAATAATACTAGACTACTTAGGAATTTTAGGCTTAAAGACTACCAAGTACTTAATTAATAAAATATTGAACATCATCCCATGGGATTCTTTGAAAATGATTTGATTAATAAAACCCTAGTACTTGGTTGAACGAACAACCTATTACCCAATGGATAATAAATCTCATAACTTTTATTATCCAATGGACAATAGTTACTAGGAAACTTTTATAATAAAATAATCAAAAATGTCCTTGAAAGCATTTATAAAAGTCTATATTTTATAAAAAAAACTAGTACTTAACCAAGTATACTTTTAATATAACGAATTTGGGTTTCTATTATCCAATGGATAATAGTTTCCCTAACTTTCATTGTCCAATGGATAAAGAATAAAACCAAAAATAAATAAAAGAAAATGAATAATCAATCTTTAGTCTAGAGTTCAAAAGGTTCAAAAGGGGCAAAACGGTCCATTTAGGGTTAGGGTAAAGCAACTAAGTGGCTTTCTAGTTCGGTTTCTCCAACAAGCCGGTTAGAAGTTAACTAGGCTTGCTAAGTAGGGCTAAAAGTCAAGATATAAATTTCAAGGGGCTAAAATGTAATTATGGCGAACTACAGGAATTCAAAGGAATTTTAAAAGCAAACCCAAGTAATTAAAATAAAATTCAAATATTTAATGAAATTTTTACCGACCAAAAATCAGGGTCGTTACAAATTGGGTAAAAAATGATTAATGAGAGAGAAACGCAAATATTTTACAAAATCCCCGAGTAGAGACCAGTCTTCGGATTGGGCGAGAGGGTGGCCTTAAAACCCTTTCCCTCTTGTAACCTGACTCCCGAACCTCAGATATCAAAAGGCGATGACGGACCAGTCTATGCCTTTTCAAAATCAAAATGTAGCAAGCGTTTCTAGTTCGGTCCCTTGGGTGGTTTACCACAAAATCTGAGTGGCGACTCTGAATCGAAGTGTCTCACCGCACTTTCCAAAAAGGGCGCACCCAATTTTTCTATACAGATTTTTCAGGGGTGTGTGCCCACAGTGGCGACTCTACTGGGGACTTATTGCTTTAGTCTATATTTGGAAATTAATACTCTCGAGAACAATCCTTCAAAAGCCTGTCAAAACGGTATGCCCTGCGCTGCCGAAAGAACGGAATGATTACTTAACAGGATCTCCGTATCCGACCAATCTGAACTGGGGTTTTTTCGATTATTCACTGGAATAATTTTCTCCAAGTATCGATTATTAAAAGTGAGCCACATTTTAAAAGGCATTTTTGCAAAACAATGCGATTCTCTCTCATTACTCAATCTTTTAGCATTCTTCATATGCATCGACGTTGGCTAGCCTTGTTGAGGTGTTTTTGGATAACCGGCACAGTTTACAGAAGCCCGAGGTCCTCGAATGCCAAACAACCTTGGACAATGATAAGTCATTTTGTCGTTCAACCGTTGCACTGCAATACGCGGGCAGCGAGAGGTTTATCTTGGCTTTAGTCTGATGAAACCCCTCAAACCAAAATCGGCCTCTTCATGTACAAAGCACTAAAACTCTCCAAAACTAGGATAGGTACCTGCAGGGTAAGATTTATTTGCATCTAACCCCCATATACTGTCTATGTGTTATTACTTTCCCTATCGCATGCACTGTACATACATACTGTTTTGCCTAGGAGCATGATAGGGCGGCTTTTAGGTTGTCTCTTGTCAAGTCTGTCTTATTCTTATTAGGGCACTGTCATGGCCCTATGACGAGTCGTGCATCTTGATGGTGCATGTTATTAATTTTCAAAGTCCTTGGATTAACGAGACTTTGGAAAATCAAGACTTTCTAAGTCCTTGTATAAAGCCCGGCTGAGGTTTCAAATAGAAAATTGGGAATAACAGAGAGAATGTCGTGATACTCACACCACCCAAGTTAAGTGCTAATCACTTATACTGCTCAGGCTTTGGCACAGTACTGCTTAAGCCACCTCGGTTAAGGTATCACGTCATCTACACAGAGTTGTTCCAACTCCAATAGTTGAAACTTCGAGAATGGAATAGTCAAAGACTTAGGCTGTTCTGATATCTCTTAGTGTCAGTCGATTCAAACAAAGGATACACCCTTGAGAAGAATTCTGAGGATTCTGGCAGCGTCCGAACATCATGAGACGGACTCGTCTTTAGTTTTAGAGTCTAGGAAGACACCAACGACGATAATGTGTGCATTACATTCCTTCAAATTCTTTCAAAAGCTTGTTGTAGGAATGCCACTGAGTTCTCATTTACTTTGCTGTCCAAAGCTCTAAGCCATTTCGCCGAAGGGAAGAACCAAACCTGCTTAGGATCCTTTGTCGGGGCTATCTCACCTTCCCTTCCAAAGCCGTACCACTTTCCTCGATCATGAATGGTAGCACAAATAGAGCTGGCTGAGTTGAAGAAGGCCATTGAGGGAATGAGCCAGAAAATGGATAAACAAATGGTTATGGTCCAGGGGCTGGTTGACCTTATTGCCTTCAGAGCCCCACAATTGGTTATGGGGCTAGCCAAAGAATCCCCTCAAACCTACCACCCTCCAGCAGTCGGAATCAAGCTGTGTTCAAAAGATATATTCAAAGACCTGGTTGAATTCCATGAAGCCAGAATTCACCTAATAGGGGTTGCTGATTTCCCGTCCGAAATCAGTGTTGCAAGGAAAGATGTGCCCATTGACGAGGTCCAACCCAGTGCCAAAAGATTGCATTCCCTTGACAGCGCAATGCTATACAGTGGCGAAGTGAGCAAAAATTTTGCCAACCCTCACCGCAGTCACACAACCCACACAAACCAACCAAGGACCTTTTCCGCTTCTCCGCATCTTTGTCCTCGATTTATGAGAAGCTCTTCGAAGCTGGTTTCCTCAAGCCACTACTTCCAACACCTTCACCTCGAACATTCCCAGCATCCTACAATCCAAAAGCCTATTGTGCTTTCCATCAACTGCCTGACCATCTACCCGATAGCTGCTTCCGCCTTTGACATGAGATTCAAGATCTCATCGATAATGGCACCATTCCAGCTCCGCTCCCATCAAAAGCCAATGCTGACTCCAACCCCTTCTCTCAATACAACTGTGGCTCGCAAGTTGCTCAGATCTCCATTACCTCCACTAAAATCAACCCTGCCTCTACTCAAATCCATCCTAGCTCCTCCATATTAAATACAACCCTCTATATCGTCCCTCAAAGCCAACTTAAACCAACTATACCTATCCCATCTGAACACGAGGTTGGCATGATGACCATCAGTTATGGAACAACAGATGGGGCTGAAAATTGGAAAGCATTGGTTGAGGACTGAGCTGATCAATCGAAGGAAGGGACTGACGGGCTAAGGTCCATTGATCAAGGGAGCACCAAATAGGTTTGGTAGAAGAGCCAAGGAACCGAAGTGCTGTTGCTTGGACCTGACATCTTTTAGGATTCCACTTCTCTGTGAGGAAGCCAAGGGTAACTTTAAAAGTTGCATTTTCAAAATTGCGCCTCACTTGCATTGACGACACATTTGAATCTGACATGGAGTCTTTTCCGACTGTCTAAGTCTAGCTTTGAGTCGGAGTTTGTGCCTCTTGACCCTCCATGTCGTACCTTCTATTTTCAAATCAAGTCTTTTGCTGTATTTGGCAACCCCGAGGGGCTTTCTTTATGATATGTACTATCTTGCTTCTAAGTACTTCACTGACTTTTACATAAACTATGACGACCTTGACGATGAAGGGATATATTTTGATTGGATCAGCCCCAAGGAAATGTGTTCCCTCGCCGAATGGGAAGACAAAAGGCATGCTCAGCCTAGTAAAGGAAGAAGTAGTTTCAATAAACTTGAAAGATGAAGTAAACCCTCGAATGGTTCAAATTGGTTCAACGCTATCCCCAGAGGAGCATTGCGCCTAGTCAGACAGGCTCAAAGAGTTCATCGACGACTTGGCATGGTCTTAATAAGAGACACACCTAGCGTTGATCCTGAGATAAAGAAGTATCAAATCCCCTGCTACTGAATGCCAAGCCAGAAGCAGAAGCTTAGAAGGCTCCAGGCCTCATATTATGTTCAAAACAGCAAGGCGGTGTTCCACCAAGCACAAATGAGAAAGTTCGAAAATAACCCAGAGCAAGGAGTTTCAGTTGAAGCGCTCTCGATCCTTCATTATCAAAGCAATTCTATCTGGGGCTGCGATCAAAGATCATCAACCTCGACGGCAACAAATTCAATACCATGGCCAACCTAGATCAACACAAGTGGTGCTTTTCCCTGAAAGAAGCTTGTTGGGCTGAAAATCCTAAGGGTGGGCAATTCCAAGCAAAAGTTAGAGCAGCCTGCTAGTCCGAAAACCTATGAAGGCGGTTTAGGCAAAAATGTATAGGCAACAGTCAAAAGCTCGCTAGACCAAAAACTTGGAAAAGCGGTTCTACGCAGAAGTTAGAGCGTAAAAGGAGAGGTAAAACACACGAGTGAACCTTGGCTCGAACTACGTTCTGACCTGATTCCCCAGAATGTGGGATACATAGGCAGTCTCTTTTCGGGACTCGATCATAATCTATCAATTGGAACCATGGTTGACATTTTGGTACACATCAAAGGTCGAGAACAAGACAAGCTTCGTTGGAGATTCAGAAGGGGGAAAACCTTTCGTTTTTCAATTTTATTTCAAACTACTACTTTAATTTCAAAGCTGAGTATAAAGTCTTAAAATATTTGAAGCATCAAAAATAGAAAGAAATGCTTACGAGGCCTAACGGCTCACAGTTTATTCTAAGTTCAGCGAAGTCTAGTACGAGCAGTTGCAGCAGACTTATAGTCGCGCGCGCTAGTGTGAGGTTCACGCACGTTTATTCAAAGTGATGTGCGTTGGTTTCAAACCTGTGTGCGCTCCTTCAATCCAGTAGCAGTCGGAAGCAGACAACTACTGCCTCCAACTTGTCATTTTCCATCTTAAGTTCAAATCACCTCAAATGTCATTCAAGGGGCTTTTGCCAAGTTATCCATGCCATGTAAGTCATGTGGGTATAATGTGACTGCACGGGGGTGTCGGTTTCAGTCCGGGTCTTATAAGAGTCTTCTTTCGGCGCTTTATGTCCATCTTTGTGACATTTTTCAAGTCTTTCGGTCTATTTCTTGTGTCGGGATGCTTTTCCTAGTTTTTGTCGATTCTTATAGGTCATTGTACATCCTTTTGACCTTTTGCAACTGTCAGTTCACCTGTCTAAGGGATATTTGAATTTTGGCTAATTACTGCCCAAAATCTCATTATTTTCCATGTGTCTAAGAGTTTGTGTCTTATCCTGGGGCTCTTTCTCCCTTTTCGTTCGAGCTAGGCAAGCTTGTGCATATGCGCATGTTTGTGTGTCGACTCAGTTCAATGCAAATTAGATATTAGCGGTCGGTTTATGCGCTCTTTTAGAGTCATTTAACTGGAAAATGTAATTTTTACATTGCTACTCTATCATCTAAAATCCACAAGCAGTGGAATCTCGTAAAACGGTGAAGGCATGTCTGCCCAAGGCCAAGCAAGGCATATCTATGGGGCACATTTGCCCAAGTATCAAGGAAAGGGCACACAGGCTCAATGCTTCTCCTACTAAATGTCAAGCTAGGGCACGTCGGTCCTCTAACGCCTCTCTATTTTGGCATGCAAGCCCGAAACTCAAAAGCAGAAGATAGTAAGGTAATGAGGCTTAGTACTAGTCCTCAAGCGTCGTCGTCCTCTTAGGAGCTGCCCTTAGCTTGCGTCTGCATTTTCAATTTGTGCATTCAATTTAGTGCATATCATTGCATATTGTATATCAAGTGTTGAAAACAGAAAGTCTATCAAGTGCTAAAGCACGCCTATCCAGTATTGAAAGCAGCAAGTAAACAGGATTTTGGGGGCTTATACCAGGGATCTAGTCACTACTGGAACTGGAGCCGGAGCCTCTACTCTGTGATAGTGCAATTTTAAGGGGGGTGCCACATGTCGTTCTTCCTATCCATTTCTCCATGGCAAATGTCAAGCACACAGCCTCTCTGTCCCACTCTGCTGGCACCTGGAGCACACTTTGGGGGTTAGAATACAATTCAAAGCAGCAATGGCTTGTGCTACTCAAATCCAAGTTCACCAACGACACATTCATCTTGAAGCATGATTAGTCGGTCTTGTCCAACTTAACGACGATCAGCCATGTCATCCATTTCAATCATTCAACGATGATCAACCATGTCATTAACGACGATCAGCCATGTCGTCCGTTTCAATCATTCAATGACGATTAGCCATGTCATCTGTTTCAATCACTCAACGACGAACGACGATCAGCCATGTCGTCCGTTTCAATCATTCAACGATGATCAGCCATGTCATCAACGACAATTAGCCATGTCGTCCGTTTCAATCATTAAACGATGATCAGCCATGTCGTCCGTTCCATCCACAACGACGATCAGAATATCATCCTGCTCAATCCATCAACGATAATCAGAATATCATCCAATGGTCCGTCCGTCCGCAACTAACTATTCCCTAGGAGAGTCTGCCTAGGCCTGTCCCGAACAGATATTTCTACTTCAGTCTAGCTCCAAATGCATCTTCCCGTAGCCTTACTGCTCTGTCTCGGATGGTCTTTGATAAGGGGATTGACTCTAATTCCCAACGGATGGAATTTAACGATTGTTGGAAATTGTGTGTTGAGGATAGTTTTGACCCCCAGCAAAGACGGCCTGTCCCGTCCAACTCTGCAGCAACATCTGTTTTGTCCAATTTAACCAATAAGCGATGATTTGCTTGTCCAATTCGACTTCCATCTCCAGCAACGGCCTGCCCATTCAATTCAATCTATTAGTCAGGTTCCTTAAGTTTAAAAGTCTACTTTGCTATTATGCTTTAATCTGGATAGCCTAGAGGGGTGTCTAGAGATCTTTGACGTTACCCGTACCAACTCAATGGTGCTTCTCGAACCGTCAAAGAGGGGCTACTGTAGACACCCTATTTTGGACTTTCCAGATTAGTTTACTTACGATATTTGATTCCCCAATGATGAATAAGATCAAGAACACCTCGAGGATGTTAGTGTTTTTGAGCATTGAATGGATAAAACCCTCTTTCAAAACCCTTCAAGCAAGAACTAAAAAGCCTCAGCGAAACCCTACCTGCATGCGCTGGTGGACAACTGGTGTACGCTTGTTAAATTGCCACGTGTCGGTCATCGGGCATTGACTTGAATACGAAGGTCATACAATGGCGTATGCCGGTCAAAGGTAGTCCCATCACTTTTATTCAACCACGTTCATAGAACTTTTATGCCATCCAGTACACTGTTTGATTGGCTTAGAAGTGATCTCGGATAGGGGGATGTTCCCTTCCCCTCTCTCCAACTCCTATCACCTTATCCCATGCATTTAATGCATGGGAGACTTACACTCCAACGCTAACCAACCCATTTCAACTGGTTACCTCCTTTTCCCTCCTCTATAAATACCCCCCTTTTGCATTCATGTGCAAAGGGTTACCAACTTAAAGAGCCCTAGTTAAAGCTTCACCCTTTTAGCCTCTTCTTCTTCATTTTGTCTTTGTCAAAGGAAGTGTAAAACAAAGCTCCACACACCCCTGCTACCTGCATACATTCTTCATCCATCCATCAAAACCACAAGTTCAAAACTCAATCATTCCAATAAACTCAAAACCAAAGGTATATCACCTTTGACAGTACTCTGTTCTGATCCCTGAGGGGGGCTGGTAGGGTCAAGGCTGGTAATAAATACCAGGCCTGACCCTAAAGCTAGCAAGGTTTCAAAACCGTGCATAGCTAGAACTGGCGCACGCCGGTCATATGCTCGCGTACGCCAGTCATGGCTGTATGTTTAGTACTGGCATGGGGATCAATGTCTAGTTGTTTATGTTCTTTCATTCCATATCTCATTGTGAAGCATGCTATGAACCAATTTACAATTTTCCATATATAGAACTGCTAGTTTTCCTTTCTCATATATTCATGTTTGCTGCTTTGGAATGCCTCTAGGTGACAGCGGACCAGTCTATGCCTTTCAAAATCAAAATGTAGCTAGCGTTTGTAGTTTGGTTCCTTGGGTGGTTTACCGCAAAACCCGAGTGGCAACTCTGAATCATAGCATTTCGCCGCGCTTTCCAAAAAAGGCACACCCGATTTTTCTATATAGATTTTTCAGGGGCGTGTGCCCACACCTTATACCCAAACAAGCACAATAAAGTACACTTGTCCTACTTTCCAGCTCTGCGGAACCTTACCACGGCCTCACGGTACTATTGGGGTGGAGCAGCTTTAGGGGCGTGCTATGGTTTCATGGGAGAGTTCACGAGGTTCAAGAAGGCGATAGTCAGCTACTGGAGGGTATGGGAGGTACGAATCCAAATTCGTAATTCAATTTGAATTCATACTTGTACTTTGCATTGCATAAATTGTATTTTGATGCCTTGATTGTTTGAAAACCTTGTAGTTATGGGCCTACAAGGAGCTGAAGATGTACCCTCTGGAGAACAAGTGTCTTGACATGAGGACCCTCCCGCGAGCAATGATTTGGGGGCCATTGCACAAAGGCCAGAAGAAGTTGAAGGGGAGCCTCCTTGCTTTTAAAGCCTATCTCGATGAGCTATCGAGCACCCAGGTAAACTAGAACTCTGCTTATGAATTTTGCCTTAAAAATGCTTTAATGTTGTTGCTGATGCCCTTTGTCTTGGCTTTTTGACTGTGTTGCAGGTGGAGTGGAACCCGTGGGGCGATGGGGTGCCTGAGCCAGAGTTTGTGGTGACGAGCAGAGTGGTGACAGCGAGCCGAGTGCTGCTAGAGTCGGCTTTCGGGTGGCAGTGGCACTTGGGCGATCGGGTGACACGTCAGTCACTTGGCTTGCTTGAGTTCTAGGTCCATGGGCCACTTCCACCTCGTGCTTCGCACACAAGCAGGTACACATTCGCTGAGCGATAGATCTTATTGCCTTCCTAAGGCCTAAACGTGATTATGCTGTCTATCGGAGGCAACACTTGGCGAGGCCACTCGGAGTGATGAAGCACTAAGCAGTTGTAGGCGAGGCCGTAGAAGCTGGCTTGGAGAGGCCCAGTGCCAGCTCGAGGTCGAGAGGTGCATCAGCTTGCGCAAGGGAGAGGACTAGCCTTGCTGCGGCAAATGGCATGCCGCGACTTTCTTGGACGCTGGCGGTGCGCGATGCGCAGGGAGAGGCCGCTATAGTTGAGTTTAAGCTAGCGAGGACAGAGCTTGCTCGGGTCACAGGACTGGTAAGATTTAATTTTTCGCTTGTATCATTCCATAGTTGAACTGTATTCTGAACAATTCCCAACCCAAAATGTATCTCAAGTGCTAGTAGAATGAGAGGAGGAGGCTGTCTGCCTGATGCTTGCCATGGAAAAAGAGTTTCACAAGATAGCAAGTTGCACTCCTCTGCTACTACAATACCCAGTGGTGACTCTAGCTCCAGTTCAGCTGACCATCGTGCAGAGGTCTCAGGTATAATCCCAAAAACTTGTTCAATTCCTGCTTTTGATGCTAGATAGCCCTGCTTTCAACATTTGAATATATAAAATATGCACAATGTTTACTAAAATGATTTAATAAATTGACAATGCAGGGACAGGCTAGGGCGGCTCTTAGGCAGAAGACTATACAGCCCCCTCCTTAGAAGATTACGGTGAGCACCTCTACCATTCCTGCCGCAGCCCAGAGACAGGCGAGCGCTTCACAGCCAGTGGCGAGCGTGCAGGCCACGAGGCGACGAGGTTCCAAATAAAGCCGAGGGAGAGGCCGCAACAGAAAGGGCTAGTTCAAAAGAAGAGGAAGGGAGTCACGACATCTCAGACCGCAAAGAGCGAGGAGGAAGAGGAAGAGGAGAAGGAGGAGCGCTCAACTTTCAGAAGTGGCTCTGATGACTCTGCCGATGACCCTGGGTACAAGAAAGACCCAAGAGAGAAAGAGGACGACGACGACGACGACTTTTTTGACTATTGAGGGCTACCACGGAGCCTCTTTACCTTACTGTCACGTAGCTTTTGATTCGGGCTTGCATGGCCATGTAGATAGACTTTCGGGCGGATGTGCCCCGATAGATATTGTTTTTGCTCAAGCCATTGTGCCGTGATGTACATTACTCCAATTTTGCTTTTCGGATATTGATATAGTAGTATATAAAAGTTGCATCTTCCATTCATTACTCTTTTGAGGAAAATTGATACAAGAAGCGTATAAACCAACCACTAATATCCAATTTGCATTGATGACTGATCTGAATTAACAAAAAGACATTTGGACATGCAAATGTACTGACTAACCTAGCTCGAAAAAAAAGGATTGAAAAGTCCCAGGATACGACGCGAACCTTTGACACATGGAAAATAATGAAATTTTGGGCATTAATAAGCCAAAACTCAAAATTCTCCTAGATAGGGGAAATTGACACTTTCATAAGGTCATATAAGTGTATAATAACTTGTACGAGTCGATGAAATCGAGAAAAGCATCCCGGAAAAAGAAATTGACCGAAAAACTAGATAAATGTCGCAAAAATGGACATAAGATGCCAAAGATGACAAATTTGAGTCCCGGACTAAAACCGACACCCCAACACGGTCACAAAGGTCCATTTAATTGTACGGTATGACAAAACTTGGCGAAAGTCCCGAGAAAAGATTTCGAGTCTCCGAAACCTTGATTTGAACTTGAAACGGGCCGCCGGGGGTCCAAAATCCTTGTTGAGCGCGACTTTTCAGATCTGATGCTTTGACACAGTTCCAGATACCATTTGTGACTTCAGAAACTGTTAGTTTGGCTCTGCCTTGGCTGCGCCTTGGCCACGCCTTGGCCACCGGGTCATCCTCAAGCCATGACACGTTTTGGGCCTTTAAAGCTTCTTATTAGGCAATTCACCTACAAAACAGCACCAACACAATCTACGAGCACAAATCATTAAAAATAACTAATTAGCAACTAAATTAACCTACAACTAGACACTAGCGCACCCTCTCATTACATTTCCGGGTGCTTATCACACACTGATTGCCAGAGCAAACTGACGCCGGGCCTGCAGGGCCGTATCTTCTACATTCCCTTCCAGCCCGTACCATTCCATTAGGCGCATGATGTTGATTTGCCCTCCAGTTAACAGACTTTCGGCTGCTCCTCTGGTAATATCAAGGCTTGACTGTAGGAGCTTTAGTATATTTTTCCTGTAAGACGGCACGACAATCACGCTCGAAGCAACGCCTTGAAGGTACGCTTGGAATTCCTCCACGGTTGGGCACAGCTCATTGATCCCAAACCTGAACACGTGAACATCTGGATCCCAGAACTGCAGGGTTGCCCTCTAAAATTCGGGACAAACCCTCACATTGCGGAGAAAATGGAATGCAGCCAGCCCGTGAGACCGAAATGACAGCCAATCTCCAGCAACAAAGGCCGTGAGCCACGGGCTAATCAAGACCGGAAGGTTATTTGCCATTTTGCTTCTCGTGGGACTCTCAAACTGTGGGAGGAATGCCTTTCCTTAGCAGAGCATTGGCCTCTTTATAGTCAGAATATGTGAAACGTCCTTCTTTCCCAGGACAAGTATCCACACAACGTGGCATCCTCTTCTCCAAAGCGAAGGCATCTCTGCACTGCCCCTGAAGTACTCTGAGCAGTTAAAGGGTGATGACAAGGCTTGGTCGTCCTAAAAATCTAAAATGGTCAAATAAAGGTGGCCTGGCACTGTCCAACCATCGCGCGATGATCCCACTCCATCTCGCGAGTGATCAGCATCCATTCCATCGCGCGATGGACTCACTTCGTCGCGCGATGGTTCAACCTGCAATTTGACAGATTACACCAGCTACTGTCCAATTTTGGTCACTTGTGTTTCCAAGGGTTCTTTTGCAACTTTTGTGGTTCCAGCAAGTCACTATGAGCATATATGACTGTGTCCAAGCATCGGATTCGAGATATTGCGTTTAACGAATATTTTGGACCCTCGGCAGCCCGTTTCAAGTTCAAATAACCATTTCGGGAGTTTGAATCTCGTTTCAAAGGATTACGCTCCTTTCTCTCAGGCCGTACAGGTCATTGTGACCCAACGTGACTGTACGAAGGTGTCGGTTTCAGTCCGAGACATAATAGAGTCATATTTTTCCATCTCGTGTCTATTTTGTGTTCTTCGCAACATTTTTTGGTCGAGTTTGCATTTTGGAATGCGTTTCTCGATTCTCTCAACTCTCGTAGGTCATTTTACACATGCATGACGTTACGGAAGTGTCATTTTCATCCAGGTTAGGGTATTTTGAGTTTTGGCTTATGAATGTCCAAAATTTCATTATATTCGTTGTATCCTGGCCGTGTCCTAAGATACATTCTTATTCCTTTTCCTGAGCTAGTTCTGTCTGTACATGTGCGCGTGTCTATGAGCAGTCTCAGTACATTATCAATGCAAGCATGGTATTAGTGGCAAATGCTTATCTACTTTAATTCATTACAAGAGTAAGTAAACGATGAAAATGCAAATTTTATAGCTAAGCCATAATCTATCCATATCAAAGTAAAGAAGACTACTGTGCGTGCGGCACTTCGGCCTCCCAAAAGTCATCGTATCAACTCGGACACACTTGCCCATCAAGACAAAAGGGACACGCAGGCCTCAAAAACATCTATCAAAGTATCAGCTAAGGCGCTCCGGCCTTCTCTCTATCTATCTATGCGGGCGCGCAGGCCCAAAAGCAAAAACCAAAATGCAGAACGTAAGATGAGGCTTCTTGGTAGCCCTCAGTCCTCCCCAAACCAGTCACCCTCTCCATCGTCGTCATCGTCGTCTCTCTCCGTGGGATCCTATCTAAAGCCAGGATCGTCCGCTGAATCGTTAGAACCGCTGCTCTCGGACACATCCTCTCCCTTTCCTTCTTCTCCTTCCTCCTCCTCTTCGTCCTCATCCTCGGAGACCTCAGGTAGGATCAGTCACTTCTTGCAGACCGGCTCGTCTTGCGAGGGCCTCTGGCGTATCTTCAGCTGGTATCTCTCCTCGGCGTGCGCCACGACCTCTCGGGCCGCCTCCTCACTCGCGACAGGTGGCTGTGAGCCTCGCGTCTGTGGTCTGGTACTAGGTGTAGGAGAGGGAACCCTAGCAGCCAGCTTCTTCTGCGGAGGATCTCTGACGCTTTTCCTCCTAGGAGCCGCTCGTCCCTGTGCCTGCATTGTAATTTTTATACATTAGCATATGTTTTGCATGTTGTATATTTTAAACCAGGTACGATCAATCTTCAATCAACAGCAATCAAAGCATACTACGTATCGGGCAAGTGTGTGCATATATATCCAGTATCAAAAACAGGAATGTATTGTTTGCGGGAATGTATCGTATTCTGAAGGATATACCTGAGATCTCTGAGCCGCCGGCTAGGGGTAGCACAAGTCCAATGGCAAACCGCTCGCCGCTCTCCTAACCACATTCTCTAGCGCGAGCATGCGCCGAACAGCCTCGTTCACCCACTCATTGGGTACCTGCAAGAATAATTTGAATACGGGCAATTGGGCAACATTTCAAACTTCATGGAACTACAATAATAAAAGCAGCAATGTCTTACCGACACGGTAACGGGCGCTGGCTCAACTCTGCCAGGGGTTAGGTGTAGCCTAGCTGGATTGCCCTGAGAGTCCACCACTGCTATCTGCCACGTCAACTCTGGTGGCCCACCTCTCACTGGTCCACTCGGACCTCGCCTCGCGCAACTCTCACCCCTACTCTGCCACCCTGTGACGGCTCTCCTTTCCTCGGCAGCTCCACGAGCCTGACTCCGAACCTCTCTAAACTCTCGCGCTCCCAGTGGCCCCGCCAAGCGCTCCCTCTGATGAATCACATGGTCCATATCAGGATGCAAGTGGCGTGTCAAGTTGGTATCAGGCCGTGTAAAAACCTCCAGCTCAGCCATAGTGTACTCCCCTGTTTGTGAGGCCCGTGGTGGAAGCGGTCCAGGCACCAGAAACCCTGCGTAGCCAAGTGATTGGCATGTCACTCGGTCACCCAAGTACCACTGCCAAGTAAAAGCTGACTCCAGCAGCACTCTACTCCCTATGACAACCCTGCTACGAGCCAAGTACTCGGGCTCAGGCTCTGCCACCCTCCAGGGATCCCACTCAATCTACACAGGCAAACAATGCAAGTATCGGTCAGCGATAGCATTGAAGCAATAAAAAGGGATGCATATCTCCATATTTACAAAAAATCATGTAATACCTGTGAGGGTCGAAGCTCATCAAGATATATCCTGAAGCCATTCAGGTCACCTCTACCTCTCTTCTCTCCCATATTCTTCTTGCTCCAGATATGTGCACGTGGGAGGATCCCCAAGTCTAGGCTCTTCGTCACTGGACGGCACATGTTCAAAACCTCGTAGGCCCAGAGCTACATCATTAACAAGAAATCAAATTGTCAGTACAATGCAGGAATATTATTGAGCAGGTTATGTATTCAAGTGGATAAATGCATATTGGAAATGTACTTTACTCTATTAAAATCATACCTCCCAGATCCGCCAGTACCAGCAGTGCTCACCTCCGTCCTCGACGAATCCCCAAAGAAGCCATAGGCTCCGCCTAGTGCTGCTCCGCCCCAGTCAAAACGCAAGGCTGTCCTCAAGTCCCTCAGCCCGGGCAAGTATGACAGGTGAACCTTGCTACGCCTGTTTGGGTACAGGGTACCGCCAAAGAGATATAACAGGTATGCCCGGGCCATATGCTCTGCCTCCTGATCAGTCGTCACCTCCTTCTTAAGATATCGAACGAACTGCCCGTATCTTGCCATCCCCTCTTCAACCTTGGGCACTTAACCCAAGAACCACTCCAGAGCTGCCTCGTCCTCCTGAATGCTCGAGTCAAATGGGATGGGCTCGCCCCCAACCCTCAAGCCAGTGATCGCCGCAAAGTCAGTGGGCATCACCATCATCTCCCCGAGCGATAGGTGAAAGGTATTCGTGGTATCCCTCCACCTCTCCGCTAGCGCAACCAAAACAGCATGATCGTTCCTCGCCGGAGTGAGAGTCTGTATGAACTCTCCAAAGCCTGCCTCATCCACCAACTGCTTTACCCTCTCAGGCAAACTCTGGTACAACGCCAAGGAACTACACGCGCCCCCAAAGCCGCGAATGTCTCTCTGCCTCGCTCTCTCCTGCGTCAAACATGGAAACAAGCGACAAGGAGTATATCAGCATGCAAAGTTTCATTTTCAAGTTCTAGGTAATCAATGTAGCCTGGCAATAGATGGTTGGTTCAAGTAATTTTGTCTCATGCATGACATTCAACGTGAAACTATGGTATCGCCATTTAAGTCTACTTCAAAGGATTACTCTACACCTCTCGGTATTTAAGCGCATACATTATATTTAAACTTGCAATCGCCAAAAAAAATGGGGGATTATCAGAAATTTACCTCAGACCAGCTGCTCAAAATATGTGTATCGGGGTCTCTCAAAACAAGCTCGGAGTCATACTCCGCCTGCCGTGGCCGGTACGCTAGGAAACCCAACGGCACAAACAAGTGAGGAACAGGTAGCTCGTACCCCTCTGCTGAGAACGGAACACGAGTCAAGCTCTCCGCCTCTGACACTGCTGTCACCCTGGGACCATGTACCCTAGCTTCGACCCTCTCCTCGGTCTCTGCATCCCTTAGAACCTCCTCCTCAGCAGCTCTCTCCCTCTCGGCTCTCGCCGCAGCCTCTGAAACGGCTATCACCTGCTCTTGCTCCTCTCGAGCCTCCAAAACAGTAGCCCCAATCATGGGATCCTCCTTGAGTAGCCGAGCTAGTCTCTCCTCGCTCAGAAACTCCGCGAGATCCTGTCTCGTGATCGGTCTATGTCCCGACGACGTCACTGCTGGTCGGAACAGTACCTCCCCCTTAGGAACGTCTGTGGTACCCTCCTCCTCAGTCACCACGCTCTTGCCTTTTGCCGAATCCCTCGGTGGAATCTCACTCAGCCCAACATCACTACCATCGGCACCTCTACTGCCTGCGGCCTCGGAACTACCACCAGCTACAACTGAACCACTCACAGTCGTGCTCGGGTCCAATGGCTCAACAACGGGAGCTACGGCCCCGACCTCCTCCGTCGCGCGACGATCTGGCTCCGTCGCGCGATGCTCGACGCCACCACTAACCGACTGCACGTGGCCTTGTTCGCCATCTCTGCCGCCGCCTATCGCCACTGCACCAATACTTGGGGCGACCTCCGCCGGTCGAATTCGCTGTCTCAATCTCCATGGGTCCTCTTTCGTCCTTCGAACGATCAACAACTTCTCCTCCGCCGCCCCCATCTTGAGTGTGTGTGTTTGGGGTTTGCTGATTTAGGAAGAGAATCAAGGGTTTGATTTGATCTTTGAGAGAGTTTTGAGAGTATGAGGAAGTTCCAAGAGTTTGAAACCACTGAGAACTATTTTTGTAGCGTCCCCGGGAAGTTTAAAGCTGCCAAACGAGTATGGGCTGGGTCCGGGCACGTTTCAGATCCAAGCCCTAACTAAAACCCTCGCGCGATGGTCCAATTGGGCCATTGACCAGGTTCAGCCTCTGGCTCGGCCCAATCTTATGTATCATCTTAATAATGGCCCAGGAGTCTTACTCAGGCCTTGCAAGTGATTTTGGAGTCCCTTCGAGATGTCCTTTGTATCCCCAGCAGTGGTTTGCCCCACACCAATTTCAAATCAGCGACGATCCATCTGTCCAATTTCAAATCATTGACGATCCATCCGTCCAATTTCAAATCAGCGACGATCCATCCGTCCAATTTCAAATTCAGCGATCGACCGATCCTCCGGTCCCTTGGTGCACGGTATTTGTATATACTGGCTTGCACTTTTAATTTAATCGGCTTTTGCGTGAATTAGATGGGTCTCTAGAAATCTTTGACGTTACCTGTACCAGCCAATGGTGCTCCGCATGCCGTCAAAGAGGGACTACTGTAGACACCCCGATATGGATCTCCTAATCGTTTTACTTCTTTTTTCAGTTTCTTGTTTCCCCGATGATGAATCAGGTCAAAAATAGTCTTGAGAGAATGAAATGGTTTGAGCTTGGTGTGTGTGGAACCCATCCTTAACCCTAAAACCCATAAACCCAAACCTTGACCGTAGGTTTGACCGTCGCGCGACCCACTGGGTCTCTCGCGCGATGATTTACTTGCCAAGTGGTGGTCAATGTCAAACTTTTGACTGTTGACCGTCGCGGGGCTGGTCGAACACTCGCGCGATGGAGTCACACCCTCGCGTGATGGTCAACACCTGTTATTTCCACCTTTTTCCAACTGGATTTTGTGATGATCAGGGGTCTACAGACCTGTGTAACCCCGTTTCATCGACTGAATAGCGTTCTGCAGGGCTGCCCTTGCACCACCCTCCCCCACTCTCCCATCAACTTTCACACCCCACTTCTCCACCAAGTAAGTGCAGCCAGCCTTGTTGGCTGGTTGCATTGCCTTGTTTAGCCACCAACAAACCTTCCACTCTTCCTATAAATAACCCCCATGGTTCATCTTCCAAAGGGTTACCAAAATTTTCCAAAAGAGAAGAAAGAAACACAAGCTCTAGTACTTCTTTCACTTAAGTCACACCACATACTCATTTTTTTCAAGCTATACCACCTCATTCAAGCCATTCTCAAGACACTCAAGCAAAGGTATAACCGTTATTGTTTACTGTTTTGATCCCTGAGGGGGGCTGACAGGGCCAAGGCTGGTAATCAATACCAGTCCTGGTCCTAAAGCCAGCAAAGTTACAAGTTACTTTGGATAAGCGAGACACCCACTCCATTGCGCAACTGTTCTAGTCAGTGTGATATGGTTCTCGTGGGGATGGGATCCTCGTCCTTATACATTTATATGATTTTATGCTTTTTTTGTGAAAAAAATTTAGTATATCTCACTGTTATGCATGTTAAAAAAATGGTAAGTTAGCTTAGTTTACTCATCTGTTTACTTTGGAATACCCCTGGGTTACTTCTGAATATGTCTCAGAGTCCAGGCATGTAAAGCAATTCCTGGAAGTCCAGTCAGGACACTAGTGCGATGATCTCACTCCATCGCGCGATGGTTTGTTTATTTCCAATGATTGCCCTTACATGGGCAGCCAGGCTCTTGGCCTCTGTTTTAATGCCCTCACTGTTTAAGGGTTGCATCTTGGTCCTGTTAATTTTGATTGTAATAATCAGTTACTTTCAGTACCTATGAATTGCTTGGTTTGACCCTGGGTGTGCACTGGTTCTTCCAGAGCCCAGAAGGAGATAAAACTTAACCTATTGGGAGGGTATCAACCCTCGCGCGGTGGAATGGGTTTAACGCGCGATGGTGGACTTGCATGCCGGCAGATCCATGCTTGCAAGTTGGCCATTACTTGTGTTAAAGTCATTCCAATGCACTGTCTTGATATCCAATCTCAGTGTTAGATTTTATCTTATTTATTTTCTAACACGTCGTGCCATCCATGCTATCATCTATCACATCTTGCAAATATGTTACAGTTTTTAATCCCCGCTTAATTGTTCCCCCGCCCTAATTGGTTAAAATTTGATTAATTAAACAGAATCGCAAACAAATATTTTCGCAAACGTCTAAGCAGAGACCGATCTCCGGATTGGGCGAGAGGGGTGCCATAAAACCCTTCCCCTCTCGTAACCTGGCTCCCGAACCAGATATGGTTATGACGGACTGGTTCCTTAAACTTTTTCAAATCAAACAGTGCGGCAAGTGCTACGAAATACTATTCCTTGGGTGTCGGACCTTCAAAACCCGAGTGGCGACTATGTATTCTTCGCGAGCGCTTCTTGTCCAGCTTAAAAAGCGCTCCTGCGAACCGGCAGCATTTTTCTTCTCTTCTCGAAGAGGGGAACGGAATCCCTTCCCAAAAGGAAAGAAAAATCGGGCACCGTATGCCCACATCACTCAGCTCACCTTTTTCTGGCTTTTCACACGTTCTCATTTTACCCCGACACTCGGCTTATGCTGCTTCCTGGCTCCTTACTTGTCTTTTCGCTCAGCTTTATCTAGTTACTTACTTGTCTTTTCGCTCGTGTAGTTGTTGCTATCAGACAAGCTGGGATTGTTGCATCCACCAGTGGCGGACTGGAATTTGTTTCTGAAGAGGATTCATCAGAGGGAGATGCTGTACCCTGATCTGGACATAGAGGGTTGGTATGAGTTCATGCAGCAGATGCAACCTGACGAGATTCTCTAGAGGTGTCCTTGGTTGGATCTTCCGGACAAGGCCGTTCATTCTGATGGTTTTGACAGAATGGTTATCGCAGGGCTGACCAACTTCAATTTCTACATTCCTGGTCGCATTTTCCGTCAGCTGGGTGTCTCATATGAAAACAACCGTATCAGCACCGGGGGCTTCCACATTCCCAACTTCAATGCCCAAACACTCAACGGCTATCAGAGGCGCTGGGGCCTTAGGGTTCTTCAGGCAGAAGCGTCAGACTTCACCACAAGGCTGAAGAATCGATACAGGCAGTGGCTAAGAGCAGATGTGCATTCAAGGGAAAACATCGACTGACTCTGAACCACTTTGCTGTTGTTAGAATAAGCTGTGAGCCGTTAGGCTTCTCAAGCATTTTGTTCTGTTTTTCATGCTTCACTGTTTTAAGGCTTTTATGCTCAGCTGGTGTATTAGAAGAAGTATTTTGCAATAAAATTGAAAGACGAAGGATTTCCCCCTTCTGATTTTCTCATGCAGCTTTGACTTGATCTCGACCTTTTTGCCTCTTTGATGCGGACCCAAAATGTCAAACCATGGATCGACTTGACAGCATGTGACCGGGTATCAAGGTGAGACTGCCTACGTATCCCTTTTGTTGGCGTTCAAATTGAAGCTCGAAAGGACGTGGTTCCGATGGTTTTGGCTGAAACTTTGATGGACTTAGAGAAAGTTTGCTCTGGAGAGACTGAGGTTTTCGGGGGTAGTCCTCTCCTCCTACAAGTTGGCTTCTCACTCTGCTCTCCTTTTTCGGGTTTCTCCCACGTTCTCATTTTACCTCAACGCTCAGTTAGGCTTTCTATGGTTTCAGACTTGTTTTCACTCTTTTGTAGATCTGGCTTTGTGATAAGGTGAATGTGCTAACTATTCCTCCTGAAAACTGGACATATGAGGCTAGACTGTTGTCTCTCCGATACTTTGAGTTTGCTGATAGGCGGATTCCTGAATGGATCGACTTCTTTAGGCATCTACGAGCTGAGACCATCTCGTGGAGGTGTTCATGGTTAGACCTCCCCCCCATGACCATGCATTTTATGGGTCCTCAGTGGGTCGTCCTTGCTGGTTTTGAGGCCTTCACTTTCTATCTCCCATACCGGATTCAACGCCAACTTGGCCTTAGACAAGAGGTCCCTACAGAAGCCGTGGTTGATGTCGTATTGCCCTTATTCCGCCATTCCATCCTTTATAACTATCAACGGTCTTGGAGGGCTCGCGAGGTGACTGATGCACATCCCTATCCTTCCGTGATGATTCGCGGGAGCTACCAGAAATGGCTAAGGAGAGATATTGCAACGCGAGCTAGAAACTGACTCAAATCTACTACCCTGACCAAGAAATAAATCATGGACCCGCCTTTGATCGTGTTGTTTTTTTCCTTTTGCATCTTTTGAAAGTTGTACTCAGCCTTATGTATTAGAAGCAGTTATTATAATAAAATGAGTTATGGAGGGTCAACCCTTCCTTGATTCAGTGCATTGCACTCTTCCGACCTGGATTTTTATTTTGAAATGGTGGTGATCGGGCCTCAGAGTGAGGCTGCCTACGTATCCTTGTGGTAAAAGAATCAGGTCATAACGTAGTTCAGGCTAAGGTTCGCTCTGGTTTTGACACTCTCCTTTTGAGCTCTAAATTTGCCCAACACTGCCCTTTCGGGTTTTCAGTCTAGCGAGCTCATTCATTGCTTGCCTTAACTTTTGCCTAAGATGCCCTTGCGGGTTTTCATCCTAGCAGGCTATTGCTCTAATTTTTGCCTGGGTCTGCCCGCCCTTGCGGTTTTCAGCCCAGCGAGCTTCTCTCAGGGGTAATAGCGTTTGAGTTGATCCAGGTTGACCAGAGTCGCAAATTCGTTCCCGTCCAAATCAATGAGCTGTATAGCTCCTCCAGTCAAGATGGTCTTGATGATGTACGGTCTGGCCCACTTTGGTCGAAATTTCCCACGCGGGTCATAGACTGGTGCCCGAATTTCCTTTAAAACCATGTCGCCTTCTGACAGGTCTCTAGACTTTACTTTCTTGCTGAATGCGCGTGCAATCCTCCTTTGGTACCCTTGGATGTGGTAGAGAGCCCTTAGCCGGCGCTCATCGAACAACATGAGCTCTACGAATCGGTTACTTAACCATTCCGCTTCTTGGATTTCACATTCGATCATGGATCGAAGAGATGGAACTTCCAACTCGATAGGGAGCACGGCCTCCATTCCGTAGACCAGGGAGTAAGGGGTTGCTCATGTTGGTGTACGCACAGATGTTCGATATCCCCATAAGGCCAGTGGCAACTGTTCATGCCAATTTCTTGCAGATTGAATGGTCTTTTCTAGTGTAGACACCCCAATCCGAGCCTCGAAAGTGCTTTAAATATCCCGATGATGAAATAAAGGAAACAAATACCTCCGAGAGCTTGGAAATGGGACTCTCCTAAAATAAACCCAAAGGCCCAAAGCCAAACCAAAAGCCCAAAGCAAACCCAAGAGCCCAGGACTGGAACCGTAGTACCGTACGGCACACCTCTACACTGCACGGCATAATAGATTTCATTACGCCGCACGAGGTCATGAGGTCAACCGCGCGGCATTTTGGATAAAGTTCTGACTGGCTGAGCCACTGCTACAAGCTAGCTCAGCCAAAAGGGCACTTCTGGCCCGCCCAGAAAATACCTCCACCATTTGAAATTCAAAATCCTTAGCTTTTGCCTATAAATACAACCCTCCACTGAAGAGAAAAGGGTCCTGAATCCTCTTTCTCTCTCATCATGCTTTCACACCCATTCCTCACTCCAAAGCCTTGAGAAAGTGCTCCCAAAAACATTCTCAAGGCTCTTTCTTCCTTAAAATCCTCCATTTTTCTCCTCAGCATTGAAGTGAGTTCTCTTACTCACTTCAAGACCTCCTACTTCCCAACAACCTCCTTTATCAAACCATACCCACCATTTCTCTTCGATCGGTTTCATCCGTGTTCATTCGAAGCTGTCCCTTCCCATCCAAGCTCAAATATTAAAGGTATAAACTAGTTTCCTTGCGGTAGGCTTTGTCCATATCCCCGAGGGAACCTCGCTGTGGTCAGGATCGGCCTCCTTTGGGTCAGATCCTGACTTAAAAACCATTTTCAAAACAAAAGCAAGTTTCTGTACTAAGGAAGCTACACCGCGCGACGTCTTGATGCGTCGCGCGGAGTAGCTGACTGGAACGCGCGGTGTTTTATTTTACTATTTTCTTGCTCAAACCATCTGGATCATGGCTATCATCTGTCAGGTCTTTTATCAAAATATCAGGTATAGATACTTCTCAAAAATAGACCATATCTACAAGCCATGTGTGTTTTTTTTTAAAAGAAAATGAAGCCCCTTTGGTCATTCTGAAAGATCAAGGATTTAAAAGTTTTTTTGTTGTTCATGGCTCGGGAGAATGGTATTTTTTAGAGTCGTCTGATAGTGAAAACATTGTCTGACGTTGGCTTAAAACCCCGCGCGTGTTATCGAAAACGCCGGGCGGTGTTCTGAAACTTTATGAAAACTTGAAAACAAAGAGGAAACCCCACACGGCATTCTGTAAAACCATGCGCGGTAATACAAAATGCCGTGGAGAAGGATACTGCGATTAAGACAGTTTTTGCTGAAAATTCTTCCTTTCATTTTGCATCATCTTTATCATCACTGTACAGTTAGAACCACGTGCACGCCAATGTGATCTATTACCCATGTCCCTTTTCCCTTTTGCTTGCTTATTTAAGAGTTTGATTTTCCCAAAGAAATTCTAAATCCTCTCTTTTGAAAGAGTTTAGTAGAGACCGGTTTTTACCGGGCGAATGGGGTGCATTTTTCTCAACAAAAACCTTCCCCATCCGTAACGTGGCTCCCGAACCCAAAATCTCAACGTTTTCGCAAGACCAAAAGCCTTTCTTTTCAAATCAAGCTCTCGGTTTCTCGGATCATCCATCTCAAAAATTCAGGCGACTACTCTTTGTCCATGGGCGCGCGCCGGTCGGGGAGCCCACATCCAAGATGACTTTGATTGTTTTATTGGCAGCTTCTACAGCTCCATTGGTTTGCGGCCGGTAGGTTGTTGACTTGTGTACTTGGATTTGGAACTCATCCAAGACCTCTCTGGCTCGCCCTTTGAAGTGGACCCCATTATTTGACACAAATGCTTGGGGCACGCCATATCGATAGACGATATTTTGCTTGATGAAATGAGCGACTTGTACCGCGGTTAAAGTGACGTATGAAGCAGCTTCTACCCACTTTGTGAAGTAATCCACGGCTACCAAAATAAACTTATGACCGTTAAAAGCAGCTGGCACGACCCTTCCAATGACGTCGATTCCCCATACCGAGAAGGGCTAGGGTGAGGTCATTTGGTGTAGTTCGGATGGCGGAACATGAGTCAAGTTGGCGTGAATTTGGCATTTGTTGCACCGTCGCACGTATTCCACACATTCCGTTTCCATGGTGGACTAGAAGTATCCTTGTCTGAGAATCTTCTTGGCGAGCATCATACCATTCATGTGAGGGCCACACACCCCTTCGTGGATTTCCTCCATCACTCTTCTTGCTTCTGCACCATGAATGCATAACTTGTGCATGCCACAATGCGACCTTCGATATAAGTTCCCCCCACAAATGATGTATAGCGCGGCCATCCTCTGAAGGGCAATTTTGTCCTTTTTGCTTGCCTCTGCGGGATATTCTCCTCCTTCTACAAACCTCCAAATGTCGTAATACCAGGGGTGACCATCTTCGGGTTCGTCGACAGCCATGACATGCTGGTATACCAGCGTATCCCTTTGCTTGATCACGATTGGCCTCAACTTCACACCCAGAGGGATTTCGACTATGGAGGCTAGTGTTGCTAATGCAGCTGCGAATCGATTTTCGAGCCTTGGTACATGGGTAAAGGTCATTTTGTTAAAGTGAGGGATGAGGTCTTCTAAGCCCTGATGATATGGCTTCAATTTCTCCTCCTTGACCTTCCAATCACCATTGGCTTGTGACACAACCAAGTTAGAGTCTCCCACTACCTCCAGCTTCTCTATGCCGATTTCGATGGCTGCCTCCAAGCCTACAATGCAGGCCTCGTATTTCGCCTGATTGTTGGTGACTTCAAAGTTTAGCTTGAACGCGAGCGGAATGTGGGATCTGTCGGGTGCTATTAGCAACACACCAATTCCAAATCCTTTCAAATTGGCAGCTCCATCAAAATACAATTTCCACATATCCTCGGCTATCGTCATTATATCTTCATCAAGGAACATGAACTCAGCGTCTTCACCTCCCTCAATTGGGCTATCGGCCAAAAAGTCGGCAACAGCCCTTCCTTTGACGGATTTCTGGTGACATGCTTTAGCTCAAATTTTGACAACATTAACAACTATCATGCCATTCTTCCAGTGACGGCTAGTTTTTCAAACAAGTACTTGAGGGGATCCATTCCAGAGATGATCTTTACGGGGTAGGTTAGCATGTAATGCCTCAGTTTCCTGGAAGCCCAGACGAGCGCCCAACATTTCTTTTCCAACGAAGTATAGCGCTCTTTGCATCCAACCATCTTTTTGCTGAGGTAGTAAACAGCCCTCTCAACCCTATCGTCTCCTTCCTGTGCCAGCATGCACCCCATGGAAGTTGGAGTGACTGACAAGTATAGGATCAAAGGTTTTCCTTGCATGGGGGGCATTAAAATTGGAGGGTTTTGAAGATAAGCTCGAATGGCATCAAAGGCCCTTTGGCATTTGTCCTCCCAATTGAAGGGCACACCCTTCTTGAGTAAACGGAAGATTGGCTCGCAGGTTGAAGTTAACTTGGCGATGAATCGGCTGATAAATTGTACCTTGCCTAAAATGCTCCTCACGTCCTTCTCAGATCGAGGTGGTTTCATTTCTAGAATAGCTTTGATTTTAGAGGGATCAACCTCAATACCTCGTGTGGTAATCATGAATCCGAGCATCTTCCCAGCTGTAATTCCGAACGTACATTAAGACGGATTTAGGCGCATCCTATACTTTCTGATTCTTTCGAAGAACTTTTTGAGTGCTGGTAAGTGCTCTTCCCGTTCTTTTGCCTTAACAATCATATCATCAACGTAAACTTCCACCTCTTTGTGAATCATATCATGTAACAAGGTCGTGGCGGCCCGCTGATACGTGGATCCTGCATTTTTCAGCCCGAAAGGCATCACTCGGTAGCAATAAGTCCCCTATTCAATGATGAACATGGTTTTCTCCCAATCCTCTGGAGCCATGAGGATTTGATTGTATCCCGAAAAACCATCCATAAAAGAAAGTAAAGCATGCCTGGTGGTATTGTCGACCAGTACATCAATGTGGGGTAGTGGGAAGTCGTCTTTCGGACTTGCTTTGTTGAGATCCCTGAAATCAACACAGACCCTAATCCTACCATCCTTTTTAGGAACGGGAACAATGTTTGCGTCCCACTGAGGGTATTCAGTTACCATTAGAAATCCTGCGTTAATTTGTTTAGTGACTTCCTCTTTTATTTTAAGCACCCAATCGGGTCTCATGCGCCTCAGTTTCTGTTTCACGGGCTTTGCATCGGGATAAAGTGTTCTACTATTTTAGGATCGATTTCGGGCACATCAGCATGCGACCAGGCGAAAATATGTTCGAATTCTTTTAGCAAGTTGATGAGAGCTTGACGTTCTTCTGCAGATAGCGCGGAACCGATCTGAATCATTTGGGGATTCCCTTCATCCCTCAGATTTATTAAAACAACTTCTTCTTTTACAAGCTGAGCACGCCTTTCGCTTTCCCTTTCGACTAGAGATTGGATTTCTATATGGATATTCCCATCGAAATCAATCTCTTCATCATCAGGGTCAACACAATTTATTTCAAAATCAGAGAAGTAGGCAAAATCAGGTTCTTTTATTTCATTACCAGCAATGGCCGCAGGGGCACCATACACACGGGTTGACACAAATTCGAAATACATACGAGGAGTTGGCCAAGATGTCCTAACTCTGACTCTAGAGATTTAACAGACTCAGAAGACTTGGGTGACTCAGACTCAGATTCAGATCCGTGGTGAGCTGCACTCAGTAAGAAGACCCAGTTCTTGTAATTTCCGATGGCATCCATGATGAGCGAAGTCGGATCTTCAAGGATCCCCTGTCCTAGCATCAGCACTTCTGCTTCCACGACTGTACTTTTTGGTTTGTCCTCTTTGAACAAGATCGCCAGACTTCCTTCATTAAAGACTTGAACCCAATCAGCCGGTCCCACGGGTTTCTTTGCAACCTCACATTCTTCCTCACTTTCTGGCCAAACACCGTTGGCGAATATCTCGAATCCCGGAAGCAAAGTATTGGTTTCTTTGTCCCAGAATGGCTCCGGCTGTCCTTGATAGACTTGTTTTGCCTTTTTCTTGACAAAGTAATCCTCTAACCAATCTCCTTTCTTCACCCTACTGTCGTTTGAGGCTAAATAACCAAGGCTGGTTGTGCGCATCAAGGTCCCACGGGTTTCCAACTTTGCAGGTCCTTGCAGGTTCTTTCCCAATCTTAGCCCCGGCATGTAGGACATTTTCTTCATTATTTTCAAGGCGACATTGCTGATGAGAAAATCATTGTCAATTCTGATTGAAGAGACAGAGTTGGAGGTGTCCAACGAAAAGCCTCCCAGAGCAACATCTTCTTCTCCATGCTGGATCTCTAGGAGCGGGGCATTGTCTTCAGTTGGTGCGCGGATCCCAGAGTCCCCATGGATAGTGAGCATACTTGTTTCAAGACCCAAACGAACTTTCTGATGGAGGGTGGAAGGTATGGCCATGATATCAGGTCGGTGCAGCCAAGGCCGGCCTAGCAATAGATTAAAAGAAGCAGGAATGTTTATCACGTGGAATTCCACCTCAGTTTGGTATTAACCGAAGATCATTGGCAGCATGAGGGTCCCAACCACTTCCCGGCGTGTATTGTCGTATGCTCAGACTTTGACTTCTGAGGGAGAGAAGTCTTTATTTTGGTACCCCAAGCAGTAAGCAACACGAAGCGGGCAAACAATAATCGTGGACCCATTATCAATTAGGATTATTGGAACCCATTTGTTGCAACACTTTAGAGTGACATGAAGTGGTTTGTTGTGATCCGTTCCTTCGGTAGGCAAGTCTCGATCGGTAAAAGTGATGGCATGCTTGATAGGTATGGTTCTGATAAGAGCCACAAGCTCATTGGGAGTTATGGTGGAAGGAACTTCCAGACGGGAGAGGGCTTGGATGAGCCCCTCACGATGGCGGGTGGAATGAACAAGTACATCCCAGACAGTCATCTTGGCTTGAGTCTGTTCGAGTTACCGTTTAATGGCTCCCTCAGAGTTCTTCTCAAGGCAAGAGGGTTCTCTTGCTGGCGCGGCAAAGGTTTGAAAGGTATTCTTTTCTGGGGTGGTGAAGGGGTCTGAAGGCTCTTTGGCAAGTGGAGCTACGAGGTTAGAGGATTCTCCGACTTGGAGGCTGGGAGGTTGGTAGATACGGCCACTTCGGATCAAATGATGGATCTGTCGGTATTTTGATTCCTCGCTGCATAAATCGACAAGGGCTTTGCGTTTGGTCCCGATGGTAGTGTCTTCAAGATTAGAGGCTAGGTCGATGATGACCAAATCTTCCCAAAGGTCTTCTGGTTTTCACTGCTCGGCTTCCATTACTGCCTTGTTTACGGTCCATTTTTCGTTTTCCACCTTTATATTGATGACCTCAGAGTTAGCCCCATACCCTGTTCTAGCTCTTGGCTCGTCCTCCCATAAGTTCATCATAGCAACATCAACTTCTTTTGGCAAGGTAACCGAGGTTTCTGACTCTGCCTCTTCCTCGAGATAGTCCATGGGATTGAATTCACTGCTTGCCACCTCTTCTTCCTCTTCTGGGAACCTAGGATTTTCAGGCCATGGGGCAGACCCAAAGTTGTTGCCAGTATCGTACTCCGGGAACTTTGGGAAAAACTCCGGCCAAGCGGGAGTTGCCATCTCTGGCTGGTATCCTTCATCAAATATTGTTGGCAGGGAGAACATGTTTAGCGGGTCATTTGGGGCCAGTAATTGGTATTCGCTGGGGGTTGGGTCTCATTCCCATCCAAGATAGTTTTCGCACCCAAACATCATATTTAAAGAAAATCCGTCTAAAGGATCCGCATGGATGTTCTACCAATCAACCTCCCATTCTGGCTCGAATGGTGGATCCTCATTTCTTTGTAAATTGGCTGTTTCGAATGCTTCCCAGTCAGTAACAAGATCTTTCCATGCGTCATCTCCATCTCACAGAAAGCAGAGGGTGATTTCCTCGGGGATCTTCACTAGAGGTTTGGTTTGGTGTCAGGGGTGATGAAGAGAGTTGGATCGAAATCCTAGGCATTTTGTTCTGAAGCCAAGGCAATTTGGTTGACGCGGAAGGAAGTGTTATGCTGTGGTAGAGGGTTTGAAATGTTATTTGGTTTATCAGAGGGAGGGGTTTCAATGACTTTGTTGTCGATGAGGTTTTGAATCTCATAACGAAAACGAATGCAGTTGTCGATGGCGTGACCAGGAATTTTATGGAATTCGCAATAGACGTTCTGGTTCAAATTGGGTGGAATGGTGATCAGTGGGGTAAGAGGCTTTAGCACCCCTGATTGTGCAAGTTTCTTGAATAGTGTAGACCGTGGGGTGCTGAACTGAGTGAAAGCCCGGTTTTGGGATTTTGGTTTTTCGGAAATCTAGTGAACTTTTGCGGTTTTAGGGGATGATGTTCCCGCCTGATTGGTGTTTCCTAGAAGGATGTTGCTGTTGCCGGAATATACCCTTTTGGCCTTTGATCCCGTCTCCTTCTTTTCTAACGTTCCATCTCGTAGAGCTTCCTCTACGGCCAAGCCTGAATCATAGAAGGTTTCGAAGTTTGAAGGAACTTGGGAGCGGACCATGTATAGGGCGAAGGAGCTTGGCAGATTCTTGGTTATGATTCATATCTATTCCTTGAGGTCTGGTTTGTTTTGCATTTGCGCAGCCTTGGCCCTCCATCGTTTCACGAAGTTAGCAAAGTTCTCTTTTTCACCCATCTTAGTGCTTTCTAACTCTCGGGTAGTCATTTTCAGATCAACATTGAAGTCGTATTGAGCCACAAAAGCTGTCCCAATGTCTTCCCAAGTCCTCTTCTTTGATGGTTCAAGAGTTAGGAACCACTGCAAAGCTAGACCGGACAGAGATTCATGAAATAGCTGTGCCATAGCTTCTTTCTCAATCCCCCGCATGGAAAGAGAGCCGACATAGCCTTGAAGGTGCGCTTTTGGATCGCCGGTGCCATCAAATTTGGCGAAATCTACACCCTTGAATTTTTTCGGTAATTTGGCATTCGGAAATAGACATAGTTTGCTCATGTCTACTCTCCCTTTCCAAGCCATCGGGTCTCTTGGACAGATTCTTCTACCTTGCTAATCTTAGCCAGAAGAGTGGCCATTTTAGAGTCCACAGCGGGCTCTTTTTCCTTGGGTTGCCCAGGCTGCGGGTAAGGTCTAGCTTGAAGTTTGTCACTAACTTCCTGCATGGCCTCCATCATTATGATCATGTCTTTCTTCATAGATGCAACAGAGGTCTTGAGTTGTGTATCAACATTGGCCAGGGATTGTTTAAACTAAGCATCTAAGGCAGCCATGTTCTGCCTAAGTTCTTCTACTCCATTTCCCTGATCGGCCATTGGCGAAGGATTGACGAGTGAGGGTTCTTGCAGTGTTTCGGTTGATGGTCGCCCTTCCTGTATTACTTGAACCTCAAACAACTCTGTGTCTTCCAGGGTGTCTATACGAACCAGTCTTCGGGAGGGACGAAACCAATTAAATACAGCCTCTTCTTGCGGTCGACCAATATCTCAGAACTGGCAAGCAAAAGAGGAAACTCTTAATCCTTTGGGAATGTTCACCCTTCTTCATTCATCCCTCTTAAGACCTACCGCGATCTAGTCTTCACTTGAGGTGCTTGCACAGAAGATTTCCGATAACCCGGGTAGGTTCTGTCAGGCAGGTTTAATTTCGAATGCTTAGGAATCAGAGCCAATCTCTTTACCTTGACCATCCGAGACAGGGCAATGTGATTATCAGAATTCAGGTACTCGCATCATCAAGGTTCGTTCTAGACCAAGGGAGCCGTTCAGGCACGGCGAACACCAAAGGTATCGCAAACTCCATGGATTTAGAGTCTCCTGGATTGACCGAATCCTAAAGTAGTCCTAAGCCCTATGACCTACCGTAGTCCAGCTTTCACTTGAGCTGCTCGCACAGAAGATTTTCGATAACTCGGGTAGGTTCTGTCAGGCAGGTTTAATTCCGAATGCTTCAGAATCAGAGCCAATCTCCTTACCTTGACCATCCGAGACAGGGCAATGTGATTATCAGAATTCAGGTACTCGCATCATCAAGGTTCGTTCTAGACCAAGGGAGCCGTTCGGGCACGGCGAACACCGAAGGTATCACAAACTCCATGGATTTAGAGTCTCCTGGACTGACCGAATCCTAAAGTAGTCCTAAGCCCTATGACCTACCGTAGTCCAGCCTTTACTTGATCTGCTTGCACAGAAGATTTTCGATAACCCGGGTAGGTTCTGTCAGGCAGGTTTAATTCCGAATGCTTCGGAATCAGAGCCAATCTCCTTACCTTGACCATCCGAGACAGGGCAATGTGATTATCGGAATCTAGATACTCGCATCATCAAGGTTCGTTCTAGACCAAGGGAGCCATTCGGGCACGGCGAACACCGGAGGTATCGCAAACTTCATGGATTTAGAGTCTCCTGGACTAACCGAATCATAAAGTAGTCCTAAGCCCTAGCCGGCAGAATGCAATAATGCATGAATGATATGTATATGCAAAAAAGATAAACACATAAACAGGGTATATCACACAAGTCCTAGCCATGGGTTCCTGTCCTAGTTGGGATGGTTCTATGGCTATGTACAAGTGCAAAGGCCGGTTTTGGTCTCAAAAGGGTTCCCCGAACTAGAGCCAAGATGTACTCCCCATGTCAAGTGTATTGCAAAACAATGGTCGAACAGCACGATGGCTCATCATCGTCGGGGGTTGCAAGGCATTCCGGGAAAGCTTGTCACCGGCGAACTGGGCAAGATTGCCAAAACACATTGGCAAGGCTTGTGCGGTGCAAAGTGTACAGAATAAAAGAGTTTTGATTTTCCAAAAGATATTAAAAATTCCACTTTTGAAAGTGTTTTTCAAGCTTGGCTCACTTCATTAATCAAATCTTTGGAGAAAAACTACACAGGCGAACAATAATAAAAGCCCCAGTCCAGAGTGGTCGGACGTAAAATCTTGTTATGTCACCACCCCGTTCTTTAGCAGCGCGGAGCATACTGTTTTGATAGACTTTTGAAGAATTGTTTACTCATGTATTGATTTCCAAATTTTTGATTAACATTAAATCCCCAGCAGAGTCGCCACTGTGGGCTCGCCGACCGGCGCGAGCCCAGGAAAAGAGTTGCCACATTAATTTTTGAGATGGTTGATCCGAGAAACCGAGAGTCCTTTTTGAAAAGAAAGGCGTTTGATCTAGCGAAAACGTTGAGGCTTTTGGGTTCGGGAGCCACGTTATGGATGGGGAAGGTTTTTGTTGAGAAAAATGCACCCCATTCGCCCAGTGAAAATCGGTCTCTACTAAACTTTTTCAAAAGAGAGGATTTAAACTATCTTTTGGAAAATCAAACTCTTAAATAAGCAAGCAAGGGAGGAAAGGGACATGGATAATAGATCACGTTGGCGTGCACGTGGTGTTAAATGTACAATGATGATAAAGATGATGCAAAATGAAAGGAGTTTTCAGCAGAAACTGTTTGGGTCACAGTATCCTTCTGTACGGCATTTCGTAATACCGCGCACGGTTTTACAAAGTGCCGTGCGGGGTATCCTCTCCACTGTCGGGTCTTTACAAAGTTTTAGAATACCGCCCGGCATCTTGGATAGCACGCACGGGGTTTTCAACCGACATTAAACAGTATTTTGGCAACCAGGGGACCCTGAAAAAGTACCGCTTTCCCGAGCCATAAACAGAAACCAACTTTTAAGCTTCTGATCGTTCAGAATATCCGAAGAAGCTTTATTTTCTAAAACCAAACATGGCTTGTGGATATGGTCTGTTTTTGAGAGGTATTCACGCCTGATATTTTGATTTAAAAAAAAAAAAGAAAGACCTGACAAAGGACAACCATGATCCAGATGGTTTGAACAAGAAAATAGTAAACTAAAACGCCGTGCGTCCAAATCAGGTACGCCGCGCGATGCATCAAAGCACCATGCGGTGTAGCTTCCTTAGTACAGAGGCTTGTTTTTGTTTTGAAAATGGTTTTTAGGTCAGGATCCGACCCAAAGGGGGTCGATTCTGACCATAGCGAGGTTCCCTCAGGGATATGGACAGAGCCTATCCCAAGGAAACTAGTTTATACCTTTGATCTTTGAGCTTGGATAGGAATGGACGGCTACGGATGGATACGGATGAAGGCGGTCAAGGAGAGACGGCAGGCGCGGTTTAATAAGTGGGTGTTGGGAAGTAGGAGGTCTTAAAGTGAGCAAGAGAACTCACTTCAATGGTGAGGAGAAAAATGGAGGATTTTAAGGAAGAAAGAGTCTTGAGAATGTTTTTGGAAGCACTTTCTCAAGGCTTTGGAGTGAGGAATGAGTATGAAAGCATGATGAGAGAGAAAGAGAATTCAGGACCCTTTTCTCTTGAGTGGAGGGTTGTATTTATAGGCAAAAACCAAGGATTTTGAATTTCAAATGGTGGAGGTGTTTTCTGGGCGGGCCAGAAGTGCCTTTTCGGCTGAGCTAACTTGCAGCAGTGGCTCAAGTGGGCGTGGCCGACAGCTAGCTGAGCCAGTTAGAACTTTATCCAAAATGTCGTGCGGTTGATCTCATGACCTCGTGAGGTGTAATGAAATCTATTATGCCGCACGGTGTAGAGATGTGCCATACGGTACTAAGGGTCCAGTCTTGGGCTTTTGGGTTTGCTCTGGGCTTTCGAGTTTTGTTTTGGGCTTTTTGAGTTAAAGGAGTCCTTCGTCCAAGCTCTCGGAGGTATTTGTTTCCTTTGTTTCATCATCGGAAAATTTAAAGCACTCTTTGAGGTCTGGATTGGGGTGTCTATAGGTCCATGTTGGCACCAATCGTAGAGTTAATCTAGATCTCTTTGCGGAATCCTCTGGTGTTCAACAATTTCTGCTCCAATACATATGGTTTTTTTCCCCTGTGCGTAATGGTTAGGTTTTGATGTTTGTTTGATTGCTATATTTGCTTGCTTGCTGAAATCACAAGAAAATAAAAGGAATTTATCGATGTCACGCTTTCTGCTCTCGAGGGTTATTGGTGGTTGTTTGTCTAATTACTATGATTTACTTGCTGAGATCATAAGGATATTAAAATGAATTAACTTTTCAATATCGCATTTTCTTTTGGCCTATTTTCTTTTATGTAGTCAAGATAAGATATTTGAAGGGAGAGGTGAGTGCAAAATTGAAAGGGGATTTTCATACGACATATATATAAAAGGTCAATGAGAAGTTATAGGGCCAAGATTGATACCGAGATGGAGACTAATACCGGGATGGGGTAGTAAGAGAAAGAAGGTGTTATAGGGCCAAGATTGATGTGGTGAGACTAAAACCAGGACGGGTTAATAACAAAGACATTTGATCATTTTGTATGATAGCTTTAAAGTGTTGTTAATATCACAGCCTTATGATTTGTATGTCATGCAATCCCATTACATTTGATTGAGAAGACCATAGGTTCATAGGAGACTTAATGGAAATATTTTAAAGCTACGGTGTTGTCCGTCACTCCATCTCAACATCTCCAACTCGACTTTCTCTGTTAGTCTAGAATGGTTAGATGAACGTTACGTATTTAGTTTTTGTTTAGATAGGGAAATTATGTTGTAGTTATCGAAGTGTGAATAGTAGTATTCAAGCCGTAGGTTTTAACAAACATTTCCATTTAGATTTGATGTTGGTGTAAAGAGTTGATTTGTTGATTGCAATGTTGGATGTATCCGTCTAAATGCCAAGTACCTGTGTCCGACACTCTGTTTAGGGGTATGAGATCAATGTTCAACATATATCGTCGGATATTCACATAGCACACATACTTGGTAATGCAAATTTATCAAAAAATATGCATTTCCAAGTTTGGGTTTAATTTTTTGGGGTTTAAAAGTAAGTTACCATGAAGTTTCAATTGTGTTTAATCTTTTTATAGATTTCTCTATAGTCGATCTTTTGGTTGATATACTATACCTAATGTATTTTATATCTTCTTTGCGTAATGCTGTATGGACATATTTGGAAGAAAAATTTTTTATTTTCTATATGCAAGTTACTGGAATGATAGGTTTGATTCTTTTATTTTTCTGGATGCTATCTTTACTTTTCATGAGGAATTACCATATTGGTTTTGAATTTCACTCCTACGTAGCCGGATTTTTTAGTTGGGTTGTAAACTAAATGGATCATCTTTTATCATTTTTTGGAACTGTATTTTATTTACGGATGCGGATGAGAATGAGGCAACTAGCATCTATGGAAGCAAGACGGGGTGTTGTTCCAGTGGTCCGTGGAGTTGCCATGCTCAATGATAATGTTTAGAATTGGCTTTAACATGTTCCATGACCGTCTTTATTTGTTGATTCAAATTGAAAAAGTCAATGAATATACTTGAGTTATTCTTTTTTGCATAGTTAGTTTCATTGGACAGGGGTTCATATATTGCATGCGAATCCATTATTTATTTGTTTGATCTGATTGTACGAGCTGTGCCTTCAAGCACGGGCATACACTAGTAAACTTATATGTCACAATCTGCGTTCTTGCCTTATGTTTGGTAATATATTAACAAAAGTGAACATATAATCTTAGGCTTATTTGTACGGATAGTCCCCAAAGTATTTTTGAAATGTCAATTTGGTCCTCAATATACAAATTGTGTCAATTGCATCCCCAACGTTTACAATGCGCGTTTAAATAGTCCTCGGAGCTAACTCTGTCCAAATTAGCCGTTAAAAACAGGGGTATTTGTGGAACTTCTTCTTTAAAGAAACACACCCCTACAAAACTTTATCTTCAACCTCAAAACCCTAGCCCTATCTCTTTCTCAGTTTCTCTACCGCGACTATGTGAGTAGTGTTGGCTTTCCTAGGGTTGACACCTAATTCCCTTGTCATTCACCACCACAATGTGGCCATGGGACGTTATTTAACAACACAACACTGTTTTTTCACCCAATTATTCTATCTTACTTCCTCTTTTCCTACAGCCAGTTTCATTTTACTTCACAATTTCTATTTTATTTTGCTATTTGGTAATTACATTAAGGTGAACTTTTATTCTGCTAGAAAGAAGAGGATTACTTCTGTTTTTGTTTACACTTGCACGATTTGAATACCTTGATTGATACAGTAGGGTTGTACTAGTGGAGGAAATTCGAGTTCTTGGAGGAGAAATTAACCGGAAAATGCTCGATCCCTGACAACGTCACTTGCTGCTCTACCGGCAATTGGAAGATCATCGTCGGCTGCGAAAACGGCGCTGTAAGCTTGCTCGATCGAGGGTTGAAGTTCAACTACAGGTTCCAAGCCCACTTTTCCTCCAGCAGCTCAAGGTCTGATCTTTGCTTCTTCAGTCGATTCATTCGCGTTCAATTTGACGCCGTGCGATGGTGGTGTTGATGGTTTTGGCCATGGGTTACTTATGGGAGTGAACGGAGAGAATGATTTTGGATGCTTCTTCTCCGAGTTGAATCGGTGATGGGAGATGGGTTATAAATGTGGGTTTGGTCATTGGTGAATTGGGGGATCTACCGATGGGTTCGGAGTGAGGGTGGTGAGCCAGAGAGGGAAGGGGTGTGAATAGAATTTTCCATTTGTTTGTGGATAAAAAAAATTGAAAATATTTTAGTGAAGTTCCTCAAATACCCTTGTCTTTAACGGCTAATTTGGACGGAGTTAGTTCCGGGGATCATTTAAATGCACATTGAAAACGTTGAGGATGTAATAGACACGATCTGTATATTGGGGACCAAATTGACATTTCGAAGATACTTTGGGAACCATCCGTACAAATAAGCCTATAATCTTATATGTCCCAATCTATTCTCTGTACGTAATAAAAAATGAAGATATATCTGAAACATATAAAGTTTTCAAGCCTCCTCTCCGGTTTCTTAATTAGAATCGCAGCCGCCGACCGAACCGGAGCCAAATCAACCGTAGTCTCATCTTTATCCAGGTCAAGAGAGAAGTAATCAGATGCGGCGGTCGTCGGAGAGTGGGGTTGGACCGCAAACTGGGAGATTTTGTTGCGAAACACGACGTAAGGTTCGGAATCGACCGGCGGCGGAGACGGGCGGCCAGAGGGAGATGCGGCGGCGGAGGGGGAGAAGGGGCTTAGGGCCTTGTTTTAGAAGCCCTCGACTTCCAATGGAGCAGAATCCAAGTCATTCGACGGAGGGTTGCATCAAACCGTTTTATTACTGAGTGGTTGGAATACCTTTCTCCATTGCCACAGCTAGAGCGCCAATACTCATACGGATCAATGGCACTCATTTGGCAATATAATAAGTATCTTAATATATATTACTGGTCTTGAATCGGAGAAGGAGGTTTACGTGGGTAGGGGTCAGTTTTTTTCTCCACACTTTTCTCCAGCGGCACATAGAGAGAAGGCTGTGCTTCATATTTATTTTTTGTCTAGGGTTTCTCGCTATATGACAACTTATATAGAAGGGCATTTTTGTCTCGGTTTAATTTTTTTTAAAGGAAGTGGACTTAATGCCTTATTAAACTATATTAGTGGACTAGAAATGTTACATACATTAGAGGTGGACTAACTGGGTTATAAGTTTTCTACAGTGAACCATAAACCAATATTTTATAGAAACTACAAAATTCGTGATTAAAGAGGCATTACCATAACTTCTGCAGCAACTACCACATTTTGGAACAAGCATCAGATTAACATAATTGATATGATATGATATGATATGAAAACTTTAAGTAATGCTAAATCGCATCATCCATGTCTTCCCGTTCATTAAAGAGCACAAAACATATATATCCATTGATCACAAAGGGCACAAAAAACACAATTTAATTAATCTGAATTTAAGCTTGGTCTCTGAATTCACCATGGAAAAAAATAATGCACATAAAACAAAAGAATATGAAAATCTCTAAAGTAATTCATGTGCTCAGATAAAGGCTCCAGTGTTGAGCTCCCATTCACCTATTTTTTCTTTCTTAGTGGCGTGCTTTCCCTACAGCTCCCGCTCCCATCACCACTGATACCAATCTCAATACTCCTCCCATCTAAAATAAACGAGTGGAATGAAAGCATGAGATTTTGTTTTGCTAACTCTAAAGACTACAATGACTTTGGGGACGCGACAGTAAACTTATTAACGAAAATTCGATTTGATTGTTTGCTAAATTAGTGATTTTTAATTTGATTAATTAACCACTTCTTATGCTTTATTGCTCGGTGAGCTGCACCAAGCCAAGCTCCACCGTACCAGGGTGCCTCGGGAGCGGCCTTGCCTCGGGGATCCCGTGGCCCCATCCAGGAAGGTATCATTATGATGGACCCCAGACGGTTAAGCCAGGAGAATAATCATTGAGGTGTGACCTACTCATGTGCTCTGTAACCGCCTTATCTGTACATCACATATGATGTCACTTGAGTCAGTTACCCGAGCGTACCCTCCACGTGCATGCTTGGAGACCAAGTAAAGCGAGGTCTATAAAAGCAAAGGGACTTTAGCTATCTTCCCTAGATCTGACCTGATCGTCGGAGGATCACTAGGCTGCCACCAGCCCTTGTGACTTGCGCTGCAGGTCAGGCGGACGAAGCGACGACCAACAGATGAAAGAACCAGAGCCGTACCAAAGTCCGGATCCCGATTAACCAAACCCCCAAACAATTTCATGCTTGCACTTGTGCTTTCGTTTCACTCACGCACACATTTTATGTGACTTATTCTCAAATGATTAATTAAACTACCTGCCTAAAAGTTTTAAATGGGGATAAAATGGGTGGTAGTGCAGCCTGATTTTCGGATAACCTATTAAAGTGGGGCCCAAAAACCACAAGAAATGAAGCTGACACTAGTAGGCTTTACACGGGACTTTAGAATTGGACCAAATAAAAGCAGGCCGAACCAGTCAACGAGTGATCCAACATTCAGCCTCTGGGCTTTCAAACAAAGTTACTAGAAAATACGACAATTCTTCACTCCACTGACGCTAGCTTTGGAAAATGCTAACTACAGTTCTTAAAACTGTGGAGTGTCTATAATAATACTCCTACATTCATATCAATGGAGTAAAATTTTCCATATGAATTACTTAAATTTTTATTTTTTCGATAGCCCAAGTATCTGAGCCAATTTAGATGCACCTCGACTTAATCTTGAGGGGAGAGGGGGGCGGGGGCTCCCATCGCCCACTTGCAAGGTCCCAATAAAATTTTTTCATATCAATTGAAATTTACATTCATAACGGTAGACAATGTGAAGTATACTAAAAATTATGTATTTTATTTGGTTTTATGTAAGTATGTTGGGTGGTGGCTAGTAGAGCCTTGCATTTTTTTAACCTACAAAAGATACGTTAGAGCATCTTAAAATAAGAATACTACTTCAGAACACAAAAGCCATTGTACGCACGGGGTAGACCTATGGTACACACCCTTTAATAAGTGTACCATATGCACCCTCTATATATTCCCTTGGATTTGAAATAATCTAATCTTAATTGTTCAATTTTTTAATTAAAAAGAAGGGCAACCTGTCTAACCGATCATCACTTACTCTATTGTTGAGTTTTTCTCTCTTCTATCTTTAATGTGCTTTCAAATGCGGTCCAATATCAGTTTGAGTGGACTAGAAATTGGGGTTTTGAAGATTTTTTTTTTTTACTTTCTAAACTATAAAATTTAAATTTATGAAAACAATAAAATAATTTAAAACTAATTTAATAAACCAATAAAGTTAGACTGTATGATATGATCAATTTTTTAGTCCAATTTGATCAACATGACATTATTAAATTTTAATGTCTTCTGATACATACTTGTCAATATCCGATAATCTTTGATTTTAGTAACAATGTTGAATATCGTAAGACTTGATATCCTAATGGTTTAGATCAATCATCCTAACAAAAAATTAAAAAACAAAACTTAAGTTAAAATTGATCATACTTTTGACAGTCATACTCAACCCATTTCACCTGAAAGGTCGAACCCAAATTCTTGTCTTGAGATAGTTGAATAATTAATTTTTTAGTGAACTCTCATTTATCCACGAAAAATTGGAGGGATTTTGATTTTTTGGATTAAATTTTTTAGAGAGAGAATTTGATTTGGAGAAATAATTTGAGAGGAAATTGCAATTGTATTAAAAATTTTGGGTATAATACTTACTTTTTGGTGAATTTCTTGGATGAAAATTTTGAACGAGAATTTCATTTTTAGTTTAAATTTTTGAGGTATTGTATAGGAAAAAATTAAAATTTCAAAAAAATAATATGGATAGAATTGAAAATTAAGATAATATGGCGGAAATTTTAAAAAATAATGTGGCGGAAATTAAAAATAATTTTGGTTTAAATTTCGTACAACACATTGTGCTAAGGTTACGACAATGTATGGTATTGTTACTAAATTTGTGGTTTTTTAGACATGTATTTTGCTTGGGTATAATTATTATTGATTGTGCCATTGTGGTACGATATATTTTGGTCTTATTACCGAATATTTTAATCGATTTCCTTTGGTACGACACGTTGTGGTAAGAAAACGTCAATTTATGGTATTATCATAATAATTGTGGTTTGTTATATAATTTATGGTATTTACACATATTTTCTTTTGATACGACACGTTATGGTAAGAAAGTGACAATTTTAGATATTGTCATATCAATTGTGGTTATTTTATAAAGTTTGTGGTATTTTACAAATATTTTTGACTTAGGTATAACAATTGTTGATTCTGGTATGACATATTTTGATTTTGTTATGGAATATCATACGAGTCAAATAATTTTTGGTACGACTCATTGTGATAAGATAATGCCAATTTATGGTGTTGTTATAACATTTGTGGGAAGCATTATTTAATTTTTGATATTGTATGCATATATTTGGTTGGGGTACAAGTATTATGGATTCTGGTACGAATAATTATGGTTACATAATAATAATATTTTTTTAATTTCGGTAACCTGCTAATGACCTGTTCAACAGTTAAATTTTAAAATACAAGTCATAACTAGCATCATAAATATGCATTAGAAATTCAAAAATCAACATAATGAAAATCACAAATTGTCATAATTTAAACATATGGTATACCCTGTGTACTATAGCTTTCTCTGTACGTATTAGGTTCATCAAGGGATTTGAAAAAGGGTAGCGATTTTCACACTTCCTATTTTGATACATCAACTCCATTTTTTGTCCTTTAATGTAATTTTTACGTGTAATTAAGACAAGAGGTGGAGTGCAATTATAAAAAAAGGAAGTGTGAAAATCATTTCCTTTGAAAAATAACGTTCAAACTTCATAAGTAAAAGCGGATCAAAAAAAAAAAACTTCATAAGTAAAATAATATAACTTTGAGTAAATGATCGTATGCTTTGGATAAAAAAAAAAAAATTCAGGAATTAATGATTGAGTATTTTGAAAATAAAAACAGAGATGTGCGATCCGACATGAGAGGAATAGTAATGACTAATGAGCATCAACTCTCTTTTTTGAATGTCTAATGACTACTCATAGAACGGTTGACTATTTTAAGGTGCATATGAAAAATATCTAAAAAGTCATAAAAAGAATATTGCATAAAAACATGAATTTAGAAAGTCGAGATATATATTCTTGTAAAAAGTGTTCAAATTTTTTTTACAATGTTTGAAATGCTACAAGGGAACATGAGCAATATGTAGTGGGATCCATATTTTGGCTTCACTCGACATAACTACCGCACCATGGGCGGGCGATGTTTGCATCGATCACTCTCAAATGGATTAGGGGATTCTATAGTGTGACAAAATGACGTAATTTTGCCATCATTTAAGGCTATGTTGCTAGTGTATGGCGCAAAGCTCCGCTATACTACAGAAGTGCATTACAGACAAGTAGAGATTCAACATGGCTGCTTGGCCGGGCCCTTAATTAGTGAAGTTTTAGAATCTCCCTAATTCACGTTTATAGTTCCCTATTTCCCATTCCCGAAAAATTGACTACTGTCCCATTGATCATTTCTACACTCGCATTCTATCCAGATCATCGATATCAACATTTTTGCTTATCAGTTTTTTGCAACTCAAATTGCAGAAGCTTAAACAACAAGATAACTACAGCCTAGTGAAAGTGTTATGAATGTCTTTACATTTTTCCTTGCTAGTGTGAAAATTTTCATCGTTCAATTCCTAGATTAGTCAATTCCCTTAAAGCGAATTTCTATATCATTAAACGAAAAAATAGTAACTAATAAGAACCTACGCGTGCGAAACCAATTCATACTGTGAGTTGAAGTTAACCAAACAAGGAATTTACTATGAGGTTGCCTAACACTTTTGATTTCCAATTCTTCTAGAAAGAAATTCAATACATATACATACATAAAAAAATAACACACCTTATATTACCTTGACAATACTTTTCTGCGCACACCTGTCGAAATAACAAATGCTCCAAATTCAGCCGACTCCTTTTGCATTGGCTTGGCGTATAAAAATGGATACTAGGTAGTTCAAGTGGCAACATGGATAAGCTATAAATCTAGATATCTCGAGTTAGAAATTTAA
This sequence comes from Rhododendron simsii, assembly GCA_014282245.1. NCBI lineage: Eukaryota > Viridiplantae > Streptophyta > Magnoliopsida > Ericales > Ericaceae > Rhododendron > Rhododendron simsii. The sequence goes on from CM024961.1 coordinate 17,389,530, forward strand.
CAATCTCTTGGGCCGGGTTAGGTCGTAAAAAGAAATTTCTTATAAATTCCTTAATTTCAGTATAAATGACCATGACCTGTTTTGATTGAGCTAAAAAGAAAAATAATAAAAGTGTGCATAAACTGACTCAAACATTTTTTATCATAAAAAAAATGGACACTTTATTATAACAAAAGTCCCTTTTAGTTGCATGCAAAAGCAAGCTAGGCAAGTCATCAATCAGATGAAAACAAAAGTCAATCCTAGCTTTTATAATATTCAAACATAGCACATCAATTTCCCACCTAATTCCAATCTTCGATAGAAAGTCTTCAAAGGTGGGTCCTACTTCATTCTATCACTCAATTTATTTTTTGAACTTGTCATTCTATCATTCATTACCTCGACGTTTTGGAGATTCTCCTTCTTCTTCTTTTTTTATGGAAATTCCTCTTTGACCATGGGAATTAACATCCTCATTTTCCATGTACTAATGTATTCTGTTTTCGTTCAGAGAAGAGATTCTGTCTCCTTTCGTTTTCTCTGCACGGGAAACTTTTATCTTTTTAAACGGATATGTAACTAATGTATGTCTTCTTAGATATAATCTGATTAAATTTTCAAGATTATCTGCAACTGCTTTTTCAGTCATTTATGTGAGTTAGTTCATTAAAATTTATACTTTTTCTCTGACTTCTTTAAGAAGTAAATATTCTTGGGCATTCCAAATTAGAACACTAGGCAAATAAGATGAGACGGATAAACCCCCCCAAAAAAAAAAAAACAAAAAGCTTAGTTTAAAAGTTTGCATGTACACCATTTTATTGAAGTAAATGATGTATATGAATTTTGAAGTGTGAAAACCTCAGACACTACGTAGGGCCTTTGGAAAGACTTGTAAATGATGGTCTCATGATAATTAATCTAAGTAGCCACTATCCTTGACCAGTCATGGGAAAACCCTAAAATCAGCCTGGCTTTACTCTCTCTCTCTCTCTCTCTCTCTCTCTCTCTCGGGGTCTCCTCTCTCTCTCTCTCTCTCTCTCTCTCTCTCTCTCTCTCTCGGGGTCTCCTCTTCGTAGCCTCCTCCTCCTCCCCAAACACAACAACACCACCCCCCCCCCCCCCCCCCCCCACACCCGGCCAAAAAAATAAAAAAAAAACCCAAATACCAACTCTTGCATTCTTCCACAAATTCCGCACACGACTACTAACCAGAATAATAGTAGTATATACTACTGACATATTAAAATGTTTGAAAAAAGAAGGCAAGACATCGCGATTTTATGTGGCTCTTCAACGGGATAGTTGAATACATGAACGGCTCACGCTAGTTTTCACTATTTATTGAATGAATAAAACGCAAGAGTCATTGTCTGGTGCGTATAACAAGGACTTTTTTTTTTTTTCTCAGCAAAAAAAATGTATTAATCTTTGAAGAAGATATACAAAGACTAAAAGGCAAAAGCCATCCAATACCCAAACTAGGACAGCAAGATCCAAACCAAAACAGTATATAGCATACAAGTATTTATAACCTATGATTTACATTACTTACTATCGCAATATCACTTTCTAGGTACAGCGCCAAATCGGGTTTCCAAACGCCATAAATTTATATATCTATTAAAGTTTTTTTTATCGGCAAAAATACTTGTATCGATAACTCGATAAGGGCACATCGAGGGAAACAAAAAGATAGAAATAATACTCGCTTCAAGATATTGATACAATATGCACTTCATTTCATAGAATTAACCTTAGCCCATTTGGCTACTTGAGTGAGAAATGAAAGGAAATGGGTGTGGTTTCTCTTAATGATGAGAAAAGAAATTGTAGGTGCGGTCAAAATTGCTAGTTTGACATTCGAGACGACTATTTGACCCTAAAATGGTAGTGAGACACGTGGCAATGGGACCCGCGCTAGAACAATGGTTGACCACCCTATGAAATAATGACGCGTGTGCACACGAGGCAAAAAGTCACCTTCGCGGAAGGAGTCCCCGTGGAAACGCGTTCGTGGAAATGTGGGGTCGTCCGCGGACCGCCTTGGCGGACCACACATTTCGAATTTAAAAGGAGGATTTATACTAGCACCATCTAAAGTCTTCCCGATCTTGTGATCCTGGGGAGGCCCTCTTTTGAAAGCCAAACCGCGGGGTCTCCGTCTAGGGCCCAGAGGCAGGGTCTAGAGGGAATCCCGCGGAGAGAAACGATTGTGGTAGGTCGCGACCTCGCTCCAGCGGGAAAATGGGGTTTCTTGCGGCATGGTGGCTTGGAGTCAGAGGTATTGCCGCGGGAAAACGAGCCCTCCCGCTGAAAAACGCCCGCGGGAAGGCAAGTTTTCCCAAGGCCAAGAGGTACAGGAGGGACACGTGTCAGGAGTCAATAGGAGCGCCGTCTTGGGCCTGACCTAGGCCCAGGTGCCCTATAAATACCCCTGACATTCCCAATGATTGCAGAGGACCTTTTTGTTGGAAAAAGTGAGTGAGCACTGAATTTGAGGGAGGAGACCATTCTTCCTCAGAGAGACGGGTGACCTCACTCACTTGAGTCCGGAAAAGGTTGGGTATTGCGCGGAAAGACGAAAGGGACACGCTGCCTCTGTTCTTCCCATACCTTTTGCTCTCACTCCTTCCCCCCGTAAGACTCTCCCCTTTCCCTCTGACTAATCATCAACCAATCTCACCTCTCCAGCTCACGGATAACTACACGTAAGCAGTCCCACGCGTAACCCATCTCCCACAGAAATAAAAGAGCATGTTTTCTCACCATCTCATTTGGATGGGCCTTCCAGTTTCTCTTCTCCCCACTTTTAATGGCTTCGTAAAGGATTCTTGATTCTCACCTCTTTAATCATCCAAATAAGTGAAAGAAAGCTCTTCCCCCACCTTTCTTTCTTTTCTCCCGAAACAGAAAAACTTTTTTATGGAGGTTTTCGTAAATATGCTTTTACATAGCTGAATCGCATGGGTCCAAAAGTGTTTGGGACGGTCCGGATTTAAAAAGAACTTTTCCCCTGGAAGAGTTTAGTTAAACTAATGGAAGAGTTCTTTTAAAATACTTACCAAAAAAAGAGTTCTTTTAAAATCCGGATCATTGATTGCCGAAACAGACGGGTGAGATTTGCCTAATCCGTGAATAAGTTATTCTCCTACCGAAAACCCTCCATCCAAAGCACGCAGCTGTATGCTCCGGAATGATGTTTTTTTTTTTGATCGGCAAAAGATGAAATTTTATTAAAAATGGGGAAAGGGGGAAGGGAATCCAACAAAAAATTGGATGAACATCACAAGGGCAAAAGCCCAAAACACCTAAGGGTCTACAGGGTCCTCAACGAAAAAGGAACAATAAAGCCCAACCCATACCCAAAATAAACAATGAAAGCCCCAAACACCCAAACCCGGCCCAAACCTGGGTCGGCCCACCCAAACTAGTCCCCATGCCCTAACTACACCAGCCACAATCGCCGTACAAAACACCGGAAAAACAGCCTCGCCGTTGAGCCGAGCCAACCTCTCTCAGATGTAGAGGCCGACGGCTGAATCCAGCCTACGAAAATGAGAACCAAAGCAATCAGGTCAAGAGACACCAAAACCATTCACAATATGCGGTTCCCTTTTCCATCCAACAACAGGTAAATCAGTAGGGCATAACTAGCATATTTCGCAAGCAATGCAATGCTCATACTATTCAACACGGCTTCGGTCCTGAAATCGCCTCAATAAACGTGATCAATTTTCCATAATGCTAATAGATAATTACAACTTTAAAAGTAAAAATTATAAAACCGGGAACACATGGGATGGTTTTTATTTTTTTTGCCAAAATTGGGAAGATTCTATTAATAATATCCCAACGGCACTTACATAATGGAGTTCATTACAAATATCTTGGACAAAGTCATATTAATTATCTAACTAGAAAAACACAAGGCAATCAATGTCTTTCACCCCAACACAGACGTTGAGTTTGACCCAAACAGAGGCACTCACAATCAGCTATTTTTTCAAACGTAGAATCAACAATTTTAAAAGAGATAAAGTGTTAGCCAAGTATAAAAGATAACAATTACTCAGATGATCAAATAAACTTCTAACCAAGTATAAACGCATCAATGAACTTCTAAAAATTACAGATCTGACAAATAACCACGAGTTATTCCGCCAAAAACCTCACGAGGGTAAAAGCAATATTAGCACAAATATCATTGTGAAGCAACATCGTCTTTGAAAGAACCCATTCTGTAATTCTTCCAAAAACGAAACTAACAACTCTAGAGAAGACAAGGAAAAAACAAACCAAAGACAAAACTATAAAAGAAAAAGTATTGGCCTTCCCCATCTACCGTTGTTCAATGGTGTGAAACCCTAGGGAGAGAGAGGAAGAGAGAAGAAAGATATTTGTGGCGGCTATGACTAAAAAAGATTTCTCTTTCATCATGAGGTTTAGGTCATGAGTTCAATTTCTATGGTTAGTTTGGTTTTCACCTTCTATGTTTGATAAAATATTTTTTTTGCATGTAATTAAAGATAAGAAAATACAAGTAAACGATTCACATGGTTTTTGTATCTGTATGCATTTTCTTTACGGAAAATGGCAAATAATTTGGAATGAAATTCACGTTGAATAAGAAATGAATATCTGTTGATTACTCCATACAGTGATAGATCTTTCAGACATTAATTAGTGCAGGGACCTCTCCTAAGGTTTCTGAAATTACAATGACCTCTCTTACTTACAAATTCTTTTCTAATTTTTTCCATTCCGTTAACTAGACACTAACACGGTTAGATTTTACTATTAAATGACTGAAATACCCTTGACTATTACATAATTTACAAGTTTTTTGTTAGTAATATACAGCATCCAAAAAATATCTATTAGGAAATTAGGTATATAAAACTTATGTTTTTCGTTGGATAACGAAAAAATGCCTAGAGGGAATTATATTCTATTTGGAGGGAAACTTCGTAAAATTATTTTCCGTTATACAGTAAAAAATAGAATTTCATTTGAATATATAAACACAAGCATGTATATAATAAATGGAGATTGGAGAGAGAAAGAGAGGGAGAGAGAGAAGTTAATATGAAGAATTATTCAAGTATGCATGAAGCTCTTGTATCCATATGATTCTTATGCGAAGATTAGGCGCATAACATGTCATGCTTGACTAAATAAAGTCTAAATACCACCTTTAGCTGGCCCATGTGCAAAAAAACCAAAAAGTTCATCAATCATTAAGGAAAAGTGACTTAACTCACCTAATCCAATAATATTGCCTCGAGGATAAAAGAGTCAAGCAAATGTAGGTCCCATAATTTTTTATTCCCGGGAGAATCGAGAATGATCAAAACAATAATTTTTTTCTTATACCTAGTCATGAAATTTACGGGCAACCTATATACTTGTTAATCTCCATGAAAATTTGGTGCATGTTTTTTTATAACTCAGATGTTCAAGGCAGCTTACACGAATTTCGATTAATTTTGGAAGTCCAATTCTACAGTCCACTTGCGATGATCCAAATTAAAGTCAAAGAATTGATAGCACATGAAATATTTCAAATTCGGCTTAGATTTTAGGACTTAGAGGGAGCAAACCGTTAAGACTGAGGCCCAGAGTCAACCACGACTTTTCAGGGACTTGAAACAAAAATTAAAGATTGAACACTTTTTGCTAGATTATTAAAGCATCACCAGCCCTGACCCTTTTCTTTACCCAAATTTGGTAGGGATTTGAGTCAAAAGTTTGATTTGGGTAAGACATCTCCAATGCTAGCTAGACCTTTTTCTTTACCTGAATCTATTTTTGAATGGCATACTTGTAATTTATAAGTGACACATTGTAATTAATAAAAGTGAAAAGAGGGTTTGAGAAAATGGGTATGGGTTTGGGGCCTCCCCAAATATGGGTAAAAAAGAATAAAAGTCAAAATGGGTAGAAAAATGATCAGTATGACATTGGAAATGAGTTTTTAGGCTTAAATCTTACTCAAATTTTGTGTTTGAGTAATAAAATGGGTAGAGATTGAACATGCTCTTATAAACGGTACCAAAATAGGACGGCCCCCTTAAATTTGAATTTTTTTAAGTCCTAAAGCGGTGACCTCTTCAACTTTAGCTGAGAACCGACTCTACTCAAGTCTTGACTACTGGTTCAACTAGGCCCCGTTTCAAAAACCTTCTTAAAAAATAAGCAGCTTATTTTACATTTTCAAACTTCAAAATAATAATGTAAAAAAAAAAATAATTTTTCAAATTTTTTTGCATCGTATAAAAGATCTCGATGAGATCTTTCAAATAAGATCCATATTAAATATTTTTAGATTTCAATAACCTCATAATTTTTTAACTTGAAATTGCATTATTAAAAAAAAAATTGCGCTCTGGGACGGACCTAACTCTTAGGGTTCAAACTGCTAACTTCTTCCGTGTCGATTCTCCTCTTATGATTATGATCGCTCGATTGAATCTCTAGCTAGCTACTTGAAAGGAGCCCTGCTATCCGCAGAGACAATTTGCAGAGAACCACGCAGAGACAAACTCGTTTGGCCCCATTTAGGGTCCCGAAAAAATCTCAAAAAATATCCATAAATTTTTGAATATTATTTTATGGAGCCCTGTAAAAAATCAGCTCCAGCGGATATCAGTAAGTATTACTTTTGGATTCGTAGAGGCGAACTGAGCAGTTTCGCCCCTACGAATCCAAAAGTAATACTTATCGATATCCGCTGGAGCTGATTTTTTACAGGGCCCCATAAAATAATATTTAAAAATTTATGAATATTTTTCTAGATTTTTTCGGGACCTAAAATGGGGTCAAACACGTTTGTCTCTGCGTGGTTCTCTGCAAATTGTCTCTGTTGTCAGAATTTTTGTATTGGAAAATGTAACGTTGGTTTGGCTGGCCTACATAACAACGATCTCCTCTCTTTTTTCTCACGAAACAAAATATAAAAGAGAAGTGCTACAATATATACTAGCTAGTAGTACTATTATATATTTTGATGGTATGGTGCACACGAATCACCGCAAATTTATAAAAAGATCATAATATTTTCATAAAAATTCATAACATATAAACGTTATGAAAAGCTATAGGGTTCTTCTTCTTTCCTTTTTTTTTTTTTTTTTGGGAGAGGCCTCTCCACCTCCCTCTCCCTGACTTCTGTCTCTCAGTTTTTTTTTCCTCCTTTTCCCTCATCGCCTCTCTCTCTCTCTACACACCGTCTGCGTTTCCTAGTTTCTCAATTTGGAGCGGCGGTTTATGTAGATCCGGCGAGGAGAGTCCTTTAGCGGCAACATGTCCGACACACGGTGGCTCCCAGACTAGTACCTCTTCTGTTGTCTTTAGATCTGACGTCCTAGGGCCAGCGGTGAGCCAATAAGATGTGCAGTTGGGTGGGGGAGTTTTCATTAGGTTAGGGTATCCACCAGCTGGTCTCCTCAGTCCGGTTCTATTTCCGGTCTGGGTTTCCCCCATATCCAGAGGGTGAGGTGGTGGGCTAATATGTCTAGGGTTTGTTTTGTGCTTCCAACTTGGTTCTCTCCATAGGGCCTCATCGTGTGTTTGGGTTGCTTCGGCATCTCCTGCAATAGGTGTGGTCACCAGCAGTGTTCGTGAGTGGCTGCTCCTCGGTGATTTCTTCGTCGCCCGGTATTTTGGGGATTGTAATGACCCAACAATGACAACGTCCCCTTCTCGGCTTGATGGATACCGTTGTCTCGTAAGTTAGCCCGCTTTGGCCTTTATTGTTTTCTTGCGCTTATTGTAGTCCAGGGTTTTGGTTTTGGAGATTTCGATGCTTGTTCACGGGGTGATCGATGTCCCCTGCTTGTGTGGTTTCTCTATAAATTAATCCTTTGGATCCTTATTCGATATTGGCAATGAATTTATATTTCAAAAAAAATGTTATGAAATCAAAGAGTGCATAATGTACATATCCAAATGTAAGTCTGTGCTGTAGCGTTACTCAATGCCGATCGAGTAAAGGAAACAGCTTTGCGGCTATTTGTCGAGAACTACAAGGGGTACAGTTGGATCTTTTCTGGCTACTTGCCGAGCCTAGTTCAATAATTTTGGTCTACAATCATGGTAATAGAAGACCACAATAAAATGATGTTTTGCACACATCGAATCAGTCGATCCACCAAAATACTAGATTGTATGTATATTCGATTCATATACTAATCAATCATTCTGCAATCATAAACGCTTATACAAATTCATTCATATTTTGCATTGGAGCCCACACGCACTATACTTTCAGTGTATGTAGGACCCATCACAAAATGCGAGTGTATATGTAATTAATGCGTTTGTGTTTATGGTTATATAATACTATAATTGATAAAGTAATAAAGTAAAGAGGAAGGAACTTCATTTATTAAGCGGAATTTCCGGGGTTGGGTCCAAGCATGTGATCAAATGCAGAGTTATAGTGTCAAGGCGTCAAGCTTTAGTTATTTATAACCGGTTTTGCTATTGTCAGTCTATTGAACTGACGATAAGCACACTAAAAAGAAAAAAGAAAAAATATATTTTTGTTTATTTTTCACACTCTTCAATACATATTCACACATTTAGTATTGTCTTCAATTTATAAATCTTAGTAGTAGTAGTATAAGTTAATTAGTTAAATATGCATGTGTGCTTCCAGCTGGCTTCTAGGTAGGAAGGAGTATTTGACTAGCATTCCTTTGTAGTGATTAATTAATGTACGTACAACTCCTCCACAAGCTGAATTTCTAAAAATGATCTTTAATTTTGACCAAATTTACGAGAGACGCTGCAACTAATGATCCCATGTTGGTGGTGGTATCGTATCACATTTGGACACGGTAATTAAGGCCTCTTCTTCCTATATTTTTGTTTCGGTGTTTTTTTTTCCCTCTCATCTTTTCTAGATCTTATATTTATGATGCATTAGTTAGATTAATCATTCGTCTCGATAAAGATTCTAAAAGATTTTTTTTTTAAAAAGTTAGATATAAAAGCAGAATTTTTAATTTTTAGTAAAGATGACAAATTTTGAAACAGCGTCTTTTCTGTCTTTATTATTGTCATCTCAATGCAAATACGTACTGTTAGAAATTCAGTCTCGAATAACAAGGATGAATAGCTTACCCAATGGAACTCCAAAAAAGAGTTTTGTTTTTTTTTTTCAAGTTGTAGGACAACAATGCATTTTTACGCACGAAATCGTTATAGGAAGGAAGAATGTACACATCTATATTTGCAATTACTAGTAAAAGAAACAATTTCAAACAACTTTCAAGAATTAAAAAATGAAAGTTTAAGGAAAATTCACTAATGGAGTGATTTGGACATGCTTATAATAGATTAACAACTGCAGTAATTAGGAGGAATGGGTATCATTACAATTTGGTAACACTGAGGCGGGTAAACAAAAAAACTGACAATAATGTAGCATTTTCGATAAGATGTAAGTTTTTTTTAAATCACGGAACACAACATTTTCGGATGAATTATTATTATTATTTGTTTGCTCAAATGCCCTCGACAAAACTTAATAAATATATAAATTCATGCAGCAACCCAATTCTGAAATAATGCTCTATTTGATTTCATTCGTCTAAATCTTCGCTATTTTTCATAAAGGAGAAATGAGCTCTTTGTACCAATTGAGATGAGCCATGAACAATTGTAACTGTTTTTATTCATGGACAAGGATTCCCTGTCCCCCAATTTGATTTTTTTTTTATAAGAAAAATAAAGAATAAACTTGTTACCTCCTGTAAAGATGTTTTTAGATTTTATATCCAGTCTTGCTAACTATCACGATGGATGGCAAATAATAATGCAAAAGAAAAGTAATACTGTAAATTTAACCGCTAATTTCAAAAAATTTGATACATTGTGCATTAATATTTACGAATTTTACGCATGCTTGTTTTTGCTTTATAATTAAGTCAACTTATTTTTTTGTCTTCCCTTATTTTTTTTCACATTTGCTACTTTTGTACCAATTTTTTGTGTATTATTAATTTATCTCGACGAAAAGTAAAGAATTACGATCAAAATCTTAAAGTTCACTAAAGACAAAAAAAATTCTAAATAGACAAACTTTTTCAATTATTTTTCCTCTTTTATGAAAAAAATAGTTTGGTTCATAATTTTTACTTTTTAGAATCATCTCATTGAGACAAACTAAGAATTCATTAAAAAAAAAAAAAATTAATGCAAAATTGACAAATACAAAATTAACACAAAATTGAATAAAAATAAAAAATAGTTTGGCTTAATTATTAAGCCAAAAAAGGTGCACTCATTGGCGTTTTATACTTACATTCTCAAATGAAAGATGTAGATCACATACCCTTAATTTAGGAAGATTACACTATGGGTGTGTTATCGCACACACACCCATAATATAATCAACTAAAATGTTATTTAGCGGAAACAACTTGACTCAGTCCATTTAGTTTAATGAAAAGGTAGCCTAATTTTTTTTTCAAACAAATGGAGAATTAACTACGTATTTTTTGGTCATAAAGGAGAATTACCTTCTTCTTTTCTTCGACGATTAGAGTGTCCGAGTCATTTTACGCGCACATCGATAAATCTCCCTCCTTATCCGATCTCAAAAGCAGACTATTTATGTCAAAAGTAGAGGATTCATAATAAATTACTTTCTTACAATTTGACCCTAAAAACATAATCGTGATCAATTATGTGGAGATTAAACTCTCCAACCAACCGAATTAATCATTGAGTAGATGAATTTTTTTTGGCCTTGTTCATTTACATATTTTACTTTGTTTTAATTTTATTTTTCAATCATTATCATATATCTTTCTTCAATCATTACCCTCTTTCTTTAATTATTATTATTATTTCTTTCTCTATCTCTTTCCACTTATTACTCTTCTCTTCAATCATTATCCTATTTCTCTCTTCATCTACTACCAAAACTAAAATACCCAAAATTATCAACCGAATGTTTCCTCGTCTCCCTAACTAATTTCCATCCTTTCTTGTCTCCAACATTTTCTCTCTCCCTTTCTACTTAAAATTGACCGTTGCTGTTGTTATTTATTACCCTCTCTCTCTCTCTCTACGTCAGCAGAGCAGACATGTTAGCCTAGCCAGGGATCCCGTGCCCGTAGCCAGAAAGAAGTGTAGTGGTACTAGCTAGCCTAGCAAGTAGTAGGGTCGGAACTATAATTATGGATGAGTCAAAAAGCGGCTAATCCGCAGACTGTTTTGTTTTGTTTCATCATCTCATCGGGATCAATATGGATCTGTTTTCAGCAAAGATGTGATTCTGAGAATATCTGATTCTGAACATCACTACTATTCAGTCTATTCCCATTCCTATTCCTATTCTATTCCCCCCTGTACCCGCTCACTTCTCCAGATTTTTCACCCAACACGCCAAAATTTATACTGTGCTACTACTCCGGCGTCCTCGATGGACCCACCCCGCATTTCCCTGTTACTTAAAACAACAATAATATGTGTTAGTTTTCCATTTTAGTTTTATTTTAGTTTTATTTTTTAATTGGAGTATCATATTTCTCTTTCAAATTATTACTCTATTTATTTAATTATTACTTTTTCATCTCTTTCTATCTCTCTCTAATCATTATCATTCTCTTCAATCATTATCTTATTTCTCTCTTCACCCACTACCAAAACTAAATTAAACTAAACTGTCAACCAAACAAAGCCAATTAATAAAGTTATAGGTACAAAATGAGTCGAATCGTCCATTATTTTTTAAACATTTTTTTATGGAGCCCTTTAAATAATCAGCTCAACTCGACATCGGTAAAAAAAAAATTGAATTTATGATGGCGAAACTACTTAACTGCTCAATTTTGCCTCTCAAAATTTAGAAAAAATTATTATCAACATCGGGTTGACCTTATTTTTTACAGAGCTCCATAAAAAAATATTTTGAAAATAACAGGCGATTCAAATTATCTTTGTGGGACCCGAGATGGGTCCCACAAAACTCATATGTACATAACATATGTACACATAGCACTACTCAGAGTGTTCATTATATAAAAAGTATAAATTACGAGACATTACATCTATTGTTTGAGAGTTCACGGGATAATAAAGCCCAACAACTGAACTAACAGAATAAATAAGCCCATCAAATGAACCACAATCACTATAAACTTAATTCAACTACAAATCCCATCAAGAGGATAAATGAGGGGTTCTTCCAAACCGGCCCTTTTTTATCACCATTAACTATTTAGACCCTGCGCGTCAAGTCTATCCCGCACAAGTCATTTTTTTCCTTACATCCACGTGCCTTTTGATTTTAGGATATGAAAATTATCCCATGCGGATGAAACATTATATTGTAATGTCTCAACTCATGTATCATTGGTTAATATTGCGGGGTCCATTATTTTTTTCTTAGTTATTTAATAAGCAAATTGACATTGGCATTTGATAAGTGGTGGAGTATTGTTTGAAAATCACCAAATAATATTTCTAACTATAATTTTTTTCTCTTTCTCTCTATAATTGCTCATATATAATTAAAACTTTAACCGATTATAACTTTTGTTGTACATATTCAATTTTTAAAAAAATATTTTTGAAATCTACTCGATGAGATCTTTCAAATAAGATTCATTTTGAATATAAAATTATGTACACATAAAAATATTATTTTATACCCCTTAATTAAGAATTCACACCTTTTTTAAACAAATTCACATCCTCCAAAATGAAAGAATTCACACTTCTCAAATGCATAATTCACACCTCTTTGATACAATTCACACCTCCTATAATAGGCAATTCACACCCTGTATATACACATTTCACACCTATTATAACGGATATTTCACACACCCCTTAAACTTATTTTGTACACAATTTACACCCCTATTCAACAACTCATACCCCTTTGTTATACACAATTACCATTACCAACAGTTCACGTCCCATATAACAGACAATTAGCACCCCTTAAATTTCTCTTGTACACAATTCAAACTCTTAAATGACATATTATTCAGTGTTCACACAAAAATGCACAATTCACACCTTTGTTATGCAATACACCCTTTATACTAGACAATTCACACCCATATGATAGACAATTCACACCGCTCTTAAAAGTGTAAACGTAAAAAAAGTTCTTCGCCCCACTTAATGAATAATTCTTATCCCTTTTGAACAATTTACACTCTCCAAAATAAAAGAATTCACAACTCTCAAATGCAGAATTCATACCCCCTCTATACTGTTCACATTCCAAAATACACAATTCACACCTTTTATTATACATAATTTACACCTATATACAATAATTCATACTCTCATAACAAACAATTCACACCCCTTATATTACGTAGTTGACAACCACAAAAAATACACAATTCACACCTCTTTAAAACTCTTGTTGTATACAATTCAAAACCCATGTTGTACATAATTTACATTTATATACAATAATTCACACCCCTTGTTATATACAATTCACATCCATATATAAAAATGCACCCCTCTATAGCAAACAAGTCACATTACAATTCACACCCAAAAAATAGACAACAATTCACACCCCTATTACAGACAAATATAACAGATAAGAACCAAAAAAATCAACAATAATTCATACATTCTATAACAAACAATTCACACCCTTTAAACTTGTGTTGTACACAATTCATACCCCTTAAAACAGACAATTCACATCCCCTATGAATGAAAATTCACAATTCACGCCCGCTGTAACACACAATTTACACATCGTGTTATACACAATTCACACTCCCTTATAACAGACAATTCACACATCAAAAATGCATAATTCACACCACAAATAACTAATTTTTTATGCACATAATTTCATAGTCAATATGAATCTTATTTGATAGATCTTGTCGAGTAGATTATAAAAATGTAAATTTTACAAAAAAACATATATATATATATATATATATATATTAAAAGATATTGCATTTTAAAATTTGTAATGCAAAAGATAAAGTTCCATTTGCATGGGATAATTTTTCTATCCTAACATCAGCAATAGTCCATGCACTAGGACCTATGCGAAAGCCAAATACAATAAAGGGTTTCTATGGGACAAAACTCTAAAAGCGGGCCGACTGGGAATTTTCTGGATAAATAACCCCAACAAATAAATGGAAAAAATACCCACACACAAGTGGAAAGACTCGAATTTTCGACCTCCTAATAAGATGCAAGAGTTCTGGCCAACTAAGCTAGCCACAGTTGGTTCGCTGATAACCTACTTAAAGTGAATTTTATTTTATTTTATTACTTGGCCCCTCACTACATTTATCCAATTGATTTTTGAATGAATATTTTTACTAATGTTTTAGGGGCCTCTCTATAATAACTACTACTTCCTCTGTCCCCCTTTTTATAGTCCAGTATTTTATTTTGGATTGTTCCTTAATAAGCGTCCATTTTATAAAGTTAGTGGGTAAAAATTGGTATATTTTCCATTTTACCCCTAAAAATATATTCCATTTTGAAAAATTAGTGAAAAAAAGTGTAATGGTGATATTTTCATAAAGGATAAGTATGAAAAAGTGGAGGCAAAAGTTGATGTGAAATGAGTAATGATGATATTTTCTTAATAAGTTAGAGTTACGAAGCGAGATATTTAAAAAGGGACGAATAAAGTACAAATTTTTACAGCCCCTCATTTATTGATTAAAAATGCTAGGAGTAGGTACCGAAAATGTACATATGGTAAAAGTGAGGCTCACTTTTGGTTACATAAGAATAATTTTAATTTTTTATTAATTGTAAAATAATTTTGACTTAAATTCAGAAAATGCTAGGGGAACCAAGCTTGGGTGTACCGAAAATGTACATATGGCAAGTGAAAGCCCAATTTTGAATTGCACACGAATAATCTGAACCGTTCAAAAAATAGAAAGAAAAAATTTATTAAAATGAGAGCAAGAAATTTTGAGATTCCAAAACAAACGAAGGTTGATTTAGGACCCGTTCCAGAAACCTTCTTATTTTTATAAATACTTATTTTGGAGTTTTGTTCCACAAAACCAAATAAGCAACTTATTTTCACAATTTCAAACTCAAAAATAATGTAAATGAAAAATATAATTTTTCAATTGTTTTTGCACTGTATTAAAGTTTTCAATGGGATCTATCAAATAAGATCTATAGTGATAGAAAAATTATTTTCATAAGCACATAATTTTTGAACTTAAAATTATTTTTTTTAAAAATAAATAAATATTTTTTTTTTTATAAAACACATCTTATTATTAGATAAAAAATAAGTTCTTATCCCAATTCTAAAACGGGCCCTTAATACTACTCCACTTGATTGGAAAGTAGACCGGTATTATATCCCTTTGGGTTTTGTTGGAGTTTATTGGGGGAGGATAGGTACTGGGTCTGTCGCAGTGCATCATTCCACTGTGCAGGAATTTCCATCATTCCCTGTCTGCCACCAGGCCCACCTTCATAAAGGCTTTTCTGTTCCCTACTCACTCCACCCCAACTTCCAATAGATTTTTTACTGCTAGTACAAGTCAAAATTTGAAATACTCCTACTACTGGCTGGAGTACTGAATTGTCTTTTCTGCTGGCAATAGTCCTTCTCTGCAAATTTCAAAATGGTTACTCCTATCAAGTATTGATTGTAGATTGACCATTTTGTCCAACTTCGCTGCTACTGTACTAGTATAAAGTTCGATTGCCTCTATGGCTCCATCGTAATCTCAGAAGAGCACATTCACCGTTGTTAGTCCACCGCTCCATGTGGGGCCACTCCAATGAGGTCTCATTTGATAATTGTGATAAATAGGTTGCGATTTTTCATAAGATGGGATATTATTCGTAATGAGATGAAATTAATAGTGAGACAACCCTCTCATGTTTGTTTTGCACCGAATTAAATGATGAAATTATTAATACTATGTTTATTTAGATCTTGATTGGATATGATTACACCATAATTTTCTTTTATACCCTCAAACCATAAGAATAAAATTAAAAATTTATTGTAAGGTTAAATAAACAAAAAGTATACAAATATTTTGTTTGCTAAAAAATTATATGTACAAGAAATCATCATCCACCAAGTAATTTAGGAGAATAACCGCTTCCACTGGGGCAATGAGAGGTGTGTGTGTATGTGTGTGTGTATATGTGTCTATATATATATATATATTTGTTTCCAAAATTGAGAGGTATGTTTGGGCTTCTCCTATCAATGGAACAAAAAAATCAACTTTTTCCATTTAAAAAAACTGAGAAGTGTGTTGGGGGTTATTGTGGGGAATAATAGAAATTACCTTAGGCAATGAGGTAATTTTGGACTACTAAGTTTGGGATAGGATTGCTAATACCTAGTGGGGGAAGGTATTAGTAATCCAGGTATTAGCAATCCTACATAATGGTGGGATTAGCATTCCCATGTGATTAGTAATCTCCTCCACTTTTGTGCAAACAAACAAGGGATTAGTTGGTTCACAGCATTAGTAATCCTATTCCACACACTTATCAAACAAGGCCTAAGTAATTTCTTCTAGCAAATTCAGAAAACATACTTATCAATATGCGCTTGAGTTAATTTTTAGAAGATTCAATAAAAACGTTTTTTAAAATTTATAGATATTTTTATGTATTTTGTGGGAACCAGAGTGGGTTTTGTTTTTTGTAACACGTATTTTTACAACTTCAAATAAGAACAAAAGATGAATTGAAGTGTAAAATAATCTCTTTTTTTTTTTTTGGTGAAATAAGTTAGATGAGCCAAAAAAGTGATTTTTCATAATTGATAATACCAAATACCATTTGTAATTTTTTTTTATGTAAATGAGCAAAATAAATTAGATTATAAGTGCTACAGTAACATACATGACATTTTTTTGGTAAAGCTATGACTTTTCTACTTCGTGTTTTTAAAGACAAAAATTACGAATATACAAAGTTCCTATGAAAATTAAGAAAACCACCTCATTTTTTTTTTTTTTGGATAAGCCCCACATCATTTTTTTACTACATAACTTATAAAAAAAATTAGAAATTAGAAGATATGCTTTTTATGAGTTTGCAAAAGAAGAGTTTGTCAAACATAATTTGTGCCACGTTAAAAAAAAAAAATACACAAGTGTAAGCGAAAAACAATGTCGGATTCTTTTGCTTCAATTTTCATTACTATTTTTACCATTATCCTGCTACTCAAATACCAACTCTTTTTTTTTACTACAAATGTTTATATATACTTTTACACACATTTAACATATATGTGGGAATTAGTGTGTGAGGAGCTCCCAAATTAATGGGAGTGTGTGCAAAATGCTTGTGCAAGTGTGTGTAATTGTAGCTTTTTTCGATTCAGTCCTGCTATAGGATCGACGGCTCCCTCATTGATATCGTACCAACGGTCACGCCGGGTCGTCTCCGGCCACCTGATGGCCGATCTGAGCTATCCAAAAATTTAAAAAAAAAAATGAAGGGGCCCACACTGGAATCAACGACATCCGATATGTGTAGGGTGCTTGATCCAAACACCTTATTTTTCATATATAAATATATATCGGCCGTCCGGTGACCAAGACGGCCTAGTGCGGCCGTCAGTACGATTTCGGTGAGGGAGCCATCGGTCCCTATAGGTTTTCTATTTTTGATTAAACCTATCTCAATTTTGCACCATAAAAACTATCCAAAGTTTATTAAACATATCTCAATTTGCACCATACAAATATCAAAAACTTTGTGTGACCTATGGCTGTCCCTCTATTTGTTTGAATTTTCACAAGATAAAATAATATGCAGTCTTCCTAACTTGCGCCCACTAGGAAGAAAATAATATGTCAATAATTTTAAACAAGTTTGAATATCAATATATATCTCACGGATATTAGTGTTTTGGCCAATAATTTACTTGGTTTTTTTTGGTTTTTATTCAAAAAAATTAAGTTTTGATCACAATTTTTTTACTTTTCGATTTCTCTTATCGAGACGAACAATAATTCAAAAAAACTTGACGCAAAATTAAAAAATACGAATTCTTTTTTAATAAAGGAAAAAAAATAAGCCAAGAAGCTATTTGCAAAAACACCCTACATTTTGCTTACTCCAATATCTCTGGCAGAAGTTACAGTAGCTTTGTTTGATTGGCATTTTAGTTTAGTTTAGTTTAATTTAGTTTAGTTTAGTTTGGGAATGACTTCGGTGTCCCCGGTTATTTTGGAGACACCGTAACTTTTGGCATAACAAAACCATTAAGAGTAAACCCATTACAAGCATAACAAAACCATAACAAGGCATAACCAAAATCGTAGCAAAGCATAATTTATTTGTTATGCCTTGGTTGGGTTTAGTTACGTTTTGGTTGGTTTTTTGGATATTCCTTGGTTATGCCTTATTTGGGTTTTGTTATGATTGTAATTGACTTTAGTTATGCTCTTAATGATAAAATTATACCAAAAATTACGGTGTCCCCAAAATGACCGGGGATACTATAGCATCATCCGTGTAGTTGTGGTAGTGAGTAGTGAGAAAAATAAGATAATGATTGAAGATAAAAATAATGGTTGGAGAGAGATAAAGATTGATGAGAACGTAATAATTGAAGAAAAAATAGGATAATAATTAAAAAAACTAAATTAAAATGCTAATCAAATACAACCAGTAGCATTTTCGAATAGAATAGCAAAAGCCATTCCCAAAAGTTTTCTTGTACGTAACTGGATTGGAATTCCTCCACCTCCTCTGACCCGTGTCTCTTAAATTCCTCTCTGTCTTTTCTACGAGTTTTTCAATAGTCGGCACCGTCTCTACTTGGTCGTAGAGCGGCCAAATTGCTATGGAATACTCTTACGTAGGCTCCGTTCTTCTTTCTTTCTAAATTTTTTTTTCAAAAATAAGATAATTTCAAACTTAAATATAACGAAAATAAAAAATAATTTTTTAATTTTTTTTTCATCGTTTAAAATATCTCAATGAGATCTATCAAACAAAATTTATATTGGTAGAAAAATTATTTTCGTAAACACATAATTTTTAAACTTGAAATTATCTTCTTTTTTTAAAACTTTTTTTTTAAAGAACCGGAATGCCCCCGTAATCCTTTCCGATAACTCGATTGAGCCAACATATGTACGCCTATCTCGATTAATTTTGCAAAGACAATTAGACCGTCGATTAATTGGGGATTCAATTACTATTACCAACCATAATTTTTTGGGAAAATGACGGCCTAGAACGTGTTTTGATAATTAATACCCGCCAATGACATGCTGAGAACATTTGTTAATGCTGAAAATTTTTTTAACGGGTATTAATTATCAAAAACACGTCATTGGCCGTAATTTTCCCTAAATTTTTTTTTGGGTTACAAAAGGAAGGCCTAAGCCCTAAGCACAAAAGCTACTACTAGCGACAGATCTTAATTTGCCAATGCCATCAACATCTTTCCGCAAATGCTCTAGGACCTCCAACCATAATTCTATAATCATACATAAACACAGAATAAGCATTTTTTTTTGAAGGTTTTTTCTTTTTAAAAAAAATTGCAATCGTTAGTTTTCGCCAAATTTTTGTATATTATTAATTTGTCTCGACGAGAGAAATCCAAAAAAGTACTCCCTCCATCCCTTTTTAACTGTCCTGCTTCGTAACTCCAATTTATTAAAAAAATATCATCATTATACCTTTTACATCAACTTTTTCCTCAATTTTCCCTACTTACCCGTCATCATTACACTTTTACTCATTTACTTTTCAAAATAGAATCTATTTTTAAGGACAAAATAGACAATTCACTAATTTTTACCCACTAACTTTACAAAATGGACACTTATTAAGGGACAACGCAAAATGAAATACCAGACTATAAATAAGGGACGGAGGGAGTAAATTTTTTTTTACTGTTACCCAAATATTTTGAAAAATGGCCACTTTTAGCCCCTAAAAAAGGCTTTTCTGGGCTTAAAAGTGGATATTTTGCACAGTATTTGAGCAAAAGTATTTTTTTGTTACTATTCTGATTCGTCTCATCATCAAGATGAATCAATAATTAACAAAAATTTGGCGCAAAACTAACAAATGCAAAAAAAAATTAAATAAGGACAAACTTTTGCAGAGCGGTTCGTTTCTGCTTGGACAATTTCTTGTCATTACTTTGTAGTTCCTTTTCTATGAGGATCGTGTGAGGATTTTCATCCAAACCATAAATCTCGGCAATCAATGGTCCGAATATATTTGTTATCTTTGATAGGTAAAAGTTAACTATTACCGGTCAAAAATAACAAACATATCTGAACTATTGATTTTCAAGATGGACGGTAATCCTATGAAAATCTTCACATGATCCTCATAGAAAGTTAACTACTACCAATCAAAGATAACAAGTATATTCAGACCATTGATTGCCAAGATGGACGGCTCCGTTCCAATGAAAATCCTCACATGATTAACAAACATATTTGGTGTACTATGTGGACAAATGTTAGGACTGATTCAACTATATGTAGTCTTTAAATGAAAATTATAGAAATATCATTTTTATGATTCGGATTGTTTTTTTTTTTTTTTTTGTTGCTATTTTTTTTTTATCATTTGAGTGGAAATCAAGTTCTTTAGCTACCGATAAGTATCTAATCGACTACCTTTAGTGTAATGATAATAATACTATCACAAGGATTAATTAAATATTTCCTTTGTCAAGCAAAAAATATTGGTATGCAATTGTTATTTTTAGTACTGAATGAACAAAGAAATGATAAAAAAGAGAGAGTATTTCTAGCGCAGTTTTTCAATGGTTTAAATTGGATCCTTGCATGGGTTGGGGAACGGGGAACGACACAGGGAAGTGGTGGGGCATTTGTGTCCATGCCCAAAATATTTATTCTTCTCCCATCAAAGAATTTATTACTCTACCATAACTTTTGATTCCCCATAAAATGTAGAGTATAATAAAAGAGTTAATGCAATCCTATATTCCTAACATATATGCCCCAAAGGCACATATTAACAAAATCCTTTATGCAAATATGGAGTATCAGATTGTGTCGCACTCATTTCAGGGTAGGTTCCACGCTAACGATTGGAGTCATTTATTTGTTTAAAAAATTATTTCCAGGAACTTTACAAAAGAATTAACACATTCGAATATCTGTATAAGCTTGATCAATTAATTTAATTTTTTCCCTGCAAATTAAGGTATAAAAATCAATCAAAGTCTTATTGATATTCGAATGACTTGAATTTTTACTGAAACTCTTAAAAATATGTTTTAACCAAAACGAACGGCACACCAAATATACATTGGATTGTGTGAATTCTATCTTAGAGTAGTCCAACACCAAATATACATTGGATTGTTTTAACCAAAATGAACGGCTCTGATAATTTGTGTTGGACTAAGATAGAATTCACAAAATCCAATGAATATTTGGTGTACATAAAATGTGTGCCCATGTCTATGGTACAAATTCTTTGAGCATAGATTTTGCACAAATGCATTGTGGGGCACCATTTTGGGTCCTTGACAAAAGATCTGTGGTGCCTTTGTTTGGGTATTTTAGTTTTAGTAGTGGGTGGAGAGAGAAATATGGTATTGATTAGAGAGCGAGGTAATGAGAGAGAGAGAGAGAGAGAGAGAGAGAGAGAGAGAGAGAGAGAGAGAGAGAGAATGAAAATAATAATTGGAGAAATAAGATAATGATTGAAAAGAAAAATAGGGTAATGATTAGAAAATAAAAACAAAACAAAGTGAAAATGAAAAACGAACAAAGTCTGTATTGTTCATTGAATTTAAAAAACTTTCCAAGTGGCAATGATAAAAATTAGTTCAATCAAATAATTGTTAATGCTTGATTAATTTCTTCATTCAGAACGAATTGAAAGATTCAATTGAATGGTATTTAAAGTTATTCAAATGAGTTGAATTTTTTTTTGAGCCAATCAAATAATTTAAATTAATCGAAAAGTCTAACGGTACCAACCAAACTCCAACCAAAATTGCACCGATGGCTGCACTGGGCCGTCTCCAACTACCGAATGTATATACATGAAAAATAGGGCACTTAATCCAACCACCCTACACACAACGGATGCCGTTGATTCTCACGCCGGACCCCTCATTTTTTAAAAAATTTTTTTAAACGGTTCGGATCGATAGCCTAATGGCCGGAGACTGCCCAACGCGACCGTCGATACGATTTTGGTTGGCTAATGGTTGGTACCATTAGCAGGACTCTAAATTAATGGACACCTTATATCATTTGTTCGGAAATCAAAAAAGGACTGCACGATACGAGGCCCTCCGTCTGCTCCCGAACGGTTCAATAAACAAACAAATCAATTGAAATTCCGTTTGACCCAAAAAAAACAACACAAACAAATCAATCAAATAAAAACAGAAGGAAAACGTGATTGATTTGATGGGATTGAATTTTCCAATTCTACATGCATTTCTACTGCAGTCCAGCTGCTTCTTACATTTTGATTCTTTCACCTTACACGTCTTCCCAATTTCCACCGTCGATTCCCGATAAGAATTCGTGCCTTGGTGCGTTTAGTCACCCGTCCTACGGTCTAGATTCAAGAATTTTTATTGAAAACCTTTTCTTGTTTGGCTTTACTACCTCTTTTTGTCTTGCGGGTTGACTTTTTCTTTTGTGAACTTTTGACATGAAGAAATGCCCAACAGTTCAAGACAAGACTTTTATGGTTTTGACCAGTTCTATTGCAATATCAATAATTTTAACACTACACCCAACTACACACCTAAATACACATCCTCTCTAATAACATAGGTGGGTCCCACGTACAACACATCCACACTAACAATAGAGGTGGGTCCCATGTACATTGGGTGTGTAGTGTGTGCAGGCTCTACCCTTATTGTGAGTGTAGGTGAGTGATTGAGTGTGTAGTTGAATGTAGTGGTAGAATAATTTTTACAGTATTTCTATAGCGAGAGATAAAAAACATTAAACAATTACTTAGGTGAGTTAGTAGGTGAAATTACGTTTTTGCCTTCCCCAAAAAAAAAATAAAAAGCATGTAGGAGAGGGAGAGAGTTTCTACTTTCGTTTACGAATGAGAAGGTGTTTAGCAGCTTACTCTTTGACTTTTCATTTTCAATTTTTTGGTTTTTTTACTTTTTAGATTGTGGTTAAAATGTATTTTAAATCGGTAGAGTGTTTGGATGATATGTGCAAAATACATTTTGTAACAGGAGTAGTGTTTGGAAGATTTGAGATGAAAATGAATTATGAATTGATTTTTTACCATATTGCCCTTGGTTTTTTATTATGATATACTGTGTGTATGGATAATGTTTTAAGCAATTTTTGTAAAGTTATATTGTGAAATTGTTTTCTTCTTCGTTATTTGAAAGTCTCCAACTTTTTTCTAATTTTTTTGTTACTTAGAAAAATTACGATAAGTATATAATGATGTAGAATAACGATTATTTTTTTTTCGAAGTCTTTTTTGTTCTTCATTTATTTTTTGATAATTGAAAGCTTCCAACAATCTTACTGGAGTATTTTTTTTTTAAATGACAATAAAGTTAAGTTGCAAAAAAGCAAGAACACTTCCAACCATCATTAATCCAAAAAAATTTACATATGAACTAAAAGAAAAATAAAATAGACAACTTAAACATTATACAAATTAAGCCTACAAATTTAAATAACAAGAAAAATATATTCCAACACCGGTGAATTCATCAATTACACAAATTAATTACAAATTTAAATAACCATCATTAATTATTTAATTTAAGTGAGGGTATTTTGATAATTGACATGAGAATGTGAGAAGCCAAAAATGCAAAAAGGACCTCTTGGGCTCTTTTTGGCTTCTTGCCTCTAAACCCAAAATCAGTGATTCCATTTTCTGAAAATGCATTCTACAATTAGGTTGCCAAACACCCAAAATAGGATAATGAGATAATGATAATGCAAAAATGAGGAAACCAAACACCCCCTGAATGGACTATTAGACAAATGCACTCTCTTTTCTGTTTTTTGAAATTTTTGTATAATTAGTAGCAAAAAACCTATAGGTACCGACCAAAACCCCATCGAAATCATACCAACGGTCGCACCGGGCCGTCTCCGGCTACCAAATGACTGATTTGAGCCGTCCAAAAATTCTAAAAAAAAAAGTGAGGGGGCCTACGCGTAAATCAATGGCATCCAATGTGTGTAGAATGCTTGATCAAAATACCAGTATGGTTGCTCTAAGGTAGGGATGGCAATGGGGCAGATCAGAGTCAGATTTAACGTCCCCTAAACCCACCCTGTTCTATATCGGATCAGAGTCGGAGAGGGGGAAATCGGAGAGGTGTCGGGGTCGGAGAAAAATCGGGTCCCCATTCACCATAATAATTTGACTAGTTTTGTTCGTTATAAAGTGTTAAAAAAAAAAAGAAAAAGATATTGATGATTGATGAGAGTTTAAAAAAAATAGAAATAAAAAAAACAAAGACATAAATTAGTGTTTTATTGATTGGTATAGTGCTCTTATTATATCAAAACAATGGAATTTATTTAGACACATACATACAAAAATATAAATATCTATAATCGGGCTCGGATCGGGTTAAAATGGGGCATGGGAAGCAAATACCATACTCGCCCCATTTGCCTATCGAATCGGAGAATTTCCACTCGGATCGGGACGGGGAGGTCAGAGGCTGGAACGGATCGGAGTAATTGCCATCCTTACTCTAAAGGCTTGCTTGGATGCAGGTAAAAAATGAGAGTAAAAAATATGAAAGAGGATAAAATAGTAAGGGGTATTACTTTTGATGGTTTATGAACGAGGGATAAAATAGTATGTGGTTTGAAATAAAATTTGACTTTGTTTGGATGGTTTATAGAATAAGGGGATAAGAAGGGGTGGATGGTAGGAAAAACTGTCAAATGACTATTTTGTCCATGTGCAATGTTAAATTTGATTATGTGTTAAAATAAGTATATAAATTCAAAAATGTATATTCTAAAAATTTTATATGAAAAAACGTTTTTACACCATTTATATATTAAAAAATATAGTTAAAAATTAAGTTTTCCAATTTTCAATCCGTTTGAACCAGTGCGAAGATCTTATTTTTCTGATAAATTTATCTTAAATGCTCATAATGGATTTTTGGCTCTAAGGCCTTTCAATGAGCACCCTAAGAGAGCCGTGAAACTAAATAAGGAGTCTTTGGGTGCTCGTTGATAGGTCTTAGAGCCAAAAATTCACTATGACCATTTGAGAAAAAATAATTAGAAAAATATGATCTTCACATCGGTCCAAACAGATTGAAAATTGGAACATTTAATTTTTTAACTATATTTTTTAATATATGAATGGTGTAAAAAAAATAAGTGTTCCAATTTTCAATCCGTTTGAACTGGTGCGAAAATCTTATTTTTCTCATCATTTTATCTTAAATGGTCATAATGAATTTTTGGTTCTAAGGTCTTTCAATGAGCACCCTAAGAAAGTTTTGAAACTAAATAAAGAGTCTTTCGAGTTGAAGAAAGGGGATAAGCAGGGGTGATTTCGTCCAAATTCCTCCTCATTCCTCCCCTCTACAGCCGGATTAAATTTGGGGAGGCCAAGAGGTTCCCAAAATTGTACCGGAGAATCTTTGAAATGGGTGAAAAGGGAGAAGGGGTGAAAACTAAGACCCCTCCAAATTTAGTTCCCAAACAAGGCCAAAATAGTGAGCCCCGTCCTATTTACCCCCACCACACTGGTTTTTACTCTATCCAAGCAGGCCCAAGGGTGCGTCTCTCATATGCTAGCTAGCTACAGTCATGTGTGATCGTCACTATTTCAATCCTAAAAACATGCAGTCAAGTAATTTTTACATTTTTTTGGTTCACCGTCACGTATAATTTTGTTAATTTTCATATGAATTTATGGGATAATTAATTTTCCGACTGTTTTTTTATTATGATTGCATTCCTCTTTTTTCGTAATATTGTAACGAGCATTTACAATTCGAAAATGCTATGGAACCAACCAAGGTGCAGTACTGACCGTCACAGTGGACTCATTTCGGGTTTAGCACGGATGATCCAAGCTGTTCAATAATTTTAAAAAAATTTGAGGGAGCCCGTGAAAAATAAGCTTAAATAAATATGTGCAGGTACTCGATCCAATCTTCTAATTTTCCATTCAAATTCAGGTTCCTGTAACTTGATTGAAAAATTGTAATATTGGATTGGACATTTACACATATCCAATTAAGTTGATTTTTTCTAGACCCACTCAAATTTTTTTTAAATTATTGACTGTTGTGATCATCCTTTCGGAACTTGAAATGAGTCTCGTGTGACGATCGGTTCATTGTCTATGCACGTTTGGTTGGTGGCCGTAGTCGGGTTATTTACAACATAACCCTTTCATCAAGTGTAAAAAAATCATTTACACGCTTAGTTGGGTAAAAAATGGAGCATTAAAATCACTCCTTATTTCTAATAAAAAATACGTGCAATTTCTTACGCATAAAAGCAAAGATTACAAAATACTGTGACATACAATAGTCAATAGGACGAAATAAAATAAGGTTGTAGTACTAGAATTCAATGCTTTATATGCATACACAATTACACATGTATATCCTTTCATGGGATTTTGTGATCATCATGACGACGTTGGCGTATTACGATTCTAGAGAGAGAAACAAGATAGAGAGAGAGAAGGGTCAAAGCAGCAGCTACCAGCGCTGCAGAAGCAGCAGCAGCAGTATTTGTAATGATTTCGTAGAGAGAGAAGAGAGAGAAAGATCAGAAGCTCGTGATGAGAATTTTTCTTTGCAGAGGGTAGACCAGTCGCAGACGATCAGAGTCCCCAAAGGAATTTACAGGCCCCTTCTTCAGCTTCCTCCCCTTGGTCTCTTCCTTTTCTACTCATCTTTATTCCCCCCCCCCCCCCCCCCCCCCCTCTCTCTCTCTCTCTCTCTCTCTCTCTAGACAGCTTTAACCAACAAAGAGGCTGTTGTTGAGGCTGATATAGAAAGGTTTTCATTTTCCCCAGGTGTGTTTTTGGGGTATAGAAAAAACTTGATCAAGAACCGAAGAAACTGGAAAGAAAGAGGTATTTTGGAGAGAAGAGTTAAAAATAGGTACCCATTTGGTCATTTCGGGAGATTTTCTTGTGTATAGAGAGATGGGTAGTTGTGGGAGGAATGGAAGTGTGAGGCAGTACGTAAGATCGAAGGTGCCTCGTTTGAGATGGACTCCTGATCTTCATCACTGTTTCGTTGATGCCATTGACAGGCTTGGTGGCCAAGAGAGTGAGTCTCTCTCTCTCTCTCTCTCTCTCTCTCTCTCTCTCGATTTCCTTTCCTTTGTGTTCTTTGACCACGTTGTGTGGTTCTTTTATCATCTTATTCTTCTGTATCTCAATTTTTTATTTTTTTTTATTTTATCATTCTGTAGAAGCAACGCCAAAGCTGGTTCTTCAGATGATGGATGTGAGAGGACTCACCATTTCGCATGTCAAAAGCCATCTCCAGGTTCTCTCTCTCGTTTTTTTCCTTCCAGTAATTTCTGCTCTCTTTAAAATTCCTTGCTTTGAATATGGCTTTGGGCGCTTTTCCAAAAAAACAGAAAAGAATATGGCTTTGGGCTTCAATACTAACCGTGGGAATTGTTTTCCTCATTTGGGTTCTGTTTTCTCTAACCAGATGTACAGGAGCATGAAGAGTGATTTGAGCAAAGGTATCCAAACTTAAAATCCTATGCATATTCATTTTTCATTTTTTGTAGTAGGAGTACTATTTTTTTGTTGCTTTTGTATTACTATTAAAATTCTACTTGGTAGTTTGCACTAGGAAGAAACAAGTATTTGTTGCACCAAATATTCTTCTAGGAACCTTTGTTTCCTCTTTGGTATTGGTTCTTGACCCAAATCACAGGTTTCATACAATCACTCATTTGCCATGTTTTTGGAAATGAGCTTGGGTTCCTCAACTTCATTTATTGTCTGATTCCCTGTAAAGTTGTTTCCTTAGCCAAAATAGATGAGCACGGAATGAAGCCCCACTATCCTTTTAAATCTTCTAATATTAGCATTTCTTAAGAACCCCACAACCCTAATATTTATTTACTCCTCCCATATTTATTTACTAATAACATATTTTGGTTTGTAATTTTTCATATTTTGCCTTGGTTTCTTTCAAACAACAGGTAGGATTTCCAGCCAAGAAAGAAAACAATCTTTTGAAGATCATAGTGATGATGGGTGCTTGGATCAAGGAAATGGTTTGGGTTTCTCTCCCTCTTTAAATCACATTGAAGAACCGGATTCTTACTTGATGATCAACTGTCCTCTTCCTACTAAAAGGTTAGCTTTTTACACCTCTAACCAAGCTCAGCTCAAGCCCTCTATTCTTGTGCATTTCCGCCGTTGGATCCGCCGTTGGATCAAGTTAAAATTTTTACTCATTTAAAAGTTTTAATAATCCAACAGCAAAAAACACATTGAAATATGGGTACACCAAATTTCCGATGCATAGAATTTGAGAGGCCTTTAATCCTTTGTTTCTCTCTTCTCTTACCGAAATACTATCAGGTCTTTTTTTTAACAAGACTTATACGAAAAGGGGTTTGCATTTACACATGCATTGATGTAGTAGTAGTTGTTTAGGCTTTAGCCGTTTAGCCTTAGACATTTACTTTTGTAGATATTCTTAGATAAAGACCCAAATCTCAAGAAAGGTTTGGCAAAGATACAAAACGGATTTTGCAATGAGTAGTGATTTTGCCACACCCTTTTTTTATAATGCCACACCCTACAAGTGTATTTTTTGGTGCAAAAATACACTTACACCAAAAAATACACTTGCAGAGTGTGACATTATCAAAAAATGGTGTGGCAATATCATTTCCCTTTTAGATTTACAAAAAAGGCATTGATGTTCTTTTTGTTTTGCTCAGAGCTCGAATCGAGCAGGAGATGGGTTTAGTAGAAGAATCAGAGAGTGTGGAATACTGCAACAAAAGAGGGGCAAGTGGGAAAGTGACAAATCCGTACTGTTTGGATGATTATAGGCAGGCTGTAGCTGAGCAAAGTGGAATAAAGGAGGAGGAGGCTGTGGAGAGAGATGAGGAGGGTGGTGGTTACAGATGGCAGGCCCATATTCCCCATCATCTTTTTTACAACCTCAACAATCCTTTTGGCTATGCAAGTTCTGTCGAACAATCTGATTTCCTCAAGGTAAAATTATAGCACTCCCTCCCATTTCTTGTTAGCAGTTTTTTTTAATAACCGAGTATCCGAGCTAGCTTACTCGCATGTCGGGTAATCCTAGAAGTTCTATCAACCATCTGCTGGCCGGGCCTATTTAAATTCTTGTTAGCAGCTTTTGTGATTGTGCTTGATTCATTGTTGGTTTTACAAAGTTTCAAACTTATGGTTGGTGGTTTTGTTTTTTTGGGAAAATGCTAACATTATTAAGTAAAATGTGCACCGATATCCGAGAAAAGTGATTTTATATTTTTGAATGTGTATTAATATATGTGAAGAGATGTGTTTTGAAATCCGAGCTTGTTTGGCATTATTTGTTTGTTTTTAAATTGGTTAAATTTGGTAGGATATTACTCTTTGGACCTGTGGATATATATACTCATGATTGGTAAGTAGAAAGGGAAATTCCTTTTTTACCCTATCCTTTGTAACGTCCGCTCCCTGAATTTTTTGGGTTGGGCAGGTAAACATACATGCATATTGTTCCCTCAGAGGACACCTTCTAGTTGTTTTTTTGGTAAATGAGGACACCTTTTAGTTATACTACCTCAATGCAGCTTCCAAACACATCTCACGGATTTGGGCAGATTGTAATTGGCTTTGGCTTTTTAATTGGTCATTAAACCTATTTACAACCTAATTACAGGATAATCATTTTTTTGGTTGGCAATTACAGGATAATCATTACCGATACCAAACCCGACCCATTTGTTTATAGTGAAATTCAACCCGTCCATTAACCCAATTACGTATCTATACTTACAATTACATACCAAATAAATGTTTATATATGAAAAAGGCTTGTCTGACGTCAGTTAATTTGGTGTGACGTTAGTGAATTTGAGAGTAGCGTTAGTAAATTTGGGGTGCAGTTAAAGCGTTAATCAGGTGTGCTGGTAATGAATGGCTCAAGACTCTTTTAATCCACCCACTAAGGACAGATTTGCGATTACCAAATTAGGTTAGCAACTCATCTCATAAAGTGGGTTGGGTTTTGGGTGAACACAGAATAAATGAAGGGAAATGATTTTGTCACTCCTTTTTTTATTAACGTCACTCATTTACAAGTGTTTTTTTGCACCAAAAACACATTCGCTGGGGAATGACGTTAACAAAAAAAGGAGTGGCAAAATCAGCAGCCTAAATGAATTTAGGGGGTGTTCCGCTTTGTAAAAAAATGAACTTTTAGAAAAGGAAGGTAATTTCAAGCTCAAAAATTATGTGTTTAGGCAAATAATTTTTCAAAAATTATGTGTTTAGGCAAATAATTTTCCAATCAATATGGATCTTGTTTGATAGAACTCTTTTCTTTTAGATGGTGCAAAAAAATTTAAAAAATTATTTCTCATTTTTATTATATTTGAGCTTAAAATTAGAAGGTTTAAAAAGAAAGCGGAACGGGACCGGCCTTATTTACATTGGCTTATGGGTTTGAGTTAACTTTTTTTTTAACAGGGAGGGGTAAGAGAGTAATTCCACTTGCCACATTGACTAGGTAATTGTTGATTAGGGAGGGATATGAGGACCTTCTTAAATATATGCACGCACACTCAACCCAAACTCCCGATGAGGGAGCAGGCCCAGATCACAGGCCCAAAAGCCTTGCCTGCAATCCAAACATAAAACATTATAATACGAATCCCCAAATGGGATGCGTAAGTCTTAACCTCGTCTCCCAAAGCTAATTGATCAGTAGTCCTTATATAAAGTTGTATAAACCCAACTTCCCATATTTAGCCCGACCCATTTATTTAGAGGGAAAGATACTTTTACCCACTTCCATTTGAACCTTGTAGTATTTACCCCCTACCATAATCTGTAATGCTCAAATGTATCCTCTGGTCATGTTCATGTGGGAAACTGGAGATTACGGTTTGACTGGTATGCCTTATTCAGAAGCTGTGTGGTCCAGTCCTTTAAATTTGATAAATGGTGAGAGGGGGACCCTTCATTTTGTGATCCCGGAGTTCAAAGTGGCCGCCTTTAATGCCATTACTAGAGCCGTACAGTACGTCTATACCGTAACCCTCAGTGTGCCTTATTCAAGAGTAGCAGGCTCATCATGCAGCACCCCCTTGTCCTTGCTCAAAATTACTACCATTATCACTTAGCAAAAATGACCTTTCTGTTAAGAATATTACATGCCTAGTGTGTGACCAAATGCAGCCGAAGGTCCATCAAATTTCAAGGGTTTAGATCCTCTCATGTGACGGTCCCTTATGTAGTTTCTCACATGACACAAAACGGAACCAATTACAGGTCCATTTGACAATCTGAACAGATCATTTTGTAGCTCTCGATGTGTTTAACTTCATTGCAAAAAATTAATTTCATTGGACATCTCAGTGTCTAGTTGAATGAATCATTTTCGTCACAAGTGAAATTGACGGTCAAAGAGTTTGATTGTGTATTGCTCGTGTAAAAAATCATTCAATTAAGCTTTTAGCGTTCTTTAATCAACTTTGTTTTTTTTTTTAATTTTTTGCATACACAATAAAAACAACGAGACCTACTAAATGAACAGTTTGGATCATGAATTGGGATTGTGATAAGTCTTGTTTTGTGTCATATGGGGGATTATACGAGAGACCATCACATGAGAGTATCTTGGTTCAAATTGCAGAGCATACACTGAAAGTTAATACACTTGCATGTTTTTCTTCATCTTCTACTTTTATTTGATTTCTTGGATTTTCTTTTCATAATCCATACGAAGGGTTCTGATACTGGTTCGACTTTCACATACCTGTGTCATTCATTGTGTTTTTTTGGTGCATTATGAGTTTGGTACGTATAAGAGTACTGTAGGTACAATCTTTTGTTTTTCGGTTTCTGGTTAATGAATTGGGTCGCAACTCACAATTACTTGAGGTATTCACGAAAACAAGTACGTTTCCAAATGTAACAGGTTTAAAACCAATCGCGTAAGTGCTCACAATTTTATTAGGTTTCTAATTGGTTTACCTTTAAAACAATCAAAGGTTTGTCCTTCAATGAATACCAGATCAGCAAAGTTAAAACAAATTGGGAAGAAGCTTATTTCAGATACGCCGAGTTAATAGGACGAGCCGAAGTTTCGTCACTAAGATGGGTTCTAGAAGTTCATGTTGGGAGGATGAAGAAACAGAATATAAACGAAGGCCCAAACAAATATGCAAGGGGATCGCTTTCATTTCTAGATATTTTTGTTGATTTTTCTCATGCAATATATAGTACGTCTTCGGGATAATACATACTCCTATGTTCTTGTTCTATAACAGATGGCCATGCAAGAAGGCCAACAACATGCAACTTCAAAGCGCTTGAAATTCAACAACTCTGGAAATCATCATGCGAAGGATGAAGAGGCCGGTGGTGGCAGATTGTCACTGTCACTCTCATTGCACCAACCCTCTGCCCAGATAAGTAATGGTTCTAATTCGACGAGTGAGATCGGTGAGGCAATCTCGTCTTACTCCAGGTCTTATATCAATGACTGCTCTGTTGGTTCCTCTTCGGAAAAGCGCCCCATTAACTTGGATCTCTCTATTGCTTTATGTGGTAGCTAAGTATACTGCACAAATTTATATATGTTTAATCGGGTGATTTCATCCCTATTTTGCTTTGATTGAGTTTTGTATTTAATCAATGGCTTTAAATGGTAGGATGTACTACCGGAATTCTTTCCACCCCTACATATTTTAATGGAAAAAATTGTGTTATTTGTTAGATCTTGTGAGCATGCGTTAATCCACCCTTTTATGCGTTAATCCACCCTTTTATGATCTCCCAGGCAAATGTTTCTGAATTTGAAATCGCCATGACTGCAATTTATCTGACTTGATACTTGAATGTTGGATAATAAACGGTTGATATTGGTTCTGATTTTCGAAGTTTCAGCCTTTAGGCCTTTTGGATCATTCGTTGGTGTGCAGTTAGCTATGTTAGAGAAAATCCACCTACATACGGGCCGGTGTGAAAATGGTATTGTCAAAGTCATTTTTTTGGCTTGCTACAGTATAAAAAAAAAAAAAACCAACCAAAATTGGAATATTGTTACACTGGTTTGGTGCCACTTTGCCAAAACTTCAAGTTCAGACCATTAGGAGGGTGATAAAATGACCAACTTTTAAAGGTCAATTTACCAAAAAAAAGAAAAACCTTTAAAGGTCAGACATGGAACACTCACTTCCATTGAGGTTTAGTCTCATTTTCTTCAAAGATGGGTACTTGCAATTTAATTGTTCTGAACCGTGTAGAAGTATAGAAATATTGTAAGAGATGAGTGGATTACCAAATGCACCCTTTATAGAGAGATCATCCTTGTAAAGGGTTGCGTTTGGTAACCTTTTCGGTGTTTCAATTTTTTGTTTTTAAGAAACTCTTAAAAAAAAATAAAATTTCAACATGAAAACTTATGGAAGAACAGCTTGGTCCTGGTTTAATTTGTAGGATTTTGTAAGAAACCCTAAACCCAAGATCTCATGTCAAATCATTGAAGAACATAATACTGCCGGATGCGTACCTGTCGCCATGGAGGATTAAAACCTTAGAACGTGGTTATTCGTCTTCCGCCTCCAAAATCCTACTCTTGATCTTGACCTTAGTCTCACACACGATGGGATGGTATGAGAAAAGAGGTTAGGGTTTGGAGTGGGGACCTTGACCATATATTTATAAGCCCCGGTTCCATCATAGCCCATCATAATAGATGGAACCATATTGGGCCCTTTAATTGGTCCCTACATATAAAATCAGTCCGCACCACTTAACGCACGTGATATGACTCAAATACGTGCTAATAGAGACGTGTCCATTACCCGGGTCATATTAATTGAACGATTACAACTTTATGGGTAATACCGACATCACTCAAGCCTTATTCGATAACATACAATGTTTAATTTTATGATCTATGTAGGTCCATCAACAGAAAATTGCTAACAATCTCCTGCTTGGGCCACATAGGTCATCCTGATATTAGACATTGTAAACTTTAGGAGCTCAAATTTTTGTTGTCAAAATTTATGAGTGTTATCTCAAAACAATCTGGTCCATCGAAAACATAAATATAGGATCATGGCGGCCTTTGCCATATTTATCATGACAGGACTCATCCATGGTCACAAATATTCATGTATTCAACGACATAGATCAAGTACAGATATATAGCATGAAAAACACATGCAATGTGATCCTTTATCATGCCTGTTTCCAACTGGTCCAACTTTATAACTCAATAGAGTTCCTGTATCATGCATATTTTCAAAAACTTTATGTATAACCACAATTTGAAAAATACGCAACTTTATTTCAGAATCATCAATAAACTGAAAGGTGATCACCACAAATGTCAAATTAATCATCATAATATGAGTAGCACAACTCCCACTAACAAAATACTTCATTAGAACTAACCACTCTTGCATGAGCAACATGCTCCTTAAACACTTTAGGTGGTAAGCCCTTTGTAAGCGGATCCGCAATCATGAGTTCTGTGCTAATGTACTCAATTGACATAAGACGATTCCGAACTCTTTCCTTAACGACAAGAAACTTGATGTCAATATCCTTTGATTTTGACAAACTTTTGTCATTCTTAGAATACAGTTTAGCAGCTTTATTATCACAATAAATCCTTAGTGGCTTCTCGATGTTACTCACTATATGAAGCCAAGTGATAAAATTCTGCAACCACATTGCTTACTTTACTTTATAGCAAGCTATACAAACTCGGAGTCCAAATATCCAACAATGTTCAAAAAATTAGATTCTCTGATATGTGAGCATATCATTTACAAATATCTACCAAGCATTTCAGTTGCACACGCTATATCCGAATGCGTACAAACTAGAGCATACACATGACTCCCTACTGCTAATGCATAAGGGATGTCTTCCATTTGTTTTCTATTCAAATCATTCTTTGGGCATTGGAGAAAACTCATAATGCACAATTTTGCATGCCAAATCTACAGAGCACCTTATCGATATACGACTTTTGTAATAAGTCAATATCGTTGCTCCCCAGTAAGATATTGACACATAATACAAAAAAATGAATTTTCTCCCACTGATCTATGATAAACACATTGATCCATAGTATTTTCCTTAAGATCAAAATAGGAAATAACTTGATCAAATTTCCAATACCATTGATGGGATGCCTGCTTTAAGCAACAAATGGATTTCTTTAGTTTGCAATTAGAAGTTCTGATCCTTTTGTCTCAAAACCTTCTGGTTGCACCATATATATGGTTTCTTCAATGTCACCATTAAGAAACGCAGTCTTTACATCCATTTGGTGAAGCTACAAATCATAATGAGCTAAAAGTGCCATAATAATCCTGAGAGAGTCTTTCGATGATACCGGAGAGAAAGTCTCTTTATAGTCAATGCCTTCCTTTTGAGTAAAGCCTTTAGCAACCAGACGTGCTTTATGTCTTTCGATATTGCCCTTTGAATCCCGCTTGGTTTTGAATATCCATTTACAACCCGTTTGACACCTTTAGGCAATTCGACAAGATCCCAAACGTCACTGTCACTCATAAACTTTAACTCATCCACTACGGCATTCATCCATTTTAGAGAGTTAACACTTTGTTTGGCTTGACTGAAAGATATGGGGTCATCCTCCAATCCTATATCAAACTCATGTTCTTGGAGATAAACGACATAATCACTTGAAATCGCTGATCTACTCTCCCTATTGGATCTCGTTGGCACTTCCAATTGAGTTTGTTGGGGTTCTTTCGTATTAGTAGGAGACAACTCAGGAATAATCTGGTGGTCTGCATCCGCATCCTGTATGAAGACAGGTGTGACCACATCATCAGTCTCAACATGAGTCATAGGAATCTCAATATGTTCCTCCTCAAATTCAAAATTCCTGGGTTGTTGTGCACTCCCACTACTTTCAACATCCTCAATAAATTTGGCATTATCCATCTCAATTATGGTATTTATGGAAGGGCAACAAAACTTGAAACCTCTTGACCTTTCAGAGTATCCAATAAAATAACAGCTAACAGTTCTCGAGTCCAATTTTCTTTCGTTAGGCCTATAAGGCCTAGCCTCAGTTGGACAACCCCAGACATGGAAATGCTTAAGACTAGGTTTCTTTCCAGTCCACAACTCGTACGGGGTTTTAGCTACTGCTTTACTAGGTACTCAATTAAGGATATAAACTGCAGTCTTTAAGGCTTCTCCCCACAGAGAATCTGGTAAAGAAGAATTAGACATCATACTTCTGACCATATCCTTAAGGGTTCGATTTCGTCTCTCAGATACACCATTTTGACGTGGTGTCCCTGGCATGGTGTATTGAGGTACGATGCCATATTCTTCCAAGTATCTCGCAAAAGGCCCTAGACGTTGTTCGCTTGATCCGTCATATCTGCCGTAGTATTCACCACCACGATCAGATCTAACAGCCTTAATTTTCTTATTAAGTTGATTTTCAACTTCTGCTTTATAGGCCTTAAATACGTCCAACGCCTATGATTTTTCATGTATTAAATACAGATACCCATAACGAGAATAGTCATCTGTAAAAGTGATAAAATACTGTTGACCATTCCAAGAAGCCGTAGGGAATGGACCACAGATATCGGTACGTATCACTTCTAAAACGTCTAAACTCCTTTTAGCACCAAATTTCCTTATGTTTGTTTGCTTTCCCCTTTATGCATTCAACACAGATTTTGAAATCTGAAAAATCAAGAGGATCAAGAATTCCACTTGACACAAGCCTTTCTATTCCCTCTTTCGAGATATGTCCTAAACGCTTGTGCCACAATACAGAGGAGTTCTCATTAATTAATTTCCGCTTCATACCATATTTGTCAACATGCAAAGTTTCATTAAACCTTAAGTGAGAGGCATCCAAGTCTAACCTGTATAGACTATCAACTAGATATCCAGTACCAATAATATTTGAATTTTAAAAAAAAAGATTGAAACCTCCGTTTCCAAGTGAACAAGTATAACCGGATTTGTCCAAACAGGAAACAAAAATCTAATTCCGTCTAAATGACGGTACGCAAACAGTCTCATCCAAATCCAAATAAAAATCAGATTCTAATTTAAGTCTATAGACTCCAATTGCCTAAACACGAACTTTATTGCCGTCTCCCATATAAATGAACCTTTCGGCATCACTGGGGATTCGGCTCTTTATACAACCTTGCATAGACACACTAATGTGGATAGTTGCACCCGTATCTATCCACCAAGTGTTGGGTGGTACTTCAGCTAAATTAAATTCACAGCAAACAAAACTGAATTGGTTACCTTTCTTTGCGAGCCACTTGTGATATTTGGGACAATCCTTCTTCACATGACCAACCGTCCTTTGGCAAAAGAAACAGGGAACACCTTTATCCTGTTTCTGTTGCACAGTTGTCTGTGAAGTCCCAGCGTCTACAGTTTCCTTAACCTTAGGGTTTAATTTCTTTTCTTAGTGCCCAAATAGCCATGAGAATGAATTGTAACATGCTCTTTTCATTTCTTAAAGTTGGAACCCTTAAGAACTGAAATATTATTCAAATTGGCAGATGTAAAAGATGCAACAACAGAAAAGCTCACAATTAATAAATATCCATCTACTTTAGTGCAATGATAACAATAAAAAAACTTGAGTATAATTATCATGCAAAACTTGGTCTAATTGTAGGGGCAAACAATCAGACAAATAAAATAAAATTTGATATTTGTGTCTTTAATGGTGGGCCCTTTCGAGAAACCTAACGCATCATTGTAACCAAGTCTTTGGACAGTAATTACAACATGCAAGTGGTCTTCTCACCAATAAGGCTAGATAATATGAACAATATAAACTGGGCCTGGCCAATCAAAAGCCTTCCTTTGGGCCGACTATTGACCGCATAGACAAATTATAAAACTATATTATTCAAAAAAATAACTACCTTATACAGGTTAAAATCCGGCCAAATAATAACATTCCTTTGGGCCGATTACTATCCGCATGGATCTAAACGTAACTTTATGTAATCCAAAATTTTTGTCTTCAAGTTCAAGAAAATCTCCATGACACCACTTTGGTGGTATATCACTTTAATTTTCCCAAACCCTAGATATGGATTACGAAATAATCTTTATGCCCCAATTCAAATTATTTTGGTTACTTTATCGAATCTAGTTCACTTTAATGGCCATGAAACATCTCAATAGCAACAGTAATAATTTTACCAATCAACCAATACATCAAAGACAAATCCCGTAGCTGATTTCCAGCAGGCATGCAGCACATGCTTATACGGAAAAGGAAAAAAAAAAGAAGTTTCGGTTGATTCGAGTAGTTAACAATAAAATACATTAACTTTTATGTTGCCAATTGAGATCTAACCACATGGGTTTGATTATCATGTTCCTGCATAGATATTACCAATATAATAATATCCAACATGATCACCAGTACGTGTCCTAACATAAACCCGAAGTGTACGAACATGACGGTCCTCTGGAAAAAACTTAAACAAACCCATTTACATGTCACGGCCAGATCTGCGATTTCTACTCATCACTTAAGTGGTGACGATACAATATTTAGAGAGCGGAAAATAATATACAGATTGAACTAGATCCATGGATCACCGAGAGAAAAATTTATATTTCCCTCAATAATCTGACAAGAGGCTCTGATACCACTTGTAGGATTTTGTAAGAAACCCTAAACCCAAGATCTCATGTCAAATCATTGAAGAACATAATACTGCCGGATGCGTACCTGTCGCCATGGAGGATTAAAACCTTAGAACGTGGTTATCCATCTTCCGCCTCCAAAACCCTACTCTTGATCTTAACCTTAGTCTCACACATGATGGGATGGTATGAGAAAAGAGGCTAGGGTTTGGAGTGGGGACCTTGACCACATATTTATAAGCCCCGGTTCCATCATAGCCCATCATAATAGATGGAACCATATTGGGCCCTTTAATTGGTCTCTACATATAAAATCAGTCCGCACCACTTAACGCACGTGATATGACCCAAATACGTGCTAATAGAGACGTGTCCATTACCCGGGTCATATTAATTGAACGATCACAACCTTATGGGTAATACCGACATCACTCAAGCCTTATTCGATAACATACAATGTTTAATTTTATGATCTATGTAGGCCCACCAACAGAAAATTGCTAACATAATTATCTTTTAATATAGCTCTCCGCATTTTGTTGATCTAAGGACTGACTATGTACAATACTTAATCCTTTCCCATAATTTGAATCGTTTTGATCGAAAGTTTGAACAAGATAATTAATACCCATGTTTGTTCAGTTTAGGAACATGTTTTTGAGTTTTGAAACTCGTTGAATTTTGAAAAGTAAGCTTAAATAATCCTACTTTTTAGTTTTGATACTTGATTAGAAAAGCAAGCTTTATAAGCTCCGAGCTGAGCCACGAATAACTCGAGCTTGGCTCATTTTTTGAACAAACCAAAATTTAATCAAGTTCGAGCCCTAAATGAACCAAGCTGTGCCCTCTTAATTAGCCGAGCCGTAAATTTACTTTAGCAATCGAAAATGTTCCAATCTGACGCTTTCGAGGGTTACTGTTTTATGGGTAGTTTTTGTATCTTGTTCATGTTTATCTTTTGTTCTTTTACATTTTTAACCAGCAAATTCTGCTGTTGCCTGTTGGGTAAATTAGGAAAATGCATTGTCCATACTCCATATCCTTGTGGTATTTTCGTGTTTCTAGGACCTTACACAACAGTGAACAAATCAAAGCACTCATCAAGATGTAATATGCATTATACATGCAAAGAAGACCGGAAGTGAAAAAATCAAACCAGTACAATCATCGGACTAGGGAGACCAGCCAGTACTGGAACCTCCGTGGAACCTCCGGCCATGGAGCTGTCACCAAAGAACGCCATATCCGTCAAGGCACCAACCG
This sequence comes from Rhododendron simsii, assembly GCA_014282245.1. Classification (NCBI taxonomy): domain Eukaryota; kingdom Viridiplantae; phylum Streptophyta; class Magnoliopsida; order Ericales; family Ericaceae; genus Rhododendron; species Rhododendron simsii. The sequence goes on from CM024961.1 coordinate 17,429,637, forward strand.
TAGAGTGCCACGAGGTTCGGATGGGGCCACCCAAAGCTGTTTCCATTGAGAACTACCTCCATTTCAGCTCGGAACTCTTTTTCGCCGCAATACATCGTAGTCTGAAACTGGTTCTCCAGACCATACCTCCATGGGAGTCTTTCCATGGATTGCTACTGACGGTAGCCCCCTGTAGGTATCATGTTGTGCAGCTCTTTCAAAGGGAAAATGACGGCCAAAACGTATTTTGATAATTCACACCTAAAATCTTTCTCTGATTGAATAATCAAAATGTATTGAGGAAATTAAAAAATTTATTTTCAAATATATTACAGATAATATTATGAAATTCGATAAGCATCCCTTAGTTAAATATCTTTGCATTGATTTTTTTTGTAATGGATTTATCTTAATTTTTACAATCCCGTTATCAAAATATGCTTTGGCCATATGGGCTCGAGCTTGTACACATCTAAGGTTTTATCCTACCGGCCCCCATCCTCAGTTCTTGAGTTCATCTCGCCCTAATATAAGATGCAAGTCTTTGCAAAGATGGTGCGTCGAACGAATTATCCATTTTCCGAATTTCGGACACAAAGTCCATAGCTTCATAAGAAATAACCCTAAGGTGGAGCTGGGTAACCAAGCTTCAGTAGCTGGTCCCATGCCGCAAAAAATGGGAAGTGTGAGAGAAAGTTAACGCACATTCTTAAGCGAAGGGAAATCACAAAAAGCTGTAAAGTACGGAAGTGTGTTCTAATTTGACCTTTTCATGATGGAGACAAAGAGTTCAGGTTCCGTTCTAGAATACCTTCTTAAAAAATAAGTACTTATTTCACATTTTCAAACTCAAAATTAATGTAAATAAAAAATTATTATTTTTTTTATTTTTTTTGCACTGTATAAAAGATCTCGATAAAATCTATCAAATAAGATCTATATTGCTAGAAAAATGTGGCTGTTTTTTTAGACAGTTTTGGTTCAGCATTGTGGGGCAGTTTTGTGGCTCTTTTTTTGTACAGTTTTGGTGCTGCATTCTGTGCAGTTATTGACTGTTTTTTTTGACAGTTTTTGTAATGTCATTTTGGGCAGTTTTTTGGCTCCTTTTTGTGGCAGTTTTGGTGCTATATTAGTGGTGTAATGTGGACAGAAATGGTGGTATGTGTGGGAATCATGTTGTGTGTCGCGGGTTTTTGTTGTTTCAGAATTTCCTCAATACTAACCCAACCCATTATTTGCCATGCCATTTTTTGTGTTCTTGCATCATATGGCCAAGTCGTGCCATTTAAATGCCTGTGCCAAAGAATGGCCAGCCCTTACCCTCTTAACTTCGTATATTGTCCAACTATGGACAATGAGTTATAGAGAAAATCTTCCAGCGCAATATGTAGGGGAGCGAAATATCCGAAGGTCCAAAAGGTTCAGATGACTCGTAAGGGATTTGATGTTGTTCTTGTCCAAGTATTTGTCTTAGTTCATCTGTTCCTCGAGGGACCTGAGTACGTCATGTGTACGTATTATCCGAAGGATAAAATAATCCTAAGAGCTTAGCCGAGCCTCGATCCCACTCCGAAGGATGACATATTCGTTTCGTTCAGATTAGGCAGTGATACTATCTTATTTGTTCGGTAAAGCACTCTGTCTTCCGTTCTTCTTTTCTTCGGTTATAATGGTTTCACTCGGACACCGCCACTCCAGAACCTTCTGGAAGCTTCCAAAGAAACGTGTTGGAGTCTCTCTGATAGGTGAGGTGACATCCCTGATTGATGTGACCATTCCTGCTCTGACTGGGCGGCTTCCCTTCTCCCAACAGGCGGTAGTCAATTAATGCCTCTGACCGATGACGTCATCCGAGCACATGGGCATTAGAGACAGCTTGCACCATACATACTCCCTTCATCCTAGCCTATAAATAGATGGGTACTTCCACCAAGTAAAAGGTTCAGATTTCTAAACACTCTTCTTCCTCCTAGAGCATATTTCTCACCAAACTTCTCTCCTCTAAGCTCCTCTTTCTGACTAGATCGTTGGAGCTTCTTCCAGGAGGAACAACCCCCTTCGGTTCTGCAGGTAGACGACGTCCGGTGCCACGTCACTCGGTTCAAACGAGTCAAGACGGTTCATCAGAAATCAGCCCCCCCACAATTGGCGACTCTGTTGGGGACGACTATCAATCTAGCACCGTGGGCCTGATTTCTGTCCCCATCTCGACTCTACTCCTATTCTTCTCTCCCTCCCCCTCACCTTCTTCCTATGGCTCAACACCTTCCTCCTCTTGGCCCGAAAAACTTCACTCTGGGACTGTCCGGATATGGGTCTATCAACCCTAATCAAGAACATGCAACACACCCTCCAGTTTCTCGACAACTCACGTTCCCTCAAACTGAGCTGGATATTGCTCTGCAGGAGCAAAAATGCCAAGCAGCAGTAATAGCCATGTTGCAGCAACGTCTAGAAGAGCGTGACGGCGGCCAACTCGCCACACCAGCCAATAAACACGCAGCCGGGCCAAGTCAACCGGCGAAACACCATAAACGTAGTAGAAAGTCCCATCCTACCAGAACGACAGACTTGGCAACGTCCGAGAGACGGACCGTATTCGAACGTCTAGGCAAGGACGCTCGGCTTCAACCAACGGGCTTCGGTCCTCGGTTAGCAAGCGTAATTCAATCGGAGAGCACTCGATCTTCCGCAACCTGTTCCACGGCGAGAACGCACCGAGCGACAGTATCAGGTCAGGTGCATCACTCGCATAAACATCATCAAGATTCAAGGAAAGAGAGACAGCCCGTGGATCTTAACGATTCACCTCGGTGAAGTTACACTGGCGAATTCCCCGAACAAATGGAGACCACGTATCAAGTTTCCGAACATCATTATGGGGAACGGCGAACCGAAAGATCACGGGGCCATCACAAGGTGCCCAGTCAGGAGCGGCACTCGGAAAAGGATAATACAATTACCCTCTACGACCAGTTAACTGGACTTCCGACCGTATATCAACGGGTAGCCGATCCTCGGGAGCTTCGGCAGGCGTAGCCTGAGGGTTCCAAAGGGGCGCCCAAACCAACAAGAAACGATAGGGAAAGGAGGGGATACCAAGTAAATCATCCTCGGCAACACCATCACGAACGTCGGAAAGAACCAGAACCTTGTCAGACCACGCAACCACCGGCTGTAAGGCCCACTCTTATTCCAGAAGATAATTCGAAGCTCGGGAAGGCAAAAGCTTCCCCCTTCGTGGATGCAATACAGCAGAAGCGACCCCCGGATAGATTCATGATGCCAAAACTCAAGCGTTACGAGGCTAAAGAGGACGCAGTCGCGTTCGTCTGCCGCTTTCGACAAATGATGAGCCTTCATAACTTCTCCGACGCACTTATGTGCAAAATCTTCCCCCTCTCATTGAGTGAGCCAATCATGCTCTGGTACAATCAGTTGAAACCCAAGTCTATCAGGTGTTTCAACGAGCTCGAGTTGGAATTCACAAAGAGGTTTGTAACCAGCAACATTCAGCCGAAGACGCTTTCAATGCTGGTGAACATGCGAAGAGCTGCGGGGGAAACTCTTCGACTGTATACCGAGCGATATTGGGAGGTTTACAATCTTATTCCTGATTGCAATCAGGGAGTGGCGGCCGAGTCATTCATGAATGGCCTGGACCCAACTTCGGCAATGTTTCGAGATCTGTCAAGGAATCCGCCGAAGAGTATGGGGGAGCTCATGACAATTATCGAGAAAGATTGCGTCCATGAAGAGGCGATGGCAGAGCGTAACGCACCGTAGGTCGCCGAGCCTTCTAAAGCGCACGCGGCGGTTAAGAAGCAGGTGGCAAATATTGGGCAGATGTCGGGGGGAAGTAAGCCGAACAACGGAAATCGACCCTCGCAACGTCAACAACAAGTAATGCAACAAAAGCGTGAGCCGAGGCTCGACGAATACGTTGCCAAGCAGACTACGCTCACCGAGCCCATTTATAAGCTCCTCTCCACCATTGGGAAGCTCCCATTCTTCTCTTGGCCTACTGGGCTCCTCGGAACGAATGGCCAAGGACCTGGGATGTGCTCATACCACAAGGAGCGGGGGCACTATATGACGAAGTGTCAACCTTTCAAGCGATACCTGGAGGAACTTGCTACAGCTGGGCACCTCAATCCGTGGATCAATACTCGGAAGAGTCCACTACCACCACCCCCTCCTCTTTTAGGTGGCCATGTTAGTGTCATTCAAGGTATTGCTTCCAAGGGAAGAGTATCTGAGTTGCAGTTAGAGATCAACAAGGCTGTCACTGCTCTTTCGATGTGTAACATGGGTTCCTCGGTGAAAAGGAAGTTCGAAGATCCAAACGGTGATGGCCCAATTGCTTTTACATCCGAAGACTTGAAAGGAGTTCAAGTGCCACATACCGATGCCCTTGTTGTAACGGTGATAATTGACAAATCGACCGTCCAGAGGGTGTTGATTGACCAGGGAAGCTCGGCGGATGCGATGTTTTATTCGACTTTCAAGAGTCTCGGCCTGTCCCCAAATCAGCTTCGGCCAGCGACAACACCCCTCGTTGGCTTCACAGGCGCCCCGGTTTGGCCACTTGGTATGGTCAACCTCTTTGTGAGAGCTGGTTCCCGAGTGATTGACGTCGAATTCATAGTGGTTAGTTCTCCTAGCCCTTATAACGTAATCCTCGGTCGAGCCTAGCTACACGGGATGCAAGCAGTGGCTTCTACCTACCACCAAGTTGTGAAGTTCATCGGCTGGAACGGTAGACAAGAGAGCCTCCGAGGCGATCAAGTGCAATCCAAGAAATGCTATATCAGTACAGTCACGATGAAACAAAACTGCTTAGAGGTGTAGTGTGTGGAAAATGGAGAAGTTGAAGTGCTTGAAGATGTGGGATTGCCAGCCGAGCAAAGGTCAACTGAGGAACTGGTTCGCGTGTCAATCACGGATGACGGCGCCCGGTACTTTCTCATCGGCAGTACTTTGTCCGAGGATGAGCGAAAGGAGATGCTTGACTTCCTCACTCGACACATTGAGGTGTTTGCTTGGACTCCTCAGGAAATGCCAGGCGTGGACCCCTCGTTTGCCACCCATTCTTTAAACGTCGATCCGAATAGAAAGCCGGTGGTGCAGAAGTTTCGGCGTTCGTCTGCACTTCATGTCGAGGCTGTGGTGGCCGAGGTGGATCAATTGCTGAAGGCGGGGGCAATACGGGAGATTCTTTACCCCACCTGGCTGGGCAACCCTGTAGTCGTTCTGAAGAAGAATGGGAAGTTGAGGGTGTGTGTAGACTACACGAATCTCAATGACGCTTGCCCAATGGATCGGTTCCCCCTCCCTCGGATTGAACAAATGGTGGATGCAACTGCTGGGTGTGAACGACTGAGTTTCATGGATGCGTATCGAGGATATCACCAAATTGCCCTTGCCGAAGATGATCAGGAAAAAATGGCATTCATTTCCCCTCGGGGCATTTACTGCTATAACGTCGTTCCATTCGAACTGAAGAACGCCGGGGCTACCTTTCAACGAACGATAACGTCAATGTTTCCAAGGATGCTCGGACGAATTTTGGAGGCTTATATCGATGATCTTGTGTGCAAGAGCAAGTTCGCTCGGGATCATCTTCAGGATCTGGGAGAAGTCTTTGCAGTCTTGAAGAAACGAAAGTTATGCCTTAATGCAGAAAAGTGTGCGTTCGGAGTCAGCTCGGGTAAATTCCTCGGTTACATGGTCAGTTGCCGAGGCATAGAAGCAGATCCGACGCAGATTACTGCCATGCAAAACCTTCGAGCTCCCACGACTATCAGGGCAGTTCAACGTCTTATTGGAATGGTTGCGGCACTGAATCGGTTTATACGACGTTCGAGGGACCTCTGTTGTCCGTTCTTCCAAGCCATTAAGACGAGCCGACGAAGATTTGTGTGGACCGAGGAATGTGAGCAGGCTCTGCAGTCATTGAAGGACTACTTGTCACATGCTCCTCTACTCGTGAAGCCTCAACTTGACGAAGATCTGTACGTGTACCTTGCGGTTTCGGATCATGTCACCAGTTCAGTGCTTGTTCGGAAGGAAGGGATGGAACACCAACCGATCTTTTATTCGAGCAAAATGATGACGGACTCTCAGACTAGGTATCTGCCTATGGAGAAGTTGGCATTGGCCCTCGTTTCGTCTAAAACGAGCCTTTTGCCGTACTTCCAATGCCATAGGATCGTGGTCCTTACTGAGTTTCCTCTCAAAGCAGTGCTTCGAAAGACTGATTCCTCCAGTCGGATTCTCAAGTTCTCACAAGACTTGGCCAACTACGACATCCAATTCGAGCCACGGACGGCTATAAAAGGAAAAGCATTGGCGGACTTCTTCTCCGAGTTTACACCAGGCTTGCAAGATGAAGCCAACGCCTTAGCCCTCGCGGAGACCGAAGCTCGAATTGCTGCAACCGAAGCCCACATGGAGTGGATCCAACAGCCAACAGACGCTCGTCGCTCGAGGTTTACGCTCGGCACGAAACGACCTATTCATGAGTGGAACTTATTCTCAAGAGAGGCTTGGCGAATGACTGTGGATGGAGCCTCAAACGTCCATGGGGCTGGGGCTGGAATAGTTCTTGTATCCCTCGAGGGAACCGTGCACGAAAATGTGGTCTCAATCGGTTACAGAGCGACTAACAACGAAGCCGAATACGAAGCCTTGATCTCTGGGTTACAACTTGCCCTTCGACTTGGTGCGGATTCTGTTCACGTGTTTTGTGATTCTCGGTTGATTGTGGGCCACCTGAATGATGATTACCAAGCGAGGGATGAACGTATGAATGCCTACGTGAGCCACGTCCTGGCTCTTCTCAAGCAATTTGGACGCGTGAAGATCGAATGGATCGCTCGGGAGCATAATGCTCATGCTGACGCCCTTGCAGGCCTCGCTTCGGTTTACCGAGCCTCGGGCAGTCGTACTATTGTGTTTGACGAAATAGAAACTCCGAGCTTCGAACCTTCGGGTTCTCCTGTCACGGCCATATCGTTCGGTGCAAGCCAACTGGATGCCATAGTGTTGTACCTTCAGAATCAAATGCTGCCTGCAGATAGGAAAGAAGCTCACAAGGTACGATGCCGTGCCGCCAACTACTTTTTGGATCCTAATGGACATTTATATTGACGAACGTTCACCGGCCCGGACTTGAAAGTGGTGTATGAGACCCAAGTGGAAGGCGTTCTAGACGACCTTCACTCGGGTAGTTGTGGGGCTCACTCAGGTGGACGCAGCATAGCGCAACGAGCTTTAACTCAAGGATATTGGTGGCCGAAGATGGTGAAACAATCTGAGGAATATGTGAAACGCTGTGTTCGGTGCCAAAAGCAGGCTTCCGTTATCCACCAACCAGCCTTCCCACTCAAGATGATCACAAGTCCTTGGCCTTTTGCAGTATGGGCTTTTGACATTGTGGAAAAACTGCCCAAGGCACCTGGGGGTTTTGAATATTTGCTAACAGCCACGGACCTATTCACTAAGTGGGTCGAAGCCAAGCCTATGGTGAAGACGACTGCAGGTGACGTGGAACGGTTTATTTGGAAGCATATCATTTCGAGGTTCGGCGTTCCTTAAGCTATTCTTTCCGACAACGGATCCCAATTTGTGGCCGCTGCTCTTAAAGCGTTCTATATACGACGAAAGATCACCATCCAGAATTCCTCGGTGGCGTACCCTCAGGGCAACGGTCAAGCCGAAGCATCAAACAAGACCATCACTCGGGGGCTTAAGCGTCGATTAGAGCGGAAGCTCGGATTGTGGGTCGAGGAGCTCCCTCATGTCTTGTGGGCTTACCGTACCACGCCTCGGCGTTCCACGAGTCATACCCCGTTTGCAATGGCCTTCGGCATGGATGCCGTTCTCCCTCTCTCCACGTTGATTCCAACAGCTCGTATAGAGAATTTCAATCCTGTGGCTAACAATGCACTCGTGGGTGCTGAATTGGATTTCGCCGAAGAACTTCGTGATAATGCCAACCTCCGGCATGCTGCCTATCAACAAGAAGTGGCTAGGGGCTATAACAAGAACGTTCGGTCTCGGCCATTTAACGTTGGAGATCTCGTCCTTTGGATGGTTGTGGAAGCGAGCAAGTTGACGAAGCTCAAGGATCCCTACGAAGGTCCTTACCGAGTGAAGAAGATCGGCCATGGAGTTTATAAGCTTGCAGAGATGGATGGCACCCCCATACCTAACCCTTGGAACGCTCAGAAGCTCCGGAAATTTCACGGCTAGCTGTTGTTTCATGCTTAGTTTTTCTGTAACTTTTATTCTTTCATTCTACCTTGTAAGCCTTTGGGCATTGTTACTAGAAGCATCCTTTCTTTTCTACTCATTGTTTTTCTTTCGCCTTGGGTATTCCACCTAGCCCGTATTAAGCCGTTGGGCAAGCGATCTTATTTGTTTTGGGCGAAATACTCGTAGCCCTTGGATTTATCCTCGTTTGGGCGAAATACTCGTAGCCCTCGGATTTCTCCTCGTTTGGGCGTAATCCTTGTCGCCCTCGTACTTCTATGCGTTCGTTTCCCATACGTTCCCCTCGGTTCCCTGTTCTCTTACTATCTGTTCGGATTCCCGTTTCTGTCCCTCGGCAATCCTAACAGACAGGGGGCTACTCCACGGGAACATAATGGAACATGAGCATGAAGCATGCAACTGTTGGATTTACATAAGTAAACGTAGTGTATCCAAACATCCAAATTGATTCACAAAGGATCAATGGAAACGAACAACCATACTTAAAAACAAACAAAAACAGAGTTTCAACATTCACATTCCAGGGGGTACAATATCCCATTGTCGCACATGCCAACTAGCAAAACAAAAAACAAAAAAACGGCCGGCACATCTTAAGGGGCTTCCTTCGGGAATAGAGGCAAGGTAGGGTCATCTGCAGGAGTTGGAGTAGTGGCAGCCTCGATAGGTGCATCTGTGATCTCTTCGTTTGGACCAAGCTGCTGCTGCTGCTCATCCTCGGGCTGTTGCGCTTCGGCCAGACTTCGAGGAGGAACCTCAACAAGCATTCTTCGCTCGTCGTCAGCCTCCACGCCGGCGTCATCGAAGCCTGTATTGTAGCCCAGCATAAAGCTTGCTTTATGCTGTTCTTCAAGGATCTCAACCTGGGCCTCGGCGAGCTCCTCAGCCGCAGCTTCTTCCGCTTCGAAGTACCCTTTGTCGTACGCCTTCTGAAGCTCCCCTTCCATCTCTTTCTTCATCTCCTCTCGACCTTGAGCCCTTCCTTCGGCAAGGCCCTCATCCTTCCCTTCCAACCTGGTTTTCCCGGCAGCCTCTTGCATGCCCTTGACCAAATCATTCAGATTGGTGACCTGGGTTTCAAGTGCCGAACGAGCAGCCTCGGATTCCTCCCAGCTCCTCTTATACTCCTTGGCCGCGTCTTTATTGACTTGTAAAGACTGCAGCAGCTATTTCCTCTTCTTCTCATGCTCAGTGAGGTGAAGATTCACGCTCATGATTGATTGGGAGGCCTGAGGACGAATAAGTGTATTATTATAAGCAAACAAGCAAAGGAAAAAGCGAACTGTTATAACTGAATCCACTTACCCTTGCAGCATGATAGTAGTACTCGGTGAGAGCAGCTTTTAGCGAGGGCGGGGATTGGATGTCCCTCGGCAAGCCCACCCCGGACAGGAGTGTCAAGGAGAGGGACGGATCTTCCCGCAGGCTGTCAGACTTCAACACCTGCTTCTTGTCAGCGGTGATGAAGCTCGGCACCCAGGGGACGCTTTCTTCACTCGTCTCCTTCCCCTTTGCCGCCACACTTGCCACGTCTCCAGCCTCCGTCTGCACCGTTGTCTTTTGTTTCTTACCAGTCGGGACTTCCTTCGGCGACAGAGGAGTAGGAGGAGGACGTTTCTGAGTCGGAGGGGGAGGCACCTTTTTGCTCGGAGCAGAGCCTGAGGCCTCTGGTGCTCCAGCTTTCTTTGAAAGGCCCTTGGCCTTGTCTCTCTCTTTTGCCTCCATCTTTTTCTGAAGCACGTCTTTCATGCTTCGTGGAGGCATGGTCTCTTCTTCTTCGGGTGTTGTTCCTTCGGTTGGTTCGCGGATGAGTCCCCGGAGAGGCCTATTCTCACTCGGAAGAAGTTCTTCGGGAAGTTCTTCGGGAGTGGCTTCTTCCTTATTCGCTTCCTTCTTTCGGATACGCCCTCCGTAGGCTGCTTTGTACTCGAGGATTGTTAGGGCGTCTCTTTCTTCCCACGGGATGGTGAGAAGGGTAGAGGCAAGCTTGCAATTCCTCGCAGCTCGGAGCAGCTCCTTGTTGATTTTTGTTGTATCTGTAAAAAAAAAAAAAAGCAATCAGTCCAAAGAACAATAAGTATTATTCTACAACGAACGAAGCAATTCAAAGTAAAGAACAGTGCGACTATGATTTCTTACGGGGTCCGCCCCTGTGCGTGGCAACTTCGAATTGCCCGTACTCTGCTGGGGGATACTGATAATTACCCCGAACTTCAACGTAGTCCGAGGCCCATTTCTCGGAATCATACATCCCTTCTGGGATTATCTTCGCCATGTTCCTTCGGGAGCACAGGTAGTAGCGGGAATACCTGACGTTCCTTGACATCGTGTAATTTTCAAATATATGATGGGCTTCGAGAGGATACATCTTTAGCTGGGCGAGCTTTATAATCGAATGGATAATGCGAAAGGAATTGACGCTCAATTGGGAGGGGGTTAAGGTGAAAAGGTACAAGATCTCCCTAAGGATCCTGTGCATCGGAAACCTAAGACCACCTTCGGTAATGGCCATCAAGGGAACAGTAATATGTTCGTCGCTGAATCTTATCCGAGGGCCAGGGACTAGAGTGATGATAACATCGTCCGGGATTTTGTAATCCCGTCGGAAAGATCTCATTCCTTCTTCACTTTCGAAGGATTTGCAATAAGGACACGGGTCCTTTCCTGTTCGGTCAGGAATGACATTAGGGTCTAGGGTGACTATCTTCCTCTTCTTCTTTTGAGGTTTAGACGAAGATCCAGTGGCACCTTCTCCACCCTCGGCCTGGCTCGACGAAGCCGTGGCCGTTCCCATCTCGGCAATATCTCTGTCGGACGCCGTTTCTTCGGCCTCATCGTCACCTTCCACTTCTCCCGTCGGGTTGTCTTGCTCCCTCTCCGAAGGATTGTCTTCTAGGTGACTATTTCACTTTCTGGGGGCATCGTTGGGAGAGGAGTGACGTGGACGGGGAAGTCAGTTCCTGCGGAATCTCCAGAATCCTCGCCCTCCTCCCAAACGCGGTAACTCCGAGCTAGATTGGAGATAGCGTCGATAATCGCGAGGTTCGAGCCCCCAGCGCCTAAAGCTGCGCTGTCTACCGAACGAAATGACTCCCCAGACGAAACTGAAGCAGAAGTATCCATACCTAAAAACAAAAGTGCAAGGGGAAAGACCGTCAGCGAGTTGCATGGTCAAGTCCTAGTGTGCCTATGTTCGGTGAAAAGAAATGTCCGAGCAAACCAATTCTTCCGAGAGACGATTAGTCAAAGGAGAAGTTAAAGTGAAAACTCCAGAGTATTGGAAAAATACTCCTATGTGTGTTCGGAAGAACACATGTTGAAGATGCCTCTATGTTCGGAAGAACATATGAACACCTTCAACCTTCTCTACAGTGCACAGGCGAAAAACCAGACGAAATGAAAGAAAAATGGCTCTAAAAGCGTGTATTGACAACTGAAATGCAAAAGAACTGCGAGAAATCAAAAATATACCTTGAAATCAAAGAAAACTCTGGGTAAACGCTTCAAACTCTTCGAAAATCTGCAAATTGCTTGAGTTTCAGAAAATGGGAATGGCGTCGTACTGTTCAAACGTCTGAGAGGAGGAGGAAAAGTGATTTTCTCTCTCCTCTCTCCGTCTCTTATACCTAGGGCAGAATTCGAAGCGGTGCCGAGCCCCCAACCGTAGGATTTGGGCGGGAGATTGATGTGACCGCTGATGTGTGACACGTGGCGATTGATGGGGTGCGCCGTATTGACATCCAATAGTAGGGTGACACGTGGTGTCATTTGAAGCTGGCGGTTGCAGAAGCATTAAATGAAGGTAGCAGGCCTGACGATTTGATACCTTTCTAACGTTTCACTTACAAATGACGTTCGGGAAACCTGGCTGTGAACTTGCTTCGGCTATTACTCTTCGGCTGCTACTCTTTCAACTCTTCCTTCCCTGCCAAAGCTAGGAAACAGGAGTTGAAGGGCTATTGTAAGGGAGCGAAATATCCGAAGGCCCGAAAGGTTCGGATGACTCGTAAGGGATTTGATGTTGTTCTTGTCCAAGTATTTGTCTCAGTTCATCTGTTCCTCGAGGGACCTGAGTACGTCATGTGTACGTATTATCCGAAGGGTAAAATAATCCTAAGAGCTTAGCCGAGCCTCGATCCCACTCCGAAGGATGACATATTCATTTCGTTCGGATTAGGCAGTGATACTATCTTATTTGTTCGGTAAAGCACTCTGTCTTCCGTTCTTCTTTTCTTCGGTTATAATGGTTTCACTCGGACACCGCCACTCTAGAACCTTCTGGAAGCTTCCAAAGAAACGTGTTGGAGTCTCTCTGATAGGTGAGGTGACATCCCTGATTGATGTGACCCTTCCAGCTCTGACTGGGCGGCTTCCCTTCTCCCAACAGGCGGCAATCAATTAATGCCTCTGACCTATGACGTCATCCGAGCACATGGGCATCAGAGACAGCTTGCACCATACTTACTCCCTTCATCCTAGCCTATAAATAGATGGGTACTTCCACCAAGTAAAAGGTTCAGATTTCTAAACACTCTTCTTCCTCCTAGAGCATATTTCTCACCAAACTTCTCTCCTCTAAGCTCCTCTTTCTGACTAGATCGTCGGAGTTTCTTCCCGGAGGAACAACCCCCTCCGGTTCTGTAGGTACACGACGTCCGGTGCCACGTCACTCGGTTCAAACGAGTCAAGACGGTTCATCAGAAATCACCCCCCCCACACAATACGATTAATATTCTTGTCAGTATTGGAAAAATAAATAACTCTCCTGGAAATCAAAACCAATTTTGAATTATCAGATGCTTGGTTTCAAATCTTGGGGTATGAAAGCTAAGTATTACCATCTGTCAATCTTTTTTTTGGAGATGCTTGATTTATGGAATTAATTTTGCAACTCTCCTGGAGATGTCAAAAACAAAGGTACCGTATTAGTAACCCAGACTACCCCCGACATACGACAATCTAGAAGGGAATGTGAATACGATTAAAACAATCGAAAATAAGATCAATAATGACCATAAAAACAGCACCATTTCAGTAGTAGAATCAGGTTTATGTTTTTATAAAATCAAAAACAAGACATATGTTTGGTAGGAGTAATATTTTTTTGAGAAAATTTCTTTTATATCTCTTCGACTTTGACCAAAAATTTCTTGCGAAGCGCCTAGCTGGCGAAGAATGCGACCAGAAATGTAAAAGGTGAAGCTGGTTAGTCCCGCAATGACCATCCTATCAAAGCCAACAGAATGGATAGCCATGTCTGGAAGGTCCAACCAAGGGCACCTCCAAGCAATTTCTTCAGGCTGCATCTGCTGCATGAACTCATACCAGCCTTCTATGTCCAAGTCAGGGTACCTCATTTCCCTCTGGTGAATCCTTCTCGGGAACAAATTCCAGCCCGCCGCCGAAGGGTGCAGTAGATTCAGTTTGTCTGACAACCACAGCTGCATGAGTGAAAAGACAAATGAGAAGTCAGAGAAAGCCTGAGCGAAAAGACAAGTGAGAAGCTAGGGAGCAGCCTAAGCCCAGTGTCGAGGTAAAAAGAGAAAGTCTGAAAGCCAGAAAAAGGTGAGCTGAGTGAGTTTACCTGAAGCAAAAGCGGGCTCCCGCTAAAAACGACCGACTGGCCTGTGCTCACTAGATCTAAACCCAAGAGTGTCTCAGCCAAGACCAAAGGGATCACGTTTCTCCGTGCCCCCATTTGAGGGGCCACGCTCACAAGCAAGGGGCTAACTTGGCCATCAGCAGGAATGAGCACGTAGGCAGCAAACAGGCAGATGACTAAGGCAAAGCGCCGATGCGCTTGGAATTCTTCGCTATGCAAATCACCGTCTGGACTGTACATCTTGATCAGCCGCAGAACGTTCACCTGGCCACCCTCAAGGATAGTGTTCGCCAAACCCCGGGAAAATGTTGAGCGAGCTGGCCAGCAGTTTGGGCATGCTCACTTGATAGGGTGGAACAACAAGTGTTAGGGATGAGTAGGTACGGAGGTATGCCTGGAACTCCTCAATGGTCGGGCACATCCCGTCATCGCCAAAGCGAAAGACATGGACGTCAGGGTTCCAGAATCTGAGGGCAGCCCACAAAAGCGCTGGACGAAGCGGCACGTGCCGAAGGAAACGAAACGAAGCTAGACCGTGATACTGGAAATTGAGCCAGTCAACGCTCAAAAATTGCACTAACCAGGGCCTGAGCAATGTTGGGAGTGGATTGTCCATGGGAAGTGCAAGCACATACTGGAGAAGAGGGAAGCAAATGGGGCTGTCCAGACCACAATGCATGCATCCCAGCTTTATAGGCCTTGGCCACTCGATTCCATTTTATTTGAATCATGCAGGCAACTTACTAGCCTCCAAGGAGACACAATGGCAAGGACTCTGCCTCCTAAGACCTCAGAAATAGTGTTCAAACCGTGTGAGGATAATGCAACCCTGAAAAAGGACAGTTGGTTAGTCATGTGGATCTGACTCTCAGGAACCTGGCGTACGCCAGTATAAAACTGGCGTGTACGTGTCCCCCACTTACTGGCGTACGGGGCCAAATCCCTGGCGTACGCCAGTTTGGTTCACCAAAAACCAGTTTGCAGTAGCTACTGCCTCCGCATGGTCGTTTTCAGTTCCGGGGCTAGCTTTGGCCAAATGTTGATTCCTACAGGTCTTAAACATCATTTGGGACTATAGCAAGGCATCGAATTCCAGAAGCCACGCCTATTGAAGATTCCGGACCCCCGACGGACCGTTTCAAGCTAAAATCAAGGATACGGAAGGTCGAATATCGTTTCAGTGGCCTTCGCCGAGTTTTGTCATACTGTACATGTTACATAAGGCTTATGTGACTATGCGGGGGTGTCGGTTTCGGTCCGGGACCATATCGAGTCATCTTTCGCGTCTTATGTCCATTTTTGCGACATTTTCAGCTTTTTATCAGTATTCTTCTTGTACCGGGATATTTCTACCGGTTTTGGTAGTTTGTACAGGTCATTTTACACGTACATTGTCTTTCAAAGGTGTCAGTTTCCTTCGCCTAGGAGAATTTCGAGGTTTGGCCTACAAACGCCCATTTTCCGTATCCTCCGCGTGTCTGGGGTATATTTCGTATCCTAGGGCTTCTCCGTCCTTCTTTCTTCGAGCTAAGTCCATTGTGCACATGTGCAAATGTTTTGTGTCAGTTCAGAGCAACTATTCATGCATGTTCGATATTAGTGGACGGTTTGTTCATTTCCTTTTCCAAATCTTATCAACAAAAGGGAATTGATAAGCAGAAAATGCAGATATTATATACTACTCCATGTCAATATTCAAAGCAAAATGCAGAAATGTATCAAAGCGGCCCAACGGCCCGAGCAAAGCTAAGAGTATCAAGGCACACTCGTCCAAAAGTCAAAAGGCACGCAGGCCCTATATCTAAAATCAAGTATCTACTGTGTCAAAGCATCAAAAATCAGAAGACAGCAAAGTAGACCAAGGCTCGGTGATAGCCCTCAGTCGTCAAAAAAGTCCTCGTCGTTGTCTTCCTCCTCGCTCTCCTCCATCTCTCACGGGTCCATCCGGAACCGAGGGTCGTCCGTGGAGTCAGAGCCGCTGCTGAAGGACGTATCCTTCTCCTCTTCTTCTACTTCTTCCTCCTCTCTTCTCTTCTTCTGCGAAGGACCCTCAGCAAGCCTCTTCTCCGCGGGCCTCTTCCTCAGTTCTCGGTGGAACTGGAGCTCCTCGTTAGCCGGAGTGATCTGCACTCCCCTCTGTGCACTCGCCGCTGGCTGAGAGGAGCTGTGCTATCTTCTTTTGCGGAGGAGGCTGCATGCACTTTCTCCTAGGAGGCGCCCTAGCACGTCCCTACATGTTCATTCAAATCATTTAGCATACATTGTGCATATTGTATATATTGAAATGATGAGTGCAGGAAATATTGAAAGCGATTCTACCCAAAAGCGGAATGGGAGGTTATACCTAAGGCTGCACAACAGGGGCTGGGGCTGGAGCTGGAGGTGGATAATGAAGCCGCAATGAGGCGCCACTCGCTATTCTATGAAACTCCTTCTCCATGGCTTTCATCAGGCGCACTGCCTCTCTCACCCACTCCATCGGGGCTTGTATTACAATTTTGTCAAAATCAGAATGCAACTAAGATATACATGCGAAATTTGAAGTAAGGAAAGTGCAAAGGGTGAAATAGTATCATACCGGCCCTGTAATCTCTCCTGGCTCTGTCCTAGCGGGCTCAAACTGAACTGTGGCCTCCTCTCCTTGTGCATCCCGCACAGCCAGCGTCCAAGAAAGTCGAGGAAGACCCGTCGCTGTAGCATATCCGCTTCTCTCCCTTGAGCGAGCAGTCCTATTGCCCTGACCGCACCTCTCCTCTCCAGCCTTCCTAGCCTCGCTCTCCACGGCTATGTGCTCCATAACCCCGAGCGGCCTCGCCTAGTACTGCCTCCAGTAAACAGCATAGTCTCGCTCAGACCGCAAGAGAGTAGTAAAGTCTGTCGGAATGGTGAAGCGCTGCAGCTCAGTCAACGTGTACTGGTCTGTATGTGTAGCATGAGGCGGAAGTGGCCCGGGCGTGACAAACTCAGAAGACTCAAGTGATTGCCGCGTCACTCGGTCGCCCAAGTCCACTGCCACCCAAAGGCTGACTCAAGCAACACGCGGCTCGCAGCTACCACTCTGCTCTGGGCAAGGTACTCCGACTCGGCCTCTGTGGTCCTCCATGGGTCCCACTCCACCTGCAAGCAAGCAACAATCAATCAACAAACAGTCGGTCAGCGACAGCAGTGAAGCAATTCAAAGGCATTGGTAGTTAGAGATTATGTGCTTTACCTGAGTGCCCGACAACTCATCGAGGTACGCCCTGAAGGCTTGGAGGCTACCTCTCGACTTCTTCTTCTTCCCGTACAGCGGCCCCCATACTAGAGCACGGGGAAGCATCTTCAAATTCGGGCATGAATTCTCTGGAGGGTACATCTTCAACACCTCGTAAGCCCATAGCTGCAAGTTTCAAAGCAATCAAAGCGTCAATACAACAGCCATAAGTCAAAAGAAAGGGAAAATGCTCGGAAAATGAAAGTGCAAGGTCGTTTTCTTACCTCCCACACCCTCCAGTAGCCAACAATCGCCTTCTTTCTTCGTGAGAACTCTCCCATGAAGCTGTAGCAGGTCCCTAGAGCAGCTCCTCCCCAATCGTATCTAGCAGTTGTGCGCAAGTCGAAGAGGGCCGGCAAGTAAGCAAGGTGCACTGTAGCCTGCTTGTTGGGGTACAGCGAGGCCCCGAACAAGTACAACAGATAGGCTCTCGCCATCTGCTCCTCCTCCTGCTCTGAGACTAGGACCCTGTCCTTCAGATACCAGTGGAACTGGTCGTGAGGGATCATCTCTGAAGTACCAACTGGCTCATGACCCAAAAATTACCGCAGCACCGCCTTGTCACTGTGAATCCCCGAGTCAAAAGGGATAGGCTCTCCCCCTACCCTCAGGCCAGTCAGAGCTGCGAAGTCCGCCGGAGTCACAGTCATCTCCCCGATCGGAAGGTGGAAGGTGTTGGAGGTATCCCACCACCTCTCAGCCAACGCCATAAGCAAGGCATGGTCACTATTCGTCGCTGCCAACGTGAGGATAAATGGCCTGAATCCCGCAGCATAAACCAAAGCCCTGACCCACTCGAGCAGTCCTCTGTACAGCTCAAGCAAACTAGCAGGACCACCATGCCCTCGTGTACTACCTGCTCCTCTCTGCACATCACAAAGGCAAAAATGGACATGAACTCATCAGCATGCATAGTATAGTAAGCAGTCGAATCAAGAAAAAAGTTCATAAGCCAGATGCAATCAAGAATCAAAGTGTCTTGAGCATTCTACGGTCGATTTAGGGTTTCAACTATTATGAAGTCAAATCAAGTTACGGGCCTATTGTTAGTCAATTCAAGCATCTCAAGTATCCTATTCCGTCGATTCTCTTCTTAAGGGAGCATTGTTCAAGTCAAATCAAGCAGGAATGGCATTTTATTCGTCGAATTCAGGTCCTACATGTGTGTTATCAAGTCGAGGCAATTTATGGTCGAATCAAGTTCATTACCACGTGGTTCTCATCAAGGTTCTAAGCAATCTACGATCAAAACTCAACCGCGCTGACTAGCTTATCAAGATTCAAGATCACTATCAAAGTGGTTCTCATCCAGATACAAGTGTCACCATGTTATCGCAGTTCGTACACAAAAAGCTACATGCAGATGCAATAAGGAAGAATTGACAACTAAAAGCAAGTTCAAGGGAATACCTGTGCCCAATCGATAGACAAGTGCCTCTCGGGGTCTCTCAAAACAAGCTCTGCGTCATAGTCATCTCGGCGGGGGATGTAGCTCTCAAACCCAGATGGCACGAACAAGTGTGGCTCCGGAGGGACGTAGGCTCTGCCTTGAATGCTGCGCGAGGTGCGGCCCGTATAGCCTCCGCCCGCATCACCGCCCGCTCACGAGCTAGACCATCCTCCTCCTGGGCCGCCTCGGCTGCCTCCGCCTCCTGTACAAAGGCCTCCTCCTCCATTCTGACCCCCTCGGCCTCTGCTCTCAGGCGCTCCTCCTCATGGGCCTGCTCTATCTGCCTCTGCCTATCCTCGCGGGCTGCTATCATCGCCAACACCACCCCTGGATTTTCCCGAAGCAGTCGGTTAAGTTCCTCCTCTGACACAAACTCTGCAAAATCTCCACGTGTAATGGGTACATGTGTCGAAGACCCTACCACCGGCCTGAACTCAACCGACCTAACTGGTACCCCTCCAGAAGACTCCTCCACAACAGCGGGATCCTTGCCCTTCGCCGGATCCCTCCTCGGCGTCTCTGGCCGGTCATCGCCATCACCACCACCACTGCCACTGCCGTTGGCCCCTGCCAAAACTGAACCCGTAACGACCAACCCCTCTACTCCGCTCTCGAAGTCTAGTCGAGTGACTTGTGGGCCCTCTGGACCAACCACGGTTGGCGTACGCCCAGCTGTCCCTGGCGTACACCGCCCGTCGCTGCCACCCGCCTCCGCTGCATGGCTGCCATGGCCGCCCTCGCCGCTTGGGATCGTTACACCAACACTCGATGAAGGTTCGCCCGTCGTGTGATCGTCGATTCGAGGCCTCTCCACCTCATCTCTACCCGTTATCGACCGTTCCTCATCGTTGCCGCCACCACTACCTGTTTCGGCCATGAAAGAGTGTGGAGAAGAAGGGTTTTGGAGGAGGATGAGAGGGATTGTGAGAGATTGAGAGTTTGGGAAGTTCAGAGATTTCAAAACCGTCGAGTATGGCGATTTCAGAAGTTCTGCAGCAGTTTTACGACGTGGGGGGTCACGCTGGGCCGGGTCTGGGCTGGATCTGGACCGGGCCAAGCAAGATTCCTGGCGTACGCCAGTACCATTATACCGTACGCCGCCCTAGTTTGGGCCGTAGGCCCAAATATCACTTGAATCAAGATTCCTTCTCGAAATTAAGACCCGGTGGCCCAATGATCATTTATATCTGTGGTAGGCCTGCCCCCAAGCAGAGGCCTGTATACCGCCCCACTTTCAAATCAACAGCAATCTATCCGCCCAATTTCCAATAAAAGGCGATCTGTCCTCCCAATTTCAAATCAATGGCGATCCATCCGCCCAATTTCAAATCAACGGCGCTCTGTCTGCCCAATTTCAAATCAACGGCGATCCATCCGCCCAATTTCAAATCAAAGGCGATCTATCCGCCCAATTTCAAATCAACGGCGATTTGTCCGCCCAATTTCAAATCAAAGGCTATCTGTCCGCCCAATTTCAAATCAACGGCGATCCATCCGCCCAATTTCAAATCAACGGCGCTCCGTACGCCCAATTTATCTCCTTTCCCCAACAGAGGCAATGCTTTTTGTAGAAGATTATTCCCCGCAGAGTTCACCTTCTACGGTAGCCCGTGCTGCCCTTCTAATACAACCAAGCAGCGGTCCATCAATCTATTATGTCTCCAACAACAACAATCTTTCTCAAATGATCTACTTGGCTGAGCTCAATCGATCAGGTTCTTTTAAGTTCATGTCTTCTTTGACCTGTTTTCTGCTCTGGATAGCCTAGAAGAGGGCTGTCTAGAAAACCTTTGACGTTACTTGTACCCAGTCAATGGTACTCCAAGTGCCGTCAAAGGGGGGCTACTGTAGACAGCCTACCCTGGACTATCTGGATCGGCTATTTACGGTCTTTTGTTGCCCCAATGATAATTAAGGGTCGAGAACATTCCAAGGTTGACGGAGGGTCTTGAGCTTTGAACTTTGGACTTTCCTCATTCAAACCCATTTCAAATCCCTTCAAACCCTTCAAAGCCAGAGCCAAATAAACCCCAGCAAAGCCCTACTTGCTCACGCCAGCTTTCACTTGGCGTGCGCCAGTAAACTGCCACGTGTCAGTCACCGATCGTTGACTCAGTTTGACTGGCGCACGTAGGTCCATAACTGGCGCACGCTGGTCAAAGCCAGTCAAATCACCACTTTTCTGTCACGTGCTCGAGACTTTGTAACCGTCCCAGTATGGGCGAACAGTGCCCCTGATGATTATATTCTGCTGGCCGGCTCCCCCTTTCCCCTACACCACCTTTCAACCCAAGTCCCATGCATTTAATGCATGGAGACTCTTCTCTTAACCCAACCCAAGCCCTAACCTAACTGATTAGCCCTCCTCTCAGTCCCTCTCTCCTCTATAAATACCCCCCTTGCATTCATTTGCAAGGGGTTAACCACATTAAAGAGTCTAGCCTCTCTCTTTCCTCTCTTGCTCTCTATCTCTCATCCTCCACTAAAGGTGAAAGAGAAAGAAAAGGAGTCCATTCCTCTACATCCCATTACCATTCAATCATCTTTCAACCTCCATCTTCAACCTCAAAGCTCAAACCATCTTCCATCCTTACACCAAAGGTATACCACCTTTGCGTGGCTTTCTGTTTCCAACCCCTGAGGGGAACCAGAAAGGTCCAGGCTAGTAACCAATACTAGTCCTGGCCTCAAGCTGGAAAAATAAAACGATCGTATGAGATGACAAATGGCGCACGCCAATACTTCCAAGCCGTACGCCAGTCATGGCTGTATGTGCATTATTGGCGTGGGGATCATGGGTCATCTGTTTCCTGCTTATATTTTATTGTTATCACCTTAGAGCATGTTAAGAACCAGTTTATACCTTTTTGTATCCTAGAATGGTTAGCTGCAGCTTTCGATACTCGCTTCTTCTCGCTTTAGAAGGCCTCTGGGTTATTTCTGATCATGTTCCAGAGCCCAGATGATGTAAAGCCAACCACTGGATAAGCGATATACCTGGCGTACGGTCTCTCCAGAGCGGCGTACGACAGTTATGCCAAGGACCAGTGGCTGGCCCTTGCATCATAGTTCAATCCTGGCCTCTCGTTATCTCCCCACTCTGTTTATGGGGTTTCCTGTCCTTTTTCATGTCTTCAAGCCGTTTCATTTGTCTGTAATCTGTATATATGCTGTTTATAAACTGCGTGGTTTGTCCTGGGTGTGCACTGGTCCATTCCAGAGCCCAGAGGGTTGTAAACAAAGACTGTGAGTGCAAAGGAGTGGTGTACGCCAGTTTGGTGGTGGCGTGCGCAGGTCATGGTGGCATGCAGAGGCCTGGCTAATGCATGCCAGTACGTTGCCTGTTCACACATCTGAAAAGCAGCGTACCCCATCTCATTGAAACTGCTCTCAGTGCTTGCTTTCAATCTATATTCATCTATTGATTCAAGCAAGTCATCATTCATAAACATTTTGTCACATAACTGCAAGCTGTACAGTTTTAATCCCCATTATCCGCCCTAACTGGCTAAAAAATGATCAATGAGAGAAAAATGCAAATGTTTTTACAAAATGCTCGAGTAGAGACCGATCTCTGGATTGGGCGAGAGGGTGCCATAAAACCCTTCCCCTTTCGTAACCTGGCTCCCGAACCTCAGATATCGAAGGTGACGACGGACCGGTCTACGCCTTTTTCAAAATCAAACAAACGTAGCAAGCGTTTTCGAGTTCGGTTCCTTAGGTATTCCACCGCTAAAACCCGAGTGGCGACTCTGAATCGAAGCGTTTCGCCGCGCTTTTCAAAGAGGGCCGCACCCAATTTTAAAACCACAAAATCCAGAATTTTGGGGCGCGTGCCCACAATGCTCAGAACAAACTCACTCCAAAATCTATTCATTGCATTTTCTTGGTTATTGTCCTGCCACAAAAGGTTATAGATGTCTTGATCCTATTGCATGTAAAGTGTATACTTCAAGACATGTTAGGTTTGTTGAAAATGAGTTTCCTTATTCTACTTTTGTCACTCAACCTTGTATCAACACATCTCCTTATTCTACTCTTGTCACTAAACTCACTGATTTTAGTGATATTCACATCTCGGTTCCTATTTCTTTTGCATTTGTTTCGAATATTCTCCTGTTTCTGAAGTTTCTTCTTCTCATGTTCCTGTAGTTTCTCCTTTTTCTGCTATTTCACATCCCTTTCCTTGTTTTATTCAATCCACTTCTTCTTCTTCTTCTTCCACCTCTGATCCTTTTACAACTGTTCCTTTATCCTTTTCTGTTGTAGTTTCACCTTCTGCACCGTCTCATCAAATGATGACACGATCTAAAATGGCATTTCAAAACCACAATCTTATTATGGTTTTACTGTAGTTGACACACTTGTATCTGTTCACAATGTTAGTTCTGTCTTTGAACCAAATGAGGAACCTACACATTTTTCCGAGGCTGTCAAACACTCTGTCTGGCAGCATGCTATGGCAGAGGAATATGCAGCTTTGAAGAAACAAGGGACTTGGACTCTTGTTTCCCCCCCATCTAATGCGAACATAATATGATGTCAATGGATTTACAAAATCAAAAGGCATTCTGATGGCAGTGTGGCTAGGAACACGGCCAGACTTATTGCTAATGGGAATCAACAGTATAAAGGCATTGATTTTTCAGAAACCTTTAGTCCCATAATTAAATAGCCTATAATCAGGGTTGTTCATAACCAATGGTCCATTCGTCAACTGGATGTGTTTAATGCATTTTTTCATGGTGTTATTGAGGAAGAAGTCTATATGAGACAACCCCTGGGGTATGGGCTTACGCAGGCCCTCAGAGCTTGGTTCTCCATGTTGTCTAGCTTTCTTCTCACTCAAGGGTTTCATGCTAGTAAAGCAAATCCATCTCTCTTTATTTCTACTACAGCTCATGGTATTACTCTCATTCTTGTCTATGTTGATGATATTGTAATTACTGGTGATGATGCTACGTGTATTCAAGATCTTATCAGTGTTCTCAGTCAAAGATTTGTGCTAAAAGATTTGGGTACTCTTAGTTATTTTCTTGGTATTGAGGCTCTTCAACATGGTCAGAACATACTTTTATCTCAAACCAAATATGCTCAAGACTTGTTGGTCAAAGCTGGTATGTACGATTGTAAACCAAGCTCCTCTCCTTATTCTGTCAAACCTTCTTTGGTTGATCCTGATTTGCCTATGCCAGATCCTCATTGGTACAGAAAGATTGTAGCATCCTTACAATATCTTACATCGACTAGGCCAGAGATTGCATTTGCTGTCAATGTTGCTTGTCAACATATGCATGATCCTAGGCTTAGTCATTTTATTGGTGTTAAACAAATTCTTCAATACTTGAAAGGAAGCATTCATCAAGGACTATATTTTGTCCCTAGTTCTTTGCAGCTCACAGCCTACTCAGATGCCGATTGGGCAGGGGATCACACAGATAGAAGATCTACAACTGGATTTTGTGTTTATTCAGGATCAAATTTGATTCCTGGAGTGCTAAAAAGCAACCCACCGTAGCTCATTCTTCTACTAAAGCTGAGTACCGAGCTCTTGCTCACACTGCAGCTGATGTGGCTTGGATTCACTAGTTACTTCTTGATTTGGGTATCACTTCAACTCTGCCTCATATTATTTGGTGTGACAATCAATCTGCAATCACATTAGCTTCGAATCCAATATTTCATGCTCACACTAAACATGTAGAAGTCGACTATCACTTTATCAGAGAAAAGGTTCTGAGCAAACTAATTTCTGTTCAACACATTGGGTCACAAGCTCAAATTGCTGATATTTTTACCAAGGCACTCTCAACTGATTGTTTTCAGTTCTTCAAGAGCAAACTCATGGTGGTTGACACACCTATGAGTTTGCGAGGGGCTATCAGCAAGGGCCACTAATAGCACGTGTATGTAATTGAATTTAGTGATGTAATTAGTGATGTAACAGTAATTGGTTTGTCAGTTAGATTAGATTTGAGCTAAACTGGCTAAGTGTGATTGGTAGTTGTAAGTCAGTGGAGAACCACTTGAGTGGTATATATTGTTTCTGAGGTCATTTGTAGCAGATCAAGCAAAATAGATGAGAGAGAAAAGATGATTCGGTTCTTGAATGAGTTCTAGGGTTCTCGTGTTACTTTGTGATTCTCTCTTGATTTTCCTTCATTTCTGTGAAATTCCATATTTGGAAGCTGAAATATGGGGGATCTATATAGGTTTAACCATCATTGAATCGGACGTTCTCATGGCTATGCAACTGATTAACAAAGGCAATGCTACTAATCATCCTCAAAGGAATCTAATCAATGATGCCCACGCCATCTTCGCTAGGACGGGATCAACGCTCAACCATATATATCGAGAGGCAATTCAATATGTGGATCATCTTGCTAGAATTGGAGCGGAACAAAATGAAGACTTGGTGGTTTCTTTGGTTCAACCCCCCTCGCTTAGAGAGTTTTGGATTCTTGATTAGGGTTCTTAGGATTTTATTTTGTGGATTCTAATATTTGAACCATATATGCATCTATACTGCAAACTCTTTAGTTGACTATTTATAATTTTTCGAAGTACCAATATATATACAACACACTCGAGGAGAAATTTATTCCATCAAACTAAAAACATTAATAGAAGCCCAAAAATCTACTCCTATTTTTCATAAAAACTCAAGCTGAAAACTCAAGCTTTTATTGCCCAAAAGAGAGAAAAAGAGGGAGAGAAAAGTCTTGGACAAAGGTACAGTAAATAGTCAACAAAGGGTGGTGCTACTGTGCCATGGGGTCAGAGCTTTATTAATGGTGTCAAACATTTACTGTACAAATGAAGAAACACCCATGCATGATTCTGCTGGCAAGTGGCAACGCCCCTAACCATGATTCTGCTCTGATTTGTTTTGAGAAATGATTTTGTCACTCCTTTTTTTGTTAACGTCACTCTCTTGTAAGTATATTTTTGCACCAAAATATACTTGCAAGGGAGTGGCGTTAACAAAAAAGAGAGTAGCAAAATCAGCAGCCTTTGTTTTGTTCTGTATTTGGGTTAGGCCCCGTTCTAGATTCTCAAAAAGTACTTATTTTTAAAGATCTATTTTCCAACTTAAAAATAATAGGTTTTTGAAAATAATTTTAATTTTTCAATTTTTTTTTCAAGGTTTGTTAGATTTCATCGAGATCTATAACACTATATGCATATTGCATTTTTTTTTATTTCAGTAAATCTATTATTTTTAAACTTAAAAATTTCAAACACTACAAGAAAATTCACCAAGCGCGACCAAATTGCCGACACAATGTATTTTTTGTCTGGAAAAGTAAGCTTTTACCGATGAAAAAGTAGTATGTGTCGGTGAATGTAAGCTTTTTGGCGACAAAAATAAATGCGTCGGCAAATGTTGTCGGCAAAAGTAAGATTGGCGGGAAATATTTTTCCGGGAAATATTTGCCGACGAAACTTTCTTTTAGCGATGAATTGTGCATAGGCAATAGTTGAATATTTCGGCAACGATATTTTTGCATCAGTGGGGAACCTTCGGCGACACAATGTGCATCGGCAAAAGTCAAATCTTTTGGTGACAAAATCTTTGTGTTGGCAATTGTTCGTATTCACATATAACATATATGTATGTATACGGTATAGATCTTGTGTATAATTATATGTACATTTTATATATGTGTATATAAGGGAGTTTAAAGGGACACCTGAAAATACACCATCTTAGTCACTTATTTCAATGGCTAAGATATTGTGTTTTTATGTGTATTTTTTTGTATCACTTGAAACCATATTCCTATATAGTATAACGTATGATATGCATATTACATGGAGTACATCTATATATATAGTGTACATACATATAATATATATGTTATTCTATCTCCTGTCCCACAATTTGTCTGTAGGCAAGAGTAATTCGCTATATATAGTGTAATTTGCAAAAAAGAAATTTAGAATTTAAAAAAAATGCATTCTTTTAAGTTCTAGGTGTTTAGAATATGATTTTAAGGGTATCCACAAGAAATCGGAAAATAAAATAACTGGAAAGGGCTCGATTAGATCAGTTTTTGGTAAAAAAACGTTATTACGGCTTGGAACATCGAAATTCGATCGGAAAAAGGAATGTCCTTAACAAGTTAATGGTGCCCTTATAAGAAGTTTTGTGTACATATATATATGTGTTATATTCGTATGTAGTATATATATATATATAGGATGTAAATATATATAGTAGAAACTTATTACAGAAGATATAATATAATAGTATATATACTGCCTATATAGGTTATATGTTCGATCTTGTGATATTATCCACGGAAGAGTAAGTTGGTCTAGCGGTAGGCGTGCAAGTATGGATACTTGGAGTCCCATGTTCGAAACGCGCGGTGCGCGGAACAACTACAGTAGATTTGGATTTTTTTTAAAATGGACTTTTGCATCTTCAATCTTAGAACCCCATTTGCCAACACATTACCATTTGCCGACAGGTTTTGCCGATGCAAACTTGTGTCGCTAAAACTATACCTTTGCCGATGAATTATAATTCACGTCGGCGAAACCCTTTCCCGATATATCAACGCCAACAACTTGCCCACACAAAATTTTTCATCGGCGAAAACCTTTGCCGACCCATATATACTTTTGCCAATGTGCTTCGTTGTATCGCCAAATCTGCATTTTCTTGTAGTGAAATAAGTACTTACTCCATTTTTGAATGGGTAATCCGGAATGGGCCCTCAGTTACTTTTTAGGCGTTTGATATTTCCTCTGATTCTCTCGTACGTCTCCCGTTTTCGCAGTCCCTCCTCCCCCTATATGTGTGACTCGGATATCATTTGGACTCATGCTAAGACAATTTTCAAGTAACCACATTAAATAGCCCAACAGTCAAATGGCTTTTCTACCCTTCGGGCCCGATTGGATGCGGTATAAGTTTTGAGGGTATTATTTATGGATGGAAGATAAGATAGGAGTATTAGTTAAGAAGAAAAGGTCTACATTGATGTGATATTTATGAAAGAGGATTAAAAAATAGATTGTTTGGATAATGTATTAGAGAGAGGAATAAGGTTGGGTGGATGATAGAAAAAGTTGTCAAATGACTATTTTGCCCTTGTGCAGTCCTAAACTTTATTATGTATAATATTAATTATATAATTGCAAAACTCAATATACTCCGTATTTAATTACTTTTCGACAATTTTAAGCTATAATAATTTACTTCATTAACAAATTAAATAATTTAACAAATTTGTAAAATATAAATTTCATTTTTTTTTTTAAAGTTGGGGAACTTGTAATACACATGGTCACACATGTGTTTTTCAAAATTGTTTGTCACCATTGGATTGCTCTCGATTATTCTACACCATTTATTTGGGTTGGTTTAAACTACACTTGATAATTTTCCCAACTTTGGGAATATCGGCTACCTTTCTAATTTTTTCAACTACATGTATGTATACGGAGAGAGAGTTTTGTATATGGAGAGAGAGAGAGAGAGAAGAAAGACAGAAGCGTAGAAGAAGAAGAAGGAGGAGGAGCGGCCCCACCGATTGTCTCTCTTCCAATCTGTACACAACCCATCCCCAATCTGGTAATATTCTCTCTCTCTTTAATCTATGGGTTGTCTCTCTCTCTCTCTCTCTCTCTCTCTCTCTCTCTCTCCGATATGTACACAACCCACCCCCAAGAACAAATACATCTCTCTCTCTCTCTCTCTCTCTATGTATACATACATATTTTCTATGTGTGTGTTTTTGGGGTGGTGCTAGTGGTGATCTGTGGTGGTGGTGTTCTTATTCTTGTTTCTCTGTAGCAAATATATATATATATATAGAGAGAGAGAGAGATAGAGCCGTTGGGGGAGGGGGATGAGGAGGGGTAAAACGGTCAAAAATGGGGTGTATTAGGCTGGATAATTTATGGCCAGCTCCAAGGGTGGCAATAATATATGACCCCAAATTCGGATAAACGAATACGGGGATGAGTTTATACTGGCGTTTGGAAGGATTCCAAACCGTGCAAAACCTGTCAAGTCAGGCCCTTATATACCCATTTTGGCTAATACACCCACACAATACACCATCCAATCGAGCCCTTAGGCTGTAAACGAGCCAAATTATGATGTGTTCAAGCTTATTTGTTAAATTTTTAGCGAGCTCGAGGTTGAACATAGAGATAAGTTAACGAGACGAGCACTAGCCAATCGAAGCTTAACTCGAGCTCGAACTTGTTCACGAGCCTTAATGAACCAACAACAAGTATATATTTATAGTTGCATAGTAGGTGATGTTTTGATTGTACCTATACATTGCATGTTTTATCCACAGGCCGCCTATAAAGGAACCAAGTTCCGAATTGTGGCTTACACTATGGCCATCTCCGGACGATAATACCCCCGAGTTCGGAAACTAGCCAATTGAATTTACATCTTTGGGGTTTTGGGCATTCTCGTCATTTCGCGCTCAAAAGTGGTGGGCCATAAACACTATTTAGGTTATCTACGAATTACTTTAACGGGTTTTCGGACTTTCGATGTTTTCCGTCTGCGTCTCAATTTTTCTACACTATTTTGTCACATAGTGGTGTTGGGCTTGGGGGCTTTCTGGTAAAATCACCTCCCCCGGTTACTGTACATGCGGGAATCTCATCTGTCTCCTCTTGAAATTAGGGCTCCCTGTCTCCCCAACATTAGACGCTGGAATGGGAAAAAATTTGCCTTCTCTGGAATTTAACGAGAGAGAGAGAGAGAGAGGTGGTGGTGGGAAGGCAACGAACTCACCACCATCGTCGACCAATAGCACCAACGACCACGACTACTGGAGCTGCCCCCACCTCCAACTCCTGCCATCACCACAGGAGGTGAAACGTGGTCCGCCCAGTATTGACAAATACAATCGACGACCACCGGAATTGACGCCATATTAAGGTATTTCTCTCTCTCTCTCTCTCTCTCTCTCTCTCTCTCTATCTATCTATCTATCTATCTATCTATCTATGTGTATGAGATAGGTTTTCAAGTTCCTCACTATAACTTGTTCAAACCAAAAAAATTAGGGTTCCATGTTCATATGAAATTAGGAATTTGGTTTCAAATTAGTGTTCTAAGAGGATGTGATCTCTGTTTTTTTTTTTTTTTTTTGAAATTAGGGTTCCAATAACCAATCTTGGTTTTATTTGGTGAATCGAATCAGATCCTTTTTCCTCTATATTCATGTTCAGTTCTTGCCATAGGTCTTTGTAATCATGTTATTTGGTAAAGCACAATCGTATCAGGCCTTGGCTTTTATCTCCACTCTCCCTTTTATTGCCTCTTCCACCACGGGCCTTATCCTGCAAATCACAAGCACGACATCTTAACAAACTAAGATGAGGAACCATTTTAGCCTATGGGTAGGAGAACATTTTGAAGTCCAAAAAGTTTAGCAAAAGAAATGATGAAGTGTGGTGCATCTAAAAGGAGAAATATACTTGTGCTCTAATGGAAGCTTCATATGCATTTGGTGAAGTCTGATATTTAGCTTCCTCTAGAAGTTCAATTGTTTACCAAAATGGATTATGTTTGAGAGAGGCTGGAAAAATCATAGGGCATTGATATAAGGGGAAGTGGAAAGTCAGATATTTTCTGAAACTGTCTACGCTTTCGTTGCAATTGTTTCATTAGGACAGACCATGGAAAATTTCATGGAAGTTGCGCTATTGAATCACTATATTGGGAGAAAATTCAACATAGAGCAAACATGCCAATTATAGTCCATAACAGAAAATTCATACAAAATGAGTGAGAATTTTCAATATTTTTTTTTTTGAAACTGTGAACCGCGGTAACAAACTTTTCAGTTTACAACTGAACGATAGTCCCCATCATTGGGTATGAAATATTTGTATCACTATATATGAATCCTTTTCTATAGAATTATCAATTTTGTTTTATTATATATGTTTTGCATTTGAGCGGTTAGAGCAGTATGACCTTGTACGGTAAACAAAGCCCTTCGATTAACCATCAACAGTAAAATGTAATCTTCTTCTTACTATCCTTGGAATATTAGGAGCCCATGTAGGTTACACACAATTTTTCGAATATACTGTACTTTTACTCCCTTACAAGAGTTGATCCTTTTCTGGAAATGTTGTAGTGAATACATATTGGCCACAAGCTATACAAGTGGAGGCAAGGGCTAATCTCTTTTTCTCCAGAAGATCTACAAACCATTTTTTCTGATATTCTACTATGACTCTATGAGCATAATTCAAATACCACTGGTATCAGTAAGTTCCCAGAAGTTAGTTTAAAGGTTTAAGTTGGGGTGTTGTCTAATTTGCTTCTTAGGTTCTAAATTGTTTCAAACTAAGTTTCAAAATCTGAAAAATTGTTGAGTTGCAAATTATACAGAACCATCTCAGAGAAGTAGTGTTTGTGGGGGTGCCGGAGCCTGGCAGCTCCATGGCTCAACGCATTATCGGGTGAGATTGTTGAGGTCAACTCAAAGCTTACTGAATCACCTGGTTTGGTAACCTCCCTACTCCAACCTCTTGTATATATTTCTGTGGATACATGTATTGTTTGGCCACACGGAGCACATATGTTGTGAGCAGTAATATTGCATATTTTCTCGCATTAGTGTGCTAGATACTTATGTAAATTTTTCAAAAACACAGAATATGCCACCTGAATACCTATATGGCTATGCCATTGGCAGGCGGCAGCTAAGAAATGGATATGAAAACAAGTTCTGAGATACCTACTTTTTATTTCGCTTCTTTTCATTGTTTTCCAAGTGAACCCTTGCATATCTTTTTGGGTCAATAGAATTCACTACGAAAGAAAGGAAGGGTAGTATTGAGAAAGGATAGGAAGAGCAAAAAGTGAAGCTGAAAAGGTCACTTGTCATTAACTTCTCAAACTACACTTATATGATATGCATTAGTTTACTCTTTGCTTCAGCGTGTTGAATCTTTGGCTATCGTTTGTGGACTGAATAACAAAAGTCAAGTGTTTCAGTTAATATTTGCTCCATAATGTAGTTTTTGCACCTTTTAGGTCTGTTTGATTCTGTTGAGGAATGTTAATCTATGGTTCTTTACTCAAGTGGAAGATTGATTCTTTATTATTTGTGGATTGCCAACGTTGATGAATTTATACGCGAATCTTTCCTCTTGTCCTTTCCTTTTACCTTTCACATTTCTCATCAATAGATAATGGAAACTATTTGTTAGTTCAAGTAACAACAACAATAAAACAGTGCGGATGTGTCTATGAAATGATTTGGATTTTTACTACAGCCCTTTTTTCCCGTCTATTTCTTATTTTGTTAAAAAGGTGAGCATAAGTGCCTAGCCACAATGAGCGGCCATGTGGCTGATAAGGTAGGAATTGATGTTACAAGATCACCCTCATCTCATCACCATTTGGAGAATTTGTCGTATGCTCAATGTGAGATTGCCTCCAGAGCAAAAACTTTTGAAAGAATTCACATCTACTTTGGACGCCCTAGACATGAGTGCCCAACTCCGAACGAGTGATCGATACCAATTTCGCGCCTCTGCCGGTATTTTTTTTCCTCGGTCTTATTTTTATGTGTTAGTGTCAATGTTCAAGTTAGAGCTAATAAAGCTTCTTGACCTAAGATCACTATCAATCACTTCGAAATTCAAATATTCCGGTTTTGTTGGTCAAAATGTCACAAGAACTTTGAAATGAAGAGAAATCCGCATAAGGTTAAATGGACCAAGGCTTAATGATAACCCTTCCAACGAGATGGAAGCTAGGGTTATCGTTTCTATTTCTGATTTCATTATGGCTCTTTTTTTTTTATTGTGGTTGATTTGGTCTATTGTTGATTGTATTTGGGTTCTATGCAAATTGCAAAGTTTAGATTCTATGAAACTAGAATGGGTTGTGTTTTCATGTGACCTTTACATTTTGACATTCAGGATGTTTGATTGAAAAACTTGGGTTTGGGTGTTAACCTAAGAAGCACAGACACATTTACCGGGCTCACGTATTGGTGTTGGTCACGGACACGACAGGACACTCTTCAAACATGCGTCAAATATGCCTAAATACATGTTTGGTTTTTCATTATATTTCTTTGACTCTGAACAATGTGTTGATACTCTAGGAAAAGTTGGGGACAATCTTGGGACATGCTAAGGATAGATTAGGAGGTTAAAAAGCATTTCTAAGACTTGACCCAGAATGAAAATTTTCATATTTGTATGTTTCAAGGGTACTTATATAGGGACGGTGACTTATTTCTTCATGATGTTAGTCTAAATTTGATAGAGACAATGTTTTTTTTACTTCAACATGAATTCATACAGATGCACCTACAATGAAAAGATATTCTATGTTCGACGTGTCCCTAACGTGTCTGTGTCCTAATTTTTAAAGGAATAACGTGTCTGCTTTTAATTGCAAGTGTATTGTTTTTGCAGGTTAGTCCGTTTTGGAAAGTCTCTCTTTGCCCGTGATGTAGTCATTCCAAAGGTGGTGTGCCAGAGTGTAATTTTTCTTCCTCTATCAAAATAGAAAAACCATTTCCATGCCGCTTATACTTCTCTAATTTTCTTAGTTAAATAAATTATACCTTTTACTTTTGAGACTGGTAGTCATAGAATTTTAATTTTTTGAGAAATTAGAGCTAGATGTTTTTTTTTTTTTTGGTTTCTACCACATTGGTTAGTTATTAATCTATTTTGCTTTGGTAAATTAGTCAAACATTCAAGCCTTAATTACTAGCTATAGGTGTTTTCCCATACTTCACTTAGTAATGTGGATCGGCCTAGGTGCATTGTTGGTAAACAAGCAGGATATGAAGGACAGTGGAGTTGCAACATGGCTGCATATTGAAAGCGAGCCGATTGAAAAACTATGTGTCAATTTTTAGGCATCCAATCTTTGGGAGTGCAATGATGCATATGTCATCAATTATTTGTTTCCTATTTTTCCAAAAAAAATGGTATATGAGATCTTCTCTAACTATTGATGTAGTATGTGATATGTTAGTCTAATCAATTTTTCCTGTCAGCGTATATTGTATAAGACCTTAAATATAGACAAATACCTTGTGTTAGTCATGGTTGCTCTCTCAAATATCCAACTTAGATAGAAACCTAAACTTGACTTTGATTGTGTAGTTACTTATACCCAAATTCATTCGTAAGAATCCTATGGAAAGATGCATTCACATAATTGCGGTTGGAATTGTGTCATTGTCTTCATGGATTGATCTAATACGTATAAAATTTGGCATGAGAAATTGATGGTTAGTGTCACGTCCTCGATTTTCAACATAAATAAATAATACATTTTTATTAAAAGAACCTCGCGTGTTGTACATATTACCCCAAAGGATTTCTCACCTGTTAAATTTACAAACAAGTCCCCATGTTCAAAGAAATACAGCTTTGGCACCATGGCCCAAATCAACTTAGTTACAAGTACAACCAGCTCAGAATAATACAAACTTTCTAGTCAAAAGGAACCTAAGAATAATTAGTTACAAATCCATCTTTGTCAAAGAAAATCATCACAAGGTGTATAAGTAACTCAAAGGAGTTGGCTTCCAAAAGAAAAATCCTCATGTCCCGGCACAACCATTTCATGCAATCTATTGCCCGGCATTAGAACTTGAAAAGAAGGATTTTGTTGAGTTACACTAGCATAGTAGGAAAATCTTTACTAATTTTATATGTAAATATGATGATAAGTGCAAACAATGAGGACAAAGAAGTACAACTCGGTAGATGACAATTAATCAACTTGTAAATGAGCCTCTATCTAGATTGAATGCATAAGTCATAAGACACAACAACCCAAACAATCCAAACTTGACTCGTTAACCCAAACTTCACCATCGGTATTTCCACCACTTGCATTACCGTATAACACTATAAGGATTACCGTGTTACCACCACTTGCGTCACGGTAATCCCTAACGACTCGGGTTACCATATTACCACCACTTGCGTTACGAAACCCTTTTAAGTCTTCGTATTACCACCACTTGCATTACGGGACTTCCTAATCCAACTTCCAACCCAATCGACCATTTTCTCATACAATACGTAAGCTAAGACTCTCCCATGATCCATTCTTAGGTCAAGCATCATACACTATGCCTACGTCATCACAAACGCACCATGAACGACCACAAATACCAAGAATATATAGAGAATGCACTTTAATAATGTCTTAACCAAGTCATTTCTTATTCGGTTCTCACTAACGGAAGACCAACGGAACGAGGATAGCATCGACTAATCCAAGGAAGTCAATTAGATAAGTTTAAGATACGTTAGGAGGTGTCCAAAAGGATTTAGAAGTGATTGGAGGTCAAAACAATCGACGGGAGAGCAGCAGGTGCAAAACTGGAGTTAAGCTCCTGGTATCGATACACGCATAATCCGTATCGATACAATATTCACTGCCCAAAAAGATAAGCTTACTGTATCGATACACCATATAATCCGTATCGATACCACGGGGCTTCGGGTAGCGATTTCAGCAGATTTTCAAGGCATGCTCAACAACCAAAATCCAACAACCCAAGGCACCAATCTATACCAAATCAACACATAAACACATAGAAGAGGTAAAGAAGTCCCTACCTCGCAACAATGGCCGAGATTCAAGCGATTTGAACGAACCCCATCCTCTTTGAAATTCGAAACTTCGATTCAAGCTAACCCAAGGATCTCCGAGCTCAAGAACGCGAATAGAAGGCTTGAGGGAGGTTGATCTTTGAGGGTTTTGCAAGATTGATTGAGGTTTTATGAGATAGAGCAAGAGAGAGAGTGTGAGCCGAGAGAGGGAGAGAGGAACGGATGAGAGAGAGAGAGAGAGA
Source organism: Rhododendron simsii (assembly GCA_014282245.1). Taxonomy (NCBI): domain Eukaryota; kingdom Viridiplantae; phylum Streptophyta; class Magnoliopsida; order Ericales; family Ericaceae; genus Rhododendron; species Rhododendron simsii. Next base: position 17,465,045 of record CM024961.1, read on the forward strand.
TGGGGGAATATGATCTCCTACACACCATAACTCCCCTTTTATAGCCCTAAATCTATTTATCACACTCACACTCCCTCAAGTCTCAATTCTTTCACTTCAATCCTCAATTCCATTTACCACAAATAATCCACATTTCTCAACCATGCATTTAATAAACATTTCAATAATTAAAATTTTACCGGTCTCTACAGTTAGTTCTTAACAACTCGTGAAATGACGTCAAACTAATGTAGATTGACAAAGTCAGAATTGAAGGCCATCAAGAATACTCTGAAGGCCATCAAGAAGATTGACAAAGTCAGAATTGAAAGGGAGGCCAGACACCATACTAGAAGGTTTCCTTCCTTTTCCCTTGTCATTTGCCCTTCAAATGACATCATACGTTGGTTTCGTTCTTTCATGTTAATTTTTCCGAAACATCTCTTCTGCTTAAATTATCTACTTGAAAATATGGACAGGATGGTTTTCATTTTTTCATTAAAATACTAGTTTTGAATACCTGTTTTCAGTTGTAATACTAATTTTTGTGATCAGTTGGTTGAGTTTTTGTTTGAGGGATTTTCTTTGGGCGATTATTGGCAAGTAGTGACTGCATTGTTCTACTTTAGTTTTTCTTTTTAATTGTAGTTATTTGAGCTTCATTAGTTGGGTTAGTTCTCTCTCATTTCTATCCCTTTTAGAAAACACCCATTTGCCAAATCGTTATTGAGTGTTATTGAATCCCAACAATAAGGCATTGGGCAATTCTGGGCAGTGACTTAACTTGAACCGGCACGGGCACACGACTTGATACTGATACTCCAACTCGTAGATTTGGCATGTTCACATGTTCAAAATTGTCGATTACAACTCCTACATCTCCTCTATCCACAACAAAAACATAACTTTACTAGACCATTTATAAGTCTTTAACGACTATACAATCCAAATTAGATCGCATAGTAAAAACTCTAATTCAAAGCCAGGGCCGGCTTATAGGATAGGAGAGGGAAGTAATCGCTTCCGGCCCCCCAATGTAACTTACGTATTAATATTAGAATATTTTCAAATAAAAACACAAACTAGATACTTGGTTTAGTGGTCACATAATACTGTCATGCTATTGTGAGTGTGTGATTTGACTCCTATGCATCTCCATAATTGCAAGCATATCTTTTTTACATTTATATTGTCATAATTATATTCTTTCAGTTTGATTTTTTGTACTTTTATCATTTTTTAAAGAAATCATGAATATGTAAAGGGTGTGATATACAAAATTTGCTTCGGGCCTCTAAAATATATAAGCCGGCATTGTTCAAAGCATTATACTGAGCACGTGATTCATGCAAAGCATGTCACGTGACACTAGTACAGTATAAACTAGCTATAAGAAAAGGGCTCTATTTCAAAATAGTGAAACAATTTACCGTAGGTTTTGAGTTTTGTACATTTACGCACATATTACTTTTGAATTACTAAAAAACAATGTAATCTCCTTCCGTTCAAATAAGACAGGCCTTGTCGAGCTGGGCCTAACATGCTAATGTTCAAGCTTCGTTTTTTTTGAGCTTGGTCTCTGTAAAAAACTGAGCTCGGATGAGCCGAATACCAAGCCATTCATGAATGACTCGGTTCATTTACAAGCCTTACTACGATTGATTGTGGTTGGGATATGGCTAATATGGCTTTTCAAAACCAAGCGTCATAACTATTCCAAATGTAAGAGAGTTTCTGCACCAACGCTCTCTATTGGAGACTTTTCGGTAAAGAATCGAGGAAAACTTCAAAACTATGCACATAAGCTGGTCCAAACATGCATCTAAGTTAATAAAAAAAATTTCCAAGAATTGCCCCACAACGGTAACTGTTGATGTGGCACTATTCATAAGGTGAAGAGCGGTTTAATACTTTTTTGTGTTTGTTTCTTACCTAATTTCATGAAAGGTGCATTTTAGGCTTTTGAATTTTATACCGTTCGCTTTTTTTAGTAGACAAGAGTCAAGTATTATCCCAATCAATTCTAAAGAGACATGTACGTACCACTCTCCGAAGCATTAGTATTCTCTGATACGATGAATTTTCATACAACGCGCGTCATGATTTTTTAAGGATCATTTTAAATATTTGAAATACAAATTATGATTGCATCATCTCCGATTGTATCATCAATTTAATCAAAGGTTTGATGATATAGAGCATGCATGCAGGATACTCATACTTTTTTTTTTTTTTTGGTACTTCTCCTACTGGCTTCTAGTCCATCACATCTTATGCATGGGAGATAACTGATGCATTTAGATCCCCTCTAACCCCAGACCTAGCTTAATGTTGCTAATACCCTCCAATGGACTTTACCTATTGCAGGAGAAGTGAAGCTCAATACTGATGGATGCTGGAATGCATGCTTTCGATAACAAAGTTGGATTTGGAGGCCTTGATCTTTAGAGATTGCAAAGGAGCTAGCATGGATCGATCCTGGGGTTCTCTGGCAAAATCACGTGTGAATCCAGCCGGCCTTGAAGCTCATGAACTAAGGGCTTTATACCGGCATCTCACAGTGATACTAGAACTCTAGCTAGAAGAAGGCATCGCCCACATGAAGATTGAAATTGATATATTCTCAATCGGTTGTCACTCTCATCAATGGAGAAACGGAGAAGTATAGTCGCACCAGCATGCTGCTCTCATTGAGGATGCCGGCCAAGCTTATCCTATCCAACACTGGATGTACAGTACTCACTCATGTCTATAGAATGGCCAACCAATGTGCTGATAATCTCGAGCGCCTTCGCCTTGGGGCTGAACAACAAGAAAAGTACTTAGTGATAACTTATGAAATCCCAACGGCCACCACGCCGTTCATCCGAGATTGATGACTTTTTGGGGGTTAGCCGGCCACCTCCAGAATTAAGTCTAGAAATTTTTGTATCGTAATGTTGGTTGCTCATCCCAACTGCTATGTCTATCTTTTTGATTTGGCACAGTAAACCTCTAACAGTTTACTAGTAGTTATGAATTTCTGTTGAACCAAAAAAGAAAAGAAAAAGTATATATACATAAAAACAACCAGTTTCTGAAATACCAACAAAAAAAATTACACAAATAACTTTAAATATAAATATACGAAAAATCAACACAAAAGTAGTGTTCTTTTCATCTTTGTTTCACTACAAGAGAATATGCAATTTGCGTCGGCAGGGACACCATTTGCGACGGGAGCTGTTTTTTGCGTCGGCAATATGTCGGCATTTGGGGGGACGAAAATGGTGGGGTCTCAAAAAGTTTTTTGCGTCAGCATGTGCCGTCGCATAGTAATTGCGACGGCATCTACTGTCGCTAATATTTTATTTGCATCGGCATTCTTCCCGACTCAAAAAATTTGAAAAAAGTATGATCATTAGCATCGGGTGGTCTTGCCGACGCAAAAACCATTATTTTCGTCAGCCCATGCCGTCGCCAATGGTTCACATGTTTACTTGCTCTTTTTGCATCGGGTGGTCTTGCTGACGTAAAATTGGAAACACCTAAACAGCCAGCGAGCTTTATATACATTGGCTAGGGATCTAATACATACTAGCCTGCATGATTTTCTGGACATATAAAACACCACCACCAAAACATGTCCTTATCCATTCTAATACAAAAACCATCAATCAATCAAAAAATGCAACCAATATTCATAATTTTACCCATTCATTCAATCCCAAGAGACCCATATCTATAACAATACTTGAATAATATGTTTCAGAAATAAAACCTAAAATAGAAATAGTCAATAGTACGTCAAACAAAACAGGAACCTCGGTGTAGTTTGTTTAACACTACAATGCAAAATAATTGAAACCCAAAATATTGCATCTTCTTGATTGTTGCACAGTTAACACTTGAATGCAAAATAAGCGGAACCCAAAATATTGCATCTAGCTTGTTCATCGTTGCACACTTTATTCCTCGACAAGCACCTGAAAAAGAAAATACATGAGAATAAGATGCTGATACCAATCACATGAAACAACAATGTTTTATCATAACATACATCACAAGACCTCCAAGCAATAGCACAGCCAACTGCTTCTCCAACTGCACGAATTTTTTTGTGAGGCTTTTCCAAAGAAGCATTAGGCCTTTTAGCTTTTTAAAATAACACTTTCCAATAATTAAACCCAATAGCTTTCCGTCTACTTTTACCAACGGGTCCATACTTATAACAACTCCCTCTACCACATCGTGTTTTGGAATAGTGTAAGCCAAGCATACTTTTTGTCCATCAAAAGTATCGTTTTTTAGTACCCACATTTTTATATTTAGCAAAGAAGAAACCATAGTGATAAAAGAAATCAAACCCAACAGCATAATGAATATGAGCGTAATGGAGAAAACCAAATCATCTAGCCGGCCTTAATTACTAATTGGGACTTAAAGCTCAGTTTGTTTTACATGGTTTCGCAAATTTGTACCAAATGCCTACCAGAAAAGACTCAGATTTTTCGACAATCTCAACCTTACACATAGTAAGAACACATAACAGGTGGGAATCCATATTGACCAAGAAACCATATATACCAAAAAATATAAGCAATTTCTTTCACATTCAAAAGGCTCCATGGATGGGGGATAAAATGCCCAAGGCATGTAAGAATAAAGATAAAAGGGACAGAAGCAAAAAGAAGCTTAATTAACAACTATGACGCTAACCACTGGATTAGATTAAGAGTGGTGATAAATAAATAGAATGGTATGCCCATAACAGCACATGAACTAAACCATTTTCTGTAACTTGTAAAAGTGAAGGACACAGTATGCAGAGTCACAAGACCATTAATTAATTGTTGTAGTTGAGTCATGCATTTTAACCATTCATATTATCAAACAAAGCTTTCATTTTAGTCCCTCATACCAGAATATCACTGAAACTAATTTTTCAGAAATGAAACTGAACATAACACCTTATGAAACTCAAATGACAACTTGTAGAATATGAAATTACATCTTGAGCAAAAATGCAAGAACTGAACTGAGCTCAATTTTACATGCATTTACATGAACTGTATCTATGTACCTGACCATCAAGTTGTGGAGAATGTGCAGGTAAAGGAGAGGCAATTTGGTCACCATCTTGGATGCCATTTCCCACAGATGCCCTAATTATAGGTTGTCTGCTAGCGACATTCAGAACCTATTACATACCAAATACCATTTGCCACTATGACATGCTTAAAAACTATATACAACAAAAAAAAATCCAAACATTTAGAAAGGAATTGTTCAGTGAGTTGTCCTTCCATAAGACTCAAATAAGGTCATCTGAGCCCCCATACGCTCGAGATGAGCCATCAATTTCTCATTAAGCATATGCTCCATCTCTCTCGTGAATATCTTCTTGGAAAGTACTGGAAGCTACAATATTAAAAAAACCAAGAATAAACCTGCACAAGTCCTCTACATTACTTAAGTGTTTATGCAATACAATGACCCATTCCATATCATGTCGCTGTTTTTCTCTCTCCAGCTTTCCAACATTTTTATCTTATTCATGCCGCATGTCTAAGTAGATAACGGAAAGGTACTATATGCTTACATCTCTAAGAAGAAGAGCGTGAAAATGTATCTAACATATAGGTGAACTAGATCATTTCCATTTCATGCCTCCCAATTGGGTACACATTTGCTCAAAGACACATTTGTTCCAAATTGAACAAAAAGACAGATCTGGTATGTTTAGGTTGGGATGGTCTACTGCAGGTTAAGATCTTGCTAATGTGCATCCCTATGTGTTGTAATCGTATTAACTTTGTGTACAGACATACATACACATATATTCATATGTATTGCATAACTATTGACTTTGTCGATCTGAAAAAACATATACATGTAATACCTTATCTAATTTGTGCACTGCTTGCCTTGGCTTAACTCTTGGATAAAAAAATTCAGCAATCCCCGCATTCTCCAACTCTTTTCTTTCTCATAGTATAACCAGACATTTTCATGAAAGTTCTAAATGACAGGATTTCATGCCAATAGGAGAGATACTAGGACGATGGAAGAAACGAAAGGCCTTATTAGGTTTCAAAGAGGACTGAAATATGCAGTTAATGAGGAGAAAATCTCGTCTCAAAATGACTGCATACTTTTTCTTCAAAAACTTTTTGGAAGTAGAACCTTGCTTGTTGTCCCCATCTGCCCAACCATGACTGGCTTGCGCCTGATTCCTCCTGCATCGGCTCCCCTGTGTGGTGTTCTCACTCGCAAAGACATGCCCATGCGTGGCATGATCGACTACCTTTTGTTGGGATAGTAGTCATTGAGCTTTCCAAGAGCTTACATAGCTGGAAAGAGGCTGATAATCAATAGAATAACCCATACCAGACGTTGAGAGTGGAGGCGAAGATGGAGGAGCTTGAAGACTGCTGGTGTCTGGTACCATTTCCTCAACACCCTTTGGGGGAGTTGGAAAAGCATGAAAACCCTGGTTGTTGTCTATTATTTCCTTTATGCACGCTACTGCAAGTAAAGGATACTTCACTAATGACTCATTGGTCGCCATTTCGATGTGCGAATTCACATTCATAGATTGAGTTTCATTCATGATATATGGTGATTGTGAATGAAGGGGAGGTTCACAACACATAGGTTTGGACTTAGAAGCTTTGTTAGCATGACTATCCACATCTCATTAAAGTTGAAATCGTCATCTAAACTAGCTAGATCCCAGTGAAGGTCATAATCATCTACTATTGTGTCAAAGATTGATGCCCCAGAAAAGAGACCCATACTAGAAAGAGCATTCCAAGGTGGCAGGCGTGAAGGATTACCCTTTGATTTTCCCGTGTCAATAGCAGGTGCAATACCTTTAGCTTTTTTCTTTGGTGGGGGGCATCGTTGCCCCACTTTAGCTACCCTAGGACTAAAAATGCCTCCAATCCAAACAATACTCAAACCTAGACCCACAACATGTAGACCATTCTAGATTGAAGCACCGAGCATGACGAAACCCAGATTAAATACCACCACGAGTTGAATCACAAATTAAAACACCACCACAAGAGTAGTCCCAAATTAATTCCAAACCCAAATTAGAATTACCAAGCATTTCCCAATACCTCAAACTCCTCACCGGAAAACCGAGATCACAGTCAAAAATTACAACACACGAAAGACCCAGATCTATTTTCACTTTCTAACAATCACTAATTCAGACCATAAACCCAACATTAATTAACCCTTAGCCTGTCAGCCATCTTAAACTGCAATGATCAATTAAACACTGCCACACCCCATTAAATCTGATTAATTAATCTCAGCGATTGCAGAACAAAAATCGACGGAACAGTCCTGCACCTACAACTCCAACTACCAACCCAGAACCCCAATTTTCGCCCCTCACCAGAGGTCACCTACCGTTGCCGAGCTCAAAGACAACGACAAATGGAACAATAGCAAAAAAACAAACCGATTGATATCCTTCGATTCCCAAAGTCCAACAATGCTAAAAAGCCCCAATATGACAACAGCTAATCCCGTTTGTTAAAGAACAAAGATTCAGAAATCAGATTGAGATTTATGCTTGAGAAGAGATCTATCTAGATATACCTTTGCCGGACGTCGTCAACTCACGCCGGTAGTCCTACAGGACATCATCGATCCTTGTCGGAAGTCGACGACCCTCGCCGGAGAGGATAAGAATGGATAGAGGTGGTGGTGGTTACGGTTCGACCATGTGCGGGTTGCGTTCACTGTACGCTCCTTGGTTTAAGAGTTCATTATGTGATTGAGAGAGATTGGGGTTTGGGGCAATGTGTGTTTTTTGGCAAAATGAAAGATTTTAATCCTCCAGAAAAAAATTAGAACTTTTCGCGGCCCGCCAATTCTAAAACCCATCGTACTCTGTTTTGCGCTAAAAAACAGGAATTCACATTGGGGCATGCTAGGCCGACGCAAAAAAAAAAAAAAAAAGTATTTGCCACCAATTATTTGCGACGGCGATGTTGCGGACGCAAATGTATAACTTTTGGGATGGGACGTAATGCCGACGCAATTAAATAGATTTTGCGACGGCATTTTCTGCCGACGCAAATAAGTCGACGAAAAACGTATATTCTCTTGTAGTGTTTTGTGGTGTTGGTGTGCCTTGGTTTTCGCTTCGGGTGTTTGAATCTCCCTAGCATCATTAATTATAAGTTTTTGTTAATATGATGTACTCAGTATTGGCATGTGAATTTTGGAGGTTTATTATCACCTCCACGTCCAATCCTCCTGCCTCTCTCATTCTAAATTTTGCATAAATTTCAACAAAGTTTGTAATCTTTTTCAGCAATTGGAGAGGAACATGATTTGGACATACATTAAATTTTTTCCCCCACAAGTTTCTTTACAAATTATGGTATGTGTGAATAGACGTATAAAGTGTGATTGTAAAAGCGTATAGGGTACATTTATCTAACTTTCATCTTTGACTTGCCAAGGTGGACATTGATTACGGAACATCTAAAAGTGAAACAATCTACTAGAACTAAGGTTGGAGGGAGTAGTTTTCTTCTACGTTTAGTTTTAATGCATGTCTGCTGCTGGGCCAAAATTCTCACTTTGCTTAATAGTACAAGTACGTATGACAATTTCGAACACGACCCGAAGTTTGAGGGTTTGGAACGATCACTTTCAGTTTCTGACATGAATACGAATATCACATGACCCACCTACACACTAATTAAATGGGACGAATGAGGGTTAAAATTGCATAACTCGATTAAAACAAAGATAACCATTTAAATTGTCATGTCAACCTATTAACTTGAAACAACGTACTAATTCTGGCAATGCGAACCCATAGTCCGTACTTGTGTTTCCTTAAGTAGTTTTGATTTTTCTGAATTTTCTAATTTTATTAATATACTAGTAATTATATATGAAATGGCAAAACATGCATATTATTATGTAGAGGTAAGCAAAAAAAATTGTCCGTTTGTGAATCCAATTCGATCTAGCAGTCTGGTTCGGTTTTTTAATAGATTTGTTTGGAAATGCTTCATAAAAATAGAAAATCGTTTAAGATGAATTAAATAAAGGTTTCATGCTTGCGGTTGCGGATAGGAACCAATCCGAACCGGTAGTATTTGAAATTATGGCTTCGTTTGTTTGGGCAAAAAATATTTTCTAAGAAAATGTTTTACTTATTTTTGGTGTTTGGTTGGCAAAAGATAGGAAAATATTTTACCAGGTAAAACATTTTACTTCATATGGTAGAAAATATTTTCAGCCTAAAAAGGTGGTAAATCAATTTCCAAATTTGCTGCTTGACTAATAAGAGTAGTGCTACAGGTACCGACCGGTACCGTAGGGAAATCGTAGGGACGGCCGCGCCGGGTGGTCTCCGGCCACCGGACGGCCGATCCGAGCCGTCCAAAAATTCTAAAAAAAAAAACGAGGGGGCCCACGCGAGAATCAATGGCATCCGAGGTGTGTAGGGTGCTTGATCCGAGCACCCTTTTTCGTGTATATATGCGTATATACACGCATATACATATATACACGAAAAATGGGTGCTCGGATCAAGCACCCTACACACCTCGGATGCCGTTGATTCTCGCGTAGGCCCCCTCGTTTTTTTTTTTTAGAATTTTTGGACGGCTCGGATCGGCCGTCCGGTGGCCGGAGACCGCCCGGCGCGGCCGTCCCTACGATTTCCCTACGGTACCGGTCGGTACCTATATCATTATTGGACTAATAATTGCTTACTTTATTGAGCTCTCCTATAGCCCTAATCTCATCCACCTATGACCTAACCATGTGTTTTTTCATCAAAGATGACAAAATTTTGTATATAATACATACGTACATACATATATGCATACACGGTTTGTTTCACATGCGGACCTCTTAAAATGCGGAGTCCCTTTTTCCAATCAAATTTTAATGATCTGAGCCACTCAATGTGTTCAGAACATGATGTTAAGGATACCTGAAGAAATTGGCAAAAAAAATACCACGAAGGACTTGATTTGAATAGTTTTTATTTGAATCGTTCAATAAGAAACTGTTTGGATGAAACCCTTCTCGGTCATTTTTTTGCGGATTTCTCGCGAGTACCCTTAAAATCACGTTCTGATCACATTGACCAGCTTGGATCATCAAAATTTGATCATGAAAGGGGGAAAATGGGGAGGTGTCCTCAGGAGAAAATTGGACTATATACATACATACATCATTTTACAACTATCAACCAAACACTGAAAAATAAAAACGAAACTTTTATCTTTTGCAAAATCATTTTACATGAAAATGCATTCACATTGAAAAATATTTTACTCCACTTTGAAACAAACGGAACCGTATATAAACTGTTTATATATTAGTTGAAATATCAAAAGAAAATAGACACAGACCACAACTACTATAAACCACTATTTATCGAGGGCTACTAGCTAATTGGAAACATTTATTAGTGGCTGTTGAATCTTTTTTATGTTACTGAAACCTAAAGCTACAAACGAGCCGAACTAAGCTTTATCAAATTTGAGTTCGGCTCGAACCTTAACGAGCCGCGCGAGCTTAACCATTTATTAAACGAGCCTCTTTAATCGAACCGAGTGGATCACTCGTTTACTAAAGGAGCCGAAAACTTGAGTTCGAGTTCGGTTCGTTTACTAAACGAGTCAAGTTGAGCTAGCCAAGTATCAACGAGCTGAGCCGAGCTTGCGAGCTGCTAGGTTGATTGTTGGCCCTACTGAAAACCTATCAGAAAATCTTAGCTCTAATTTATGAGTTTCGATAAATTTAGTGACTTTTGGTGATTTCATAGTTACATATAGTGCTTCAGTCATCGTATATGTCTACCGCACACGTGTGGGCGGTCACTCCGGGTCCCACAAAAATACCAAAAAAATATCTATAAATTTTAAAATAATTTTTTATGGGATCCTGTAAAAAATCAGCTCCAACGGATATCGATAAGTATTTTTTCTGGATTAATTCATAAGGGTGAATTTTCACAGGACCTCATAATAAATTATTTTAAATTTTATGGATATTTTTCTATATTTTTATGGGATCCAGAGTGAATCCCACACACCATGCAGTTGACATGTGTGGAAGCTTAGACTTTCGGTTACGTACAATAACCCTGAGTTGATTAAGTTTAAAGACGTCAAAATTTCTAAGTCTTGTGTACAAATTTGAAACTTATGGTACTCCTATTGGCTACAAAGGAACTGTGGTTCTAACCAAAACCAAACCGTGGTTAAATGGTTCGGATTGATTTGGTTACATAATTTTTACAGGTTGATTTGGCTCTCAAATTCTAATAACCGTGAACTATGGTTGGGTTCTTATTTTCTTATGATGAAACCGCACTAATCCATTCCATGCTCTCCTCTATAACCCATCCATTATACAAGTTTTTTCCGAGATGAAAACAATTGAATATTGAATTTCCTAATCCCATTAATTTAGGCCTAGTGTTTTAGTTTAAAATCTATGTCAAGATTTATTCTATAGTTGTTGGTGTTTTTGTTTATTTTAGCAAAGAATTGTAGAAAAGTATTTAATTTTGAGGCCTATATGTGTTTAGTGGTGACTTATGGCATTTTCCAATCTCATAATTTCGTTATGATTGAGTCTTGACTATTTTTTCGGTTGATTTTATTTTTCTCTGACCTCAATGATATATCATTTCTGTGACTACGATGATATTGAGACTAACTTCTTCTTTTTTTGGGTTATTTGATCAAAGAAGAAGCTTATACACAACGTTCTTAGGGGGAAAAAGAAAACTATGGAGGGGTCTTAACAGTGTTATAAGAGTATCTCCAAATGACAAAATTAGATAATCAAAATTTGTAATTTTATCTTTTGGTTATCTATTTAATGGGTTGCTAAGATTAATAATATGAAGTCCCACAATGGCCATTTTTGGTCCATAATTAAAAAAAGTTGCTAATTTTGCCACTCATTTTTTTGTTAATGGCATTCCTCTGCAAGTGTATTTTTGTTTCCCTAAAAAAAAAATCATTTTTGGTAGAGAGATAGAGAGAGTGAGTAAATGTAAGTGAGTGCATCCATTAATAGTAATGAGAGAGAGAGAGAGAGAGAGAGAGAGAGAGAGAGAGAGAGAGAGAGAGAATGTAGTCCCATTCAATTTGGTTATTTAAAGAGAAAAAATTGAGAGAGAGAGAGAGAGAGAGAGAGAGAGAGAGAGAGAGAGAGAGAATGTAGTCCCATTCAATTCGGTTATTTAAAGAGAAAAAATTGTTAGTTTTGTTTATCCGAAATCAAAAATTTGTTACTATTTAAGGAGTTGCTAAGTATGATGCCATATTAGCATTGCTAACTTAAAAAATCTTTTTATTTTGGTTATGCCATTTGAGACACTCTAATACGATATAGTTTAAGCATGTCATATTAGTGCCAAGGTAGTTGAGATGTTGATTGTTAACATTTGGTTTTGACACAAATGCAAAAAGACATCAAATCTAAAATGACACGACACAAATACGACACTAGATGCTCACCCCTAGTTTGGCTGTATAGGAGCATTTTCAACTCATCTCTAAAATTTCAAAATAGAGAATGAATGTGATCTATTAGAAGGAGATTTGTAATTTATTTCCACTTTTTGCACCTTATGGAGAATATAAGAGGGTACTTTTTAGATATTTAGATCTCCAAATATGAAGATCCTACTCCCATTTTGAAGACAAAACCTTTAAAAATTACTTCACTCTTAAAATCTCTCATAAAATGTAAAAAATAAAAATAAATTATAAAATTTTCCACCAATATGCTACCTCCATTCTAGAATTTTAAATATGGATCGGAGATGCTTGGCGTAAAGGTTAAAAAATGAAATCCAGGGGTGCCATGTGAAACTCGCCCAAAGTTTAACAAGTTTTGGTCGGGCCGGACTGAACCGTTGGTGGGTGATCATCGACTTGGTTAGAGAGAGAGAGGAGCGAGACTGGTTTAGAGAGAGATCGAAAGGGAGAGGAAAATCTGATCGGAGATGGAGGTGCCAGGATCGTCGAAGAAGATGATCGCGACGCAGGCGGAGATGGTAGAGGCGAGGGTCCCACTCGCCTACAGAGACCAGTGCGCCCACCTCCTCATACCCCTCAACAAGTGCCGTCAATCGGAGTTCTACCTCCCTTGGAAGTGCGAGGGCGAGCGCCACGCCTACGAGAAGTGCGAGTACGAGCTCGTCATGGAGCGGATGCTCCAAATGCAGAAGATCCGTGAACAAGAGGAGGCCAAGTCGAAGCAGTCACAGAAACAGGGCACCAACGCCATTCCTCTCATCCCCAAGACCGCCAATGCTTGATTTCCTATTCTGTTAGACGGTGATGTTTTTAGTGCTTTATTTTTGGATAATTTGAATAATGGGCATCTATGTTTCAAATACAATCTAGGGTTTCCGATTGGGGATTTACTGTGTTTTTGTTTGGGTCGAATTTCGGAAATCTCTGGTCACTCTTATTAATGTTGTTGTTTCTTATGCTGTATCTTGGGCGTTTCAATAATGGGTATGTTCAAGCACAAATTCGGGTTCTTGATTGGGGAATGTTGACCTTTGGTCTATTGTGAAACCTTTGTTCTGTTTCGCCTATCCAGTAAAATAGGTTGTTTTTTTGTTTTGTTTTGCAACGATGATATCTTTGTTTTAAGGATACACAATCTTGGGCTTCTTGCTGGGGGTTTTCACTGTTTTGTGGGTGAGAAGCATAGATACGGATGTGGATATAGACACGATATGATATGGATTATTGGATATGATGGTACCTATAAACCTCAAGCAAGTATGGGTATGGGTATGATACGTTTACTAATGTTATTTTGTAGAGTATGTTTTTAAATATTGACAGACACGAAAAGTCATGAATTATGGTGTATGAGTCTTATTTTAAACTATTAGTACCTTTTTTTTCTTCTTCTTGGTTTTGAGGCTAAATTTTAGTAGCTTGTGTAGATGTTCCATCTCAATATCAACTTTACATTGTTTACTTGAAGTATCGAGCAATGTTTTAAAAAGTGAGCCTAAGTGCGAACTGGGCTTCAACTAGTTGAAGCAAGGAGTAGGTGGCAAATTGCAATTGAGGCTCACATGGTGCTAATTGCAAGCCTCATTAAGTGCGCGCTTAAGCACAGGCTCGGCAAGGTCTTTGTATGTAATCAACGCCACCCAATTTTTTTAACTCTATAGAGCACTTAAATGATACTATTAAGTATGGATACGCTATGATATGTACATATGCCAGTGGAAGGGTAGCTAATGATTATCTGTTTCTGTAAGATATACGAATGCATCAAAAAACCATTCATTGTGATTATTCGTTCCAATTTGTGTTTGTAGAATGCCGCACTTCCAATTTCGTCCAAGTTTGGATACGTAGTCTGCAGTATTCGAAAAGTATCAAATCCTTGGAAAAAAAATGGATGAAAATGAATTTCCAAATTATACTTGAGTTAGGGCATGTCAAATACATATCCACGACACAAGTATCCGATAATGGTACATTACAGATATGAGTGCCTTCTAGTAGCTCATTGGTTTGTGGGTTTTGTGTTGTGCACTGATATTTTACAGGTTTTAACTTGGTAATCTCTGATCTGTTCTACTTGTTGATTAAAACTCTGTTGCCTTTTCTTCTTTATTTTGGGGTTTGAGTAATGGTATATTAATTCGAGGTCTTCAATAATGGTTTGTAGGGTTTTAATGGGGGTGTTGATTGTGTTTGTGGGCTGTTTAGTTATGTTGTAATGTACGATTATTGATGGGTTTAATTGATATTTGGAAATCTATGTGGTGTTCTACCTATTCAGTCCTAGTATGTTGTTTCTTGTGCTATATTATGGATTGGGAATTGTTGACTGTGTTTCTGAATTCTGAGTTGTTTTCTTATGGTCAGAAATTTGATGGGTATGTTGTAGTCAATATATTGTCTTTTATGCTTTATTTTAATTTTCAAAATTTTCATTTACTTGATATGCACAATCTATGTTTTCTTGATGGGAGATTGTTGAATGTGCTTCTGTTTTTTCCCCGTTACTGTTTAATATTCGATGGGCTTAGTCAATATTTTGTTTACTCTCACCAAATGAAGGGTGAATTACCTGCTCAATGTGTGGCTCGAACCGATGACCACAAGGTTAAGAGCTTTGCGCTCTAACCCAACAGCTACTACTCCAGGAGGTTAATGTTTGGTTATATATGGTCTGCTCCGTCAATTCAGTCAAACTTTGTTGTTTTCTTTCACTTAATTTTTTTTTTTTGGCGTCTTCGTTCTGAGGACTTGATATTTGCATTGCCTAGGGTTTATAAGTTGTTCCGTTATGGTCTGATAGTGGGTTAACTGAGTATTTTGAAATATTGAGTCTGTTCCATGTGTTGAGTCAAATGATTTTGTTTGCTTCATCTTTAAATGCTTTGTTTTTGAGTAAGTTACTTAGTTACAAGGACTGGATTAATGGTATCTAGGGTGCATGGAGTGATTTAAACTACCTATATAAACAGAAATCTCGCAAATCACGATATAGATATAGTCTGAAATTCCCCTTTGATTCTTTGATGGCACTCACATTTGACCTAAGTTGTTGGTTTTAAAACATGTTATGCGACCAAGCTGATAATGGTGTTCCACTGGCAATGATATTTCTAGCTGCTAGCTTTAGTGATCATCTAGCGGCCCACAAATGATGGTTTCAGGACTCACCATATACTTGGTTAGAGACCTAAACCCTTGTACTCTATTTCCTCCTTTGAATTCTCTTTTTATTGTTCCCGTCTGCATGTTTTGATTTTATCCTCTAGGGTACGAGAAACCGTTAGAAAAATAAATAAGAGTATTTTATTCCATGGGAGCACTTGGAACTTGGCCTACAAGAGTCCACGTAAAATGGAAGACCTTATGCCACCGTAGATTTAATGTTACCACCAAATAACCGAATTGAAAAACTTAAGATTCTAGCTGTTGCCACAACCCTTTACGCTCTTTGCCTCTTTCCCTTTTGTTTATTTGATACATGACTGAATTGGGTATGGCTGATACTGGACTTGACTGTTGAGGATTAATATTGGTGGACATAGACCGTGCAAATGTATTTATGATTTTTAGTCTTATCTATGCTTCCTGATAGTTTAGATCATGTATTAGTGATTTAGAATAGTAGAGCTGAGTTGCATGTATCATTGATTTATTTGTAACATGACCCTATATTTATTTCGAAATGGTAGCACATTGGCTTTGCATTGATGAGGCATGGATAACCAGAAAATGCTGCCTTAAGTTAAGAGTATCTTATACTTTTGGATATGGTTAAGCACCTGTACGTCCGTATTCGTACCTGTTATGCTAAAAGTGTAGATCTTTTTTTTTTTTTTTTTTAAATTAGTCTTAGGTCCACCTCCTAAGTTAATAAAGTCTCTAGTCCATTTTTAACATTTTACAGTAGGCCCAATTCACTCCATTTCAATTTAATACTTATACCCTTCCGCCACATCATCGACGGGAAGTTGACCAGTGCCAGGAAGTTTGCTAGAAAATTGGCCGCGCCTGAAAGTTCGCCGGAAAATTTAGGCACTTTCATATGGTTCTAAGGTGCACTTAGTTTCATAGGGTTTTAGTGGTTTAGGCACTTTCATAGGGTTTTAGGGTGTACTTAGTTTCATTGGGTTTTAGTGGTTTAGGCACTTAGTGGGTGTTTGGCACCTTCTTTTTCACCTTTTCATTTTTAACTTTTTACATTTTTTTGTTGTTTGGCTAGCACATGAGAGAACCCATTTTGGAGAATGACTTCTCAAAACCCAGCTTTAGAGAAGCGAAGTGAAAACTAGCTCAGGAGGTCCTTTTTGCATTTTCCCATTCTTGCTCATTTTACCCCAATTCTTGAAAGACCCATTCACCCTCCATTTAACTTGTGCTTGATACATTAAGTGCTTCCAGTTTGAAAACATTAATTTGGTTCCTAATGTTTAAGTTGTATTTTTATTGTCCTTTCGTTTCTTGACAACTTTTTACAATACATATTGTATTTCATAGTCTTTTTTTTTTTGTTTTTTGCCTTTATGGATTTGAGTTAATAGTTATTGGAACGAGGTAGGCTTATTAAGCAAGTGGACTAGGGACTCTGCAAATTATTGATGTGGATTAGAGACTCTACAAGTTCCTTATAGTGGACTTATCACTAAATCTCCTTTTTTTTTCTTCTATCATTTTTTGATACAGCACCAGTGCTTCGGGGTATGGTCCACCCTTGGTGACTTTTAAAGGGTTTCAATTGGGGTCAAATTGTTATGCTATGTAGCACGACATGGACTCTGGGACATGTAAATTTGAAAATTGGGAGGGCATGACACGTTGGGGGACACATTTTAGAAAATATTTGTGTATACTATTATATATGTATAAAAAATAAAGAATAAGGCTCTAATTGTAAAGATGCTACACATAAGTTAACCACCTTAAATCATATTTATCTTTCATAGAAGTATTCAAACGAAAAGCTTTTCTTCATTTATCTGTCTTTATAATCAATTAACTATCATCCGGCACATAAAAACTATTGACTTCCCGAAATTTTAATTAGAGTCTACTATTTTGTTTCACCCCTCCAACTTGTTTTGCAACTGTTCTGAGAATGCCTGGAGAACTTTTTAAAGTGTCTTATGAGTGTCCAAACTAAAAACGCTGAGTGTCTGCCGAATTTGATTGAGATGAATTATGGCAAGCTGTTAGTAATGGTCTCCGAGCTTGATCTGCTGTTCTGGAAAGCAGCCCTTTTGATTTGAGTGTCGGCCATGTGTTCGGAGACTGTCGGTATACGGCAAGTGTCACGTGACCTCCTACAAAGTGCCTGTGCTACTTAGCTGTAACGTAAATAGCACTTACTTAAGAGTAAGAGAAACATAATCTCTTCACTAGAAGGAAGACAAGGCCTAGCTGTTCTCTCTCTCTCTCTCTCTCTCTCTCTGGAATAGAGAAATATGGAGAAAAGAAGTAGAAAGGATGGAATTTCTTGTTTCGATTTGATCTGTGTGATACTTTATCTTCTTTAATGCTAGTCGTATCCTATACTTTAGCATGATAAAATAATGAAAATAATTAGTTTCTATAAATGTACCTTGCTGTACCCATGTCAATTTTTTTTAGTGTTACCGCATCAGAGAATCTGTATCTTACTGCATCCGCATCCCATATGTGTTCTTCATAGTTCATAGTGTTGCATTAACCATTAATTTTTAGTTTCTTGCAGTAATAATATTTTCTTATTACTAATCGTTTCACAGACATCATACTTGCGGCATTCATGTTGGTTCTCAGCCGTATTACTCTTGCATCATGTGCATCACATTATTACCGTGCCCCATTTTAAAGTACATTATGACTTCAAGTTCCTTGTCTTTTTACCTTTTATACCTGTTTGACTAGTGCTGAGATCTGTTGAAACTTTTCAAGTTTTGCATTTGGCTGTGGTGTTAATTGATACAAGAATCAAACATTGGTTTTATGATATTATATGCATCCAAAAAGATGGAGAAAAATACATCACATTAGGACTTTGACAGAAACCTCTAGGAAGGTGTTAGATGAAACAATTTACGAGTCACCAACAAACAAGACTTGGATTTAAGTTCAGCTCTTCAAGGTTGATGAAGCATTTTCCCATGAATGTCATGTGTTTCTCCTTTTCTTCAAAGCCTGGTACTCGAAGTTTTAGTGTTCTTAACCGTGTATACTGTAAACCTATTGAAGCACATGGTAAATGAACAGTAGATCTTGAACAACATCTTGAGCTGCTATTGGAAATTAAAGGAAGAAATAGTATGAATGCAAAAGAAACTACTTTGAGTATGTTGTGTTCATTTTCATTCTTTTTGTATTGATGGATGTCAGCATACAAGGTGGAGAACTGTCGTGTACTCAAATTTACCTGGTTGAATGTATTTCAATTCAGAATATTTCCATAATATCTCAACTTGACCTGGTTTTATCATATAGTGCTTACTCAGTACTTGACATCATCTGTTTCATCTATGACTTTCTAGTAAATACCAAACTTGACGTTCTATGACTTACTTCCAGCACGGTGGATTGGTAGTTAGGTAAGTTGGTAAACTTTTTGTATGCAGTTTTGTATTTCTAGTACTATAATGGTCTTCTACTTTCCTGTACATAGTTCATTAACTTGACAATTGACATGCTTTATGTTACATGGATTTAGCTATGGCTTCTGCTATGGATGTCTTCAGTGGTTCGACGACTTGGGAAGAAAGGTACTATTTTTATACTCCCTCCGGCCCAATTTGTTCCGCCTACTTTGACTTTCATGAAATTTTAAGGAAACATTGTACTTACATTGACTTTTGATCAATTTTACTATTTTACCCTTTTGAGAAAATATTACTAAAATTTTTTACAAAAAAATAATTGAACCCACCAAATTCAAAAGTACTCTCCTGTCATGTGATGAAGAGAATGGAGCCAAATTCAATGTTTTGCCGGCCATTTGCTCCATTTTCCTTTAACTATGTTTAAAAATTGAATTTGGGAGGGAGAAAATTTCTCCTTAAATGAGGGGTAAAATGGTAATCTGGACATCTAAAAATGGAAAGTTTTGAAACAAACATAGCATTTTGGGACATCCCAAAGGAATAAGGGCGGAACAAATTGGGACGGAGGGAGTATTTGTTTGGATGAAATATGATTTTCCATAACAAAGAGTAAGGCTGAAATCAGTTTGGTTCGGTTTGACCCGTTTCCCCCATAGAGACACCCGAGAGGAATTAGAAAGTCAGAATCCAACTTCAAGAAGTTGGCCAAGGTCAACATTGCCACATATGCTTAATCCATCCTTACGTATGTAGTAATAGTTGTTTTTGTGGAGATGCTAAGGACACATGAGAAGGTCAGAGCACAAATTAAAAGTTTGGCCAATATCAAAATTGTCATGCATGCTTAATCCATGAAGACCTATTTAGTGACCGTTGTTTTTGTGTTCTTAAAGTTACTGTTATTTGTGGTCTTGTTCAAGGTTCTGGTTTCAAAGAACAGAAAGAATTATATTAAGTGATCGTCCTGTTTCAACAAATCTGATCGGTAAATCTTAAACAATATCTTGAGTTGATGCTCAAGGATTTATCACAACTTGGAATTCCAAGACTAGTTTAGACTTGAGTAGCTGTAGTCTCTAGGCTCTAGCTGTATTTCGAAAGGGTCTAGAAGGATGTTAGCTTTCTTTTTGAACAGTATTAAACTAGTAGTAGTAACTACCTTGTTAATAGTGTGGGTGGAACCAATAAGTGAGCGAGAGTTCAGGTTGCAAGTATGCTAACATTTGTTTGATTTGATCACATGTATATAAAAACTGAATAACCGGAAGAGAGTTTGGCGTAATCAACACTGGCGTGTTTCTGGTGTTCTATGTGGCACCTTGCCAACCTATTTTGCGGGTGCGTCTTTGTACATGCATGGTTGTCCAAGGTGTATGTGCCAACCTTGTTGGGAGATTCATATTGGTGATGCAATTGTTTGGAGCCCTGCTTTAGTTGTGCTTTGTTATCTTGAGATAAATAAAAAGTTTTTTACTGCCCGGAAAGATTGGTGAACCAATGGTTTCTTTAGGTGCCTTTTGTTTTTGTGGACATTACACATTTTGGTTTCCTGCCGATGATTAAGAGGATTTCACAAAGGTATATCCAGATAGTCCCTTAGCCAGAAGAAAATATTCCAGTTGTAGTATCTGTAGCCTGTTGGAATGGTGTGTTACATCCAACTGAATGATCCTAGAAATAGAAATTTATAAGTGTAGGTTCTATTATAAATTTGAAAGGAATGGTAGCAAGTTTTAATTTATTTTGTTCCCGGATCAACAAATTGGTGGTAGGGTGGCGTTGGCTGGAGGGTGAACTTTGTTGATTTTTAAACACTTGGATATTGCAACTATATGTTGTTAGACCTATGTGGTATGTCTGCAATAGTATATTTTATGAAATGAAGTCGTAGGATCATCTCTTGTTTGGGCAGCGACTCATGCATGAGAAATTTGCATGGTTTACGCGAACCAGTGAGATTATTCTTGTTAGAGATTGGGAAACCTGCTAGTATGTTGATGAGTTCATTCTGGTGTCACCCTCGCCGAATCCTGTGCTAATCTTCTGTTGCTGGTATAGTAATAAGGTGGGAGAATCTCAGTTTAATACTCATTCCAACCCTTTTGGGTTTGGGTTTCTTGCTAGCGCGTGTTCAAATCATGCTGGATTCACCATTTAAAATCACATATGATGCTATCTTTCAAAGTGTTGAATTTCTTTCTTTTAATCAAGTTAAAAAATTGACGCATTTCATACTCCTATACTTGTGATGTTAAAGCATGGTATTTCAGTGCTAATCATTAGACTGTAAGAGCGGTTATCGTAAATAAATACAGTAAGAAATAGATTGCCGGCCAGTAGTTGTAATTGTTGAAAATCGAAGACTTATTGATATATTTATAGTGTTATTAAAATTTGGATGGCGACAACACTTGGTGGGGAAGCACATCCATCAGATAAATATTTGGTTGATGAACCAGCTTGCATTTGGCTAATGTTTCCCAGTTAGAGACCTATATTCAAGGACATCAAGAATTTTGAACACACCCTTTCCTTTCCGTAAATTGCTTTTCCCACTCCCCTGATACACACACCCCCATGGGACCCAAGCCAAAAGTCCAAAATACCCCTCCCTTTTAATTAAATTCCAGTTTTATTTAATTTCTTAATTCCTTTTTCTTATTTATTTAATTCATTTTTGTAATTATTTAATTTTCTCTTTTCTTTATATCTTTTTTCTCTTTTAGTTATTGAATATTTTATATTTTTTTTCTCTTTTATTTATCCAAAATACCCCTCCTTTTTAACTAAATTCTTTTTTTTTAATTTCTTAATTCTTTTATCTTATCTTATTTAATATTTTTTATGTAATTTTATTTCTTATTTGTTTCTTTGTTTATCTATTTATCTCTTTCTATCTCTTTCTTTTTTTCCTTCAATCTCACTATTGTAATGTGCGCGCCGATATGAGAAAATTGACATATCTTGGGATTTGATCAGACAACGTTGATAATTTTGGACAGTCTAAAATGTTCTCAAGACAATTACAATACTGCAAAGATCAATCCATTTAATCACCGAATTTGGAAAGTCAAAAATGTTAATTTGTATGGCAATTAATAAATGTGGCCTATTATTAGTTAAAAAAAAAAAAACTCAAATGTTGATTCGTGTGCCAAGAATATTTATTTAATATTTTGTATATCTTTTTCTCTTTTATTTATTGAATATTATTTAAGTGCTCCGATTTTTAATCCGATTGAACTGGTGCGAAGATCTTATGTTTTTATTGTTTTATCCTAAATGGTCGTAGTAAATTTTTGACTCTAAGGCTTTTCAACGAGCACCCTAAGGCTTCTTATTTGGTTTCAGGGCTCTCATAGAGTGCCCATTGAAAGGCCTTAGAGCAAAAATTGCATTACGACTATTCAGGATAAAATGATCAAAAAAATAAGATTTTCGCACCGGTTCAACCGGATTAAAAATTTGAACACTTATTTTTTTTACACCATTTATATATTAAAAAATATAGTTAAAAAATAAAGTGTTTCAATTTTCAATCTGTTTGAATAGGTGCAAAGATATTTTTTTTTTGATCATTTTATCTTAAATGGTCATAATGGATTTTTGACTTTAAAGATTTTCAATGGGCACCCTAAGAGAGTCCTGAAACTAAATAAGGAGTTTTAGGCTGCTCGTTGAAAAGCCTTGGAGCTAAAAATTCATTACGATAATTTAGGATAAAATAATAAAAAAAATAAGATCTTCTCACCGGCTCAACTGGATTGAAAATTGGAACACTTAATTTTTTAATCATATTTTCATGTATTGTCAATATATACTCAATTATCAAAACATATGTACTCAATTATAATAAAATAAATTTTCATTTAAATTTATTATTATTGATTAAAAGTTTTTAATTTTTTATTCATTGTTAAGAAAAATTAATTAACTAATTAAAATTATATAAGTCAAATTTAATTGAAAATATAATTTGAGTTAATTAAATTAAAATTAAATAAGTAATTAAATAAATAAAGATATAAAATTAAGGAAATAAAAAAAAGAATTTAGTTTGGAGTGGAGGATATTTTTGTTGTGGCGGTGAGATCGGGGAGGGGGTGATGTCAGGGGAGGGGGGGAAAAGTAGCTCCTCTTTCCTCACTACCCAAACTAAAAGCACCACTTTACAATTTCGGCTGTTATTACTCGAAACACAGAGTCACACACCACCACCTTCGTCCGAACTTTTTCATCCCTTAAAATACAACCATCAAATGGCCAAAACTAAATAGCCACGTCTCTCTTTCTCGCTCGCGTGCATGCGTGCGTGCGTGCGTGCGAGCAGCTCCAGCCTCACCTCGGCTCGGCTTGGCTCCTCTAGGATGAATAGCTCGGGCTTGAGTTTTAGACTTGTTTAGTAAAAGAGCAGATCTTAATCCTCTAAAGCTAAAACTTGGCTAGTTCAGCAAATGAACTAGGCTCCACTGGTTAAGGGCTCAACTTGTTTACAACGAGCTGAGCTCGATCTCGAAGCACTAGTGCACTACAAAGCTCAGCTCAACTCATTTGCATCATTTATGCATGTCTTTATCTATGTAGGACAGTAGGAGATGTGAGTGCGCACGCACTCGTGAGATTAAAAAAATACAATAATAATCATCTCCCTTCGGCTTTGATTGAAATTGCAAATGGAATCAAGTTTTTTTTTTTGAATGGAATCACGTTTGGTGCTCCAAAAACCCACAACATTGCCCTTGGGCGCTGCAGACCCGTTCCGGCACCCCATGTTCAGCAAACTTTCGATCGAACATATGCCCTTTGTTCGTCGTGAAGCAACCATACAAACTCGATTTGTTTTCCCGCGTATCATGTTTAATAATGTGTTCAAGGTTTGGTGTTTGAACCATCTGAATATGTTCAGAAGTATTGGATAGAACGAGTGGTGCATCAAGGATTTCTAGGGTGTAGGCAGAGGTTGTGTTGTAGTGGATTGTGGTAGTTGAGATTTTCATTGATAGTGGTGTGGTGGCTAGAGTTTGATTCAGGGCACTATCACATTCAAGAATTTGACATAGGAGGGGCACCAACTCATAGTAATTTTGAATATAATTTTTCAAGCATAATCTGTTAATGCTACACTAATTTTTTTGAAAGGTACCAAAATTTTGTGTTAATTATAATAAGCCCATTTTGATTATGCCAATATACAGTATAAACTTAAAATACCATCAAGTAACCCTTATTGTAGTGTCATATAGTAAGTAAATTGAATTCCCAAATTTAATAATTAAAGCATTATTCTTTCATTTTTATTATCTACAAATGTAATTTATCTATTGGAGAGAGAGAGAGAGAGAGAGAGAGAGAGAGAGAATCATAGAAGAGAGAGAGAGAGAGAATCATAGACGAGAGGAAATTTAAGGTTTTGGGGCTGTTGAATAATTTAGAATAGTAGGAGGAATTCTTAAAGAATTTGTCGTTGAAATTTAAGGAGTTTGTAAACGTAGGGGTAAAAGTGTATGAGGGGGTCACGTGCCCCTTGTGGTCATTTATTGAATCCGCTAGTGTGCGCACAAGGGAAAACAATAATTATGAAATTTAGAGAGAATCGAAGTTTGGAGTAATTAGCAAGGAAAGAGAAGGGTGCAAATAGAATTCTCCATGACCCTTAATAACTCCAGAAAACGTGGCACATGAGTCCTTTCCGTCATCAATTTAACGGAATTGGACGGGTCCCCAATTGATAATATCATGTACTAAAATGTAGAGGGCTCATTAACACTAATTGAAGTATGGGTGTACACGGGACATTGCGGTGAAAGGTCTGGATTTCTTTAGAAATTTCCAACAATTGGAGTAAAACCTAGACCCCATCACAGCCGTTTGATTAACGAGCTACACTCCACTCTATCGCCACCGTCGATTTTAGCCCTAAACCCTAAAAATCCTAAACCCACCGCTATATAGCCATGGGATCGACGCACTTGTGTCTTCTCCATCTTCGTTTCCCTCTCTGTAAAACGCTCGATTCCTCTTAATACAGTATTCGAATCAACCTTCGACAGTATTCGAATCGAGCTTCTTAGGTTAATTTTTCGTAGTTGATAGACCTGTAAGTATAATTTCGTCCCCGATTTCTTGTGGTTTTGTGCCGTATTAACTGTCCGTGATGACAAATTCAAAGGCTTGTTTCTCAGAAACATTCGCAGTGGCCGCCTGATATAGCTTTCGCCTCGCCGGGCTTGAGAGCTTATGTTTCCCTTTCAACCTTCTTTGGATGTCTGAGACACCAAAAGTTTTCCATTGACACCATCCTATTTTCTGACTTTCTATCGTTTCTATCATATTTGCATCTAATTGTTTGTTTGCTTTCGAATGTGTGTTGAATTTGCATTTATTTAGTTTTCTCGCCATACGATAAAGCAGTTGGACTTGTAAACTTCTTCTTTGTAGGCAATTTCGATGATGACAAATTCAAAGGCTTGTTTCTCAAAACATTCGCAGTGGCCGACTAAGATCTTTCGCCTTCGCCGGGCTTGAGAGATTATGCTGCTTCTTTCCTTCCTTGGATGTCTGAGATTAAACTTGCCCTTGATTTACCTTAAACTTTGGCATACATTTTTTTCATTCGTTGTGTAATTTTTCAATCATTGGCTTGGATTGAATGTTTTGTGCAGTAGATGTTTTCAATCTCTTCTCAAAATCTATGTTTCAATTACGTAGGGATGCGATTTCAAGATTAGTGTGAATGAGTGTTTTTTAATTCTATGTGTTGATGATGACAAATCCAAAGGCTTGTTTCTCAAAGCATTCGCAGTGGCCGCCTAAGAGCTTTCTCCTTCGCCGGGTTTGAGAGCTAATGCCGCTCTTATCCTTCCTTGGATGTCTGAGACATGATTCCATCATACAGTAGTTTCATTCTGTGACTAATGCTTTTCATTGGTAGCTTGTTTAGTTTACATGGATGGGTATGCATAATCCCACGTTCAAGTTTCATCATCGTTGATATGTCCAGTTGGTGGTACTGTAGTACATTCAGATCAGACTCCCTTTTATCTTCTTTCTTTTTGTTTTGTAATTAAATTAGCATTGTGATTCTTTCTTTGATATTCAACACCACTTGATACATTTGATCATGCGTGCATATTTTGGTTTGATGTGTCCAAATTCCAATTGGTTGAATGCTCTGCTGTAATGACAGGACTTGTTTCTTTTTAGCTATTGATATTGATAGTTATTGGGGCATGTTAACTTAAAAGTCATTACAGCTCAATTCTTTTTTTCCCCTTCTTCATGGACCACAAATCCTTCCCTCTTATTCAGTGCTGATGAATACCTCATGGATTTCGTTGGTGTCTTTGATTGATTAGAAATTTTTGGCTGTTGCTTTGTTTTCAATCCTTGTTCCTATATTGTCAGAGTTGGTGCATGATTTTCACTTTGTCCGGCCATTTTATTAACCAGAGTGATTCTCTGAAACTTTGCAAATACAGGACATGATGCATGTATAAAATGTACTTCGTTACCTTTTTAAAAAAAACGCACTTGGTTCTTCGATTTTTGTTTTCTTTATGACTCCTTGCATAAGTAAAGCTGTTGACAATCAAGCTCACAATAATTCATTTTTTGAGAATTTTTCAAATACGTACATTGCTAATTTTAGACTTTTTTCGTTTTGGTTGTGTGTATAAAACGACTAGACTAAATTTGTTATTTTTGTTGGTTTAATTTAATATTTTACTTTATGTTAATACTAATCTTGTGGGTTTGTGGAGTAATTATGCTGTACAGTTAGAATTAACAGGGGGTGGACTTGGTCTCCTTGATTTACTCCTTGATATTAGTTGTATATTAGTTGTATAACAGGGTAAACTATCAGTAGGATTACTGCCTAAAACTTCTCAAAGTAATAACCCACTTTTACTAAACCTCCTATTTCTTCTCCTATATATCAGAGTAGTTGGTTGCATATATTGTATATAAATCTAATTCATACTAGTCAGCTAAGAGATAACGGTTAGACTCTTCCTCTTTTAAAAACACAACAGTGCCAGAAATCTTTCTTCCTTGCTTTACTACATTATTATATAGTGCTCTTCTTACCATTCATACGATGCCTACTTTGGTCGATCTAGTATTTGGTCATCTTTTATCACATAAATTTGGTACTGTATTTATTCGGATTTCGAGTGTCGGGAAATTATATGGTTCGTGAGTTTGCTTCACTGCACGGAAGGAAACTTGAAGGTCGATGTATCTTAGGGAAGGAGTACCATTCAACCCTGTGCAAGATGTGATATAATGTTTCTTAGGAGAGTGCTATCACGTGCCTCGATTACCTAGTAGGCTATTCTATTCCTTTCTCTATTTATTTGATTCTGTAAATTTGATCGATGAATATTATTTAGATTTATTATTCTATCAGAAAATTCCTATTGCATATATTTTATCGAACAATTTTATATATAAGTCTGTTATATTTGATACCAAAATTATTAGGAAATAAAAAAGCATCAGGAGGTGGCTTCTTACATTTGGGGGTAAGAAGTTCAAATTAGGAACGTACCTATCCATTAACCTCGGACAGTTAAAAATACATATATCTATCTGAATTGAACATGAGAATGGAAAACTGACGTTTTGTTGGTGTGACAAAAATGTTCCCGTGTTGAAAGCCAGGAATAAAATGTGAACGCAAGGAATTCTAAGCTTTTCGTTTAGAAAATTGTTGAAATTCCATCTGCAGAACTGAATCAACAAACTTGTTCAGCTGTAAACTGAAGAGTTGTGGAATTCATTAAGATGAGCAATTTGCCCATACGCCAAGTTTTCCTGTATTCCTCCTATTCATTCCCGTCAATGTTACTCCCAAGTGTATGTACTACGTAGGTATCCTCCTCAGTAGAAAACACAAACAGCCACACCCAATTTAGACGCTAGAATGCCCTTATTTTTGTGACATTTACAGAGAAAAAGTTAAGAGGTAAAGCTCTCACATTGGCTAGAAAATAGTAGCAAGCACCTGTAACCTTTTCAATGGATGAGGAATAAAATCTCTGTTTTTCCTTTTCATTTCAATTGACAAACGAGTATAATTTACATTTGTTGCTACCTCTACAAATACTTCGCCATATGTAGAACATGAGTGTGCACTGTTTGGAGAAGTATCCACATGGTAAGTTTTAAGTTTAGAAAGATCGACACTTGGATACCCACCACTCATACCCGAGTTCGTGAAATGATGTGTACCTCTCTAGAGGCATTCAACAAGATAATATTAGGAGTGTACACGGTTTGAATTAGTCCGATTCTCTAGAAAATCAGTAACCGGATCATTTCAAACGGTTCTAGAAAATTAAGAACTAGAACCTAACTAATATATGCATAGAACCTAATCAGAAATAAACCGCAAGACTGGTCCGGTTTTGGTTCGGTTTCGATTTTATTCAAGAAGTATCTAAACACTTATTCACAAAATATGAACTCATAAAATTAAAGAAATAAGAAGATAATCTGCTGGAATAGAAAAAGAAAAAGAAAATAAAAGTTTTTCTAACAAATGAGATTTCATTTCTACCTAAATTAAGTTTAGCAAGGAAAAGTTTAACCTACCAAATTCAAATACATATTTAATTACACACACATATGTATTTCTATATTTATCTTAGTTTTAAACGATCCGGTTCGGTTCTAACCATGGTTCATTAATTGAGAATCAGTAATTAAACCAAAATTAACGGTTCTTAATTTTTTGAAACCATAATCTGATCGTAGAACTGCAGAACTGGACCACATAGAACGGTTCGATCTGGTTTTACGGTTCAGACGATTCTTGAACACCCTTAAATAATACCTTTAACTTTTTTTTTTTTGAGTTAGGCAGAGTTATTAAAAAACCAGGAAAGGGAAATTCAACACAAACTTGGTCAATACATCACATGCGTCAAAACCCAGCCCCTAAGGTCTAACATGGGAGCCCAAAAAAATACAAATCAAGCACGCTCGATACCTAAATATACAACAAAGCCTAAGAAAACAAACAGGCTTAAGAAGACCCGCCCGACAGACTGAGACTCACAAAACCTTGACCCTCAACCTAGCCGCTGCCGCACAAAACACGATAGGCAACACCGTCCAAACCAACACCACCACCCAACCGCCTTGCAGTTAAAGTAGATCTGGTTACTCCCAGGTGTAGATGACCGACGACAAGAAGGAACCCAATCGACCCATGTAATGCAAACGGCCTACGATGACGGAAAGGAACAAAAGAGAGGGCAGTGGGAAAGGGAACTGTTGCCAAATGCCACCTCTCCACGAAGCCCAGGTACACGGTTGAGAATAAAAGTTGGAACCATCACTGCCAAGTCGACCCCTCATTCGAGCTGCACTTCATAAGCGATCGCCTGAAGTGGCGGGCGCACATTGAGGCAAGAGGAGTCAATTGACCCCACTGGATAAAAATTCCTCATAGAGATGCATTTAAATTTTGGACATTTTGGTAATTTTGATCTAAGATCCTACTTTGTCCTTTAAGATCCTACTCTGTTCTTTATCTTTTGCCCTAAGTGATCTTGAAAAATTATAAGCTTGCCCAACTTTTTACCCATTGCCTTTTGCTCTCTCTCTCTCTCTCTCTCTCTCTCTCTCTCTCTCTCTCACACACACACACACACGGGGAAAAATCAAGCAAGAATAGTTTTTCGTCTATTCTAGGGCTTCTAGATGTGGTGCTCTCAACAGTTGGATCAAATTCTTTTAATCCCAACCAGAGAACTCATTTTCTCTCTCCTAGTTACCTCTTATTCCCATTTACAATAGATGTAGCCCGATGCCTTCCTCTCTTCCCTTCTCTCTTCTCACTGCACAGATAACATCTCTCTTCTCTGGTGGGTCTTCCATGCTCGCCGCTCTCTTCTCTGGTGGGACTTGAATCATCCGCCTTGCGTCTTCTTCGGCAAAACAAAACTCATTTCTTGAGACAATTCTTTTCTATTGGGAACTCTTCTATACCAATCGGAACCATAAGGAGCAAGGAAACCCAGTAGCTATTGGGAACTCTGAAATCAGGAATTTTAGGACTTTTCGTTTTGGGGGGTTTTCTAATTTAGGATTTTTCACATTTATAACATTCTTTATACAGTGTTATACTTTCTTTTTTTTTCATAATTTATAGTATAAAATGTTTTTTTTTTCATAATTTATATAAGAGATGTTCTCATATTGATGCAAAATCAATTTCTCTCCCTTATTGGGGAACAAACCATCAAAAAACTCGAGCACGGAAGTTGCATAGTGGATGAACAAGGGCTGAAGGCTTCTAAAGAATAAAACTGATTGATCCGTAGAAGAATAAATTCCATGTGATACTTTCAAGGCTTGTAGAAGTGTTCATGTTAGAGGGTGAACTCTCAAAATAACATGCAATATTTGGTCTTATCTTGTGGGATGTGGGTCAGAACAAGTGGTAACAAAACAGCATCTGCCATCCAATGGTAAAACTATTCACAATCCTTGGTAAGTTGACTCATAATTAGTGATAACTATTCATCCAATCCTTGGTAAAACTATTCACAGAACAGCATCTGCCATTCATTAATTCATCCAATTGTTTTTCGTCATTTTCGTCATCATTGCAAGAGTCGTCACAAATGTCAATCACTATACTCTTCCCATTCCCTCGAACATTGTCATCCATCTCTCAAAATCTGATCCAGACAAATAGGTTTACAATTAGTGTTAAAAATTGACATAGATAGTGCTAAAAAAATCCAACCGGTATAGTAAGCAAAATTATATTACCTACGGGGAGTACCTACCATTTCGATAACCATACTTACCACAAATACAAGATTTTTTTTTACTAAAATTTGTATATACTTGCCACAAATATACAGAACTTATTATCCAGATACTTCCTAAATAAGGTTTTCATCCGTAATCAAAATACCATAAAAAATGGTATGGTAGCCATAAGCGATGGTAAGTATAACCATAAAATCGTAAAAACATGGAAAGTTTCATTAGATTATTGTGAAACACTTATTTGATATTCTTCAACTTATGGTCTTTCGGTAAGTTGGTAAGAGGTAATAATCACAACTAAATTCAATTTGTTCTTCAAAAAAACTTACTTGGCTAGCTTATTCAACTTGTTAGCTTTTCAAACTTATGGAGCTTCCTCTAAACTCTCCATCTTTTTTTTGAGAAGATGAGTGATGAATGGGAGCTAGAGTAGAGAAGTTTGAAGGGTTTAAGATATGTACAGAGAAATCTAGTACCATTAATGTGGTAGGTAAACAAGGCAATTGTCAAAACGTGATCACTTTGCATGGTAAGATTGGTTTCAGCTTATAGTCGTTTTCCCCTTATTTTATGATAAATATTGTCAACCACATGGTAAGTGTTATCATCGAATATTAGTCCATCGCTAAAAAAAAAAATCAGTTTTTGTGGTATCTCTAGTCTTATGCTTTGGTAAGTAAGCCTTATTCTATAGTAAGTATAACATTAATGACGGGTAGGTATACATTTATGTATCATCATTAATGTCATAGTACATATCACATTAAATTTTATTTGGATCTACTTGTATTACTTTTTGATAAATTAGATAAAAGCATTTATATTCATTAAATTACTTTTAAAAAAGGATCAAATAAATGAGATATTTCAATTTACTTGTAAAGACCCGTATTTTCACTAAAATGTTTTAAAGGTTTTATAAATGCCAGAATATCGAATAAAAGAGAAATTTGTGAGTTTATTTGATTTGGGGCTTAAATGATAGGATTGTAACTTGAGGGAGTATGTGTGTAATATAGGGATATAGGAGTATATATAGAGGGGTGTGTGGTGTAGGAGATTATTTCATCTCCCACCTCCCTCTCTCTCATCCGTTCTCTCTCTCTCTCTCTACCGGCCTCTCTCTCTCTCTTGCTACCTCACTCAAAACTCCACTCCATCTCACAAAAAACCTCAAGGATCCGTCTCTATTTCATCTCTAGAACGCAACCTTGGGCTCGTATTGCGTTGGGTGAGGCTCGGGAGGAAGATCTTGGAGAATTTCGGAGCTTTGGAACTAGGGCTCGTTCGTTGATCTTGTGTTTGAAGCTTCTAACATCAAGGTAGGGATTTCTTACTCACTTTATATGTTTATGAGTTGATTTCGAGCTTGGATCGAGCCTTGATCGTCCCCTTTCGTTCTTTCGAAAAGCTGTCAAAATCTGCAGAAATCGCCCGAAATCGCCTAGGGATCGATCCCCAAGTATGAGGGATCGATCCCTCATTCAAATCTGGACAAAACCTGAGTTTTTGCCTTGGGGATCGATCCCCAAGGGAGGAGGGATCGATCCCTCCCTTCTCTGGAACATTCTGCTTGCTTTCTGGGTTTCAGCCCAACTTCAAACGGCTGTAACTTCTTCGTCCGAGGTCCGTTTCATGCAAATTTTATATCAATTCGAAGGTCTTGAAGTTATCTTTCATTTGCCACCAAAATCATCTTAAACCGATTAGTACACAGAAAGTTATGACCATTTGAGTAGAGGTGGGTCACTCCGCCGATGTCCGTGGCTATTCCTAAGGTTGTTCTTGACCCATGTTATGATTCCTTATATGATTAGGATATGTTTAAGTCACTCCTGAGCATGATTGTTTATGCCCTAATGAATCGTTATTTGATGCTGTCTTTTAGCACTCTTTAAAGCATAATATCAACGGCATTGGTTAGGAAAATGTACCGTACGAGCGATAGGAGTACTATGGGCTATAAGGAATGAAGTGGTGAGAGTTATGAGTAGACATGAGCTTGTCTAGTGGTCCGATGGATGGTATTGTGACTCGTATCCTCGTGTCTCGTCTTGTTGAGTCCCACAGGTTCTTTTGACACCCGTTCTATAAGATCATCGTTTACAACCCAGAGGGTGATGTGTCGAGAAGTCGATTGTGGTTTCAATATGTAGAGAGGGACGTTGTGATACACTTAGAGAAATGGCATGAACTTAAGGTAATTATTAATGTACGATATGACATGTTTATGAGTTTGTATTACAATGTGGATTTGGGAAATGTTACTTGCTTATACATTGAACGATGGCCTTTATATGTGTATGCTTGAATTGAGAATTTGAATAAAGGGCCCGCAACGCGAGGTGTGGTAATGCGAGGACTCTAGAGGGCCCGCAACGCAAGGTGTGGTAATGCGGAAACCCAGGTGAAGAGAATTCACTGTCACGCAAGGGGTGGTAACACAGTTGAATGTCTCTCTCGGGTGAAGAGAATTCACTGTCACGCAAGGGGTGGTAACGCAGTTGAATGTCTCCCCCGGATGAAGAGAAGTTTGATTGATTGTTAGAAGTTTATGTTGAAGTTGGATTGTTGACGTTTGGGATCGTGGCTATTGATAAAGAGAACGAATGATTGATTCTATCAAGGTTTTACTAAAAGAAGGATTTGGATTTTGAAAAGAGAATTTATACTAAAAGATACTCCGGTATTCTTGAGCCAATCAACGGAGCATGACCGGCGATGATCATGAGTCTTTCTTTAAATTGTTCTTGGAAACCAAAAAGGAAAGTTTTATTAAATAAAGCTCTGTGATGAATGGTGTGAAATGAGGAAGTGGTTCGTGGCATTCAATCGGAAAGTATGAGATGGTTGAACCATTATTGTTATTTGTTTGGTTGCTGTGAGTTTTATTGCCGCTTCTAGTCGACGTGTTGATGGTTAGGGTTACCTCTGAGTTGTTCGAAATCCCAAAGTCTAATCGTTTGTTCATTTTGGTAACCCCTCTTGTATCTAATGTTCTTTTATTGAAACTCATTCTCACTTATCGCATGTTTCATCCCATTTACATATAACTTGAGTATAGAATTTCCTACTGGGCTAGTGTAGCTCAACAAAATCCTTCTTTTCAGGTTTTAAATGCTTGGCAGTAGATTGCATTGCATCGTATACTCAGTTTGGAAGACAACTCGGAAGCTAATGAAGACTAGTTATTTGATCCTCTTGTTTATTGCTTACTTTTATTAAAGATAATTTTGTCGCTAATTCATCTTGATTTTCCTTTGGCTAAACCGTTTGTAATTTAATAGCGTGTTCATAGCTGTATGTAAGTTAATTTGGGCCGTGGTGCCAAAAATGTATTTAATTAAACTTGGGGACTTCGTTTGTAAATTAAACTGGTGGGAACTCCCCTTTGGGTATTATATATATCTTATGCGAGGGTCATTATCGAAATGGTTTATTTATTTACTTGAAAATCAAGGGCGTGACATTACTGGTTCATTAGTTGTCACTCCTATATTGGCCACGTGATTAATGTTAACCACAAAGACCGTTACTCCTTCATTTGCCAAGTGATCAATGTTAACCATCAAATAACTATTTTTAAATTTGCTAATTGTGTAATTTGAAGAATTGAAATAGATAAGTCCGTGGTTAAGCAATTGAACAAATTAATCAGCCTACTTTAGCCAATTATATTAATCAATATTAATCACTATTAATCAACATCATTGTTAACTACTAAATTTGCCAAATATGATATTAATCGATTCAAATCGTCTGATCAATTGGCTGAACATATGACCAGATCAATCAATTATAAATGAATCAATCCTCATTGATTGATCGCTGTCAAGTATATTAGTATCAACATTATTAGTTGTTAGATTTGCAAATTATATCCTATTGATCACTACTTATAAATTATATTAATGAAATTGAATAGC
Organism: Rhododendron simsii; assembly: GCA_014282245.1. Classification (NCBI taxonomy): domain Eukaryota; kingdom Viridiplantae; phylum Streptophyta; class Magnoliopsida; order Ericales; family Ericaceae; genus Rhododendron; species Rhododendron simsii. The sequence goes on from CM024961.1 coordinate 17,499,842, forward strand.
ATAATTTTATTAAATATTACCATAAATACAATTGAGAATTTTACAAAATTAGTCAATAGCTATTAAGTGAACATATATTTATTGTTCAATTTTGTTGTAACAATCAACTTATTGTGTTATTTTATAAAAATATATTAACTAAATGTGTAAGCTATCAAAATATTAAATGAATATCTTATTTTTTCCATAATATTTAAAAGTAAGTTACTTAAATATATCTATAGTAAATGGTTATTTAAAAATAAAATAATCAAATACATTTATAATGTTATTTGGAAATTATGAAAAAATATTTGTCAAATTTTTTGTTTTTAGATAATTCTAGTAATTATATCCTCATAACAATTAAAATTCTAAACTAGATTTATAATCGAACATAATTTTTTAGATTTTTCACTACCCAATTCTTAGCGAAAAAGCAAAAAATGTTGTATATAGCTTAAAGTGGTGTGAATGTATAAATACCCAAAATGTAGAGACCCGTAATTTCTTTAATTATTGAAAATGATTAATTAATGTCGAAATGAGAAAGGTGGTTTATTCGGTGATTATTTGATTTGGTGATTGAAGTGAATGAATTGAATTTTGAAGGAGTTTTGATGTAATAAAAAGATATGTGGGTATATAAAGGGTGTGTGTGTAGCATAGGATGATATTTCATCCCTACACTCTCTCTCTCTCTTTCGTTCCTCTCTCTCTCTCTCTCTCTCTCTCTCTCTCTCTCTCTCCTCTCCTCTCACTCAAAACTCCACTCCATCTCCCAAAATCTTCAGGAAACAACCTCCCTCCGGCCTTGCAATCACGTTCTCGCGCTTGGAATTCCTTGGGTCGAGCTTAAATCAAAGTTTCAAAATTCGAGAGGTTAGGACTTGATCAAAAACGCTTGAATCTCAACCATTGTTGCAAGGTAGGGACTTCTTTACCTCTTTTATATGTTTATATGTTGATTTGGTGTAGAATCGTGCCTTTGATTGTTGAATTTTGGTTGTTGTTCATGCCTTGAAAATCTGCAGAAATCGCTGCTCGAAACCACGTAGTATCGATACAGATTAAGTGCTGTATCGATACTATAAACTTATCTTTCTGGTCAGAGAGTATTGTATCGATACGGATTTCGTGCGTATCGATACCAGGTGCTTAACTCCAGTTTTGCACCTATTGCCTCTCCGTCGATTGTTTTGACCTCCGATCACTTCTAAACCCTTTTGGACACCTCCTAAACTATCTCAAGCATGTCGAATTGACTTCCTATGATGGCTCGATGTATTCCTTGGTCCGTTGGTCTTCCGTTAGCAAGAACCGGATAAGAATTGACTTAGTTAAACATTGTTAATGTACGTTCTATAGATTGTTGGTATTTTGTGATCGTTCATGGTGCATTTGTGATGACGTTGGCATAGCGTAGGATGTTCTACCTAAGAATGTGTTCATGGGAGAGTCCTAGTTTGCGTGTTGTATGAGAAAATAGCTGGTTTTGGGTCGGAAGTTGGGGTAGGAAATCCCGTAACGCAAGTGGTGGTAATACGGTAACCTGAGTCGTTAGGGATCACCGTGACGCAAGTGGTGGTAACACGGTAATCCTTATGGTGTTATACAATAACGCAAGGGGTGGAAATACCGATGGTGGGAGTTTGGGTTAGCGAGTTGAGTTGGGATTGTTTGAGTTGTTTGTGTCACATGACTTATGCATTCAATCTAGACAGAGACTCATTTTACAAGTTGATTGATCATCATCTACTGAGCTGTACTTCCTTGTCCTCTTCGTTTGCACTTATCATTATATTTACATATAAGTTTGGTAAAGATATTCCTACCGGGCTAGTGTAACTCAACAAAATCCTTCTTTTCAGGTTCGAATGTTGGGCAATAGATTGCATGCGATGGTGTGCTTGGACATGAAGACTTTTGGAAATTAACCTTGTTTTAGTTACTTAATCATCTTTTGTAATTATTTCACCTTGGCAAAGATGAGTTTGTAATTAATTATTCTTAAATTTCTTTTGACTAAAGAGATTGTAATATTCTAAATAGATTCGTACTTGTAATTAAGCTGATTTGGGCCGTGGTGTCAAAACTGTATAACTTTAACTTTTGGAGACTTGCTTGTAAAGGTAAACAGTTGGAACTCTTTTGGGTATTATTTATGTTATGTGAGGACCTTTTATCAATTTGGATTATTTATTTAAGTTGAAAATCGAGGGCGTGACACAAAATCTCCCAATTTTTCTACCAAAAAATAGGGTACCTTTTAAAAAAAATTAATGGTAACTTGTTACTTGACCAAAAATTAATGGTAACTTTTTTTTTTCTCCTTTTAATTTCAAGCTGATTTATCCAAAAAAAAAAAAAGTGTTTCCTGTTTGTGTGGTAAGTGTTTCCTTATACGATGATAAGTGTTCCTGTTTTTTTGGTAAGTAATCCTTCATTTTTTTTTTTGTCAAAAGTTCACAAAACCATCTCGTTTTTAACAAAGCCACCCTACTTTTAGTTTTTGGTTTTGATCAAAGGGTTGTGATTTATCTATTTTCAATCAAATGATCCATATTCATTAGGAGTATGGTGCTCTCAATCAGTGACTCTCTTCTCTCTCTCTCTCTCTCTCTCTCTCTCTCACAGAGAAAAATCGAGCAAGAATAGTTTTTTGTCCATTCTAGACACAAAATGAAAGTTTTCAGAGCTTTTATTCTATGTACTCTCTCTCTCACTCTCTCTCTCTCTCTCTCTCACTCATTTTTTTTAGCAAAGCAACACTCTGATTACTGTGAGATAAGACCTAATCCTTGGGTTTCGAGGGAAATTTGATTTTTTTCTTAGATTTTGACTTCATTTGCGTGTGTGTTTTCTTTGGAATTGTAGATTGTAAAACTTAATTGAATTGTGCATTAACAAGTTAAAGTAAACATCATATGAAATCATGGAAAAAAGACTTCATCAAAAGTCATGACCCATGAGATTTGGTAAATAACTATGCAAGAGTTCTTCTCTTCTTCAGATCTATTTTTTAGATGGTTAACCAGTTGTTTGTTTGAGTCCTTTTAGTAATTAATGTTTACTACCTAAAACACGCATTGGTTTAATCTAATTTCAGACTTTGAATTTTGTGTACCAAGTTAGGCTCTATCATTAATTTAACCTAAGCAAACTTATTAAAAATTAGGATAAACATAGGCCCTATTAAAGATTTTTTAATATTATAGTAAAGTTTTTCTATAGCTATGGAGAGATATTTGAAATGGAAGGAACCATCACAACCATCAATTTCTACCGGTCACAACAAGCCTTTGTGTACCAAGATACCTGACTCAGTGATAGTAAATCTTGGGTCCACCGCTGATTGCCGGCCGAAATAGCACACAAAAACGACCAAAAAATGCAGACCATTAGAATCGCATACCCTTCACGACCATGCCTCCAAACCGCTACAAACTACCATTGAGCTTTATAGGTATATTATATTATATTATCCATTCTTCATAAGCAACAAAGAAACAAACTATTATTAACGAACAAACAAAAAACAAGTTGCAATAGACATCAATAAGTTGGGAATAACCATTGATGAAGATCTGAATAAACTGTGCATTGGGAATCCAATTCATACCCGGATGCCTTGTAAGGTAAACAAACCTACGTCCTTCGTGGGCTTATTCTCATTAAATTAAATTTGTTTTTTTCTGAACCCTTTTAAAATTTTACAAAAATGATATCACCAACCCAAATAATTAGGCTTACAGGAGTCAAATACGTGGATCTGGAAGATTTTGGGCAGGTTTTAGTACAAATAAGTCAAATTTTTACAAGGTTGTTAACTTTCTGTTTGAACTGGGAAGTGAAAAAAAGGCTGTCAAAGTTCCACTACATTTTCTTAAATTTTCCTTTTCAAACGAAACAAAGTTCTCTTGTATTTCCCCTCGTAAGAAGAACTCTCCCATTCGACTTCAATCTGTCGGAACTCGAAAGTCGATCGAGGCAAGGATTGCCAGCAATCAAATCTATTTTGTGCGGCTACCGGCACTGGCACCGGCAATTTGATGTATTCATCGGCTTGAATAAAAATTCACACCCCTAATCAAATAGTACTAATATAGTATAGTAGCTTAATGTGATTTCCCTAGTAGCTGAATTATCTCCCAAACAAAGCCCTAAAACTAGTTCTCCTAGAATTGCAGCGGAATGGAACCAATGTTTTTGAAGCTTTCCCTCTGATCATTTCCCCTTTTTGGTTATTGCCAAATACAATGCCAGAAAATCCCCAGTTCATCCCAGAACTCCAGCAAAAAAAACCCAATTCAACAATCTCAATTGCTTGTCCGAACAACAAAAGACCGATGACTATCCTCAGTTACGGGTCACGGATACACAAGAAAATAGTCATTAAATAAAATTCTTTCAGTTTCAAGAGTAAATAGTGTTTCCAAATTTCCATAGAGCATTCACCTGATGAGGGAATTTCATGTATAATTCTTCAGTGAACTCAAAATCACTATTTATGTTCAAACTAAAAATTGCTAACGTACTCAAGTCAAGGTCTCGGACACATATACTTCTTACATTTAAAAGAGTCTACATAAGTCATAAACAGAGCTTAAAAGGCTTGCTCCATGGACAAATTAAAAGAGATGATTTGTTTCCCTGAATTAGCAACACGTGAATGCAAAGAACAAGAACCTTCAAACAATTTCTCGCATTAATTTACAAATTTTACTCCACAAGAAGATAAAACTATGTAGCCTGTACGTTTATTTCATCAGAAGCAAATGCTCTATCTGTACATTATCATGAACATCTCCACTGAGCTTGGAGAAAACATATAAACCCAGAAGGATACATTGACGATATGACAATGACAGCAATAGAACCCTCAAATTGCCTTTTTCTGTTTATACCTTTTTGCACAGAAGGCATACACCACCATGTTTACGAAGCTGAGTCCCGCCAAAAGCCAGAAGAAATAATCGAGATGACCCCCATTCAGATTATCAGGTATCCATCCAGCACTCCCACCCTTTGTTGTTATAGATGTTACTAAAGTCAGAATAAAAGAGCTCAAGTAACTTCCCAAAGAAGTCGTCAGAAGCGACAAAGCGCTGCACAAGCTACGCATCGTATCTGGGGACTGGTCATAAAAAAACTCCACCTGTCCAATGAAAGTAAACACCTCTGCAGCTCCAAACAAGAAATACTGGGGAATTTGCCATAAAATACTAAGCGGGACCGGAGCATTTACATCAACCAAACCAAGGGATTCTGCTATTGCCAGTCTCCTCATCTCCACCAAAGCAGCAGCTGAAATGGACAATATTGAAATGAAGAGACCAATTCCCATCCGCTGTAACTCTGAGAATCCTCTCCCATTGCCGGTGAATTTTCTCACAATTGGTACAAGGACCCTATCGTAGATAGGCACCCAAAAAATAACACTGATGACATCGAATGTGGAGAGTGTAGCTGCTGGAATGGAGAAGGAACCGATGGTCCTGTCCATCATAGTCCCTTGTTCAACAAACATGGTGCCCATTTGTGCATAAACAGCAGCAAAGATGATTCCAGTTGCCCAGATTGGAAACATGCGGATTAATATTTTCAGTTCTTGCACTTGGGTTACAGTGCAAAGCCTCCATGGATTAGAGAAGTCCATGTTTTTGCCATCAGCATTTGAGATTACTGCAGCTTTGTCAAGGCACCTGCACAAGGGGTCAAGAGTTTCAGTTAGACGTGATAGAATATGCTGTCAAGGAATGTAATGAAACATGGGAGAAAGAGAGGATTATAAATGAGACAAATGCGTAGACTAAGGACCTTAGCATTTGGGGGGAGCGATGGAGCTAATGAGGTTCTAACAAAGCAGTGTCAGAAGGGCTAGCCCAATGGCTGGGAACCACCAGACAATACATTAGCTTTCAAGAACTAAACCATCACCCCTAAACCCAACGCCTAGTGGTCTTGGCCTGAGACTTTTTTTTTCTTCTTTTTCTTGGTGACTTAGGGGTTTGCTCCCTTTAAGATTTCACTTTGAATCTCCTTGCCAGCAACTCTTGGGGCCACCTCACCCCACACATAAGCCGGTATAAAGGTTGTGGGAGGGGTTGTAGGGATTAGTTTGAGGTGCGTACAAGTGGGCTCGGGACACCCTCCTAGGGTCAATACGTATGTCTGAAAGAAAAGAGCTAATCAATAAAAAACTGCTACTGAGAAAAGAATTCCATATGCTTCATAATAGTTCATAACTAGAAGGAAGTAAAATTAGCCAAGATAAGACGTAACCTAAAAAAGACAATGCCTAAACCCAACGCCTAGTGGTCCTGGCCTGAGACTTTTTTTTTTTTCTTTTTCTTGGTGACTTAGGGGTTTGCTCCCTTTAAGATTTCACTTTGAATCTCCTTGCCAGCAACTCTTGGGGCCACCTCACCCCACACATAAGCCGGTGTAAAGGTTGTGGGAAGGGTTGTAGGGATTAGTTTGAGGTGCGTACAAGTGGGCTCGGGACACCCTCCTAGGTTCAATACGTATGTCTGAAAGAAAAGAGCTAATCAATAAAAAACTGCTACTGAGAAAAGAATTCCATATGCTTCATAATAGTTCATAACTAGAAGGAAGTAAAATTAGCCAAGATAAGACATAACCTAAAAAAGACACTTCCGATTGTTCACTTCGACAAATCAAATTTTCATAGTAAATAAGGACTAACATTCTGCTTAGTCTTTCCTTGTAAACTACGTACATTAGATAAACAACAAGATAAAGCAAAATTTTATTTTCTACAAAATATGTAATGTAGTTGAGGAGTCCAATAAAACACCCCCCAATCCTCCCTCCTCTTCCAAAAGACATACAAAGAAAGATAAAAAAGAAAAAGGATAATTTCGCGATTAAATCTATCTTATTGGTGGACTGGGAAGAGAAATGTTTCAGTTTACTGAAATGTTAGAGAATAGATTTTCAAGACATTTTAGGGATAAACCGATAAAGTAGGATATTCCTAAACAACTAATTAAATTTGAATTCCTATTATGACTTCCTACCCCAATTTCAGTTTGGATAAGCCCTTACATAAAGTGGTGTCAACACTTAGAGAGCCCATATAATGTCATTCTGACATTACATGTATAGTTAGGCGGTGATCTCATTTACACAACTAACTTATTTGTTCAATGCCAAAAACAATGTAAGTTGAAACCACTTGATAAATAAGTGAATGTGATTTAAGGTAGCAGAACAAAACTGACAATAGGTTGAAGTAACTAGTTCAGAATCGATAGAAGAGGAGGACAAAAAGGAAAAAAATTACGTCAATTCATCAGTATGGTCCAGTTTCCTGCTTCCTTCCATTGCTGAGGTTTTATCTGGTTCTTCATACAGAAGACTACTGTCAGTAGGGACCTCCAAATTCCGCTTTCGGAATGATGCCACCAAAACCTGGCACATTCTTGTAAGAGGGCTTCCCTGAGGATTCTGAAATCTGTAAAGAGAAGTGCCTGAAAAGAAACTTGCAATAGCAATGCCCATGAACAATGCAGGGATCCCAAAACCTAGGCCCCACCCAGCGTTTTCTTGAATCCAAACGATTAAACTGCTTGATACGAGAGCGCCTAAATTGATTGAAAAATAAAACCAATTGAAGAAGGATCCCTTCTTCACCCTCTCTTTAGGATCGGTATCGTCAAATTGATCCGCTCCAAAGGAAGAAACACACGGTTTGATCCCACCAGTTCCTAGTGCAATCAGATATAGTCCAAAGAAGAATACCAAATACTGAGAAGGAGTCGCAGCAGGGCACATGGAATCAACACATGCAGCAGGCTTAAGGGCAGGAACTGTTGCAGATATGGTCAATGTGCACATTCCCTACATAAAAACAAACACAGTTCAAACAAATGCAGAATATATCCATTCCTGTAAAGATTGGGAAGAGAAAGTGTGCAAGACTAGTGAAAATATCTACCATGTATCAGGCTAACATACCTAGCCATGGTATGTCCGAACTGAATTTGCAGTAAAAAAGAAATAGGGTAAATAAGTTGGAGATCTCCAAGTCCAGATTTAAATCTCCAACTAGGATGATTCTAATCACAACACCATAGGCAAGAGTAGTTTTGTTATGTGAATTAAGTTCATCAGGAGTTTAGTTTCTAATTGTTTTCCAGTTTTTTCATGTGTACTACAAAATGACGAAATAATAAAAAGTAGAATTGAGGGTTGTCAGAAAAAAACAGAAGATGGGAATAAAACAAAATCCTCTCAATTCTTAAAAGAGCAACTACAGTCCATCAAACAATCTTCGGTGGATCCCTTTCCCACTGTTTCACCTTGTTGAAAGGATTTAAAAAGATGTCTGGAATCTTTGACACTGTAAGGCTTCATCCTTACAGTTAAATCCACACTGAGTGATCCGATAGGTACATTATCATTGCACCATGTTGCTGGGTAGGTTGTTGCCTGCTAACTCATTCTACTCGCAACCACTACCGTAATGAAACCTTATTGAAGTAAGATCAGACCAGATGGCTCCAACTCAATCACGTGAAGCAATACGGTAGGGTACAAACTGACAAGTAGACAAAATTAAAAGCTTACTTTTAATCTTGGGACTCAGAAACTAATTTCATGTAAATAAAGAATGTTACAATCAGTAACTCTATGAAGTGGTATTGTACATGAGCACTATTTAACAAAATGAAAAAAAAAAAAAAAAAAAAAAAAACCCATCAAGTTAATTAAAACTCTAATCTTCCACCACAAAAAAAAAAACCCTGAACTTAGTCCCATAATACCCTAATTACCACCCAACAACTGACAAAGTCACATGCTTCTGGAATGCATCCTTGCCCTGAAGTAGCAAAACATGGTTCCAACAGAAATCTGTCTAGGTAACAGTAACTGGAAGCTAAGAGTTCATTCAGACAACAAACAAGGTTTTAATCAGGAAACAATTAGATGACGCACCACATATCTAACACCAACCAAAGTAAACTTGAAAAAGAAGAGGTGGGTGTATTTATTTGTGCATCTCTGGATGACAAAGTTTTAAGCACAACGACAAATATCAGTAAATACTTACGAGAAAATAAATAGTGGAGAAGGCAGCGATTGTCCAGTATCTTCCCCAATACGCATCCGCCACGACTGCTCCAATAAGGGGTGTGAGGTAGCAAGTGCCTGCCCAAGTGGAAACATTTCTTGCCGCGGAGACATTTCCTTCATGTAATGTTTTAGTGAGATAGCTGACAAGGTTTGTAGCAATCCCGTAGAAAGCAAGGCGTTCACAACATTCATTGCCTGTTTTTTAATTTCAATCTATTAGGATAACAATTGGTAATATAAAAGCATCAAGAAATCTAAAAAAATGGCGGACTAGTGGCTACCAAGAATGAAGGGGCATGCTCTCCAATTTCCAGTCTTGCTCTTCAATACAGATTGCCCATTAATGTCAACAGAACCATCTCCAGTGTACTGTCCATTGCTTTTGTTCTGAAAACACCAGTAGCAAGGTAGGAAGCAGAAATCTTTGAAAAAACAAGCATTACATAGAAAAGCTTACCAAAAAAGAAGACTAAAATACAGTGCTGGGGACACACTCTTCTGACAGACAAGTTTTGCTTCTAAAGTGCCTCCAACCTATTTCTAATCTTTTAACAACCTTACGTATATTAAGTGAGCCTAGACAACAACCTGGGTCGAACGAGCCTTAAATTGCTATTAGCAAGCAGCTAAGGTTGGGAATTATGTTATTTGACACGCAAAATACATGGAAGGCAAAAAGACGCCCTTCCGAGCACCAAGAATGAGCAAAAATGCACCACCAGGCACCAGTTCACCCCCAGATGGGAACTTCCAGGGTGAGTAAAAGAACCAACTTGATAACATTTCCACCGCTACTAAATGCACAGCTAATTGATCATAAAATGAATCTATTACACCCTGAAGGATCACTCTCACAAATCCTTCTATCCTATGTCTCTATTCCCCATCTATCACTCAAGTAACTCAACAGCACTAGCCCATACTTCAGCAACTTCCTTCGTTGCTGCTCATCGAGATAAAAGACCTTTTCGACTTCTGGAAGGCTGGAGCACTTCATGGAGCTAAACATCGGATATGTAAACTGTTACTCAAGAACTTTCCTTTTTTCCCAATAGCAGAACTGAGGGCATCATTAAAAAGTTTGACTAAGTCATGGCAAAGTAAAATGGATCAGAATGACAGATAACTTTCCAGTATACAAGCTGACTCACATAACCAAAAACAAAAGGTAACGAACATGACAAATTTGAGAGAGACCAAATCGAAATTTAATAGAAGATCATGCTAAAAATAACAGAATCAGAAATTAGGAACAAAAACCTCATCACTAGACGAAGCCTAGTGGCGAATGGCTCTTAAGACTCTTCTACAAGAAAAATAAGATGGAGCTTTGCAACCAAATTGAGGCTGAGATAGAGAAACAATAAGATTGTCTTAACTACGTGACTACGTCCTGGTATGCTATAAACCCACCCCACACACAAAGCATGTGCCAGATCTAAGTTGATGACATGAAAGATACACAAAGAACCATATTATATATCAAAACCAAGTTTGGGAACAACCTAGAAATAGTTGAACAGAAAATGAAAGATCATATCTCTTAAAGCTGTATTAGTTGCCAGTGTTCAACATAAAAGAAAAAACTAATCTTAAATCAGCTTAGAAAGATTCAAATTCAAAATCATCAAAGCTCTAGGACATCATTTGCGAATTGGGTATCTAGTGATGCAAATAACTGGAACAACCAGTTTGGATGGAGAGAAAGGATGAGATAAGAAAGGAGAGCCTATTCTCACCCAATCTCACCATTTCCTTTTTTTGTACTTTTTTCTCAATTTCTCACCAAAATGCTCAATCCAAATGAGTGATTTCACCAGAAACCATAGCCCTTTCCTTTATTTTCTCTTGAAACCCCTCCATCCAAAGGGGCTGAAACACTAGAAATTTGGATCACATCTTCTAGTCCAGTCATAATTACAGAATTTTACGGTACCTAATAATCAAATCCAAGCCAACATCAAATTAACCCGTGAATCGTACTCAGTTATTTGCAAATGCAAATTCAAGATCGGAGAGTGAGTAATAAATTGTCATTCTACTGGATTCACGGAACTAAGTACGGAAGTCGTCAAACATGCGGTAATTAATTACTCTATTTCGTGAAGGAGATAGAGAATGGTACCTGTGGAAGCGGAAGACCGTCTTCCAAGAGCAATCTCTCCCCTAATCTCTCATCCTCCTTGATACCCATTACCCAGGAGTTAATAACTTCTGTGTCTCTCTCTAACGGAAATGGATATAGGAGTAGATTCCAAACCGCAATGGGAGTGAGATACTCTTCTGCACGTTATGTATGTATTTTGGGTAAGGTTGAAGATTTCAAGGCTCAACTACACTTTAAAATACACCTAACGGTCTGTTTGGAATGGACGCTATGAATGAATGAAAAGGAAGGGAAGCGAAAACGGTTTTGTTAATTTTGTTTGGTTTTTGGATTTTGGTTTTCAGAAGGATTTTTTAACTGATGAGTGGAGAGAAAAAAATAATAAATAGCGAAAAGATCAAGAGTAATAATTAAAAAAAAATTATTAAAAATCGTGTGCAGAGCAAAGAGTTTTTTTTTGATCCGCAGAGCAAAGAGTTGGTTCGAATAATTTTGTTTATTTTTTTTTTAAAAAGTGAACATTTCCCACTCTATAAATACTTTTTAAAAAGAAAAGAGAACAATGCATATGTGATTCTCATGGGAGTGGGGGCTGCTGTCCCCTTGGGAACAGACAGCTGCGTGCTGCTGTCTCGATTTTGTGGCCTACCCCGGTCTCGTTTCGATAATCGGAGTCGTTCACTTTGTAGAGCTCGTCGTGTAGAATTTTGTGTAAAAAATCAACTTAATTGGATATCATTAAGTGTTTGATCAGAGCCCATATAACTCTCAGTCCATGGGTTATAGTGGATTTGATCCAGTGTTTCGGATCCATTCTTTTCAAGATAAAAAGATTCCGATCAGGCACTTAATGATATCCAATTAAACTAATTTTTTCCATAGTTGTTTTACTCGACGAGCTCTACAAAGTGAATGATTTCGATTATTGGAGCGAGACCGGGGTGGGCCCCAAAATGGGGCACAGCCGCACACTGCTGTCCCCAAGGGGACAGCAGACTAGGGCTGCTCAAAAAATCCGGCGAACCGTGAAACCGGTCCGGACCGAACCGATCCGTATCTTTTGGATTTTGTTCGTGGATTAATGGTCCAGACACGGATTGAAAAATTAGAAAACCGTGACTCACTGTTCAGTCCACAGATTTTCATTACGAAACCGTGGATTAACCGAACCGGACCGTGAGATATTTATTTTATATAAATAATATATATATGTGTATTTATATCATATATTGTTAGTAATGTTAAAACTTTGTTCTTCAAATTTTATTATTTTATCTTAATAATGAGATATAGTGTAGATGTATATAAAATAAAGGGAGTAAATTGTAAATTTTTTTTTTTATAAATTACGGGTAACCTAGTTGAGTTTCAGTACGCAGTTCGTTTCTTTTTTAGTTCTTTTATGTTATGTAATGTAGTATAATAATGAGACAATCCTACTAATGTTTAGATTCTATTGAATTTGATTTCTGAAATAAGCCTTTGATAGTTTATGCAACAAGTATTTTTAGGTGGTGTTAAACTTAATTCTGAATGTAACTTTCTTCCATTTTATTGTAGGATATATGTTTGACCTTTATTTTTGCTAAAATCCGTGGACAAAACCGTAACCGATCCGCGAGTCATGGATCGGATTGGAATCGGACCGTAGGACTTTTGGTCCGGACACGGATTTCATTTTGTAAAAATCGTGACTAACGATTCAGTCCTCGAATTCCTAAAAATTCGAATCGAACCGGACCGCAAGCAGCCCTACAGCAGACCCCCTCGGGGATAGCAGACCCCCTCCCTCCGATTCTCATTAGGAACTCAGGGGCTGCAGTGCCGAAGGGGTAGCAGCGGCCAGCAGCTTACCCAAACAGCACCGTTTCAGGCTCAATCGCTCCGTTCCAACCTTTAAAGCCTATGTTTGACTTTGGCCAAAAAAAAAGAAGAAGAAGCCTCTGTTGGTATTTAATTTTTATTTTTGTAGGGCTTTTATCGATCTTTTAAATCGCAAGTTATTCTTAAAATATTTTTTATGGGTTTTTAAAAAAAAATTCTCAATCTAATATCGATAAGGGCTCTTTCAGAATTCGTGAAGCGCCCTACGAATTCTGAAACACTTTACGAATTCAGAAACTACTCTTGCCAATATCGGAATATTCTAATTTTTCTAGGAGGTCATAAAAAAATTAAGAATAACTTGCAATTTGAATAATCTTTATAGCGCCAGTAATGGGCCCATAACCAGAACACGTGTTATTTATTTTTGATTTTTGTGAGACCCATTTGGATACTACAAAGATTATTCAACTGAAAGTTATTCTTTAAATACTCCCTCCGTCCCTTCTTAAGTGTCCTGCTTCGTAATTCCAACTTATTAAAAAGATATCATCATCATTATACCTTTCACATCAACTTTTTTCTCCACTTTCCTTACTTATTCATCATCATTACACTTTTACTCACTAACTTTTCAAAATGGAATCTACTTTTAGGGACAAAATAGACAATTTCACCAACTTTTATCCACTAACTTTACAAAATGGACAATTATTAAGGGACAACCCAAAATGGAATACCGGACTATAAAAAAGGGACGGAGAGAGTAATTTTTTATGAGTTCCTGAAAAAAATTAGCACAATCCGATATAAGTCAGGGTTTCAGTATTCGTAGGTCGCCCTACAAATACTAAAAGCATCCTACGAATTTTAAAAGAGCCCTTATCAAAATAATTTGTGGTTGGTAACATCTTAATTTGTAACACCCGTAATGGGCTCCACAATATTTCCACCAATCATAGAGAGAGTAATGTTCACTCTCTTTAAAGGAGGGCAAGCAAAACGTATTATTCGAGCCAACTCTTCCCTTTTGCGCACAATATCTAACAAGTTTTTTCTCCAATTATTACCGTAATGTGCTCCAAAAAACAAAAAATAAATACCAACAGAGGCTTTTTTTGTCCTTTTTCTTTTTCTTATGGCCAGAGTTAAACAGAGGCTTAAGGTTCGAATTGGGTGCCTGAGCCAGAAACGGTGCCGTTTGCGGGAGCTCCTGGCCGCTGCACATAGTAGTCCCCCGAGTCTGAACAAAATTTGTTTGGTTCGGAGTGCCTCCATAGATTTGGTTACATAATGTCACTCCTTGTGATGGCTCTAAAAGCAGATTTGCGGGTGCAATGTCGAATGCCATAAAAAATTTAATTGAAACCCTTTCTAACACCAATTGGTTTTAGGAAAGATGGTGGAAAAATAGTTCGACATTATTCTCGTTCCAGAGACTCAAAACGAGCACAATAAATGTTAAGAGAAAAGAAAAAAAAATGGAAAGAAAGTTGGGGAAAAAATTTATTGTTCACAAAATTTGAATATTTTATTTTCCTTCTCAAACTAAATAAGGCAAGGGAGTTTTTTTTTTTTTTAAATTTTTTTCTTATTCTTTCCCTCCTTTTTTATGAAGTTCCAACTAAACCCCTAAGGGAAGTTTCGAAAATTTGTTCTATTCACAGTTCTTGATTTACTTCTCCCAAATCTTAATTAGATGCTTAACTATTACTTTTATGCAGAAGTAAAGAAAATTTGTAGACAGGATCGGAAGAGCATTTTGGTAATTAACCTCGCTTAATGAAAAAAGTATTTGGAAAAAATTAGTGATTGATAGTGATTTTTTGGAGTCCAGGTGCTCATGAGGCATTTTCGGGATAGTTGGAGTTCAAGGGCGGGGATACAAGGGGGTGCTTAATTCTACCATCGTTAAAATTAATTAGTGATTAATTCTGTCATCTTTTAGAACTCTTTTGGCGAGTAGGAATATTTATTTCTCTTCGTTTGGCTTCTCAATCGAGCCAAAATCTTGACTCTGTCCTGAGTTCAAGGGCGGATATCAGGGGTGCTACCAGCCGCCGGGAGTGTCCGGGTCTTTGCACAACTCCGAATACTTACACTAATTATACTAGTGTTTAGGTTAATTTGAAAAAGTTTTATTGGATCGGCCGCGGTAATTCTCTTGAGGGTAAAAGAATTTCATAAAGTTCTTATATATGTATTAAAAATACCCCTAAAATTCCAAGTAATCAACCATTTTTTGGTCTTAGGTACAATATTAAATGGTGGTCACGAATACATGCACAATCTCATCTCCTTGACTGTCCTATTTTGCTTATGCCATGATGATTTAGATAATTAGATTTTGGAGGAATGGGAGGTTGGAATATACTAATCCGCTAATGGTTCTTAAAAAATAAAGTATTTATTTTTAACTTTCAAGCTTAAAAATAATAGATTTATTGAAATAATTTTTTGTGCAATATGAATCTTATTTGATAGATCTCAAAGAGATCTTTTGAACAGTGAAAAAAATTAAAAAATTATTTTCACAAATACATTATTTTTAAATTTAAAAATTACAAATAAATACTTATATATTTTTTAAGAATCGAACAGCACGTAAGAAGTTAGGTAAGAGAAGGCTGCCTGCATATATGGATGGGGAAGGAATACTATTCTCGCAGAAATTTACAACCTAAAATTGTTTGCGTGAAGACAAAAATGGTTCCCGCGACAAGTGATCAGTCTTTATACGTTAACTTGGCTTCAAAAATCAAAAGTCACCATTCAAATGAAAATTACCAAGGCATGCGAGTTTGCTTTTAAGACTAACCCAACCATCAACTGACTTCAGCGCTCACATCATTTATTTTACTCTTTCTGCTTTAGATAGAATTCTGAAACTCCGTCCGTGCCGTGCTTAGAGTCTTACGAGTATTTTTTTTTTAAACAGTCGGCTCCAAATTGGGATAAAATAGGAGGGTTGTATGTTAGATAGTTGACAACCAGCACATTAAAGTCTTGTTAGATTTTTATGACATGAATCCTAATATGAATACACGACTAACTTTCGATATCATGATACGGAAGGACTTGAGCTTACTAAATCTAAATAAAGATCTAGCCTTAGACAGAGTTCAATAGAAAAACAGAATTCCTATAGCCGACCCCAATTAATTGGGATACCAGACTTGATTTGGTTTGGTATGCTTTAGAATTCTGAAGATAAAAGGATGTGGTACCTGATTCAGGTAATAGGGAAGGCGATGCCAGATTTTGGGATAGGACTTTTTAAGTGATGCCAGTACTATTTAAGATGGGATTCTTACATGGCAAGGAGTTGTTCAAAATTGCTTAAGATGGGATTCTTTTTCATTTTTTATATGAAACTAATTAAAGAAGTGTTACTGTACATACATTTGGGTTTCATTAGTATAAGGGCAAGGTTTCCATTTATCAGACATGTATTTCTGCTGATGTCATGATTTTTTTACCGTCTGTCTGAGGGACTCGCGGTTGCCCCTGTGTGTAATGCTGGGGGCGTTGTATTGCATGCAGTATTTATGTTAAATTTTGCCGTAACTTTTTCTGCTGAAAAATGTCGTTTTGTTTTTGTCAAAGACTATAATCTTCAAAAGATCATTACGCAAGAAATTCCAAAAAATACATTATCAGTTAAAGTGTGAGCATAGGTTATACATGTAACATAATTCTCGTGATTTGTGAAGTTCTGGCTTGTACACTTCATCTTATTGTCTAGGTTTGCTTTGCTTAAGGATCAAGACTCTAATCTAATCTTTACTCACAAATCAAGCAAGACTAGGCTCCAAGTCAAGAACAACAAATACCTTTCTCAAACATACCATGTGTATAACATACCCGTTTAGTGCTTGCAAAAGTTACATTGCAGGAATTGCATAGAGAGCGAGACAAAATGGTTCTCTCAGATGTGCAGACACCTGATGAAATATCATCAAGCTTTATCAGTTCAGTCTTTGCATCCAGATATGTCCGGGATCCCCTGCCTAGGTTGTGCTCTCACCACATCCTAAATATGGAACACCTGCTGTAGTTTCATGTTGTCGAGTAGCTCTAGTACTCTTTCTTCTTTTCACACTTTTAAGGGGGTACGCTGGTTTTTCAGGTATAGGATGCCAGAGAATTCCATTCCAAAGGAAGTGGCTTATCAAATAATCCATGATGAGCTGCAATTAGATGGTAACCCAAGGCTTAACTTGGCTTCCTTTGTCACCACGTGGATGGAACCAGAATGCGATAAGTTGATGATTGAATCCATGAGCAAAAATTATGTGGACATGGATGAGTACCCCATCACCACTGAGCTTCAGGTAAATCAATTCTCTGTTAGTTTCAATCCCCACCGATTAGTACTTTACACAAACTCTAAAAAACAAATAGGCAACCCTATGCACGAGGGTCCCACTAAAAAGCAGTCATGGGAGGATATGCATATGCAATATGAACCCTATTCTTGGGGTGGCTGCTTTCGTAATGAACCGGCGTCGCTCGGAACTAGAGACTGTCGGAGTTTGTCCCGCATTGGTTAATTATCTCTTCCAAAACTAGTATATGAGCCTAGGCGGCCTCTCCACTCCTTACTAATTGGTATGGAGTTGGATGATTTAATATGGTATTAGAGTTGGGCCTTTGTTTGGTGGACCATTGTCCAGTTGCCATGTGTTGTGGTCCAGGAGGGTGTGTTAGAATGTGTCCCATATCACCTGGACATGCGGCACATGCCCCATCTATGCTGATTATAAGGCCTCAATTTCCTTCTTAACACGTGAGTTTTTCAACAAGAGCCTCCAAAACTAATATATGAGCATGAGCGGCCTCTCCACTCCTTGTCCATTGGTTTGAAGTTGGATGTTTTAACAGACAATTCTTTATAAACTCCCCTTGAGCATTTAAATTAAATAAGTACCATTCCATTGCATATTGGCTAATACATATTGGGTTTTTAGCCTTCGAAAACAAAATTACAAACACACCTCAGTATGTCAGTGGGACGGAAACTTATGTATAGACATTCAACGACATGTCTCTATAGACTCTATTCATAGCTCATCCAGAACTCGTTTCAACTGCACATTTGGCATTTGATAATTGATATGGGAAAAAAAAAAAAAAAAAGGATTCAGGATTGTGTCCTCAGATTCCTGATATGTATGGTTTGATACTCTTCGTACCCTCTTATCTCCCGATACAACTATTTAGAAACATTCCTTTGGTATTATCATTCTCAAAAGAATTTTCTTGTATGCCCCCTTTTCATTGTCCCCATCCTTAAGGTCAATTTGCAATCAATTCTATGGTTGCTAAAACTTCAATGCAATGCAATGCATATACTCATGGCTTTACAATATAACACAAAACGGAAGTAGCAATCAGAAAGTCAGTCAGTCAGTGTTCTAAATTGTACTGCCTCGATTCCTATTTGTTTGTCCATGTTCTATATTATGAACATCAAAAAAAAATCTTGTATAGTTTCTAACTTGAGTTTTTTAGATGAATATAAAATTGTTTAGAAGGACTAGGATCTTTTGATCGGTGAACTGTCTTACTGACTAAAAAGTTCAATAATCATGAATTTTGCACAAAAGGAAGAAAAAATGGAGGACTTTTAACTTATGAAACCTTTATCATCTTGTTCTTAAACTCATTCTGCTATCAATTTTAGGTTAATGGACTTTTTATGGAATATAGATAACTATTGGTCAAGTATAGTTCTCATTTTCTATTTTGGTTGTTTTTTTCCAGAACCGGTGTGTAAATATGATTGCAGATCTTTTCCATGCTTCTTTAACAAAGACAAAACAGGGCATTGGAGTAGGGACAGTAGGATCCTCAGAGGCGATAATGCTAGCAGGACTGGCTTTCAAGAAGAAATGGCTGAACAAGAGAAAGGCAGAGGGCAAACCTTTTGACAAGCCTAATATTGTCACCGGTGCCAATGTTCAGGTAGTTAGTTGTTGAAGGGTTGAAGGTATAAATAATAAAGTTGCCAGTTTATCGAATAGCTTAAGCTTTTAGATGAATTGGTGGTTAACGATCTAATGTTGAAGGTATAAATAATAAAGTTGTCCATTTCTCTAATAGCTTAAGCTTTTAGATGCGTTGGTGGTTAACGATCTAATATGGTATCAGAGTAGGCAATAGATCCTGGGTTCGAAACTCACAGCCTACCTAATGATTAAAATTTACACGTGTTTAGCTTGCTTATGAAGGAGAGTCTGGCTACACGTGATGGGGCGTGCTGAGAATATAAATAATAAAGTTGCCTCTCTTTCTAATAACTTGAGCTTTTAGATGAGTTGATGGTTAATAATTTGATATGGTATCAGATCAAACAATAGATCATGTGCTCGAATGTCACCGCCTACGTAATGTTAAAATATTTACGCGTATTTAGTCTGCTTATAGAGGAGAGCCTGGGTACACGTGAGGGGGCGTGTTCAAGATGAGGATTCGGAGTCCCTGCAGTGAGATGAAAGCACTGCAGGTTGCAGCCCCCAAAACTACGTCGTTTTGGGGGTTTTTGGCCAATTCAGAGATGCAAACGGGGCTGTTCAAACATGGCAGCAGTAAACAGCAAAACAGGGGAGGAGAGAGGTGTCCCAGTCCCCGTCTCCCTGTATCTCCTTTCCGAAAACAAAAGGGGCAGCTCTCTTTACTTTTTCATTCCACTCCACCTTTAAATATTAGATTATTTCTTAAAGCATCTCCAATCCATTTTCATTTGGGCACCAAAATTCTATTTTGGAAAATCCATACCCTCCAATCCATCTCCATTTGAGATCTCCATTTTAGAGATTCAGGCATTTTTTGATTTGTCTTTTGAATTTTTTTTTGAAAAATAGTAGGGGTAATAAGTGGAGAGAGATAGAGAGAGAAATGTTGAAAGTAGGAAAAATCTAGGGGGAATTTTTGAAAAATTCTTTTTAAAAATAAAAGAGAACAAGGCATCAATTTTCATTCTCCATATTTGGAGAATTACCTCCCAAATGGAGATCCATCTCCATTTCTCTCATTCACTAACATTTTATTTACTTTTTTTGTTAGAATTTCATCAATTACGGACTATAAATTTTACGTTACGCATTTTTTTCGTACAAAATTGATATTATTGAAAAAACAATAATAATACCTTCAAAATGAATCAAATATTAAATATATGTCAATGCATTTTGAAAATAACTTCAAATGTAATTTCAAAACCATTTGACCCAAACACAATAAAATAAGACAATGCATTCATTTTAACAAATTTTGCCTCTTCCTCGGGTTCCAGAGTTTCCTAATTCAATAATTCTATAACCAGACGTAGTGATAGTGCCACACCCAGCACAAGGCCACATGAAAATGAATTGGAGATCCTAAATGGAGATGAGTTAGAGGGTATGGATTTTCCAAAATAGAATTTTGGTGTCCAAATGAAAATGGATTGAAGATGCTTTAAGAAATAACCTAATATTTAAAGGTGGAGTGGAATGAAAAAGTAAGGAGAGCTGCTCCTTTTGTTTTCGGAAAGGAGATACAGGGAGACGGGGACTGGGACACCTCTCTCTCCTCCCCTGTTTTGCTGTTTACTGCTGCCGTGTTTGAGCAGCCCCGTTTGCATCTCTGAATTGGCCAAAACCCCCAAAACGACGTAGTTTTGGGGGGCTGCAACCTGCAGTGCTTTCATCTCACTGCAGGGACTCCGAATCCATTGAAGATATACATAATAAAGTTGCCCATTTCTCTAACAGCTTAAGCTTTTAGATGAGTTGGTGGTTAATAATCTAATATTAGATTTACACGTCGTTTGAAAGTAGCTTGTTTTATAATAAACAAGAACTCCTTAATCGAGTTGGTAATGCTATAAACTTGGTAAAATTTTGGAAAATGTGTACGGAATGCAATGTCACGGCACGTAATGTAGTGCTGCCAACACAAAATGGTGAATTCTGTAGCAAAAAATGTTAAAGTTGCGTAATGTCACAAGAGTAGGATATTATTTTATAAGTGTGTTTAATCAAGGGCATCTCATAATTATCTTACCATGGATGCTTTATTGTTTCTCCACTTCAGAAAGTAAATGCACTTTTCTGGAAATTTATTGTGTCTCTGTTATTTTTCCATTGGATTCTGTACTCCATCAAACCCAGAAAAATCTCACACAAACGTGTTCATAACCTGATTTGATAGACGTGAAGAGTCTTTGGTTACAATCAGGGTGATACAAAATTTAACTTCTGTATGTAGGTTTGCTGGGAGAAATTTGCAAGGTACTTTGATGTGGAACTGAAGGAGGTAAAATTAAGTGAAGGCTACTATGTAATGGACCCTAAGAAAGCAGTGGAGATGGTGGATGAGAACACTATATGTGTCGCTGCGATTCTTGGTTCGACCCTGACTGGAGAGTTTGAAGATGTCAAGCTCTTGAATGATCTCCTATCTAAGAAGAACAAGAAAACTGGGTAAGAAAATATTTCATTTTGTCAAAGATTGAAACTATATGCAGTGTGAATACTCTCTTCCCTAGCCAAATTTAGTCGGTCATAGTCCAGTTATCACTTTTCTTACTGAAGCTATCCATTACCACAAAGTCAGTTACAACTTACACCTTTCCCTTCACCTCAAAGATGCCTGAAAAATTGTAGAAGTATTGGGAACAAAAAGTCGTGTAAAGTTAGGATTCGCACTATGGAATGATGCGTAAACCGTCTTGGGTCTGCAATAAAATGGGATTGGTTATAAACTGATCCAATCTAACTAACAAATTTTTGTCCATGTTTTGGCCCCCCCTAATGGCCAAATTCTGATTTCACCCATGACCAAGAGAGTACCAAAATTATTATCCTATCATTGTGAATGATGGCTCATGGCCTCATGGGTACGATAACCTGTATGTAAGAGTTGTTTCTCTTTGAATGTATACAGGTGGGAGACACCGATCCATGTAGATGCAGCAAGTGGGGGGTTTGTTGCACCTTTTCTATACCCAGAACTGGAATGGGATTTTCGGCTGCCATTGGTGAAGAGCATCAATGTCAGTGGCCACAAGTACGGTCTTGTGTATGCTGGAATTGGGTGGGTCATTTGGAGGAGCAAAGAGGACTTACCGGAAGAACTGATCTTCCACATAAACTACCTTGGAGCTGATCAACCCACATTCACCCTCAACTTCTCCAAAGGTATGCATATTTGAATCAACAAGTATGTCAGTATGTGATCTTGCAATGCATACCAATTGTTAAGCGGGCTTCCCATGCTTAACTAGCTTGCTAGTAAGTTCTTGTTCTAATTCTAATGCCTGATATTACATCAAAGAATTTGATCACTGATCTTCTAAGAGTATGCCGAATGATTGTAGTCCTTTTTTCAGTACCAAAGCTATTTTTTGCGTAGCTACAACAGTGCCATTTTGCAAAATTCATGCTATGTTGCTTGATTGATGCCAAACCATCTTTTGGCTTGTTTAAACCACAGATATAGCTGAAGATGTGAGCCACAAATATAGCTGCACATGTTGCTAGTGGTCAAGAAATGGTGCCATTTTCTTGTGTCAAATTTGTTTAAGAAATTGCAAAGCCATTTTTGGCAACAGATTTTAGCGAGTCATTGGAGTGCATATTTTTGGATCTCCTTCCAAAACCTGTCTTTGTCAAGATAAATGAATACCTACTGGTTCCTCTTAAACAAGTGAAATTCTTGTTGATTTCATGACAATCCAACATTAGGTGTGCTTTCAATGCCTTGGCCTGGTAGAAAATGAAAGATGTCATCTGGTCGCAACTAGCTAAATTTTGTGCAGATATTAGAACAACTACTCATACCTGATTTTTTTTGGATGTATATCCAGGATCAAGTCAGATTGTTGCGCAATATTATCAATTCTTGCGAATGGGCATGGAGGTGAACACACACTTTAGCTAGCTTGGTTTTGTGATCTGAGCAAATGTATATAGAATTACAAAAATGATTCTCAAGTGGTGCAGGGTTATAAAAAGGTGATCACCAATTGCATGGAAAGCGCAAAACTTCTTCAAAAAGGATTAGAAAACACCGGCCAATTTGAAATTATTTCAAAAGACCAAGGAGTACCACTTGTGGCCTTCACGATGAAGAACAAGAGCAAAACCTTTCCATTTCAACTGTCAAAAGCTTTGAGGCACCACGGGTGGATTGTGCCGGCTTACACCATGCCGGCCAATGTGGAGCACATGACCGTTCTTCGAGTCGTGGTGAGGGAAGATATGGGCCGAAACCTCGTTGAAAAGTTGGTTTCACACATCAAAGGCGCAGTGTTCGAGCTCGAGAATGCTCCAGCGGGTATTCCAAGGATTGCATTTACAGTGGAAGTGAAGTCAAGTGATGACTATGGGAATGGTGATAAAGGGGGTGTTTTACACATACCGGCGACATCAATTCAGTGGAAGCAACATAAGCCTGAAACCGTTGGCAAGGAAGTGCAAGTGATGGGTGATAAGACTAAGGGTGTTTGTTAAGTCCCAACTTGCTAGCTACTATACCATGTAAAAATTATTGGAAATGTTATTTAGAATTTCTGTAAACTATAATAACCACAGACAACAATAATTACAATAAAATGTTGAATTGGTTGAGGTAACACATTGAGAATTTTTTTTCACTCCACCTTTTACTTGTTTTTGGCTTCTTAAGAGCACCTAGATATTGTCTTTCGTATTGGGTGTTAACTGATAGGCGCGCGAAATACATGGATTTTAGCGCCTAAGTAGGGAAATTAGCGCGTTAGACGTGCATTTAAATCTCATTTTCCATTTAATGCGTGCACGTGGTTGGATTTTGTGTTTGTGCTTAATGTGCAGGAAATTGAGTTGTTTTGGCGCTACTGAGAGGTATCCGGAAAGGCCGTGATGAAGCTTGAGAGCGAGAAAGGCTGTGGAGACTAAGTGTTGGATACAAAATCGTGAGAAAGTGACCAGAGCTCTCTCTAGCGCTACACCCTTTTTGGTGTAGCGCTACCTAAGGCCTTAATGGTCAACGCCGGTTAGGAGCGAGTCAACTCAGTCAAACACGCCGAAGGAGATCGCTAGCGCTACAGAGAAAATGGTGTAGCGCTACCGAGGGCGTTAAGGCCAGGAACGGCGCCGTTTTGTTCCTCCGGTGCCCGATTCCGATTTGTTTTAGGAATTTTAATTGTAATTAATTGGGGATAGTATAAATACCCCGTTTTAACTCAGATTTAGGTGACGTACGTTTTACTTAGGGTTTGTAGCAGCTTTTGAAACAACGTATTATTTATTTTTGCATCGCTTTTAACTTTTTGGTTGCAGTTCTTCTAGTTCTAGTACGAGATTCAAGTTTTCTTCAGTTCTGTTCCGGATTCCCAGCATCGGATTGGTAGTTTTGCTTCGTTAATCAATATCCGTTCTTCTTGCTATTTCGATTATTTAAGTATGTTTGGATTTAGGTTTTCTCTTATTTTTATTATTGCGTTCGTTATAATCATGTGTGAGTAGTCGCATAGGGTGCGGCCGCGGGACGGAAGCGTCACGTGGCTGGTCCAATCATTGTTTTACCTCGTGGCTGAATAAATTCAATTTTGAGCAGTTTTAGGAAAAGAAATCTTCCTAACGAACAAACCCAGGCATTGCCAGATTTCGAATGCGCACGGAAATTGGTGACAGGTGGTGCGCATTCGTTAGGGAATATTTTTCAATTCTAAAATCAGTAAATCGAATCATTGTGGCCCGAGTAAACATTGGTTAGGCTAGTTGCGGACGCTGAGTTCCCACGGCTGTACTCTCCTTTTTAAACCCTTATTTCATTAATTTAGTTTGGTAATTTAGTTAGTAAATCAATCTCATTGAACAAGGGGTGGCTACCTAAGAGCCAATTAAAACTAGAATTCAACACTTTTGAGTCAGCACCGTCCGTCCGTCTCTGTGGTTCGACTCCGGTACTTCCGGAATTATTGTGCTACACTGGTCGAGAGTCCTACGCTTGGGACGCGTTTTTAGTTTAATTTTATTAACACCTGGTCGGTCAAGCATTTTTGGCGCCGTTGCCGGGGACGGCGACGTGTGTTCTAAATTGTGAGTTTTCGTGTCTTTTGTCTTTTAGTTGAGTCACCATAGGTAGAAATAAGAAGGTGTCCTTTAAACAGGACCCTCTTTATTATCGCGACCCGACACTTCGTTTAGTTCGAAAAGAACTGGAGTCAAGTCAGCCTGCGTTTTCTAGTTCTTCATCTCCTAGTTTAGAGTCAGACTCAGCTGAGTACCAGTCAGAGTCTATTCCCATTAGTGGTCTCTATATAGATTTGCCTTTTGAGTCAGTTAGTGTCAGCAATCCGCTTTTCCAGCCAGAGCTAGAGTCAGTTCCAGAGTCAGAATCAGAATCATCTGAGATGGGAGATAGGCAAGTAGTTATCCAGCCGTCCTTGAGGCAGCACATGCATCCCGAGAGGACCACTCCTCTCGGACCCATTGTGTTCCCTCAAGAGACACAAGAGGCACGCAATGCCTTTACAGTCAAACCTGGTGTCCTTAATAGTCTCCCTAGTTTCCACGGGAGAGAGTGCGATGATCCGTACGAGCATGTACGGACATTTGAGGGATTGGTGCGCAATCTTGCGTCCAATACCCAATATGAGAATGCGTGCCTCAAGCTGTTTGAGGCAACATTGAGGGATGGCGCGCTTCTGTGGTTCCGAATGCAAAAGTCTCAGTCCTTCACCACTTGGGCACAAGTGCGTGATGCCTTTTATAGGAAGTACTTTTCTGAGGCTAAGACTAAGAGTTTTAGGCGTCAAATCCAAGGCTTTAGGCAGGAGAGGGATGAGCCATTTCTCAAGGCATGGGAGCGTTTCAAGGAATTGCTCCTAAGGTTGCCACATCATGGCTTTGAGAGAATTCAGTTAATTGGGTTCTTTCATCTGGGTCTCAACGCTGAGTCAGTCCAGCACATAGAGTATTCTTGTAAAGGGGACGACTTCCTATCCAAAACAGCAGACCAGGCTTGGGATTTCTTAGATGACCTAGCTGATAAGCAGAGGGCTTTAGAACCATCCGATTTTGAGCGATCCGGACCTTCTGGGTCCAATGTTGTCCCGGTTACCATTCGTGACCAGCGACTTCAGTCTCAGGTTGAGAAAATGGCTCAGAGATTAGAGGAGTTAGAGGTGAGGCAGACTCGTCCAGTTAATGAGGTGTCAATTGAGGAAGTATGCGTGTGGTGTGAATGTAAAGGGCACACCGCGACCGTTTGTCCTGGGTTTATTGCCGCCAAGGGGGCGAGTCAATTCAACCAAGAGGAAGTTAATGCAGTTAGGACCTGGGATCCTTATTCTAACACTTATAATTCGGGATGGAGGGATCACCCCAATTTTGGGTGGTCAGACTCCAGACCCGCAGGTGGAGGTCAAGCTCAACCACTTGCGCTACCTCCGCCGCAGCAGTTTCAACAGTCCCAATCGTCCAGGCCTCCTCAAGGCCAGATCATTCCATTTCACTACCAGCCACAACTTGGTAGGGGGGCAGGTCCATCCACTCGTGGTCCTCCCCCAGGTTATTCACAGATGACCGCGCGTGATCATAAGTTAGATGATACTGTCAATTCCCTGATGCAGTCACAGATGACATTTCAGACGGAAACGAGACAGCAAATTGGGGCCCTTACAACCCAAATGTCACAACTCACTGCGGTTATCGGTCAACTGCAGCAGGAGAAAGGTAGGTTTCCGGCCCAGGGTAGTACAGCGGGGGCCCATTATTTGGACAATTCTTCAGGTTCTAATGTTCATAACCCCAATCAGGAGGAGGCTAAGTCGGTCACCATTCTTAGGAGTGGGAAGGAGATCGATAAGTCCATAGAACCTAAACAGAAACCAACTCCACCCCCGGAGCCGGTTGTTGCACCAAGAGCAACTCCTGATGTTGATGATGTCCCTAGGAAAGAGGTACAGTATGATGAGGAGTCACCTGAGGTGGTGGTGCCTGCAGCTGCAGCCCCCACTACTCCAACACCGCCGGCTGTGCCAGTAGCTCCATATCCCCAAAGGCTAGCGGTGAAACCTAAGCAGAACATGAACCATAAGATGTTTGAACTTTTCAAGAGGGTGCAATTCCCTATCACCTTGATGGAAGCAATTGAGTCTTTTCCCCAGTGTGCGAAGGTATTGAAAAACCTTTGCACGAAAAAGCAAAGAATCCAAATAATATAGTTCTGACTGAGCAGGTGAGCTCCATTCTTCAGACTGAAATTCCTGCAAAGTGCAAGGATCCTGGGTGTCCCACTATTACCATAGATATTGCAGGCCAGACATTCGATAAGGCATTGCTGGACTTAGGAGCGAGTGTTAACTTGCTCCCCTATTCAGTATACCTGAGGCTAGGTCTAGGCGATCTGAGAGCTACTCCTGTCACGCTGCAATTGGCAGACAGGAGTGTGAGAGTACCCAAGGGTGTGTTAGAGGATGTGATGGTTCAAGTAGGTGAGTTCCGATTTCCTGCGGATTTCATTGTTCTGGACACTTGCCAGAATCCTGAGATTTTAGAGAAGACCCCCATCATTCTAGGTCGACCTTTCCTAGCCACCTCCAATGCTATCATGAATTGCAAAACTGGCAGAGTCCAGTTATCTGTTGGCAAGGAGATGATGGAGGTGGATGTCTATAATGTCAACACTCTTGAGGAGGATGATGAGGAGGTAGAAGAGGTGAGTTTGATCAATGCGCTCGTTCAGGAGCATATAGAGACAGTGTTGTATAAGGACCCTCTGGAGATTGCTCTTACCGCCGAGGAGGCGTCATTTTTAGATTCTCCAGAGGTAGGAAGTTTGTTAGAAATATTAAATGTTGAAGATTCAGTGGAGGAAGTATGTGGGGTCTCTTATGACCTAATGTTCGAGCCTCTGGGCGACCCTCCGCCCAAGGTTCTTCCGTCATCATTTCAGCCACCTAAACCAGAGTTAAAGCCTCTGCCGGACACTCTCAAGTACGCCTTTTTGAAGGGCAATAATACTTATCCGGTTGTGATCTCCTCATCCCTTGAGGAGAATCAAGAGAGGAAGGTGCTTGATTTGTTGAGAGAGCACATAGGCGCCCTTGGCTGGACTATAGCTGATTTGCATGGTATAAGCCCAACGGTGTGTACACACCGAATCGATCTTGAGGATAGTGTGAAGCCTTCTAGGCAGCCTCAGCGGCGCTTGAATCCCCACATGAAAGAGGTGGTTCGAGCTGAGGTTTTGAAGCTCTTAGACGCTGGTATCATTTACCCAATTGCCCATAGTGAGTGGGTGAGCCCAGTTCAGGTAGTGCCTAAGAAGGCTGGGGTGACAGTTGTTACAAATGAGAGAGGTGAGTCCGTGCCAACCCGAGTTCCTACAGGATGGAGAGTATGCATAGATTACCGGAAGCTCAATGCGAGCACCCGGAAAGATCACTTCCCTCTCCCTTTCATTGACCAAATTTTGGAGAGGGTGGCAGGTCGGGCTTTTTATTGTTTCCTGGATGGGTATTCGGGATACAATCAGATAGAGGTTGCGTTAGAAGACCAGGAAAAGACCACTTTCACGTGTCCGTATGGTACTTATGCTTACCGTCGCATGCCCTTCGGGTTGTGCAATGCACCTGGTACTTTTTCCAGGTGTATGATGGGGATTTTTAGTGACATGGTAGAAAGGATTGTGGAGGTGTTTATGGATGATTTTTCGGTCTTCGGAGACTCATTTGATGGGTGCCTTGAGAATTTAGGCAAGGTATTGCAGAGATGTGAGGAGAAGCACTTAGTACTGAATTGGGAAAAATGCCACTTCATGGTTACCCAAGGGATTGTGTTGGGACACATTGTGTCCTCCAAGGGTATCGAGGTGGACAAGGCTAAGATAGACTTAATTCGTAAACTTCCTACTCCTAAGTCTGTCAGGGATGTGCGTTCATTTCTTGGACACGCTGGTTTTTACAGGCGGTTCATTAAAGATTTCAGTGCTATCTCCCGTCCATTGTGTCAGTTGTTAGCTAAGGACGCACCCTTTGTGTGGTCCGATAAGTGTGAGGAGGCATTTCAAAAGTTGAAGCGGAGCCTCACGACTCCGCCTATTGTGCAGTCTCCTGATTGGAGTCTTCCCTTCGAGTTAATGTGTGATGCATCTGACTATGCAGTCGGAGCTGTTTTAGGACAGAGGAGAGGGAAGGACCCATTTGTGATTTACTATGCGAGCAAGACGCTCAATGAGGCACAAATGAATTACACCACTACCGAGAAAGAGTTGTTAGCCGTGGTGTTTGCCTTAGATAAGTTTCGATCCTATTTGGTGGGTTCGCAGATCACGGTGTTCACCGATCATGCGGCCCTTAAGTACTTGATGACCAAGCAGGATGCGAAAGCTCGCCTTATTCGGTGGATTCTGTTGCTGCAAGAATTCCATCTCATTGTTAAGGATAAGAAAGGGGTAGAGAATGTAGTAGCTGATCATCTCTCCCGTCTGGAGTTCGAGGATCCCACCTCGAATCTTCCCATTGGAGATTCTTTCCCAGATGAGCAGTTATTCGCTACTGATGAGTGCCCGTGGTATGCTGATATTGCCAACTATTTGGTAACTGGGCAGATTCCTTCCCATTGGTCTACCCAGCAGAAGCAGCGTTTCCTGAGGAGTGTCCGACAGTACATCTTCGACGACCCTTATTTGTTTAAGTACTGTGCGGACCAAATTGTGCGTAGATGTGTCCCTGAATCTGATCAGCAGGGGGTCATAGAGTTTTGTCATGGGGAGGCGTGTGGGGGTCACTTCTCTGCGAAGAAGACCACCGCCAAGATTCTGCAGTGCGGGTTCTGGTGGCCCGATATGTTTAAGTATGTGCATGCGTTTTGTAGGTCATGTGACCGTTGCCAAAGGCTTGGCAAACTATCTTCGCGTCAGGAGATGCCCCTTCAGCCCATTCTTGTGCTAGAGGTATTTGATTGCTGGGGCATCGATTTTATGGGTCCATTTCCTATGTCTCATGGTTTCGAGTATATTCTGTTAGCGGTGGATTACGTGTCAAAGTGGGTGGAGGCGATTCCCACCAAGTCCATGGAGTCCAAAGTAGTGCTAGAGTTTCTTAAGGCTAATATCTTGTCGAGGTTTGGCGTGCCACGCGCCATTATCTCGGATCAGGGCACTCATTTCACGAGTCGGTCATTTGCGAAATTGATGGGGGAGTTTAAAGTTAGTCATAAGGTGTCAACTTCGTACCACCCCCAAACCAATGGGCAGGCTGAATTAGCGAATAGAGAGATTAAGAGGATTCTAGAGAAGACTGTAGGTGTGACTAGGAAAGATTGGTCTATCAGGTTGAACAATGCATTGTGGGCCTACCGCACAGCTTATAAGACCGTATTGGGTGCTTCACCCTATCGGCTCGTTTACGGTAAGGCCTGCCACCTACCAGTTGAGTTAGAGAAGAAGGCCTATTGGGCCATTAAGAAAGTAAATTCCAGTTTGAGTGAAGCGGGTGAGCATAGGAAGTTACAGTTGTGTGAGCTCGAGGAGCTTAGGAATGACGCGTATGAGAATGCTAACATCTATAAGGCTAAGGTTAAGGCGTATCATGATAGGAATATCCAGCGCAAAACCTTTAGTGTTGGTCAGCAAGTTTTGCTCTATAATTCGCGTCTCCATTTATTCCCAGGGAAGTTGAGGTCACGTTGGGACGGTCCCTATGTAGTGGTTCAGGTGTATCCAAATGGTTCAGTCGATGTCCGCGATTCTAAGGATGATCATGTGTTTAAAGTCAATGGGCAGCGTCTCAAACCCTATTTGGAATTTCTCGAAGTAGGTGAACCCGATGAGGAGTTGATCGATCCTGTCTATCAGGACGTTCCGGTTGAGTAGGCTTTTTCAGCCATGTTTTGACGGGTAGCTCACGCGTACCCTGCTCTTCATTGAGTGTGGACCCGGCTCCTAGTGATAGGGGCACCCATCATTGACTTGGGTTTTATAGCTCCGCACGCCGCTATTAAAATAAGGATCGTGTGCCCAGCTCCGGTTCGAAGGGCAAAATTTGTAAATATTGTGCATATTTTGTTTTATCATGTTTCGTTTAGTCATGCATGTTAGTTTCGCTTGCACATGTTCGTCTGTTTGCATGTTTCGTTTTGTTTAGTGTTACATGTTTTGCATTAAGTCTTGGAGATATTTCACATAAAAAGATTTCACCTATGATAGTGAAAAAAAGGGCTTTCATTAGCTTTTCTTGGTAATAGTTTATCGATAACGATCCATGCTCTCTGAATAGGCCCCTATCAGTGGCAACTTAGGTCTGTGGGTGAGGTTTGATATTGCCTATAGTACACGCTAGGTCGTATCTTGTCTTGCTTTGTTTTGATCGTAGGGGACGCTGGACTTAATTGTCTGGCGAGGTCGAGCGGTAAATTTTATTACGGGCGCTAGCATAACACATGTACAACGGTCTTGTATAGCCACCCGTTTCTCGCTCATCCGCTTGACACGGGGAGAAAAGTATGACACGTGAGACTGCGTGAATGTCTGGTGGTGTTCTTTTCTTTTATTATTATTATTATTGTTATTTTTGTTTGTTTGTGGCCCGGATAACACGCGCCGGGCGGGATTAATGCCATTTGCATATTTTCGGTAGTTGTGGTTTCAGTCTTTTGGCAGGGTACGCGTGCTACCACACCAGCCTTGGTAGATTAGGTCTCACCGCTGGGGAGATGGAGGCATTCAGGAGCTCTAAGTCATGGGTGCCATTACGTGTGGCGGTTGTCAGCCCGAAGCCCCCAGCGCGGCCTTGTGTGACTAGCTGTGGTCCCATTATTTGGGTCCGAAGGAGCAAGCCTTGGAGCAGCTGCAATGACGATGAATGCAAAAGCGCCAAATTCCTCGAACATCGGCCGAGGTCATGGTGGTTGGCTGCCACCCCAGGTTCACTTTTTCCTTCTCTTAATTCTTACTTTTCGTGGTCTTCATGCTTTGGGGACCATGCGCATTTCAAGTTGGGGGAAGGGGTGTACTTTGTACACAATTACTTTTGTGTTGAGCGTTGTTAGTTGGTTTAGGGTTCATTTTTAATTTTATTTGTGTACAGGGGATACGATTGTTATGCCTGTTTGTATGAGTTAGGTGAGCATGTTAGATTCTTGTCTCATTGTTTTCCGGTTCAACTCATTTCCATGCATATATCTGGCATCTCTGTTTGAATACTTTCATAAGCAATATTGAGTAGGTGTTCCCACTTAGTCACAGTGTGTCCCTAACAGCATTCCCATGTTTCCTTGTCTATCGATTTCTGCAATTGCACAAAATAGTAGGCGTTTGTACTACTCATCGTAGTCTGAATATTTTGCATGCATGTTGTGAGAGTTGAAAACAGGCTTAGGGGATGAAACAAGGCATTCTTTGTGTAATTAAACCACTATATGAGTCCCGTTGATCCCATTTTAGACCCGTCCGTGTCAGTCAGTGCTGTGTCAAACTTAGGGAACCGGTGTTTGGATGGGGTGTGCTTTGGTAGCCAGCTCTGTGCTCATTTTGGAGGCCTTAAATTGTAGGGAACCATTGTCATGAGAAGTTTTGCTCATGGGTGCTGTGTTTTAAGAACAATCTGAGCCTTAAATTTCAGCCAGAACCCAAAACCCAAAAACCATTTGGATACTAGCCAATAATTCCATTTGAATAAGAGAGAGAGGAAGTCAACTGGCCCTCCCCCCCGTTGACCGAAAAAAAGAAACAATTTCGGATAAAAAAAAAAAAAAAAAAACCAATAACCGCTCGGGTGCGCTACACCAAAAGTGGTGTAGCGCTACAAATGCCTCTGTTAAAAAAAAAAAAAGACGCATACAGGTGCGTCTCTCTCTCTCTCTTCTTCACTTTCTCTTCTTCTTCTTCTTTTTCCTACGCCTCTCTCTCTCCAAACTCCATAACCAACCCACTCCATTATCCTAAAACTCCATAACTCCCTCAAAACTCTACCAATCTTCACCAAAATCCACAAAAACACCCCTCTCACTCTCCTCTACCATAATATCCAACCCAAAATTTCCCTAACCTTCCCAAACTTCCAGATCAGAAAACCTAAAAATTTCCAAAAACCCAAACTTTTACCCTTAAGTTAACCAAGTCATGGCACCCAAAAAGCAAAACATTGGTAAGGGGAAGGCAGCGGCTGGTTCCTCTGGCCCGCCGGAGGAAGTCCCAATGGGCCGGGCTAAGCGTAGGGATCGGGAGCAGATTGAGAGGGATAATCAGGCAGCATGGGAGTTGTCCATAAAGGAACGGGGAGTAAAGAATGAGAGGCACATTGTTGATGACGGGTTATGGCCGGCAAACTTCACTCCTTTTCTCGCCATTCGGGATCAAAATTTGAGGTATTGGTTCGAACCTAACCCTGGGTTTAATAATGCTTTAGTTGAAGAGTTTTATAAGAATATGGTTGTGCCGGAGCCGGGTCACTTTTTGACTCCGGGTGCCCGGATTACTTCGAAAATAGGTAATACCCCGGTTTTTATTGATGCGGCTGAGATAGCCGCTGCATGGGATTATCCGAGGCCCACGGGACCCGTAAATTACCCTAGGCCGGATGAGACTTTTGATCAGGATCAGATGGCTGGATATATGTATGAGCATCGCAGGAATGCTAGGATTCCCCATTGGCCCGGTAGGTTCACGACAGCATATAGGTTTCTCAACCAAGTGGTTTGTTATAATTTGTATCCTAGGGGACGGGAGGGTGCACCCCAGAAATCGGTTGGGAACTTGATGTTTGCGTTCATGGCTGAAGAAACGGTCTGTGATTGGGCCCTATATGTTTTTGGGCAGATGTGTGATTTTAGGGATGCCCCGACTACATTGAGGATGCCTTTCCCGTGTCTGGTTACCAAAATTCTCAGGAGCAGGAACGTTCCGGGGAGGCGATACTATAGCAATGATGAGTTAATGCCAAAGGAATTGGACTCCTCGTTTATTCAGCGGAGTATGGCTCAGTTAAGAGGGATTGAAGGATCGTTGCTTTCTCCACCGCCGGCTAGCGCTAATACTAAGACTTGGTTGGAGAAGATATTTGGTTGTGTGACTGGCATTGCTAAGAGCCAGCGGAAGTTGAAAAGGGAGCAGAGGCAGTTGGCTAGGAATCAGATGGATTTACTTGATAGGCAGCGCCACCTGCAGGCGCAGATTTCAGGGCAGAATCCAGGGCCTTTCCAACCTAGACAGTGGCCGGCATTGGAGGTGAGCGATGATTTCGCGGATCCACCTGAGGAGGAGGAGCAGTCAGATGCTGGAGATGCTGGGGAAGAAGATTGAGCATAGAGCTGGGCTAGTGGTGGTGTTATTTTATGTGTCTTTGTTGAGTCCTGTCAGTTTATGTGTTATTTCATGTGGTGCCGGAGTCAAGGTGGCGGTCAGTCAGGGTAGGTTGTCCATGCGCTTCTATAGGCCGCCACCCTTTGCATGTTCTTTTTCTTTTTGCAACCACGGTCGTTATAAGCCTGTTAAAGTCCTTAGTTGACCCGATGCACGTTGTTCAACTCTCTTGCATGCATGTTTTATATTTAGTTATGGATGTTTGGTATCTTAATTTCGTTGAGCTTTCATTGTTATAACTGGCGTTGTTTTGATTGGCACGTGGTGATTTTTGTTCCATCTCACGTTGGTCGCCAAGCGCCTCGCATGGGATGTTGAGTGTTCCGGTGAGCGAAAGTGACATTGTGACTTTGTGGTGGCATGTTTATCTCTATAATTGTTTTGATGCCAAATTGTTCGAATTGTGGCTAGGGCATGCATGTGAATGAGTTAAAGGTGGCAGTAAGAGGAAATTTCATGTTCACTTGCTTTTTAAACAAGTTGCCTAACCCTCGTATCCCTTGTTGAGTTTTCTTTTCTTGTTTTGTTATCTTTTATTTCGTTCATTGCTAGGGACTAGCAACGCTCAAGTTGGGGGATGTGATAGGCGCGCGAAATACATGGATTTTAGCGCCTAAGTAGGGAAATTAGCGCGTTAGACGTGCATTTAAATCTCATTTTCCATTTAATGCGTGCACGTGGTTGGATTTTGTGTTTGTGCTTAATGTGCAGGAAATTGAGTTGTTTTGGCGCTACTGAGAGGTATCCGGAAAGGCCGTGATGAAGCTTGAGAGCGAGAAAGGCTGTGGAGACTAAGTGTTGGATACAAAATCGTGAGAAAGTGACCAGAGCTCTCTCTAGCGCTACACCCTTTTTGGTGTAGCGCTACCTAAGGCCTTAATGGTCAACGCCGGTTAGGAGCGAGTCAACTCAGTCAAACACGCCGAAGGAGATCGCTAGCGCTACAGAGAAAATGGTGTAGCGCTACCGAGGGCGTTAAGGCCAGGAACGGCGCCGTTTTGTTCCTCCGGTGCCCGATTCCGATTTGTTTTAGGAATTTTAATTGTAATTAATTGGGGATAGTATAAATACCCCGTTTTAACTCAGATTTAGGTGACGTACGTTTTACTTAGGGTTTGTAGCAGCTTTTGAAACAACGTATTATTTATTTTTGCATCGCTTTTAACTTTTTGGTTGCAGTTCTTCTAGTTCTAGTACGAGATTCAAGTTTTCTTCAGTTCTGTTCCGGATTCCCAGCATCGGATTGGTAGTTTTGCTTCGTTAATCAATATCCGTTCTTCTTGCTATTTCGATTATTTAAGTATGTTTGGATTTAGGTTTTCTCTTATTTTTGTTATTGCGTTCGTTATAATCATGTGTGAGTAGTCGCATAGGGTGCGGCCGCGGGACGGAAGCGTCACGTGGCTGGTCCAATCATTGTTTTACCTCGTGGCTGAATAAATTCAATTTTGAGCAGTTTTAGGAAAAGAAATCTTCCTAATGAACAAACCCAGGCATTGCCAGATTTCGAATGCGCACGGAAATTGGTGACAGGTGGTGCGCATTCGTTAGGGAATATTTTTCAATTCTAAAATCAGTAAATCGAATCATTGTGGCCCGAGTAAACATTGGTTAGGCTAGTTGCGGACGCTGAGTTCCCACGGCTGTACTCTCCTTTTTAAACCCTTATTTCATTAATTTAGTTTGGTAATTTAGTTAGTAAATCAATCTCATTGAACAAGGGGTGGCTACCTAAGAGCCAATTAAAACTAGAATTCAACACTTTTGAGTCAGCACCGTCCGTCCGTCTCTGTGGTTCGACTCCGGTACTTCCGGAATTATTGTGCTACACTGGTCGAGAGTCCTACGCTTGGGACGCGTTTTTAGTTTAATTTTATTAACACCTGGTCGGTCAAGCATTAACCGTATTATTTAGATATTTAAATGGTATAGATTCCCAAACCTTGGAATTTTAAAATCTCGTTCATTTTGTGGCCTCTTCGTATACAAAATCTTGGTTCCGTCCCTGAACATGATTGCATCTTGGGGTCTCTCTCTTCCAAATATCGTTACTTATTTGACCCCAAGGTGTTTAATGGTGAAACTAGGAATCGAAGTTAGAAGGGGCCGAATTATGAATTTATTTTGGTTCAATGAATTTTCAAGGTTAAATCCAGTCATTCGAGTTTTCCTGGAATGGTTTTGATAAATTGAACTAATCTTGAATATTATTGCTATCGTATCATTCGACAAGAGTATTATTATTGCAAAGGTATCATTCACAAGAATATCCATCTTCCAAAGACATTCTTGAGATCTCTCTTCTCTCTAACTTTCTCTCTTACAAACCACAAACCAGTGCTATTATTATTGCAAAGATATCATTCACAAGAATATCCATCTTCCAAACACATTCTTGAGATGTCCCTTCTCTCTAACTTTCTCTCTCAACAAACCACACACCAGTGCTACTGCTTTTAGGTTTTTGATTGGGGGAGGGGCACCCCCCCCCCCTTCTCTCTCTCTCTCTCTCTCTTTCTCTCTCTCTCTCTCTCTCTCTCTCTCTCTCTCTCTCCATCTCCATACTTTATTTCCTTTCTATATACTGAATAAGTTTTCAACCATGTTCGTCGCAGCTCCTGCTTTCTCTACCTCTGGCGATCTCTATTTCCTGTTCTGGCGAGCTCAATTTCCTGCTTTGGCATCCGTGTCTCAAGAGTTTGAGGCCTCTTTCTTCGGCAATGTGCTTCGGTGACCTTGTATTTCGCTGCCAATCGCCCATGCAATCTATTTTTCCCCCTCTTCTCCGGTCGCTGCCCCCCCCCCCGTTTCGTTTTCCCCTTCCCCATCCAAGTGACTGCTCTCTCTCTCTCTCACTCACAGCTGATCAGGTTTCCCTCCTCTTTCCAGTCTGATTGGTCTGTTCTTTTTTCCTACGATTGGATCGGGTTCCCCGCTCCTTTTCTCCCCATCCCCGTCCAAACCAATCATAGGGTGTGCTTGCATATGGTTTGATTGGCTTTTACAGGTGCTGTTGAACGGAGCTTGGTGCTGTTGAATGGAGCTTCGCTTTTTAGAGTCCTTGTGGTCTATTTTGTTGTGATGCTGTGGATGCAGGGGTGCTGTTGTTGGGGTTGATGTTGGGGTCTTCAGCTCTCAGATTTGTGCCGGTAGCCGTTATGTATGGGCGCGATCCGGCTAACAGTTTGGTCTTCCTTGGCTGTGGAGTGTTAAAGTGGCTTGCTCGTGGCAATGGCGCATGGTTGCGGTTGGGTTGTCTATTTCTTTTGTTTATGTATTTTTCTGTTCATGCATTCACACGGTGCTCTATTCCTTATGCTTCATGGCCTTTGCATGTCGTCAGTGTCCTCTATTTTAGGCAATAGCACAGTTGTGTTTTGTATTATGTTGTTAAAACCCTTGTACTCTTTATATATATATATATATGACGTTCTTCTTTGATGCCAAAAAAAAAAAAGAAAGATATCATTCACTATAATTTAGTGTGCTCCAAATGAAATTTATTCTTACATTTGAATTATGGTTGAAAATTTCAAATTTTTTTCTTACAAATATCTATCAATTTTTTTTGAATTATACTAAAAAAAGAAAATGGGTGAGGGCCATGCCCCTTTTGGTTCCACAATAGCTCCACCATTGAAGGGGTTGGCTTGATGATGGTAAAGACATAAAACTTACGGCCTGTTTGGATGGCGGAGAAGGAGGCGGATTTGTGAGGCGGCCGGATTTGTAGTCCTGGTCCCACTCAAATCTGGTGTTTGGTTGAGTTTGAGGGAGCCGGAGATAAACACTGTAGCGGCTTCAAATCCACTTGAAGGTGGATTTGTGAAGCGCTGGTCCGACCCCGTCGTTGGCAAATCCGGGAGATTTCAGACGGTTTTACCCCTCCAAATCCTCCCCCCCCCCCGGAACCAGAAGAGAAAGAAATTTTTTTTAAGAAATTCGGTTTGATAGAGAGAGAAACGAAGACAAAAAAGACTACCGCTCGTCACCGGAGCCTCCCTCGTTGCAGGAGCTGCTCTCTCTCCTCCCGCCCTCCTTCTTCCTCTGCTCCTTCACCAGGGCCCTCTCCTGCCTGTA
Source organism: Rhododendron simsii (assembly GCA_014282245.1). NCBI lineage: Eukaryota > Viridiplantae > Streptophyta > Magnoliopsida > Ericales > Ericaceae > Rhododendron > Rhododendron simsii. The sequence continues at coordinate 17,538,273 of CM024961.1, forward strand.
ATCGGAAGAGATTTTGAGGAAGATTTGAGTTTTTCAGTGGTGAAGGTGTAGGGAATTTGGGGATTCGGGTGTACACAGTGAGGATGAATTTGGGCATTTGGTTGCAGGTGGTGAAGGAGAAAACAGTGGGCGGGGATTTTGGGATTTCTGGTGGTAAAGAAAGGCAACAGCATATACATATGTCTATGTATTATGTACGTATGTATGTATGAATTATGTTTTTTAAAATTACCTCTCACATATTGTCAACCACTCTAAATAAATACATAAGGATTTTCTTTTATAAAATTTGGTTTTAATTTTTTTTAAAAATAGTAATAAATATTAAGGTTTCAACATTGTAAAGATAAAATGAATTTATTTTATCCAAATAATAATGATAAATATGTATATATTCTAATTATAATGAAATTAATCCTTATAATCTATTAAATTAATAAACTGGGGGCAATTAAGTCATTTGACATCTTATCCCATCATATCCACCCTCCAAATCCCACTTCTCAACAAAGCATCCAAACACCTCATTACAAATCCACCCTTCTTAATATATCACCCCTCATTATATATCCACCCTCATTACATATCCACCCAAATTAAATGCTCCATCCAAATGGGCCGTTAAGGATTAGCTTCATGTTCTTTATAAGACCTCAGATTTGAAACTTCTCAATTGCTATCAACTTATTTTTTTCAGTATTAGGTGAGGTGAGCGTAAGCTCACCCGGACATCCGACTTAAAAAAACTCATATAGGACTAGTATGTGCAAAACTTTATTCCGACTTTAGTTGAGGCCCATTAGTGCATGGTGAGAGTGGTCTCTCAAAATTAGTCGAGGTGCACGTATTGCCTTACTTTTTGTCATGAAAGAGTAAGAATAATTATGCTACTTGGTTGTCCACTTACTATTAAGTCAAACTCCAAGTTATATTGTGCTTTTAGCTGATTGAACTATATCAAACAATCAAAATAAAAATGCAACCCTCAATTATAGTGCTTTGTAATTAGCACGATCCGATTCAAAAAAAAACAATTTCTCCTAGCATTTTTTGAAACAAATTCCTTAATTTAATCATTGTACTCTTACTTATCCAAGTACTCATTCAATTGAGACCATAGCCAATCCATTTAATTTCTCTTGTGACATAGTAGTTCGATGGTAAGTTTTTATCAACTTCAACTTTGAAAAATTCCTCTCCACCGAAACAACTTTGGCCAGTATAGTCAACAAAATTTGATAAGCAACCCATACCATTTAAAAACCACCATCATACCAATAAGACTTTATAAAATCAAGGATGTCAATCGATTTTGTTACTTCTCTTGGCAATATTATTTTCAAATGTCTAAGTTCTTGAAATAACTCATTTCCATAAATAAAACCATATTATTTGTATTCCCAAAACCTTTCTAATTTTTTAAAGAAGGGAAAACTATAGTTAACCCCCTCTAACTAAGCCTCACGTGCACTTTGCCCCCTTTAACTTCTTTTTTTTTTGCACTTAACTCCCTCTAACTAACTGAAATTCAAACGGTCATAACTTTAAAAAGTCATAACTTCTTCGTCCAAAATCGAAAACATGCAAATTATATATCTATTTCGAGGTCTTGAAGTCATCTTTCTAATGACACCAAAATTACATCACGATTTAAAGCACACAAAAAGTTATGATCAAAAGAGTAAGGGCTGGTAGACAGAAAGACCGTTTTGATCATAACTTTTTGTGTGTTTTGAATCGTGGTGTGATTTTGGTGTCATTAAAAAGCTGACTTCAAGACCTCGAAATCGATATATAATTTGCATGTTTTCAATTTTGTACGAAAGAAGTTATGACCGTTTGAAGTTATGTGTGGGCTCCCCGTGCCGGCGCGCGCCCAGAAAGAAGAGTCGCCACCCGGATTTTCGAGATGGATGATCCGAGAAACCAAGAGTGAAAAGGATTTTGGTCTAGCGAAAACGTTGAGATTTTGGGTTCGGGAGCTATGTTACGAACGAGGAAGGTTTCATTTTTAGAAAAAGCACCCCGCTCGCCCGGTGAAAACTGGTCTCTACTAAACCTTTCAATAAGAGGGGATTTAAAAATATCCTTCGGAAAATCAAAATCTTTAGATAAGCGATCAAAGGGAAAAGAAATAAGGGTAATAAGTCACGTTGGCGTGCTCGTGGTGTTAACTGTACAATGATGATAAAGATGATGCAAGATAAAAGAAACTTTCAGCAAAAACCATCTGGATCACGATAAACCTGTGCACGGCATTCTATAGTACCACGCACGGTTTTACAGAATGCCGTGCGGGGTTCCTTACGTCTTGTCAGGTTTTTATGAAATCTTAAAACGCCGCCCGACGTCTTGGAAACGACGCACGGGGCTTTAGGCCCAGGTCAAACAACATTTTCATTACCAAGTGGCTCTAGAAAACACCATTCTCCCAAGCCATGAACGGAAAAGAAGCTTTTAAAACTCCTGATCCTTCTGAGCGTTCCATTTTCTTGAAACAAAGGAGAAAAGCTACACATGGCTTGTAGATATGGTTCATTTTCAAAAGTATCCGTATTTGGCTCCTTAATAAAGATCTGACAAGAGATGGTTATGATCCAGGTAGTTTGAGCAAAGAAAGCAGTAAACTTGAAATGCCATGCGTCTAAGTCTACTACGCCGCGCGACGCATTAAAACGCCGCGCGGTGTAGCCTTCCTGACACAGAGGCCTGCTTTTGTTTTGAAAATGATTTTTAGGCCAAGTTCTGACGCAAAGAGGGCCGATCCTGACCATAATAAGGTTCCCTCAGGGATATGGACGGGGCCTATCCCAAGAAAACTAGTTTATACCTTTGATCTTCGAGCTTGAATGGGAATGGATGGCTTCGGATGAACACAGAAAAAGGCGGTCGAGGAGAAATGGTGGGGATGATTTGGTAAAAAAGATCTTTGGAGGAATAAGAGGTCTTGAAATGAGTAATAGGACTCACTTTAATGGTGAGGAAAGAAATGGAGGATTTTGAGGACGAAAGGGCCTTGAGAATGTTTTTGAGAGCACTTTCTCAAGGCTTTGGAGTGAGGAGTGGGTGTGAAAGCATGATGAGAGAGAAAGAAAATTCAGGGCCTCTTTCTCTTGAGTGGAGGGTTGTATTTATATGCAAGAGCCAAGGATTTTGAATTTCAAATGGTGGAGGTATTTTCTGGGCAGGCCAGAAGTGCCCTTTCAGCTGAGCTAGCTTGTAGCAGTGGCTCAAGTGGGCGTGACTGATAGTTAGCTGAGCCAGTCAGAATTTTTTCCAAAATGCCGTACGGTTGACCTCATGACCTCGTGCGGCGTAATGAAATCTATTATGCCGTGTGATTGCAACCCTTTCGGTAGTCGTTGAAGTTTACCAAACGGCCGTCAAATTCAATTATTTATTTACCGGACTACAACTAAAGATTTGCATAGTATAGCGAGAAAGTCCGAGTCGATCCACAGGGAGCTCGAATATAGCCTGTTCGGATTGTAGATGTAAGAGTTTACGGCGTTTAGACAGCCAACTTTTGGTTTTCCTTTGCAATGTGATAAAAACTCTTATAGAAATGACTAGAAATGAGTTTTAACTATGAATTAAAGGCGGCAAGGCAATAGAGTTACTAACGCCCGTAACCTAAGCCATCTAACAATTCTCAACGAAAACACGGTTGAATCACACGGCATAGGTTATCAACCGGAAGATTTAGAGGTGAAAATGGTTAGACTTGATATAGAGTTTGAATAACAAGCTAAACACAAGGCGTGACATCGCTCCCGGAACCATGTGAGCGAGCACATGATCACCGGAGATTAACAACGCCAAGACTTGTATTCTAACTAAATATCAAGGTCAAGAACTAGAAGCATAGTTTGGAAAACGAGCAAGTTCTTTGGTTCTTTCGGCAAACAACAGGCGAGACATAGCTCACGGAACCATATGAGCAAGCATATGATCACCGGAGGTTAACATCGACAAGTTTTGTTACATAAAAGGCGAACCACGCACATTTCCAAACCAAACCTCAAGTCTTATGTTGAGAAAGGCAAGATTAACCGAGGTCACAAGGTGTTATTCACCCCATGGCCGAGCCTAAAAGACTACTCACACATAATGAAAAGACTAGAAAACTTGCTTAAGGAAGAAAACATGATTAACCGATAGAAATGAAAATAAACTTGATATTAAGGAGAATCTAAAGCGTAGCTACAATATTAATAAACGGGAAATTAACAAACGAACTAAACTTACCAAGGTTCTTGAAGGAAATGACTTAAAACTTAAAGAACATTAATGGAGTTCTCTCCTAGAGAGAGAACATAAACTAGGACATAAAGTAGTTATGTGCTAAGAGAGAGAGAGGCGAGTATTTATACAACTCAGCCTTTCCTCTCCACAAAATATCCCTGAACTTGCCAAAAGTGGCAAGTATTCCATAAATGGAAAGTCCAAAAACAGTAAAAATATCTGCTGGAGACTAATGTTATCGATACCATAGGCTAAGGTATCGATAACATCCTTCAAATGATTCCCCGGAGAATATTGTTATCGATAACTCCAACAAAATGTTATCGATACCCTTGCTTCTGGACAACTTCTGGACTAAAATGGAACAAATGTTATCGATACCATTGAAGATGTTATCGATAACATTCTTCAAAAATTGCAGATTCAGGTTGGCTTCAGCTTCAGCAAACAGCTCCCAGCAACTTCACAGCTTCTCAGCACTTATTTTCATTCTCTAAACTTAAGTAAAGGCTACATTTTAAACCTTTCTTTTACCTTTCCTTTACTTTAATTTATTTAATGAAAATAAGAAAGTACCCCCCATTTGGAAACAATGGCATTACCAGAATTTCAAAATTCCATTTAAATCAAAATGTCAACCCCCCCTTTTAGTACAAAACGGAAAACTGCACGTTTTTCTCAAGAGAAAATGGCTCAAAACATGACCTTGCTCTTCAAATTAAACCTTGTAACTTTGTAGTTACTCTTAGAAAAATTCAAGGATCAATTACCGCCATTTTTTATCTCGAAAATCGAAACTTTTTCAGAAGTCATTTTTCCATACTTAGAAAGATTTTAGGGGGCCGACAGGGTCTTTGGGTACTTAGAAGCTTCCGGAACATTCTTTGGCCTTTAAACGCACCTTATATGCACGTTTTACCTGAAAATACTAAACCACACCTTACGTGCAACATCGTTATGAAAGCTAAATAAACGCAAGACAAAATAACAAAGAACGGGACTAATCGCATCAAATATCTGCAATATTGGGTGCTCATCACCGTGCGGCGTAGAGATGTGCCGCACGGTACTTAAGGGTCCAGTCCTGGGCTTCTGGGCTTTTGGCTCTGGGCTTTTGGGTTCATTTTGAGGAGAGTCCCATGTCCAAGCTCTCGAAGGTATTTGTTTCCTTTGTTTCATCATCGGGAATTTTAAAGCACTTTAGAGGCCCGAATTGGGGTGTCTACATTATGACCGTTTGAATTTCAGTTAGTTAGAGGGGATTGAGTGTCAAAAAAAAAAGTTAGAGGGGGCAAAGTGCACGCGAGGCTTAGTTAGAGGGGGTTAACCATAATTTACCCTTTTTTAAATTTTGTTGTTGTTATCCCATGCCTGGAGTTGTCCAAGCCGGCGGATTTGCGGGGCTTACCGTGGTCGGCCCTGTATTCCGTAGTACCAAAACAAAAAAGGTTATTCAATCAACTTTGTTACCTAGGGGAGGTTGTATGTAATATGTATGATTCTTCTACTCCCATTGCCCATTCCTGCCCACAATATTCCATGTCAACCTTGAACGGGTCTTGGGTTTGGACCTGTTGGGTCTCCGTCTTAATGCTTGACCGGGTAAGAGGTTGGCGTACGTAACCCGTCTCGAATCTCAAATCAAATCAGATTTGCCGCGTCCTCAATTCACGGTCAAATGAATGAAAACCATGAGCCCTCCTCACTCTTTAATTACTTCCATACCCTTCCAACTACGACGAATAGAGTAGGACTATTTGGGAGGTAAGTAATTATTTCTTATTTCTTGATTCTTTATTCTAGATTTTTAGGTTTTGAGTAATAATTGATTTGTAGGGTTTTGAATATTAATCTGTAAAGGATTTTGTGAGGAGAACTAAAACTATAATTTAAATAGATGCTACAGTGGTAACTTTGGAATCCTCTCCAGCTCAGAAACTGATAAACACCTAAAATTCAAGGGGAAATGACAATATAGAAGCCAAATATCAAGCGGTCAAATAGGCCAATATTTAAAAGAAAAAAGAAGGGGTTTTTCTTCCCTTTTTTCTTTTCTTTTCTTTTATTGTACTTAGGTCCTATTCCGCTATGGGAAATAAACACATATTTTTCAAATAAATATTTATTTTTAAATTAAAGGTGATATGTTATGAAAAAATGATCTGACTCGTAAAATAAAAAATAAAAACCTTAGCGAAACGGGTTTCAATTCCTATTGTTGAGAATTTCGCCCTTTCACATCTATACACATTTTCGAACTAAGGTCTCCCTCATATGCCGAATTTGACCTCTCTCCTTTTTTTTTTTTTTACAAGTGATAGAAAAGGCAAACCTGGGATTCTATTCCGTTTGAAAAAAAAAAAAGACAATAGAAAAGGCAAACGTCTGTGGGAAGGGTGTAGGTTTATTTACCCGAAAAAAGAAAAGGTGTAGGTTTTTTTTTTTTTTTTTTAAACATCAGGTGTGGGTTGTAATTTTGGATCAATGCGAAACTTGAAACTCATCAATTAATCTTCCAAACCATATATCTACCTTCCAAATTCTTTTAGGTACGTAGTACTAGTTAAAAGAATTAGTGCAGCTTAAATCAATTCAAGTGTTATCTTAGTATGCTTTATTGCATGTGAGCAATATTTTCAATATCAGGATTAATAAATGTCTCTAATACGTCTTTCCGGATCCACCATTGTTTAGTACTCCACCATGTAAGAAATCGCATATCAATTTTGGTGGCCTCGTTTGATTTGCGGATTAACTGTCTGAGATCGGACTAACTGTATCTAATCCTGAGTTATCCCATATTTGATTTCCGAACTGACTGTCGAAATTATTAATCCCAATATTAATTTTATCCCTAAATGGAGGTACTCTATTATCCCGGGGAGGTGGGATTATGTAAATTTAACAAATAAGGGATTGTTTTAGAAATATTTTGATGATATTGGGATTGATTTCAAAAAGTATTTTCAAAATAATTTCATTTAATATTAATTTCAGAAAATATTTTACAAAAACTTTTAGAAAAAACTATTTTAAAAAAAATCAAAAACTATTTTTGTTAAAAAAAATACAAAAAAATGTTTTTTAAAACTTTCATTTCTCAAAAAATGATTTCAAAAACTATTTTGTTTGATATTTTTTTTTCAAAAAACCTTTTTTCGAAAAAAATTTCAAGAACTATTTTTTTTCTTCAAAAATCAGTCTCAATTTGTTTTTTTCCAAAAAATTGTTCTAAAAATCATTTTCCAAATTGTTTTTTAATAAAATTGTTTCCCAAAATCATTTTTTAAAAATTGTTTCTTTTTAAAAACTATTTTTCTTCCAAAAATATTGTTCAAAATATTTTTAAAAAAAATACTTTTCCGTATCCCATAAGTAATCCTGCGCGAATCAAACATGCGGTAGTGTATTCCTATGTAGTGCATGTGTAGGGCGGCACACGGCCGTCAATCTCATCAATCAATGGTTCATATCAAAATTCAATTATGACCGGTAAATCGGAAATAATTAAAAATCATATTTCAACCATTTATTGTCAAGATCGATGGCCCGTGTGGCCCGTGTGCGCCCTACACCCTTGCAGGACCTTGCGCTACAGGATTTTCCAGAAATTAGGGATGAAATTAATTCAGGACAAAGAGTCCAGTGACTATTAATCTCACTTTTTCAGTCTGCGAATCAAACGAGGCCAAGAGCACCTTTTTATTGTGGATTTAAAACTGAGGTTGGCTCGCATTTTTAATTCTAAAATTACTTGTGTCTTGCCCATTTGATGCACGGGGATAGCAAAAAAAAAAAAAAAATCAGTGAGAACTTTATTCATGTTGTCCTTTACATCAGTGGATCAGCTCGTGTGACTCTTGGAATTTACTCCATTTTCTTGTAAAATAATTAAGAAATTTTCACAACAATGAAAAAAACAAAAAATGAAGAAAACAGATTGGTTTCAATTAAGGAGTATTTATATATGATATTATTGGTTGAACTTAGTTTCTTTTTCAAGAAGAATAAAGTATATATTTTATATTTCGTAAAAAGTGTAGAATAATGATTAAAAAATGAGAAAATTACATATAGTAGAGAGAGTTAAGGGGATAGTTTAGTTTTATTTTAGGTAACTACAGTCTTATAGTATATATATAGTATACTATACATCCGGAAGTTAATTTCACACATTAGTTGAGAGTTTGGGAATTGTACCAAAAAGAGAAAGAGAGTTTGGGAATAGATTGGTCCATTAACAAACATTCTAGTAACCAAACATCACCATCTCTAACTGTCCATTCTTCACGCACAATTTTCTCTATCTATTACTGTATGTTCATGTGGAACAGTTAATTTCCATAGTTGATATTTTGGTTTGTTTATTGGTTCTAAAAACGTCATTGTTAATTAAAGTTTTTGTTATATTTTGATGTGTTTGGAAATGCATACAATATTCAATTTCCACATACAAAAAACTTAAAACACTAGCGTGAATTACGGTGGTCTCCAATTCCAACTGCATGCATAGCCATTTTCGCAACTAGAAAATGTGGGGGGGGGGGAGTGGGGGCCTTATTTGGGAAGGTTCTTTTTTCTTTTCTTTCTTAAATTACGGAACAAGTTAATTAATTGATGTCCCGCTTTTCCCACAATTATACTATTATATTATGGGCACCCAATTATTAATATTAATAGTAGTACTACGACTACTAAATTCAATGGGAAGCTTGTTAACGTACTCTCTCATATTGGTCGTTACCGGCCACAATATTGTCAACACCTTTTATGTTTATGTTATTCCGACCACCTAATTAAATAATCTCTCTCTCTCTCTCTCTCTCTCTCTCTCTCTCTCTCTCTTCGTCTGGACTAAAATAATCTCTTAATTAACTACCAGAAAACATAAATAAAATACAAAAAAGATAATTTGGTCTATCTCTCTATATATCTATACATGTTTTATTTGACCTTTTTTTCTCCCACTAAAATAATCTCTCCTTTTTTCCCCCTCCTGATCATCACGAAAATAATCTCTTAAGTCTTAACTACGTGGCTAATTCAATTTGTTTGGTCATGATTTATTAATTAATTTTTGGGCAAAATCTACTTCTCACCCTTGTGATTTAGGTTATTTGCGGATGCACTTCTTATGATTTGAAAGTGTGCACATAATACCCCCGTGATTTGTGAAGTGTGCATGTAATATCTATTCCATCTATTTTACAGAGATGTATCTTACGCGCCTTTTAAATCTAACCAAAATCTAATCCGAGCTGTTCATGATGCATTAATCATAGAATAGTACATCTTCGTAAAAAAATCAACTCGATCAAACATCAATAATTCAGTGATCTAATTCTTGTTAAAATGAATGCTAAATCTAAATTTGATAATTTATTTCATAATAATTTTGATTCGATTATGAGGTTTTCATTTTTTGATGGACTTGAATTTTGGTTGATGTAATATTTGTCAAACTCTATAATATCAACGGTTTAGATCCAATTTTTTTGTACAGGGGATAGAGTGGTTAGATCCAAGGAAGAATTGGGTGTAATGTGCACACTTTCCTTGCGCGTCCGTCACACTTGACGTTATTATGGACAGAATTGGGTGTAATGTGCACACTTCACAAACCACATGATTGTTATATGCACACTTTTAAACCATAAGGGGTGTATTCGTACATAACCCAAAACCACAAAGGGTCAAAAGCAAACTTTGCCCTTAATTTTTTTTTGTCAAGTTTCAGTTTTTTTTTTTTAACCACGGAAAGAGAGAAGAATTTATTAACGAAGAAACCAGTCAAAGGACCGGACATCATCAAAGCAAGATTAATTTCTAGTCTAATCCCTAATAGGGAACGCTTAGCCAACGAATGGGCTACCCTATTACAAGAACGATTAACATGCACGAAAGTACAATAGGAAAATAAAGGCAGAAGAACCAAGTAATCCAAGAGAATAGAACTACAATCCGCAAAAGATTTTCCTGCTTGAGTAAGTGCTTGAATAACTTGGAGAGAATCACCCTCCACAACAATCTTTGAAAGGCCTCTGTAAGCTGCAAAGACCAAAGCTTCCCGGAAGGCCATGGCCTCAACAGCTCTGGGGGAGAACAGCCCAATAAAAGGGATGGCCACCATGCCCACAATCTGCCCCCAATGATCTCGAGCCACAATGTCGACCCCAACTGAGCCATTTGCCCTTTGAACGACCCCATCAACATTAAGTTTTATCACATAAGCAAGAGGCGGACGCCACATAGGAACGCTCCCATAAACAGCAAGGCTTTGGAGAGAATGATCATCAACCATAACAGCCTTAAATTCGGAACAAAGAGCAAAAGCCTTTTCCAGAATCATAGTACCATCCCAGCTAAGGCCATCAAAACACACTTGATTTCTTGCCTTCCAAATGAACTAGCAAATAGAAACAAAAAACGGACCCAAATCCACCAATGTATCCGACGCATAAGAATTATGGGGGAACGACTACCACGAATTGATAAACTGAAGGAATTCCACATAGAAGAAACCACAAAACTAAACAAGGAATCAAACCACACTGCTCGCGATAGCTTGCACTAGAAAGCAAGTTCTCTAGTGTTTCATAATTGGTCTTACACCTTGGGCAGTAGAGAAAAACATCAATACCTTTATGATTCAAATTAGCACGTACAGCAATAGCATTAGTCAAGTCTCAGTTTAGACAAGTTAACTTTCTGAATGAGAAATGCCATGTTCTTTGCGTATTTAGTCAACACTCAATCAATTTTTTACCATAAAGTGCAAACCCGAGACACTACATCAATTGAAAAATTTTACGAGACAACAAAACCCAACAACTTAAAGAATAAAAGAAATAAGCCCATTATAGAATAGAAAGAAAGAAAAAACTCTTCTAATGAAAGAACACCCACATACAGGTAGAGATCATTCAAACTCCCGACCTCTTAATAAGATACAAAGATGCAAAAGTCTAGGCCAATTAAGCTAGTCCCAGTTGGTTAACACTATAATCATTTAGAACATAATTAAGTTTGGAATTGGAATCTTTACCTCCATTAATTTTCGATTGGGATTAATGCCTTTCTGACTCATTCTAGCTTGAGCAAAGCTTCAGCATTCGAAAGCATATTACTTTTTGATAATCGACATGTTCAACTCCCGTGGACCGTAACGAATTTCAAAGCTTTGAAATTAACAACTAGACAAACCTTCAATGATTATAAAAATATTTTGATGACAATGGAAATTGAACCAACGAGCTCACAAGGAAACTCTATGTTTGTTGTTATGCTCTCCCCAACCAACCCCTCTAGTGAACGACGAAATTGATCTCACAGAATTATCGAGGTGCGCACAGGGGATTTATAAAAGAAAAGAGCATATTGACCATATCTTATTACTCCTTCAATTCTTCCATAACATGAAAGTAATGGATTGGGAAATCCTGTAATGCAAGACCCTGCAAGGCACACTGTAGAGCGTAAACAGAAGATCGATCTTGAGAATGAATGGTTGAGATATGATTTTTAATTATGACCGGTAAAAATCATTTAGTACCGGTTATAATTGATTTTTAATGTGGAACGTTGATTGATGAGATCGATGGCTGTATGTCGCCCTACACGTGCACTACAACATAGGGTGCACTACGGCACCCCGGATTCAAAACCTATGCCAACAAATTGACTTAAGCCACGCAGAAAGAAAGTGGGACACCCATGGCTGTTCGGATGCTGGTTTTGGAAAACTCATACCCTTCCAAGATTTGTAGATCTGGTTGTTTCAAAGAATTGATCACGATTTAAATCAATACAATGTTAGCACAAGTCTGCATTTTTTTTTTTAAAGCAATCCTAGGAACAAAACTTCAAGGGTATGTAATTGATTTTCATAGTTCCTTTTTAAAAAATAAAATAAAATAAAATTGCCCTCCTTTTTTTTTCCTATGGTGATGTGAATTTACAAAATTAACATGCATTTCATTTGTATACTCTTTTACACTTGAAAAGACAACATTGTAAATTCATGTTATTATGTTATTTATAACTATGGGTAAAGTCTCGCTATGACATTTGCCCCTTATTATTTATCTAAGATTTAACAATAAATGTAAAAAACTTTAACAAGATAATGTTTGAGCATGAAAGGAAGTGTAAAAGCTTTTCTCTAATTGTTTATATTTAAATTTTGGTATTTTGAAAAGTGTAGGGATAAATAAAGAAGAATAAAATAAATTTCATTAGAAGAATGCCATATATGAGAAAGAATTGAAAAAAGAAGCTTGATTTTATTTTTAGAAATTATATTTGTGTAGTATATAGTATAGAATCATGACCAATTCATCAATTCCTTCTTTGGAAGACAATTTGGTGGGAAACAATAAAGAAAACGTAGTAGGAAATCCGACAATATGCATGCTGACCAAATCTGTTCAATACAGAGGGCAACCAGAGTCATCATGTAAACAGAAAGTCTGTTTACAAAGATTTTTCGTACACATATTTTGCACAGATCATTATGTGGGGCTCACTATGGGTCTCATACAAACGATCCAAACCGTTCATTAAATGTAAAACATTTTTTCAAGAGCTCTCTCAAAAAATTAGCTCAATCCGATATATATAGATGCTCAATCTAATTATCTAACTTTTCATTATCTTGAAATTCGAATGAAAAGTTAGATGATTGGATAGAGCCTCTATAAGTATTGGATTGAGCTGATTTTTCGCGTGGACCCTTGAAAAAAATGTTTTTAATAAAATGGCTCATCTTTTTTGTGTCGAATCCAAAGTTGACCCAACATTGAAATCTGTGCACGATCTATGCACCAAAATCTGCCTGGATAGCACGGCTGTCATCATATAAAAGGGGCGGAATTGGTCGGTGAAAAATATCCGAACGAAAATGTCAACCTTTTTTATGTATGTTTCCATTTTCACACGAGTTAAAATTCTACACGGAGGGGCCGTGTAGAGTAACTTGTGCGGACGGCCAATCACTCACAAACACGTTACCCAATCGCCTCTAAACGGTTGGGTTTAGATCCAGCGCTCTACCATTTACGTCTGCATGGCAAGTTGAGAAAATTATTCCGTGTTATTGGAGCACGAACACGTGATTCTCCAAATCTATTTGTCATCGTACACTTATACAAGATCTGACCATGAAGGGTGTTCTGATTAAATAATTGAGCAAGATTATTTTTGACGACATTATTCAAAAAAATCTCATTTATTAATTTTGCGTTATTTTTTTTGGGATTATTGATTCGTATAGACGAGAGGAACCTAAAAGTAAAGAATTACGAACCAAACTAAGTTCTTTGTATAAAGACTAAAGTAATTCAAAAAGTCTTAGGAATAAAGACAAAAAAAAAGTTCTTGAATAAGTTTTCTCTTAAAGAAAAAAAAGAAGAATTATAGGAACTACATTTTTTGTATGCTTTTTTTGTCTATTCTAAACTTTTTACTTTTATTTTGAATATAAACAAAAATAATACAAAAATCAATGAGTGGTTGGTTTAGTGGTTGAAAACTTAGAATTGATCAGGCAAGGTCTAGGTTCAAGTCGTTATACCCTCTCCTTTGGGTAAAACATACTCCTAACACTACCCACATGTTACTTATCCAAAAAAAACACTACCACGCGTGGTGGGAGTCACGGGACCTTAGTTTCGGCGTCGATATCAGTGCGGTGGGTCCTCTACAGATAATGGTGTATTGTAACGGGACAATACTCTCGGGCAGAGGTGACAAAGTTCTATTCGTGCACTCCCATCTTTGTAACAAAAGAGAATAATACAAAAAGGGAAAGTTTCTTTTTTTTTTTTGTCTTCATTAAAAAAGCTTATTCAATAACTTTTTCTGTCTTTGTTAAAATAAAAAAAAACTTAGTTTGGTTTCCAATTTGTTACTTTTAGATTCCTCTCGTCAATATGAATCAATCTCTCGCAAAAATTGACGCAAAAACTAAAAATTGAGCAATTAATAAGGAAAAAATAATAATTTTCTTCATTTATTTAATCAGATCACCCTTTAGATCAGATCTTGTACTGTATAAATATACGATCGTGACAAATAGATTTGAGAATCACGTGTTGGTACTCCAACAAAAAAAATGCTACTGGTACAATAATTACTGTACAGACAACGCGTACAACGCATTTTTGGGTCTGTCTCTGAACCAAAAAAAATAATCGGAGCAGTTCATTTTGTTCAAAATATATTATTTAGGGTTCCCGTAAAAAATCATCCCCATCCAATATCGTTAAGGGTGTTTACAAACGTCCATATTTGCTAGCCTAAATTTTGAAGCAAAATTGGATATTTCATAAACTCCCTTACCGATATCGGATGGAGTTGATTTCTTATGGGGACCCTAAAAAAAATATTTTGAACAAAATAAGCGGCTCCAATTATCTGTTTTTAGACCCGAGACGGGCCAAAAAATGCACTGTACGCGCTGTCTGTACAGCAGTTGCTGTACCAGTAGCAGCTCCTCCAACAACACGGAATAACTTTCTCAACTTGCCATCCGCAGACGTAAATGGTGCACTGGACCCAAGCCCAACCGTTCAAAGGCTTTTAGGTAATTGTTAATGCATAACTTTTCGCTTGACACAAAAAAAAAAAAAAAAAAAAGGCTTTTAGTTTTAGGTAACGTGTTTGTGAGTGATTGGCCTTCTGCACAAGTTATTCTACACAGGGCCCCTCCGTGTATCTTTTTCCACCAAGTCAAACTAAGGATAAATTTTTGGGTACCGGTTAGATACCACATGACCGTGCTTATGTAGTGCTCGAGCAATTCATCTGGACAGTCCAAAAGTATATTAGACTGCTTAGATTGAAACCATCTCTCTTCTCTCATCCACCACTTTCTCTTTTCAAATCCGAGCCGTCCAAAACCGAAATGAACGGCACGGATGTGCCGTCTAGCGGACACTAGGTGGTACTGTTCCGGCACTGAAAAATTTCTCCAAACTAAGAGGTTATATGTAAAGAGAAGGGACTTTAGGTTAGTGCTGTGCAGTAAGGTGCACAATACCGTGTTGCGCACCTTCGAGCAGTCAAATCGTGAATTCGACGGCTCGGATCTCATCTCGACAACCAACAAGCCGTTTATTGCGGAGATGAGATCCGAGCCGTCAGATGCACAATTTGATGGCTCGAAGGTCTGCAGCACGGTGCTGCGCGCACCACTGCATAGCATTATCCCTTATTCGAAATAGAAGCTATGAAGGACTTTCGGACATGCCAAACACCAATTTTTCACCACTCTTTAAGGTTACATTCGACATATAATCGGCTTCGCACAAATGTGTGATGAGAAATTACGTTAACTTATAGAACCGTCAAAGAGTATTGAAAAGTTAAAAATGCTAAGGCTATAAATATGCCCAGATCAAAGTATTCGATTTATGTATTAAACGATTTACGTTGGACTCGCACAAGTCAAGTGGCTCTGAATTGTATATGAACATATGTGTCCGACAAATTTTCTGGAATTACAATACATATTACTCTCTCCGTCCCAAATTCTTTGTCCGGTCTGCAAAACGGAGTGTTAAAAATAATGCAATTTTTTCAAGAAAAAATTCAAAATTTTTTCACAAATTAAAAATACTCATTGATATCTAGTAAGTCGTTGAAAAATTTTAGATTTTTTCTTCCAAAAATTGTATTATTTTTAATATTCCGTTTTACGGACCGAACAAAGAATTTGGGACAAAGAGAGTATAAAAGAGCAATTAATAAATTCACCAGCGCTTTTTGACTTTTCTTAAATATGACTGGAAAAAAAAAAGATAGGCAATTTGGGAATTTGAAAGTCGTCCCTTCACATTATACTGATTCCTTCTTCTAGACAAAGGCAAGAAAGGAAAATAATATGATATTGGTGTCTCCTCCCATGGATGTTCTCTCTCCCCCACAAGGATATAATATTGCTGTATATTTTTTTTATATGGAATGAATTGCACAACACTGCATTGCCCTTAGTATAAATACCCAAACCCTCGTTCTCCTCTTCCACAAACAACTTAATTGATTGCTGCAACCCACCAATCTCTCTCTCTCTCTCTCTCTCTCTCTCTCTCTCTCTCTCTCTCTCTCTAGTTTTCTCTCTCCTCTGAAACTTTGATCATTCATCACCATCACACAAAATTGAACCATGGTTCTCTCAAAGACTGCTTCAGAATCAGATGTGTCCGTCCACTCCACCTTCGCATCTCGCTACGTTCGCTCTTCACTTCCACGGTATACCCACAGTTTTCATTTTTTTGGTGAATTACAATTTTCATCCTCCTATTTCACCAAAATTAACTTTGGCCCCCAGTCTTTACTTTGGCCCTATTTTCACCGGTGTTACCAAAATTTACACTCGTATGGATCGATTCCCACTATATATCGCTTTGGAACTGATTTTTAGCCTGCTTTGCGATCGCTACGTATGACCGCTCTAGGTGCTCTTGGGCCAAAAATTATTTTGAAAGTTTGTAATCGCTACACCCAATTTCTACTACGTATGATTTGATCCTCCCGCCACACCAGTACTACTACCGCTATTTGAAACCTTGGTTATTACGAAAAGAAAATGCCATGTCGCCTTAGAAGGGAGACCACATGACACCCTAAAACCTTGGTTATTGGTAAATAATTGATTGAGTGTAAAAATTCTATGCACATTTTTGTGTGTGCGTGTATTTTGTGTTTAATGGTGAATATACATGCATTTGATGGAGTGTGGTGCATGCGGATACATGCATAATGAAATATGCTAGGTTTAAGATGCCGGACAACTCGATACCAAAGGAGGCGGCGTACCAGATCATAAATGACGAGCTGATGCTAGACGGGAACCCGAGGTTGAACCTGGCATCGTTCGTGACGACGTGGATGGAGCCAGAGTGTGATAAGCTGATGATGGCTGCAATCAACAAGAACTACGTCGACATGGACGACTACCCCGTCACCACCGAGCTTCAGGCATGCCTTCTATTCTAATCACATTTTGTCCCTTATTATTTTCTGCTCTTTTTTCTTAAAAATTAATAATCAATATTGACAGTATAACTTGATTACATTCGTACACACTTATACGCCATATATGGGTAAAAAATGAATATGCGTAATCACCGTAGAAAATCAAAGCTTTTTAGAAGCATAGCGGCAAAAATTTTTTAAAAAGTTAGTTCTAGAAAAACTATGGTCAAAACTGTGTTTTGTTAGGAGGAGATTGGTCGTCAATAAAGCACATGTTGTGATTTTCCGCTTGACCCAAAAAATAAAGCACATGTTGTCTAATAACTTGTCGCCACGTGGCATCCACCTTAGTGTTGCCCACAGCTATGACTGATTGACCTAAGCATATGTCGGTGGAGATTAGAAAAAGGAAAAAGGCAAAAGGAAAAAAGGAAAAGAGAGACCCAACCCAAAGCATTTGACACGCCATCATGTATTTTACCCCCCAAAAGATACTACTGGATTTGTTCCTTTTTAAGTGCTTTTCGTGTATCTTTGCATCAATTTGAAAGAACAAATTAAGATCATTAAATTGGTGCACAGATATTAAAAAATAATAATATCATGTGCGAAAGTATTTTATTTTATTTTAATAATATGATTCAAGAATTTCATGTCTTTTCACAGGGGCACTAAAATAGAACGATGACAAATTCAAGTAATCAACAAGCTACTAAGTCGACAAAAGAAGTATTATTAATCTTTTTTTTATAATAAAGATACAAAGAAGGCCCATTATGTTGAATAATTATTATTCTATAACCACAAACATATTTATAATGGGATCCACATACACTATACTTGTATGGGATCCATGAAAAGATGGGCGTGTTACAGAATAATTGTATACTGAAAGGACTAATGTTCGAAGGAAAGTGAAGGCAACCCAGTCAGCCACCCACGTCATGAAGCACATATATTTGGTATTGCCCAGTGCATGTCCAAGAGAAGATGGATTTACTGTAGCAAACAATGAAAAATGCTTGTCTCTGTTTTTAATTGGCGTGCAGAACCGTTGCGTGAACATGATAGCACATCTGTTCAATGCTCCGTTGGGAGACTCGGAGACGGCGGTGGGCGTTGGAACAGTTGGGTCATCTGAGGCCATAATGTTGGCTGGCCTTGCTTTCAAGAGGAAGTGGCAGAACAAGCGCAGAGCCGAGGGAAAGCCCTGTGACAAGCCCAATATTGTCACCGGAGCTAATGTTCAGGTATCGCACACTGTATGTATGTATATGTGTGTGTGTGTGTGTGTGTAATATATATATATATATATATATATATATATATATATATATTTACATTTTACTTTCTCAGCACATGTCTTTTACATTTCTGTCGATGCTGGCCTGTTGGGCTTTTCGGCTAACTGGAAAAAGCTTATTGGCCTGTTGGGCCCAACTATTCAAAGGTTGGGCTTAGAATCTTAAGTTTGGGGTATATATAGTTCATGATCAAGCTTATTATGATGTTATCTAGTTTTGGGAATTTTAGGTTTGTTCTGAATCGCTTATGAAAACATTCACTCGGTTTGATTTCGGTCTTGTAGAAACAACCTACCATACCGACATGGCACACAAATAAGAAAGTGTCACATAGAAAAATGCGCGATCGGAGTTTCTCAAATGATTAGCTCAAGTGAAGGGCCTTCTTTCTCCGGTGAAGTGATGTAATCAGTAATTACTGCTAGCCCCGACAAGAAATTTTTAACTAGTTAGCACAACATTATTCTAGCCACGGAAGGTGCATTCATGGAGTAGAAATCTTGTTAAGAATTGACCTGAAACTTTTGATTGTGCCCTTCTTTTTGTGAAGGTATGCTGGGAAAAATTTGCAAATTACTTTGAAGTAGAATTGAAGGAAGTTAAGCTGAGGGAAGGCTACTATGTGATGGACCCTATCAAGGCTGTGGAGCTGGTGGATGAAAACACCATATGTGTTGCTGCGATCTTGGGTTCAACTCTCAATGGAGAGTTCGAAGATGTTAAGCTCTTGAACGAACTTTTGATCGAAAAGAACAAGCTGACCGGGTAAGAAATCACCGATCTAACCATATCGATTGGAAATGGGAAACTGATATTTGGAAGAAAATTTTGGTTAGTTACAAGAACGGTTTTGAAACTACATTGATATCCCTTGAACAAAAGTTTCCGACTCTTGTCTCTGTTTTAATATATCTATGCAACTTTCAGCAATTTAAAGTTTATGAATCTCCATACGCCATAAAATTACTCCTAATGTCAAATTTGCAGATGGGATACCCCAATTCATGTGGATGCAGCCAGTGGTGGATTCATCGCGCCATTCATCTACCCGGAGCTGGAGTGGGATTTCCGGCTACCATTAGTGAAGAGCATCAACGTCAGTGGCCACAAGTACGGCCTTGTCTATGCTGGAATTGGATGGGTTATCTGGAGGAACAAAGAGGACTTGCCTGATGAACTCATCTTCCACATAAACTACCTTGGTGCTGACCAACCAACCTTCACCCTCAATTTCTCCAAAGGTATCCAAAACCCTCTTCAATAATTCAACTTAATTAGTTCAGTACTATTTAGTTTAGATAATCTTGTGACAATCACATTTATGCATATTACTTTGGGCATTATCTTTGTTGGAACGGACAGAGTACGTCCCAACAACATGTGCTTCTTTATGGTATGGGGCGCCATATCATATCGTACAGCAATATTCGTACAGGAAATACCTCTCGTGCACATTCTGATATGCCTACATGTCCTTGATCAATTACTTTGCAGGTTCTAGTCAAGTCATTGCCCAGTACTACCAAATCATTCGCTTGGGTTATGAGGTCAGTGCTTAATTGAATCATATGTATCTTCCTGTTTGATCGAATTGTTCAGAAACTTGATAGAATGAAAAACACAAGTTGACTCAAATACTGAAAAAACAATATGTAAGAACTTGTGTCCTGTACAAAGAATTCTTAGAAAACAGGTTTCAAATATTTTGAAAATTAAAACCAAGCAGGGCAAACGAGGCAACCAAGTTTCATAGGTTTAGTAACAAATGTGTTATAACTAAAATTGTCACAAGACTCACAACTTATGCATGTATAACAGGGATACCAAAATGTGATGGAGAATTGCCGCGAAAATGCACTCGTCCTCAAACAAGGACTAGAGAAGACCGGGCGCTTCAACATAGTCTCCAAGGACAATGGAGTTCCCCTGGTAGCCTTTTCTCTCAAGGACAACAGCTGCCACAGCGAGTTCGAGGTCTCGGACATGCTACGTAGGTTCGGCTGGATTGTGCCTGCTTACACCATGCCACCGGATGCCCAACACGTGACTGTGCTCCGTGTTGTCATAAGGGAAGACTTCTCGCGAACCCTGGCCGAACGCCTGGTAATTGATATCACCAAGGTGCTCCATGAGCTTGATGCCCTCCCGGCAAGAATAAGCGCCAAGATCGCCGGTGAAGAAGATAAGGTGAAGAACGGGATGGTGGTGAAGAAGACAGCGTTGGAGACGCAGAGGGAAATCACCAATGCTTGGAAGAAACTTGTCACGGATAGGAAAAGTCAAGTTTGCTAGAAGCTGATTTGAAGGGTCACTGAGGATCTCGCCAAGTTTATGAAGAGATTTAACGTTGTTCATTTTCTTTTTCTTTTTTTGTCATTTTTATATCTCCTTCTGAATCATTAATGTAGGTGAATCTCCTATTTATATGGAAGCCATGTTTTGGCCTATTATTTGGCGATTTAGAGCTACTAAGGGTTGGATTTTTATTTTTTATTTTATAACGAGACCATGAAAATAAATAGAACTTCAGTTTTTGCTGGTGAGAAGAAAAAAGTTAACACAAATAAAACTAATTAAGTATTTTTTTTTCTTTCTATAACCGGATGTTCGAGCCAGTTTCCGCGCACCTCAATTAATTTTCAAACATAAAAACATTCCCAATAGTAAGACTGGAAAAACCTCATGTCTGTACCTTGAACTCATTATTACCACCATTTTCCATTATGACCTTGGCCTGGCCAAAATGCATGGTCATCGTTTCACCCAACTTAAAAGCACCCAGCAACTTGGCCGTATCGAATATGATCTTGTTAATCCCACAGACCAATCAATGGTGGTGTCCAAAAAGTACTTCAAAAGTACGGGAAGAATACAATGTGCTGGAATAACAAATACACTTACCTAACGCCCAGAGTTCGAAGTGTCACCTTGTGAGTGCATTTTGGTTTTCTAGTTCCACTGGGATTAATCCACCAAGACAACAAAATCATGACATGTTGAATTTATATTAGTGCACATATCTGAAACTCCCTCCACCTATCCTCAACCACCCCACTAGTGAAAATACGCCCCCCTTTTGTTCTCCATTTCACATTGCGATGTATTGGAGTGGTATAAAATCCAAGCTGGTGTCACAATATTTTTTGTGATAGAAAAGTCCCATCCTAAACTTAAGAGATATGGCCTCTAGGATGACAACTAGCTTTGCCACTTTGATTGCATGCTTGCTAGTTTCACAGGCTTTTTTGGACCTAGCCGGGGCGGCCGGAGAGTGTGGGAAGACGCCCATTCAGTCCGCGGCTACCAGTTTAAGCCCATGTTTGGCCGCCGCAGGGAACGCTAGGGCTAATGTTCCCCCAACTTGTTGCACCAAAGTTAATGCATTGATCAAGACAGCCCCGAAATGCCTCTGCGCTGTCTTACTGTCTCCTTTGGCGAAGCAAGCCGGTATCAAGCCCGGGATTGCAATCACCATTCCAAAGCGATGCAACATCAAGAACAGACCGGTTGGAAAGAAGTGCGGAAGTAAGTAATCCTATGGTTATTTTTTTTCGGGCTAACAATTGGTTTGGTATGATCAATCGAACTTGTTCTTTTCGAGATGAATAATCCATCCAAGTGAAGTCAGGGTGAGTCCACAACTGTCCGAGCATAGTCCAAACCCTAAAAGTGACTAAAAACCGAACCCCATATAGTTGGCTATGGTCAACTGAACCTTCGGATACGAGTTCAAGTAGATGCAAGTGATCACTTCGGATTCAGGTTTGGTTATATAGCAAAATCCGAACCAAACTAACTGGTTCTGGGCTGGTGACCGACTTTACACAATCAACAGGGAAGCTTTGGGCCCGTCGAGACTTTGGGCCCATCTGAATCACCAATGTCATTTTTTTAGGTATACCAAGCTACTATAGGAGCCAACAGGCTTGTAACTCAATGACACTTCCTTAACTCTTCCACATGGAAGTAAGAGTTCAATTCTCGCCAGGAGTGCGAGTGCTTGGTATAGTGGTTGATGCCCTTTGAGATTGTCCCACTCATCACACCCCCTTAAGAATAGGTTAGACATCTATCGAGTGGGGGAACAAAAAAAAAAAAAAGCTACGTACTCAATCATGAGTGATGTTCAATACCATTGAAACCCATGTGAAATATTCCTCTTGAAAGATATAAGAAAAAAAGGTCAAGCATTTGGTAACTTTTTATTCCAAAATTTAACAACCCACTAATAGTACTTAATGTGCGATTAGGATAAAATATGTAATTCTTTTGACTAATCATTTGATTTTTGTATCGACAGGATACACCGTCCCATGAGATCGAACCAAGCTCAGAGCATCGTAGTAAACCCTAGTACTGTTTATGAGTTTCCTTTGTGTGTTAGTATAACTATTATTGCTCCAGTACTTGCTAAAATAAGAGTTGCTTTGAAGTAGTAATGGCCATACAGTGTTGTACCGACCCAAATCAAGCAAACTGTATTCAGGTTGAAGTATATATGCATGTAACATCGAGATGTATTAATGGAAATTTTCATCCTTTTCTTGCTTGTAGTAATTTTGATTGAGAATGAGAATATACAGTCATTCAAAATTGAATACTCACCGATCTAACCAACTTTGTTCATTGTAAGACGAAACGGTGGTAGTAGAAGTAGTAGAGATTTAAGAGGCCTTGATTTATCGTTTTTCATTTATTTTAGATTAATTCAAGTAGATTATGCAGAAAATATTCTTGATTAATTTGCTTAACTATCCTGTAGGAGGAGAGGGGTGATGAAAACCATGAAATTAAATTCACCCATTCGTTCCCAAAATCAAGCAGGAAATGAAAGAGACATATATCTTCTTTGAAAGGATGAAATAGATGCATGTTCTCATTGATTGCCAAGTACTGATCATCATTTGCATCACAATTCACAAGTACCCAAGTAGGCAAGTAGGTATAACAGGTGTGGCAAAGACAATTATTATTCAATTACAAACACTTACACACATTTTAAACACACTCACATATTTTGGTGGGGCCTACACACACTGAAAGTGTAGTGTGTGGGCTCTAATGTGAATATTTGTTCGTTCGTGTAAATACTATTTGTGTAAATATTTGTAATTGTAGAATGATTGATGAAAATAAATCATTTTCCATTTCCTAAACTTAGCCAGCCAAAAATGGAAACCAGTAAAAATCATGAAAACATTAATATATTTCCAACTATTCCAAGGTCAAGCCCAGCCCATGTCGTTACGCTTGGATTAAATTCACTTTGGAAACTGTGGTGAATGTTGGCAGTCCCAGTACTTGAGAAAGAGTCTCGCTTGTCGGCAGTCCTTTATTAGGATTACACCGTGCAATCGGCTGATTATCAACTCATATCGAGTCGATAGCATTTAAGTCGTAGAGCTCGTCGAGAACTTTATCCACGTCAAAAATCAAGTTAATCGGATGCTTATTAATACCTAATCGGAGTGACTTTTTGGTTTATAAAATTATATTTGATGGGTTTGATCCTGTGTGACCATATCCATTTTCAAAAATATAAATGTGATCCGATCATGAAAATAAACTTGGTATAAGCTCATAATTGGCTAATTGCACGGTGCAGTCACCATAAGGGGACTCCTGACAAGCCACTCTCTCTCCTTGGTTGGATCAAGAAATCAATAAGCATCCACAAAAAGTTGAACGAGGATTTGGCCAAGTGAACATAAGACACCAATTATAGGGTTTACAGTTTGCATGCCCCTCCCTAAAAGATCATAAGTTCGAATCTCATGAACGTCAAATATTCCAACCCTTAGAATCACTGAAAGTTTTTTCGGCCTTAATTTTAGAGTTCCGACTTAATCAATGTGTCTGTAAACTGGCCATTTGTTCGGTTATTAAAATAGTAAATTAGTGGCCACCCCCATTTTCTAGCCTCAGTTTGTAACCACCCCTGAAATAATTTTTCCGAACCTAGACAGGCTCGGGTATGTTAGTTCATGACTTTTGTGTCCCTCACCATCACACTCTCACTTTCTCTCTCAAACTACACCCACCAGTTCTTAACGAAGCCTCCAATGGCGAGATTGACATCAACAAGTTGGACGAGAATGATGAAGAAGACTTCCACCGTCACTGCCTTCACCGTCGCGCCACCACCACTGCTCTTTCTAACGTCGACTATTACTCCTTTGTCGCTCTCAGCGAGATCGTGGTCGCCAACCGGACAAGGGAACATCGTGAAGTTAAACTCCTCTTCTTCATCAAACCAAATAGAAAAATTTTGGAACAAATTTCTGCAACAAACCATCCAACGACGATGGTAAAATTTCACACTTCAAATGAGATTCATTTTCATCAGTTCAGAGTAGACGGCACGTCGCCAAAGGAGAAGTAAGACGTGGTAATGGAGATTGACAAGGACGGATATGGCGCCATCGATCTCAACAAGTTCGCGGACTTCTACCACAAAAACAAATCCAACGGGCTTGAAATAGTTGGATTAGGATGCATATGTAAGTATTTTGACATGTATATTAGAAGGCAAATTAGAATTGCTTTGCTTTGCTTTTCCTTTAAGATAGTTAAAAGATAGGAGAATCCGAGCAAAGTTGCAGTAAAAGCTATGACTATGATTGATTGTTATAGTAGTATTTCACAGTTTATGGAAATGTATATGAGAATTGTATGCGAGCCGTGTATGTAAATTGTGTATGAGAATTGTGAATTGTGTATGTGAACTGCGAACGTAAATAGTGTAGTTGGCTATGTGAACTACATAATTCACATATGTGAATTGTGTCTTTTTGGTGTATGGTGAGGCTATGTAAATTGTCTATTTTCGGTTATTTTTGGTGGATGGTGAGGTTATGTGAATTATGTATTTTTGTTCATGTGTGTATTTTCTATGAGAACTATGTATTGTCCATGAAGACTATGTATTTTCTATGAGAACTGTGTATTTTCTATGAAAACTGTGTATTGTCCATGAAAATTATCTATGATGAGAACGGTGTATTTTAGTGTGCTGTGAAACTATGTGAACTGCGTATTTTCTATGAGAACTGTGCCCAATTCTCATAGACACAGTTCTCATAGAAACAATTCTCATATACAGTTCTCATAGAGATAGTTATCATAGAAACAATTTTTGTAGAGATAGTAATCATAAAAGCAGTTTTCTTAGACAATTCTCATAGAAACAATTCTCATAGCAAAGAGTATTTTTTTAATCTTATATAATTTCATATTTTATATGAATTTTATTCAATAGATATCGTCGAGAATGTTCCAAATGTAATTTTTTTAAAAAAAGAATATCTACAACAATAGATGTGACTTTTTGAAATTTAAACAATATTTTAATAGTGCACTAATGCTCATGGGGCACTGGATAATTTTTCTATACTAGACGTTCTCTAGCTCCGGACGCTGATGCGCGTGAGAAAGGCATGGGCATGATTGAAATAAAAAATAAAAAAAAATTTGCGGAACTAAATTAAGTCCGAACCTAATTTTTGGAGCCGACGTAAAAATTCCCCTTATTAAAAAAGAAGTTGAATGTCTACACACATGCATTAGACAAACTTTATTGTTGAATCCAGAATGGGAAGATGGTCCCACATCCATTACCATTAATCCTTCTAATCCTTGCAATGGGTCCCCCACAATCATTGGTCGCAACCCAGCATGCAATTTTGTGGCCCCCATCAACTGAAGGACACCTAACCCCGGAAACTCGAAAAAAAGGTTCATGGAGATCTAAAAGCAGGTTTAAAAGCAACGGGTGCTACTATCCGGTGAATGATTATTACATTCAAATTTCGTCATTCTCAACAAATATTCGGTCATTTTCTTTTAAAGAAATTACTACTACATCGATCTAACGATTCTAACCTTTATTACTTCCGAGCAAAATTTATTAGTGTCTTGTCCGTTTGATGCAAGGGGACAAAAAAAAATCAGCGATAACCTCTTTTTTTTTTTTTTTGTGCATCAATGGATCGACATATATGGCTTTTAAAATTTACTTTCATTTTCTTTTTACTCTCCTTCTATGAATTGGTTTTCTTGCATGTGTGTGTGGGTACATATATATATTATACTATTTTTCTCACAAAAAAAGAGAGAAAAATTCAACAACAATTAAAAAACAACAAATAAATAAAGAAAATTAAAAATTATAATTGTTTCCTTTTCAACCAATACAAAGTACATATTCTACATTTTGTAAAAAGAAAAATTAAAAGATGATAATATGAGAAAATCCATGTAGAACAGAGAATAAAGGAGAGTGCTTCTTTATATTTTAGATAACTATATCTTTATGGTATATAGCATAAGAAAGGTGTGGTGGCCTAGGTTAACGTGTCGGTAACCGGGCCGGACGTACCAAGCCAATGTCTCCCGGGGTCTGGCTGATGAACCGAAGAGTGCTGTTGATCCTAGCCTTATGTTCGGTATCACGCCCGGATACTCCATTCGGTCTCAATGCTTCCCAGGGCGTTTGAGTGAGGTAGTTATGGACGGGCCCCACGTCAATCCTGCGACAGCAGCAATCATTTGGATCAGGCCATCTGATTCGTAACCGCTTTGTTCCCCCCGTCATGTATGACGTCACCCGAGGCGGTTACCCGAGCGTGACCTCCATGCGTTGGCTTGAAGGCCAAGTAAACCTAGGTCTATAAATACAAAGGGATGCTCATTGCGAAAGGTATGTCGTTCTTCCCTAACCCCAAACCTAAACTTCACCCCTGAGATCTAACTTGATTTCGGAGGGTCACTGGGCAACCAAAGCCCTAGTGACTTTTGCAGGTCTGGCAGCAGGAGCGAAGAAGGAAGGAACCTAACCCTACACACAGTCTAGTTCCTGAAAAATCGAACCCCCACAAAAGGTAATACAAAACTTGAACTGATAAAAATAGAGCATAACTTGCGTTAATTCGTAACACATCATACTGTAACTTACATCGGCAGTTGATCACTCCTATTTATAATTTGGATTCATTTTACATAGAAACCTCTTTTAACAAGGTAGGGAAAAGCTATTGGGATGGAAGTGCGAGTTACTTTCCTTAGCTAGTCATGCCATATATCCTTATTAAATCTGTCAATGATCCTATATATTAATTCCAGCTTATGGCATGCAACACAACTTGGTGCCTAAATTCATGTCTAATTTTCTAGACCGCATCAACCGCAATTTCCTTTGAAGATCCTCTCTCTTGAGAGATACAAAATTCACGCGGTCCGTTGGGAGGGCATAGCGAAACCGAAAGGTTTTGGGCCTTGGTTTGAGGCAATCCCATTTGGCTAACATAGCACCCATGGTCAAACTCGATCTATTGGCATTTACAGTCCGTTGAAAATCTCTTTGGGTCAAGTACTTAACTAATCAACATATACACAATAATATTGTTCACACTTTCAAACATAACAGACCAACCCAACCTTGCGTGGTATCTCCAAATGCCCATGAGATTTTTGTGGTATCTCCAAATGCCCATGAGATTTTCGCGAATAACGTACACCAGAATTGGTACCCCAATAATGGGGCTTCCACTTCCTTTCGATGTAACAACTCCTGGAATTTCAGTAATCTCGCCTTTGTTTTTCAAGAATCTCTCCTTCATACCATATATCAGAACCAATGCAATCCTCGTCTTACGTACTTCGAAGTTGATTGAATGGCCTTGCTTGGAAGCCAACTCTTTTAGGCAAGTTCACCTACCTACCAAACTGCATATGTACCTTTCCTCAAATGCTTTCGCCACCTAGCTCCACCCTCTTTCTGATTGGAAATGGATTTTGCAATTTGCGTACCTCATCGACGTCAAGAGTCTAGCAATATTTCATTTGGCTTGCAATCAACACATATATACACTTTTGATAAACCTTGCCCGCCGTAATATATTTTAGCCCAGTTTGCAATAACCATGAGGAAGCAGCCCTACACTTCGGCCCTACGGGAGTAGTGTTTAGTGCACGGCGAGAAATTTCTAGTCTCTCTTGCGTATTTCAATGGTCATGTGGGAGTGCATAAGCAAGGGTATGTGAAGGTGCATGGTGGCTTTGGTTTTGGTGACCTTAACGAAGGTGGTCGGAGGATTTTAGATTTTGCAGTAGCTTTTGACCTTATAGTGGGGAATACTCTCTATAGGAAGCGAGAAAAGCATTTAATTACCTTTAAGAGCGGAGCCAATAGAAGCTAAATTGACATCTTTCTTGCTAGAGGTGCAGACCGCTTGACATGTAAGGATTGTAAGGTTATTCCCGAAGAGTGTCTAATGGCACAGTATAGACTTTTGGTATTAGATATTTGTCTCAAGGGAAACATTAGAAGGCAAAAAGGAAACTAAATGCCCACGGACTAAATGGTGGGGCCTAAGAGGGGATAAATTAGAGGTATTCAAGGAAAGAATGTCTCAAGAAGTACGGTGGGGAGTGGAAAAAGATAGTGACAATATGTGGAATACCATAGCTGAAGGTATTAGAAGAATATCGAGAGAAGTTCTCGGGAAATCGAAGGGAAAAGGTCCAATTTATAAGGAGACATGGTGGTGGAATGACGAGGTTCAAATCAAGGTAAAAGCCAAAAAGGAGTGCTTTAAAAAGTGCCAAAAGGACCGGAATGAGAAAAAATTTCAGGATTATAAGCAAGCTAGCAAGGAAGCTAAGAAAACCGTTAGAGATGCAAAGTTGAAAGTCTATGAGAATTTCTACGCTAGACTTGATAGTAAAGATGGAGAAAAGATTATTTATAAACTTGCCAAGTTGCGAGAAATGAGAGCTAAAGATATTTTTCAAGTTAAGTGTATAAAAGATATTAATTCGGTGGTGTTAGTAAAAGACGAGGCGATCAAGGAAAGATGGAAGTCGTATTTCGAGAAGTTGTTAAATGAAAAACATGAAGGAGGTTTTGGTGGGGAGGAAGAGTATGTATCTGGTGAGAACATAGAATATGAATTTTATCGAAGAATGCACAAGTTCGAAGTGGTCAAAACTTTGAAAATGATGAAATTGGGTAAGGCATTAGGACCAGATGGTATCCCTATTGAAGTGTGGAAAAGTCTAGGTGACTTGGTTGACGAAATTGTTTAACAAGATTATTATGACTAGGAAAATGCCAGATGAATGGAGAAGGAGAAGGAGTACTCTAGTGCCTATCTATAAGAATAAATGGGATATCCAAAGCTGCAACAACTATAAAGGTATTAAATTGATGAGTCATACGATGAAATTGTGGGAAAGCGTTATCGATTATCGCTTGAAGATGGTGACTACAGATTCAGAGAAACAGTTTGGGTTCATACTTGGAAGATTAACCATGGAAGCTATCTACCTATTAAGGAGAATGATAGAAAAATACAAAGCAAAGAAGAAGGACCTCCATATGGTTTTCATAGATTTAGAAAAGGCTTATGATTGGGTGCCTAGAGACATCATATGGTGGGTTATAGAGAGAAAAGGAATGACCAAAGGGTATATCGAAGTGATTAGAAACATGTATGAAGGTGTCGTCACTACAATTCGATCACCAGTAGAGGAAACGAGTAAGTTCCCAATCACTATAGGATTGCATCAAGGGTCAGCCTTGAGCCCATACCTTTTTGCCTTAGTTATAGATGAATTGACTAGACAATTTCAGAAAGATATCCCATGGTGTATGATATTTGCAGATGACATTGTCCTCGTAGATGAAACCACTAGAGTTGTTAATACAAAACTAGAAATTTGGAGGAAAGCATTAGAGTTAAAGGGTTTTCGAAATAAGTAGGAGTAAAATTGAGTATATGGTGTGTAAGTTTAGTGGTACCAACAGTGCGTACAAAGAAAGAGTAATGATGAAAGATCAGGAGATACTTAAGATTGATCATTTTAGGTACTTAGGTTCAATCATTAGTAGAGATGGAGAGATTGCCAATGATGTGACCCATAGAATCTAAGTGGGGTGACTCAAGTGAAGGAGCGCTACTGATATACTGTGTGACAAAAGAGTTCCCACAAAATTGAATGGAAAATTCTATGAAACTGCCATCAGACCAACAATGCTTTACGGGGCAGAATGTTGGCCTATTAAGAAACAACAGGTGAACAAGATGAGTGTAGCGGAAATGAGAATGTTGAGGTGGATGTGTGGTAAGACTAGAAGAGACAGAATTAGAAATGAAACGGTTCGTGAGATAATAGGTGTAGCATCCATAGAAGAGCAGTATAGGGAAAATAGGCTACGGTGGTTTGGGCATGTACTACAGTGGTTTGGGCATGTCTACCGTAGACCAGGAGATGCAGTAGTTAAGAGAGCAGATAGGATAGCTTTGGGTACCAATGCCACGAGGAGGTGTAGATCTAAATTGACATTAGATGCTGTAGTGCGCAACGATATGGGTATAGTAGGTTTGTGTGAACAAGTTGCCCTTGACAGAGCTCAATGGAAGAAAATGATTCATGTAGCCGGCCCCAAGTGATTGAAACTTAAGGCTTGGTTTGGTTCTTGCGTATTCCACTGACCTAGCTTGTTCCCTTCTTTCCACACCGATCTTGCACACTGGATCAAAGCTAAATCTCTTTCGATCACCTTGTTACCATCTTTCCGGGGTACATTGGAATGTCATTTTCTGCTCTACTTCTACCACACACACACACACACACACACATATACATATATATACACATATATAAATACACACATATATATATACACACACACACACACACACACACACACACATATATATATATATATATATATATATCTAGCTAGCTCCTTAGTCGGTAGAGACATTGTTGTCCACAGTCATAAAACCCAAGTAGCTAGCACCAACCGAGAGAACCATCTCAACCATATATACTTTCCAAAGTCTTTGAATGGGATTTTATAGCAGTTCAACCAACCTTAACACCAACCCGTACTCTACCAAAACTCGTCCTACCAAGGTGGACACCACCACTGGTAGCTAGGCACTTTCAAATTAAATGTTGATGGCAGTGGTAACTCACCAGGATCTGAGGCATGTGTAGGCGACTTGGTTAGCTAGGGATGGACTGGTAATTGGATCATAGATTTTTCTTGATAATTGGTTCAGTTTCTGGACTTGCATCAGAAATTAATTTGGGCCCTTCCATGGTCTCAAGGTCGTAGAATATAACAATGGTGGATTTATAAACTTCAAATGTTGTCAACCTTACCACGTTGGCTACGAGCAGCTAGCCATCAGCGTTTCAATTTAATTATTGACTGTAAGTCCCTCCTATATAGCAGCTGGTTGATTCACTAGTAAAACACGTCATGTGGGAACTTAATAAATGTGCAGACTTAGTTGCAGAAGATGCAAGATCATATCACATCGTTTTCCTTTTCTAGTTTATGTTTCAATTTCATTCTATATTAAATTTCAAATGTTGGAGGACAATAAGGGTGCCACTATTCCCAGACTACGTATTCGTAATTTAATTTGTTTGTTTTTCAAAAAAAGAATACTGGTATTAAAAAGAGTATATTCAAGTGAGAAAATTTTCTTTATGGAGCTTTCCGTAAAGAAAGTTTTAAGGAACTTAATTTTCGTCATCCAAAAGTGTATTAGATGGTTCGGATTAAAAATAATTTATTACCGTTATTATCTATTAGCAATAATATATTATTTTTAATCCGAATCATTAAAAACACTATTGAAAAATTGAGATTGAGCGCTTCCATAAAGAGCAGCTGTGAACAAGTATCTCTCTATTCAAGCATTTCCTATTCTTAGCATTACTAATTTATGGAGGGTTGATTTATAATCAATGGTAAGACCCCACAGTGGGTAGGAATATTGAAGTGGAAAGTTTTCCACATCCAAAGGGAAAGGAAAGAAACGACGAACATTTTGTGGTACTGTCGGAAGTAAAAATGAAAAAGGAAAAGCTGAAATTTGAATTGTGTCTCTGAATCCATGTCCCATTACCATATAACAACGCAACATCATCATATCCTAACCACTGCAATTATTTTAGTCCCCACAATTTTGCAAAATGACTATAGTGACCCCTTTCCAGAATCCCAATAAAACATCCTTTTTCCCTCTTTTTTCCTCTCTCTTCCTTGGCATTGACTGACTGTCTGACTATTCCTTCTAAAATCTCAACATCAGATTTTCTCACTTGTTTTTTTTGACAAGGAGATTGCTCCGATCAGATTACACGCATTTTAATTAATCTTTTATTTTTTTAAAAAAAATTTTAGTCTCGGCATAAATGGTCAAAAACAGTTTACACTGAGACTAAAAAATTCATTTTCTTGCGATCAACCCTAATAATTGCATTGTAGTCAATTATGCAGAGAACAAACTAGCAAATCCATTGGACAAACCCTTTGGGCTACTTTTTCACTACTTAAATACACACATCTCATAAGCTTAGGACACGAGAGCAAAGAGAAACAAATGGGAGACCTTCATTCCATTGCTTACACCAGCAATCTCCATACCTCTTCCCTAGGTTGGGACTTTCACAACCTTGGAGTTTTCAACGCAGACATGTCTCCAGCTTGTAATATACTTCTCATTCTCTCTCTCTCTCTCTCTCTCTCTGCAATGATTTATACACATAAGCACATGTATAAGCTAGCTCGTGTTTAATCATAAGCCCTTATGGAATTGCAGTGATGGAAAGCAGCAGCACTCCACCAATTGTGTCGCCCTACGATTCTGATTTCTCAACTGGGTATCTACAAGATGCTCTGTTCGAATGCAATGATCGGTCTAAACGACGCCGCTTGATGTTGTTCGCCGACCATCATCATCAATCCAGAGAAACAAAAGAGCTTGTTAAGGTAATAAACAATTAAGTAGTAATTCTGTATACCAGTTTCTTATTTTGTAGAACAAGACTTTTGGATTTCGTCATTATTTGGTGGAGAGACTGAATTTCAAGGTGTGCAGAGTTACTGGGAATTGAACCAGTTTGAGAATTGTTCAGAGAATCTCAGTTACATGAGCCAGATGATGACGACTAGCTTCAATGGAATTTCAGGTAAATACGACCAACACTTTAAATATACCTAAGCGTAAGCATATATGAGAGCAGAGGATATCCATAATGGACAATAGCTTTGTCCTACCTTTAATTGAGCACTTCGCTAGTGGATAATATGGGATTGTTCTTTCAGATTTAGTAGAATTAGTCGAGGTGGACATAAGAACACCGGAGTTATAGTAGAAATTGTCGTCATTGTTATTCGGTATTACTAATGTGCATGTCTTTGTTTTCCCCGATGACAGGGGAGGAACATTGCAGCATTTTCAGAGAGATGAAAACACCGGAACAGGAAATATCAGCTTCTGAAGCTCTTGATTCTTCTTCCTCTTCTTACAGGGACTCACTTAACACCAAGCCCTCCATACCTGACAAAGAGACCCTTTATTCGTTAGGCCCCAGCTCTCCTTCTGGTACCCTCTCTCTCTCTCTCTCTCTCTCTCTCTCTCTCTCTCTCTACGTGGAAAAATTATTCAAATGCCTCAATGCCCTTGGGGAGAGTTTTGTATACAAAATTACAAATTACAAACTCACACACATGGGGATAGGAGCTCACTCCAAATTTTGAAAAGCCTGTTTAAATAGTCGTATAGCTATGAATATTTTTCTAAGTATTATATAGCCTGGCCCTTAAATTTGTGTATACTTTTCACCCTAAGCGCCGATTAGTTAAAGTCTGCTATTTCGAATTATTTTATTGTTTGTACGCATATTTGCTTGTGGCAGGTAAAGAATCTTTTTGAGCTAAATAAGTTATTTGGCTTTTTTTTCTTATTTAATTTTTTTGGTATTTATTAATTTAACGTCGATTTTTTTTAAGGATTATTGTTTTGTTATGATGAAAGGAATCTAAAAAGTAAAAAAATACGATTGAAATCAAATTTTTTTGTTAGTAAAGACGAAAAAATTGACTTATTGATTTATTTTTTGTCTTTATGCAAAAAAATATAGATTTTGATCGTAATTTTTTACTTTTTAGATTTTTCTCTTCATAACAAAGCAATAATTTTTAAAAAATTGACAAAATACTAACAAATGCAAAAAATATTTGAATAGGAATAAAAAAAAGTCAAATGACTTATTTAGCCGAATGAGCCATAAGTAAATTTATTGCAAATACAAAATTATACTTCCTCTATGGTCACATCCACCATTCGATCGGGACCTTTTAAAATTTTATTTATCTTTCCAATATCTATTGATTTTTTATACACACTATAGATCCGGTCTCTATGGTCACATTCACTATTAGATCGGGACCTTTTAAAATTTTATATATCTTTCCAATATCTATCGATTTTTTACACACACTAGATCAGGTCTCTAGACTAGTTTACCCGCATCTCGAGTGATTGTGAAATCTTGAAGTTAAACTTATGCGTTTGTCATTATACATACACAGATCCACCCGCTTAGATACATAGTAGGGTTTTTTTTTTTTTTTTGGTTCTAACTTCTAGTTGTTTTTTTATGTTTAGAGGGTGGTGATAACAACAGAAAGAAGAGGGGGGTGATGAAAAGAGTGGTGTATCCATTTGCACTGGTGAAGCCCGGTGGGGTTGAAGGGGACTTGACGTTGAACGACATAAACGAGAGGATACTGATGCCGCCGACTCGGCCAGTGAGGCACCCCGTCGGAGACTACGCTTGCCGGCCACTGGTGACGTCACCCGATGGGCCGGGCTTATCTGGCAAAGCTGTGGTGGCCTTCACTAAAATCCACACCCAAGGGAGAGGGACAATCACTATTATCAGAACCAAAGGTTGAGAAACTAGTCAAAGTTGTAGAATTACTTATTGGTTTTGTAGCTAAGTCCTCTCTTTTTTTTCTTTGGTACTTCGGATCTTGTAGGTTGTAGCCAAGTCCATGGTGGTTTGAATTGTATATAAGAGAGAGAGAGAGAGAGAGAGAGAGAGAGAGAGAGAGAGATGTAAATATATGTATGTTCACCTCTACACATGCTATAGTTTCAGCTTTGAGCTTGCAGAAGATTGAAAGAGAGATTGCCCTACAAGATTATTATCCAACATCATGATATGGTCTTGCTTGCATGCCGGATTGAGAGACAAGTTCAATTTGATATTTGATGGAAACTAAACGTTGAATTTTTATACAACATTCATCACCAAGAAAATATGTCACTGTCATTCGTATAATTGGAACACATACTTGTTGATTTCTTTGTTCGAGAATCGGAGCAGCGGCTCTAGAATTTTGATTCAGCGGTGACAAGAATATATATTATATATAATTCTAATAACAAAAAATTGTTGTATGAAAAAAATACACTTCAACTTGACAATATACATCAGGAGTAGCATGATGTAGTTACTCACAAGCTTAATTGACTTTGTTTACATTCATTTCATACAATTGGTGTAGTGCTGATAATACAGAAGGGAAAACTAAAGATTGTATTCCAAAATAATTTTTTGCAATGAACCTGCTGCTCTAAATGGGCCCACAAAAATTAAAATTGGTCCTGGACTGAATTTTATATATATATATATATATATATATATATATATATATATGCCAAGGGGTTGACTTAGGGCATAAGATTTAAGAAAAATGACAGCCAAAAATGTGTTTTGATAATTAATACCCACCAAAGATATGGTGAGAATATTTGTTAATGCTGAAAATGTCATTAGCGGGTATTAATTATCAAAACACGTTCTGAACCGTCATTTTCCCTAAGATTTAAAAGCTTACATCTTATAAGGTCTCAAATTCGAAACCTCTTAAATTTTATTAACTTTTTTGAGATTAATTTCTAATATATATATATATATATATGTTTTAGTCGAGGTGGGAAGAGATATAGATATATGTATGTGTATTCATTCCACTGTGAAGTACTCCTTATGTCGGTACGTACCTTCTGTGGTTTAGCTTTATCAGAATTGAGAATGGGCATGCCCTAGATAAAGAGAGGCCCTGCAGTCACCACCCACACCCACCCATGAAGTTGCAGTGTACCGTTCCACAGGTTAGAATATGACTTTAAAGTCAAGAATTTATATCCCAACACAAACTTGTCCTTTTTCTGTCAAAGTTGTTCAATTAACTTAATACTTATGAACACGAAAATTAAGGATTTTGACTTTTACACTCCAAAATTTATGCTAGCGCTCTAAAATTGGAGTGCCAAAATCAATCCCGATTAAGAATTGATTTTGACACTCCCACTTGTCAAAGCGTAGGTAGTAATTTTTTAAGCGCCAAAATTAATATCCCAAAAATTAATGGCACAAAAGTTGTTAGTTAGTACTAAGGCTCCATTCAGAAAGCAAAAAAAAGTCTTTATTTTTAAATAGATAATTTCAAACTAAAAAATTATGAATTTATTGAAATCTAAAAATATGCAATATGAATATTGTTTGTCATTGAGATCTTTATATGATGCAAAAAAAATTAAAAAATTATTTTTCATTTACATTATTTTTGAGTTTGAAAATGTGAAATAAACTAATTATTTTTTTAAGAAGATTTCTAAAACGGAGCCTAATTAAGTTGAACTTAATTAAAAAGGGATTAATTAATTAACCGTCTTGTGTCAATCTTAAACTATTCAATTGTTTTCTTTTTGGGATTACCCTAAAGACTATGTACGGTGGCAGACTAATTTGTTTTTGGATGGAGTTTTTTCCAAAGCAGATATCCAGAGATTTTCCATGAGTCTCATAAGAATGGAATATTGTCTTTGCTTTTCTTTTGACCGCAGTATAGTGGAAAAACCAACCACCCTTCTCTTTCCAAAAGACTTCAGCCCATGAGGTAGTGTAATACACTCTGTCTCTCTCTCTCTCTCTCTCTCTCTCTCCATGTATATATGGTGCACGAAAAAGGGTCCGAACTCTGACCGTCAAACTAAAATATTGTGTCTATATAGCTTTATATATGTGTGTGTGTGTGTGTATCATGTATGTATATACTTAATGAATGTATGTAGCAAGACAAGATGATGACTCTTTTTTCTTTTTTTTGATCGGATGACTAATATTACCTTCCAAGTATGAACATGTTTTACATGAAGGGGTGTGGAACAAACATTATGAATATATGCACATTCTCTCCTAGCTAGTTGTAATTACTGCCCTCTTATTTCCTTTAATCTTTGTATCTTTCTTCATTTCAAGATTAATAAAATTCTTCTTTTCCCGTTCACACAAAAAAATTCCAATTCGTTGAGGTACCAAAAACCAAAAGCAAGTGACCCAGATAGGTCTTTTTTAGAACAAGTTGTAGTCCGGCCCCATGAAATAGGGTCAACACAAGGGAACCCCCTTATTAGAAAAACTAACAAAGAGAGAGTTCCCATTTCCACAAAAAGTGAAGCCATCCAAAGTCCTCTAAACAAACAAACATTATCGGGTGGGTGAGTAAAGTTGCTCTGAAATTAGATTACAGGGCCACTTTTTTATTTTGTCAAAGGCATGCAAGATTTTATTACTTTTACAATAATAGAGGTTTTTCCTTGAGTTATTATATGTCCTGTCGAAGGAGTAACTTGTAAGGTGATTGATAGATGTTAAGGTTGATGATATTAGGAAAACCAGTCTCTAAAAATTGATCTAGATTTTATTACACTTGCTGGAAAAATACATGAGTAAAACTCTACCAACATATATAATACAAGGTATTTATGAAAACTTCACTAATATCAATAGTGGTGAATATCTGCGAGACTTCACTAATCTATTCAAGAACACGATTTACAAACCAAACCAAGGTCTTTGTTTCACACAGTACATGTCTTTAAAGCAGATTCATCGCCTCTCAGGTGGTGGTTGAGATATTGATTGGCATCTATCTCTCAGAATACTACAGTTGCCACCACCTAATAAGACTATCCTATTGACTAGGTTCTAGTGATTACTAACAATTGCCACAACAAAATTTGTAAAACTAATGTACAAGTCACATAACATTAAGCATGACTAATTAACATATGATTTTATGCACAAATGTAATTACATGCATAATTACTCCATAACTCAAAATAAATAACATAATGCACATAAAATTTAAGTATTCCAGTTTTTGAAAAAAATTGGACATTTCATCATTAATTACTATCATATATTCTTGGAAAAAGAAAAAAAAACAAGAGAACAATTGTTTCATAAACTATCCCTAAATGGAAAAACAAAAGGAAAAGCTGGTTGTAGGAAATTAAATTCTAATTTAAATTTTGAAATTAACTAATGCACACAAATTTAAAGGACTTGTGTTCTTTTTCATTGTTTTTATTTCATCGAAACAAGAACGCGCGCGTGCACACACGCACAAAAACTAAAGATAAAAGTACGTAAACTAGGTACCACACGACGAAACCATATGTAGTTTCATCTGCTCACAGCTCCTTGCTATATTGCAGGTATATCCCATCAACATGCTGCCCTGATTGAAGACTATATAACACATCAAATATACCCAAATAAGTGGAGAAATTACAAGAGCATTTTTAAGAAAAGTAAAATTTGGTTTTAGAAATTCTTTTTTTTTTTTTTTGAAAACAAGTTGACACAAACGTATTTTCTTAGTTTACTTTCTTTTAAGAAAAATAAAAAATAATTTTAAAAAACAAAAAACAGAAAAGGGACAATGTTGCCAAACATAACTTATATGTAAGACCCTTTTTCCTAAAGAGAAAAACATGATAGTATATGTAAAGACAAAATTATCCTGACATTCAATTGGCAGATAATGATACCTTTACCAAAGAAAAAGAGAAAACCATGACCATATAATATTATTAATTAATTGCTAAAGCAAAACACCCCAATCATTAGTCTAATTTGATCGTAAATAGTACTACTCCATTATCCTGGCTAGCTAGGAGTAGGCAGGACCCTCCATTCGGCATTCCCATTGTGTAGATTTTTGCTGTAACCCAAATTCTACAAAGGGGACCGTGTCAAAAAAAAAAATTCTACAAGGGGCTGGTATTATATGTCGTTGTCCTCATAGGTCAACAAGAGTAGCACTAGTAGTAGTGGTAGTTCTCGTTGTTTCTCTTTTTCCAAATTCAAACTTCACGGATAACGAGAGACAGTATCTAGCAAGTTTTGGACCCCCACCCTCGCCATGAAAGACCCATTGTTAGCGGGAGACAGCTGCGTGGGGCTCACTACAGATTCTGCATGAAAAATTCAAGTTGTTCAATAATTTTAAAAAGCAAGATCAAGTGGGCATAGCGAAAAATCAGTTCAATCCAATATGTATAAGTGGTTGATCTAATCTTTCCATTTTTTTCCAATTTTTCAAAAATGGTAAGGTTGAATCAAGCACATACATATATCAAATTGAGCTGATTTTTCGCAACCTATTTGAGTCATTTTTTTTAGATTATTGAACAGCTCAAATTTTTTGTGCGGGACCTGTGGTTGGCCCCGCATGACCTTCGGTTCCTTTAATTTTTTGCGGCCCTAATATGACGGAACGAATTACGATGAAGGCACCCTAAATTTTTTTTTTTGGGGGGGGGGGGGGGGGGGGTTTTATATTCTGGATACCAAGACGAGGAGAAATTTTTCAGTGCTGAGCGGGTATATGCCACGTGGTACCCGCTCGGCGCATCCGAACAGTCCGATACACTTTTAGACGGCTCGGATTGAAACCCTCTCTCCTGATCTCACCCCAATACACTTTTGGACGGCTCGAATTGAAAACGCAATAAACGACTTGGATGCGTTGAGCGGACACCACTTAGTGCCCGCTCGGCTCTGAAAATTCTTCCAAGAGGAGAGATTATTGTTGGGTACTAAAAGTTGTCGGAGCTAGCCCTAATTTTGCACCTTTTTAGGCGACTGCCTCTTGTGTCTTAGCTTAGGGCCGTTTCTGATTATGACCGTATGTCCACTTAACACTACTATTTTACTTGTGATTCAAAAAGTAATAGTACTAGCATTGAACTAATGAATTACGGACAGAGGTATCATTAAAACAAACCTGGCCTATTTATATATATTAGGATAAACAATTCAGTGTATGCAGTATCAATGAAGCACAACAATTCTTGAAATATCTAACTTAATAATAAAACGAACATTGAAAGGGTTTAGACACTTTTCAATTTGGACCAATTTGTCCCTTGATTTTGCCCTATTTACCTTCCGGCCCTATTTGCCATGAACTGGCCCACCCCTTTCGGCCACCGCCCCACCAAACCGCCATCACCCCTTTCGGCCACAACCCTGCCCAACGCCACCACTACCGCACCCACCTCGAAACCCCACCACCGCATCTCCCCCACTCCATTAGCTTTTTTTTTTTTTAAGAAAAATAGCCGCAGGGTTTCACACCCGCGCCTCCGCCGCGAGCCCAGCCAGAGTGCCGCCGGACGCTGCCGCAAGATTTCAGAACTACCACAGCAATCTACGGACACCGTGCAACACTTATCCTAGCTTAGAATCGCGTTTGAGGTAGTTTTCCGGAAACCCGAAACCTTAATCTCCATTGTAATGGAAATAGGACCAAAACTTAATATTTGATGTAGATGGTGACCTGAATTTTATTTATTAATCAATATTTAGTCCTGTTTTCATTAACTTTTAGCCCTATTTGTATTGAAATTTTTTTGGCAGGCCTTGCATTAAATTGGATGGTTTGATTACTGTGTAGATAAGAAGTTATGGTGGATTGTGGTATTGAAATTCATGTGTAGGTGAAGAATTATGCTATTAATAAATTTATCGGAATAATCATAGTTTATGTAGTAATTATCTAATAATTAAATATATAAGGATTTGGATTTAAAATGTAAATGAGGAGATATTTTCTTTTAGCAAAAAAAAATATTTACTACTTATAAGCTAATCTCAAAATATATTATTGGCCATATTAGTCTCATATCACCCCATTATAAAGATCTAATATTAAACATTTACTGTATTTTGTTTTAAAAAAATATAAAGTTAAGTAAATACTAATTTTAATAATATGTACTTTCGAATAAAAATTAGTTTGAAAAATCTATGAATAATAATATGGTAGTTAAAGATAATATTTTAAATAAAAAAATAATGGAAATATTTTATAAATTCTAAATGTGAGAAATAGACTTAATTTAAGTGTAGTAATTAATTGTTTGACTAAATATTTATTTTGTGATAATAAAGAAATAGAATAAATGATTTCGAGAATACTATATAAGTTGATATTATCAGTTTGGTAAAAGAAAAAGGAAAAATATTATCTTATAAGATAATGATTTTATTCAAACCGTCATATGCTTATTTTGACTTATTCATCAATTAATATTTAATAAATTAGAATATTGTTATGTCAGATATTATATTTGTGAGTTTTGTATGCTATTGATTATTACGTTGATTATTGTAATTTGAATTACTACGTAAACGAAGAAATTGGATAACAGGTACCCTGGGGGTATTTTGGCCAAATTGAAACTGAATGGACGTTAATAAAGCAATTGTCACAAAAGTGATAAGTGATTAGAGATTGTGCGCTGTGTCATGGTTGAAAATTATTGGGAGAAAAAGATTCTTGATAGAGAAGAATCGTAGAAACTATTAAATACAAAATAAATTCATAAAATACTACATATGACTGCGTGTTGAGATTATTGTATAATTTTGCATTATTTCATTAAAGTGATATATAAAGCACTTCCACGGGCACGAAATCTTTGTGCTTGCACGATGGAAAAACCTAGTTTTCAACATATAAAGTGAGAGGTGTAAATAAAATTTCTTACAGTACTAGTATTTATTGGAGTGACGAACACAATTTGGTATAGTGAGATCAGTCATTTAGGAGTTTTCTCTCTCCAAAATCAATCGTTCCACAAAACTCTTCTCACTTTGGTTATTCTACGCGCACATAATTAAAAGGATCTTGCCATTGTGATTTTCAAAATTAAATATTTGGTTTGTGGTTATGAGTATGTTTTCAAACATCATTATCTATGAATATTGCATCCGATAGTAAACGATAGAATTGATATCAAATGATTAGTCGAGATACGTATAAACTGTCCCGAACACATATATAGCTAATTAAGGGCAAACCAACTCTTGGAATGGGAACTTGTCATATACACAGTATGTAAAGCCAAACCCTTTTAGCATGTGCCGAAGTGTCAACTTTGTAGTTGAAATCTTTGTGGGGCTGTTAATATTGGGAGTGATGTAGATTAGGTTTTGTCTCTTTCCAGCAATGATTAGCTTTTGTGGGGGGTGAAGAAGCTTTTCTTTTATCTTTATGTGGCATGCCCATTTTTTCTTTTCTTTTTGGTTTTAATAATTAAATATAAGTAGGTAGAGGTAGTGGGAAATTAATGTGATATTTTTGTCATTCACCAATCTTCCTTTCCATTTTAAAGATGCATTAAAACACTAAGATAACAGGAGGTATCTTGCTTTTATATGATACAAAACGGATGGATGGTAGGACTTTTTCTTTATTTCACCTTCCCTTTGTTTTTCTTTTCTTTTCTTTTTCTTTTTCGCTCTTTTGCTTTCTTTTAT
Organism: Rhododendron simsii; assembly: GCA_014282245.1. Classification (NCBI taxonomy): domain Eukaryota; kingdom Viridiplantae; phylum Streptophyta; class Magnoliopsida; order Ericales; family Ericaceae; genus Rhododendron; species Rhododendron simsii. The sequence goes on from CM024961.1 coordinate 17,581,292, forward strand.
TTTTTATTTTTGGAAAAAAAATAAATCCATCTCAAACTTGTGTATGGGCATATAGAACTACAATATGTTGGTCTCAAAAGGCCCAAAACGGTTCAATATTTTTCACGTATATCGTATTCTTTTCTTCCAAAAATATTACATAGTATTATCTAGTTTTACTTGTCAAAAGTAGGAAAGAAAATACCATATCAGCTGATGGTTGCTTTATCTAGTTATATCACTCATAAATTAACTGTCGTCAAATTTCTCTGATTCTTCTTGTTAGAATACCTCCTCATGCTAACCAAAGGGAAACGCTTGGTACTTAAGGCTCGAGACGTAGGAATTTGCTCTTTCTAAAGTCTCAAGTTCGAAACCTTTCAGATGACATCAACTCCTTAATTTGGCCGGGGCCTGTCCATACAAGACTTTGCTCCAGTTTTGATTGAGCCCCACAAATGGGCGGTGGAATTGTGCTCACAGGATTAGTCGAGATGCGCGTAAGTTGACCAGAATACCTGAGTTATAAAAAAAAATACCTCCCCTTGCTAGAATTATATGTATTTTACACAAAGGCAATGCTAGAAACATAATTTTAAAACACAATTACGGATACAATGGGCTCAAAACTATTAAATTCATGCAGAGGTATATATATCAAATGGCTCCGGATTCATTGTTTCTGAAATTGTGTTTCTAGACCTTTTGTTAATAAACTTCCTAAAAAGGAGAGGGAAAAAAAAAAAGGACATTTTGTTCACTCGAAATGATAAGAGTACCAACCAAATGACTACCGCCGGGGGTACCAACCCACTACGGGTCTTGTAAGGATAATCCGAGCCGTTCAATAATTGTTTTTAAAAAAACCAAGTCCGCTTCCAAAAAATTAGTTCAATCCAATATGTGTAGGTGCTCGATCTAATATTCCATTTTTTCATTCAGATTTCAGGATCGGATTGAGTTGATTTTTTAGAAACCCACCTAATTTTTTCTTAAAATTATTGAACAGCTCGGATAATCCGTACGGAAGTCGTGGATACTAGTACTAACCATTATCTTTTGTTCACATAATTAGGAAAATTCTAACACCACACCCATTTACACACTCATTCACACATCCACTCTCACAACAAGGGTGAAGCCCACACACACTGGATGTGTAGTGTGTACGGACTCCACCCTTGTTATGAGTATGAGTGTCTAATTGAATGTGTAAATGGTTGTGGTGGTAGAATGACTGCAAATAGAAATGAAAAGAATTTCCTTGAAAAACGAGAGAATATCTGCTTCTACTGCTTTTTGCTTTTCCAAATCCCAAATAAGAGAGAATTAGATTCCTGTTTATTTTTTATTTTTATATTGTCCTTGGGATTTTCTCACTTTTTGGAAGAAAAAAAAATCATCAAAAACTTACTACTCCAGTATATATATGTATATGAGCACGGCAAAGACAACGTCAGAAGTGTCATTATCTGATGTCACATCCAGTGTTGAATAGAATTGGGTTTAGGTCCCAAATCTAATTTGGGCCCAACTTGCCGGCCGACACCAAAAGGGCCAATCGAGGTAACCGGCCCAGATAATAATTAAAATAAGGGGAATTTAGAGGTCAGTCCTAAAAAGTAGGTTTGGACTTAATTTAATCCTGACAAAAATATTTCTTCTTTGTTTCAGTCCCTTTTGTTGACTTTTCATGCATTTTTACTATTTTGCCCTTTCTTCTTAGCTTTTTGTGTACATGTCAATTTGTAGTAAAATTTATGTTTTTAGAATCAATTCCTGACTCATATTATTTCGGACAAAAATACCTTTTGCTATTTGAACTAGCTATGAGAATTGACAATTCTCATAGCCAGTTAACATAATATTTCGGACAAAAATATCCCCATCACTTTACATAGCCCGAGTTAACATATTATTTTGAACAAAAATACTCCTGAACTATGGTTATGAGAACGGGGCTATGAGAGCCATATTTTTAGAATTAATTCTTGAATCATATTATTTCGGAAAAAAATACCATTGGTTATGTGAATTGACTATGAGAATTGCCAAGTTTCATAGTCAGTTCTATGAGAACTACTGAGTTCTCATAGAGAACTGGCTATGTGAACTAAATTATGAGAACTGACTATGTGAACTGTCAATTCTCATAGTCAATCCTATGAGAACTATCAGTTTTCATAGTCAGCTCTATAAGAATTGGCTATGAGAACTGATTGTTCTCATAGAGAACTAGCTTTGTAAACTTATTATGAAAACTGAACTATGTGAATTGAAAAATACATAGTTCACATAATCTAACTACACACTAAAATACACAGTTCTTATAAAAAATATAAAATTCTCATAGAAAATACACGGTTCTAATAGACAGTTCTCATAGAAAAATACACACACGAATAAAAATTGAACAAAAATAAAAAAAAGATAATCAAAATCAAATATAGTTATAAATGTTTTAACCGCCATGTCTTAAAAAAATAATCAAAGTAAAAAAAGTAATAGTAGAGAATTGGCAATGAGAACTGATTGTCCTCATAGAGAACTAACTTTGTGAATTGATTATAAGTATTGGACTGTGTGAATTGTTTATGTGAACTAAAAAATACACAGTTCTCATAAAAATATATAGTTCTCATAAAAAATACACGGTTCTAATAGACAGTTCTCATAGAAAAATACACAATTCTCATAGAAAAATACACAGTTCTCATGAATAACACACAGTTCTCATAGAAAAATACACAGTTCTCATAGAAAATACACAAACGAACAAAAATTGAAAAAAAACAACAAAGGTAATCAAAATTGAAGCGATTCTATTTTTGATTTTGTTCTTTCGTACATATTCACCCAAAAACCTCTCTTTCACCTCAAGTTTAGATCGGCGGACAATCAATCTTTTTCCACTTCTTTCTCACATAATCTTCAGCAACCTTCTCTCTGCCGACACCATTTCCACCACAGTAACCAAGAAAGTTTAATAGCAAAGCATCAAAAGTAACCACACAAAAGAAAGCATTTCCGTAAAATTACTCGAAATATTTTCAATTTATCCAAAGTATCAAATAAAATACTTAAGTACACATTAGTGGAATTTACAACAGTAGATATAAACAAACAGAGCAAAGAACACCAGTGCCGCCACAGCAAAAAAAAACCTTAATATTGTCACAACTCACAAAAACATGTACCGAGTCCTCCTTGTACATTGGACAAAATCTTATGGAGGACTTCCTGGCTGGTCTTGTTTTGGTGAATAATAACTTACTAGGTCCTGCCCAAAGAGCTTATAGGCCAATAAGTCTTCTTCATTATTTTGTTGACAAAAATACCTCTTGTAAAAAAAAAAAACGATTGGAAAGAGACGATCCAACCACCACTACCACGTTGCCATCACCATTGCCACCACCACCACTGTAACGCCCCGATTTTTGGAAATAAAATCGGAAATATTAAATATTGATTTCTAAAAATTTAGTAATTTTAATTCAAAATCCAAACCGGATAATTCTTCCTAAAGATTCATCTATTACAAACCATTAAAGAAATACTGAAAATAGTCTTCGTGGTAATAATCTAGGCAAAATAACAGAGCTGTCTTCTAGGATCGATACGGATTCCAAGCGTATACTGGCTGAGTCTCCATCTCCGGATTCATCTCTAGGTAGTATCGCCCTCCTTTAGGGTCCTGAGTCTTCCACTGATTTTCTGCAAAATCTGACACGGATGCCAGACAATCCGTGCCTGAGTGAAAAAGTTCACCCCGTAATATAATTCAACTCAATCACCCCTCCTTACATTACAGTTAGCAGGTAACGATATATCATCAATGCAAAAAAGTAAAATACTCATAAATCTTTTCATTATCTATCGATAGCCTAACAACAAGGAAAATCTAGTCATGCCCAGACCATAACTAGGGTTTGCCTATCTTAATCACCACATCAAAATCACCACGGGACTCCCACCAATTCTATCATCACAAAATATCGCAGGACCACCCGCCAGGTTTTATCATCGTGAAATATCGCTGGACCACCTGCCAGGTTTTATCATCACAAAACATCTCTGGACTATTCGCCAGGTTTTATCATCACAAATCGTCACTGATCAACCGTCAGGTTTTATCATCGCAAAACATCACTGACCAACCGTCAGGTTTTATTAGCATAAACATCACTGGGCAATCCGCCAGGTTTTATCATCAGAAAGTATCACTGGACCACCGCCAGGTTTTACTGTCACAAAATATCGCTGGACCTCTGCCAAGTTTTATTATCGGAAAATATCTCCGGCCCTATCCGCCAGGTTTCATCATTACAAAACATCTCTGGACTACCCACCAGGTTTTATCAAAACATCACTGGACTACCCGCCAGGTTTTATCAAAACATCACTAGGCTTACTTTGCCAGGTTTTATCATCAGAAAACATCACTGACCAACCGTCAGGTTTTATCAAAACATCACTGGGCTTATTTTGCCAGGTTTTATATCATCACTGGACTCCCGCCAGTTTCAATTCATTACTGGGCTTACTTTGCCAGTTTCAACTCAACACATCCAACTCATCACATCTCAACATCCTACCTGCAGGCAGATCTAAAAATAAACTTTCTAATTTGTCCATTACTTAGCACTGTCTAGGTGAACTCTATTTGCAAAACACCCCTTATCTCTAGGTTCCAATCTAACATATCAATCACAAATTGGAGCAGTATACAAATAATCACAATGATAATTGAAATAATTAATAAGCGTAGAAATCACATAACTTTGTATGAACGGGCCGTTGCCCTTAATCTTGTATGACCAATAAATTAATAATAATGCAAGAAACTTTTATCTAATAAAAATTTTTATAAAAAGAATAAATCTAGGTTTGTATAAATTTTATTTAAGAAATTAGATTGATTAAAAACTAATTAAATTAGGTAAAAATATTAGAATAATTATCATGACCTTAATAAGAGTCTTAAAAGTCTTATGCAACATGTTGAATGTCAAAAGTTGGGTCCGAAAGGTCTCGGGATTATTTTTAAATGAATGCGTTAAATAAAGTGGCCGAAAAGGAAGTAAATAAACAATAAATAATTTAATAAAAAAAATATGTTGAGACTGACATAATTTAATCTTTGGAACCCAAGGAGTCTAAATAAAATTACTCGGGCTTTAATAATAAGATTTATAAGGTCGTAAGGTAATTTTGATTGAAAACACTATAAAAATAAAAATAATAGTAAATTACATAAAAAAATATTAAATTAACAAGTTATCATATTTGAGATGCAAGGAGTCTAGAAAAAAATAGTTTGGGTGTTAAAACGTTGCTTGGAAGGTCGCAAAGATTTTTCATTGTAAAATCTTGAATGATAACGAATAAATAAATAATAAATATATAAATAAATAAATAAAATATGATATTAACAAGGTATGAACTTTGAGGTGTGAAAAGTCTAGAAAAAATAGTTCGGAGGTCAAAAACGGTGTTCGGAATGTCGAAAAGTCATTTCGAACCAAAACAGGTCAAACCGCAATTCTGACCGGTTGACCTTGCGGTGGAGTGCCCAGACGCAAGCTCGCGTCTGGTTCTTGCGGCCCGAACCTTGCAGCCGCAAGGTTCAACGCAGGTTCGGATTTTTTTGGTTTTCTCCACGGTTTTCAATGCATGGGTCCATTTAGGCTATTGGGTTAAGTATAAAAACACTAAATATACTTAGAGGAGGATTGGAATGGATTATAATACCTCGAATCGGATCGAATTGATTTTTTATCGAAACTTGAAAATTTGGGAAGAAGGTTTCGGGTTCTTCGATCGGGGAACTTTGGGACCGAATTGGATGACGTTCGGTGATGCTAGGGATTATAGGACGGTATTAGAATGATCAATTTGGGTTTCGGTTGATCGTAGGTATGAAACCCACTTTTCTCTCTCTTTCTTTCTCTCTCTAGAACTCCATGGATTGGAGCTTCGATCTCTCCGAATTTTCTCTCTTTTCTGGACTGGTGGGACGTGGTAAATATTCTAATAAACCCTAGGGTCGGATTAATGGGGTATATATAGGAAAATTTTAAAGAGGTTAATAAATTTGTGTTCAATAAGGACTCAAATTCTTCGGGCTTTGGAATGGACGAAGTATGGACGGTTTTCTTGCTCCGAGAGGAGTTAGAGACTGGGTAGGAGAGGGAGAGATGGTAGGATTTATATGCATGCAATTTAAATAATTAAAAGTAGGATAATTAAGACTAAATTAATTTTTATTTGTATATATCTATTAGATAATTATGATTAAGATAATTTTATTATTACTAATAATATTCTTTAAATGATATTATTAATGTTATTAATAATATTAACTCTATTTCAAAAAAAAAATAGGGTCAAAATTCCGGGTTGTTACAACCACTACCACCACGCCACCCCACATCGCCGCCACTACCACCACCACCGCTGCTGCCGCCGCCGCCACCCCCACCACCACCGCCGCCGCCACGCCACTGTGCCACCAACACCACCGCAACCATGCCACCAACACCACCACCGCCACCATGTTGCCACCGCCACTATACCACTACCACCACCGCCACCACACTGCCGATACCATAATTGACAGTATTAATTTTTGTCTAAATTGACAGTCGATTCATATAACCTCCTACAACACCACCATAATTAACAGTGTTAATTTTTATCTAAATTAACAATCGACCCATACAATCTCCTACACCACCACCACCACAACGTCATCACTATCACCACCACCACCACCACGCCGCCGCCACCACCACCACCACACCACAATCACCACTACCACGTCGCTGCCGCCGGTGCCACCACCACCACCACCACCACCACCGCAATTAACAGTGTTAATTAACAGTTGGCCCATATAACCTCCTATACTACCACTCTACTACCATTATTGCCACAATTAACCGTGTCAAATTCTGTCTCAACTTATAATTAACAATATTAAATTCTGTCCAAATTTAAGAATCCTTCATATACAGGGATGTGTATCGTAGATATATATATATATATATATATATATATATATATATCCTTTCCTTAATTAATAATTGGCTAAGAAATGAAGACAATGAAAATTAACATTGTTAATTGTGGTGTAAATTTAAATGAAAATTAATATTGTTAATTATAAATTTAGACAAAATTTAATACTGTTAATCGTGGCGGCGGTGGTGGTGGAGTGGGGGTGTAGAAGTTTATATGGGCCAACTGTTAATTAACACTATTAATTATGGTGTGAATTTATATGAAAATTAACACAGTTAATTTATATAGAAATTAAGTAATATTATTAATTGTGGTATGAATTTATATGAAAATTAACATTGTTAATTTAGACAAAAATTAACACTATTAATTGTGGTGGTGGTGGTGGTGGCAGCGGCGACGGCGTGTTGGTGCTTTTTGTGATGGCAACGTAGTGGTGATGGTGGTGGTTGTGGTGGCGGCATTATTGTGGTGGTGGTGGTGGTGGCGGTGGCGGTGGCGACGTGGTAGTGGTCATTGTGGTGGTGGCAGTGGTGGAGTGGTAATGGTAGAGGCGTTGCGGTGGTGGCGGCGGTTGTGGTGGTGCCGTGATGGTGACGACGGCGGTGTGGTAGCGGCGGTGGTGGTGGTGGCGGCGGCGGCGGCGGCGGTGGTGGGAGCGGTGAGGTGGCGTGGTGGTGGTAGTGGTCATTGTGGTGGTGGTGGTTTTTTTGGTGGCAACATAGTGGTGATGGTGGAGTGATGATGGTGGTTATGGTGGCGGCATTATGGTGGTGGTGGGGGCGGCGGCGGTGGCGTTGTGGTGGAGTGGGGGTGGTGGCGATGTGGTGGTGGTCATTGTGGTGGTGGCGGTGTTGTGGTGGGGGTGGTGGCGTGATGGTGTTGGTGGTCGCGGTGGCGGTGGTGGTCGTGGTGGTGGCGGCGACGGTGGTGGTGGTGGTGGCGTGATGATGTTAGTGTTGGTGGTGGTGGTGGCGGCGTGGTGGCGGTGGTGGTGATGGTGGCGGCAGCGGCGACGATGGTGGTGGCGTGGTGGTGGGGGCGGTGAGGGTGGTGTGGTGGTGGTCATTATGATGGTGACGATGTTGTGGTGGTGGTGGCGGCGGTTGTGGTGGTGGTGGCAGCGGCAGCCGTGATGGTGGTGGTGGTGGCGGCGGCAGCGGTGGCGTGGTGAGGGGTGGGCTGCATTCATTTGAAACCCCAAATGATGGACTGTGTTTATTTGTTGCTATTTAAAGTGAGGTAAATAAGTATAATTATACCCACAGGACTTAGTGAGAATTACACTTTTACTCCATAGGACTTGGTGGACTATGGAATCCAATATTAGGACCGGTCCAGAATTAACTCAAATCTTATTTACGGAAGAGCCGTGAATGAGGCTTACGGCGATCAATTTCATGAATAAGTTTCTCTTTGAACAGTCTATGATCGGAGTCCTTTTACTTTACCTTTAGTTTTTTTTGGTGAGATATTGATTTTAACTCATAACTGGCCCAAGCAACATCTTCTATATCTCTAGTTTATATATTCTTAAAAACATTTTTCCTCTATCCTTTTTTACAGTCCAATATTTTATTTTTGGTTGTCCCTTAATAAATGTCTATTTCGTAAAGTTATTGTGGGTAAAAGTTGCTACATTTTTCATTTTGCCCCTCAAAGTATATTTTCCAATTTGAAAAGTTAATGAGTAAAAGTGTAATAATAATATCTCTATAGAGCGTAAATAGAAAAAATTATAAACTTTTAGAGCGTAATGATGATATCGCCATAAAAATTTGGATTTACGAAGTAGAATTCTTAAAAAGGGACGAAAGAAGTAATAGCTAAATTGAATCTAGAAAGAATAGAGATCAAGACCATACATTTCATTACTTGCTCACAATTAAATTTACGGGTAAATTTATGTTATATCCTTTCGACTTTCTCGTGAATTCTACTTCAGTCCTTTCTATTTTTGATTTAGAAAATTCTAACCTTTCAATTTTAGTTGAGTTTCCAGTTTTTGAACGGAAAAGAGGCATGTGCTCCTCATGTGATAAGTTTGCAGGGTGTATTTTGGCCATTTCCTTCCCCTCTCTCTCCTATTTTCTTAAAAAAAATAATCAACACCATTTAACCTTCAAAATAAAAATATTACAGTATCATTTGCTCCAGAAAAAAAAATTCAATTAAATCAACCCAATCCAACATTGACCTTCAAAATAAAAATCTCAATTTTCAGAAACCCATTTACATTTCACAAACCAATTTTTAATTAAGTCACCAGACTCACCACAGCCATGCACTGCCAAATTACAATATTTCTAGACCCATTAGGCCATTATCTACCCATTGTAATCGGCCCTTCACGAATACCTCTCACACTCGGTAACTTCTCATCTCCTTCCCCAGTAGCTGCTAGGGGTGATTTCAGTTCGGTTCGGGGTGAAATTTTCGAAGACCGATTTGGTCCGGGGAAAATATTTCCCAAGCCGATCCCGACCAGTGTTGGAATTCGGTTCGATTCGATTCGATTCGGGGTGGGGTCAGTCCAGTCGGGAATTTCGGTCCATCCGAAATGGGCCTTAGTTGAGCCCATTTATAAAACATGACAGTGGGCCAATAAGGCTAAACCCATACCATTTAAATAACACTGTACCATCCAAATGGCCCAAACCAATACCATTCTCTCTCAACTTGACAGTGGGCCAAATGGCCCAAACGGCCAAACCAAACAAACACCAAAGCAAACACCGGTTTGGCTGTTTTCCAAATTCCAACTACATTTTATCATTTTTTTTAAAAGCTAATAAGGCCCGAGCTGCGGATCAAATAATAATAATAATAAGGCCCGAGCATACTCAACCTGATAATAAATTGATTAAATTCCCAAGCAAACACCAATTCTTCCACCTATTTTTTTTTCAAACACCAATTCGAAAGAAAACACCAACAACATACTCAAAGTCTCAAACTACGGAGAATTACAAGTACCAACCATACTCACAGAATTTGCCATAATAGAATACTCTAAAAAAGAAAAGAAAAGAAAAGAAACACTCCTAATTAAAACCAGCTACATTCGAAACTTCAATCAGACCACACTTCTTGTGTGCATCACCATTTTCAGAAATATATTATTAAATATAGAACCAGCAGAAAATTGCACTAACATACTTCAAGTATTGAACACCCAACATTGCAAAAGTCAATGTCTATCACGTTCAAAATACTAATTCCAACAATCCAGCTAGTAGCTTGGGCAAAACAAAAAACAGTAAACATACAGACTCAAAAGGCCCATGCCTAGCTCCATGACATCAACTCCAAGCCTCCAAATAAAAAACCAACAATTTTAGTAGCATCCATCCAGCACCCCACCCATGCAAGACCTGAAATCAATAGGCAAAACAACTGAAAAACTTTACAAAACGAAAATAGACTATGTAATTTCATAAAAAAAAATTATTGCAAACAGAAACAGATATGTGATTAGGATTTATCTCAACCATGAAATAAACAATTGCACCAACCCCTTACAAACATAGAAGAAAAAAAATAAAGAAAAACATACAAGTAAGACATTTAACATGAAAGGAATTTAAGAACCATGAAATAAAGAAAACAAGAACTAAAAATAAGAGTAGTACCCGAATCTAATTGCTACAACTGAAGTTGTTATCTAATATTGATTTTAGTTGATTTCCTTATCCATTGTTGCGTGCAAATAAGAGCCTCCATGGTCTTTGGTAAGAGAGAACTTTGATATGGGTCAATTACACATGCGCCCGTGCTAAAAGCGGATTCGGAGGTGAGCGTGGGCACATGGATAGTTAGCACATCTTGTGCCATTTGAGAGACAATTGGATACTTAAAGGAGCTTAACTTCCACCAACGGAATTCATCAAACTCATCACAATCATCTTCACTAGCTTCCGCAAGATACTTTTCTAATTCTGATTTGTTTGTCATGTTGGTTTCCTTATGCAAGTGCATCTTAAATTGAGATTTCAAAGATTCATGATTACAAATGTCCATTTCAAATCCATCTAAATTTACCTTATCCGATGATCCCCCAATCTCTTGGCTACGCACATTCAAGCTTGCACTATTCTTCACATACCGTTCAAATAAATGGGTAATTCCATGTGTTATCATGTCCGTCAACTCACAACCAACTTCTTATCGTAATCCAAAGTCCTTCAAAAAATATCAAAGAATTCAACTTTGCATCGAGGGTCAAGAACAACCGCAAATATCATCATTTGATTAATCTCATACCAAGTGCCAAATCATGCAAATCACTATCATTGGTTGCACAAAACTTCATAATATCTTGTTGAATCAACCCCATTTCATCAAAAAAAGCATTGCAAGTGACATACAAAGAATCCAAAAATTTCAAAGTTGCAATGTAAAACACTTGAAGAAACAAAAGTACAACTTAATCTTTTTTTCCCAATCACTTGAAGTTGGAGGCCCAACATTTTCCTTCCACTCTTTTTCCCTCCCTTTCCTTCCCTTTCTCTCCTCAATTTCATTTATCCTACCTGGACCCTCAAAAGCATCAATATCATCAAATTCCTCATCCATCTCTTCCTTTCTTACATTTAATTTGACAGTCGAGTCATCAGTAATCAATCAAGAGCCTTTTGATAAGTTAGAGCCCTCACCAACATAAAAAATTTGTAGTTCCACCAAGTAGATACATCCAAATAAGGTTTAAGCCTACATATAATGCCTTCCTTTTCAATAGATGACTAAAACTCTGCCATTCTAGATCAGTAAGACCTCACATATCTCATAATATTTTGCACCATTGCAATTGGGACATCAATCTCTTGCAATTCCTCATATACGACTAGATTTAAGATATGTGCCAAACATTTCACATGTAAGAACTCGTGATTTAAAATGGTGGTCTTCCTATAATTGGTCTTTCTCTTCAAGTAAGCAATTAAAAGATTATTTAAGGATGCATTATCAATCGTAACAGTTAGAAACTTATCAATCCCCCAATCCAATAAGTATTGTTAAACCATTCTACCAAGAGTCTCACCCTTATGATTAGGAACAACACAAAAATTCAGAATTTTCTTTTGATATTTCAAATTCTAATCAATAAAATATCCTGTAAGACACATGTAATTTAAATTTTGGACCGAAGTCCAAGTGTGCATTCTATGACACAACCTTTCACGCTTAAGTATTTGTTTTAATGCTTTTTTTCTCCTCCCCATGTATGAGCATGCACTATTTAGCCATTACAATCCTACCAGGAGGCTTCCAAATTGGTTGAACGACACTTATACAATGTTGGAATCCTTCTTCCTCAGCAAATGAAAATGGCAACTCATCAATTATTATCATCTTCACTAGTGCCCTTCCACATGTGTCAGCACTAAAGGTCACAGGCACAAGTTTTGCACTTGTTTCACCATTGTGTTTCTTTTTTTTGAAAACTAAAATTTTTTTGCCACGTACCCTTAAATTTATTGGTCATGGGATAATTGGTACACTGATTCTTAAGATGATGAGTCAGTGACTTTATACCATTATTCTTTGAATGACATGCATAACTCTTCCCACACCAGTTGCATGCAGCCCTAGGTTTCAGATGACCTGTTGGTGTAATAATTTTAAAATCCTTCCAGCAAGGAGTCCTCTTATTACCTACTATACCATCACCACCAACACTTTTAGACTCAATCTTATTTTTATGCACTTGATCATCATTTACATTTCTAGCATTTTGAGAAATATCAAACTCATCAGCATCATCCATAATGTCATCCTCATCAATATCATTCATCTAAAATAGATGAAAATAAAAATCAACACAATCATAATCTGATTTTCAAAACTAATATGATTAAACCATATATAAACTGTATTCTCATGCTCATGCACAAATCTGATTTTCTGTCCATCACCTCATACTTATGCAAAAATTAAGCAGGATATATACTGTATTCTAACATAATCTGATTTTCAGGCCACCATATGAACCGTATTCTACAAAAATTAGGGTTTTGAGATAAATACCTCATGCTTGTGGTCAGACATTTCGCCGGTGTCATTGAGGAGATTCTAGCAAAGACGAGAGATGGGAGCTTGAGATTGAGTGAGGTCAACGTAGAGAGAGGGAGGCGTTGCATGAATTCAATTAGGGTTTCAGTAACCTAAAAGAAAAGCTCCAAAGTGCCTGTAAATCAAATGCCAAAGACAGATTTTGAGAAAAATCGAAGTGCTTGTACCGTAGGGTTTAGGAGTTTGAGTGAGAGAGAGAGAGAGAGAGAGAGAGAGAGAGAGAGAGAGAGGACTTACTTGATGTCATCGGTAGACGGACAACAAAGAGAGGAGCTGAGGAGGAGGGAAACATGATTTGTGTGTGTCCTGTGACTACGGTTTGGGTGGCTGGAACATTCAATAATGGATCGGTGGCTATTTGAGAGACAAACGATCATACTAAAAATCACGTTGATCGGATATCATTTGATATCATTCATACTGGACAAGATATGACTCTAGAATGGGTTTAGATCCCGTCCAGTACGGGTTACCGTCCAGTTCGGCCTTTTGTGGGCCCTTTTCGGGCCCACAACAATGATCGGAACCGTTCACATTTTAGAGTTTGTCGAGACCAACGATCATACCAAAAATCACGTTGATCGGATATCGTTTGATATCATTTCAAAATGCATTAATGTTGTCTAAAAAAGGTGTGAAACACAGGATTACAACCCTTTAACACATTTTTCCGAAACTTAATACATTTTGAAATGAGACCAAACGATATCCAATCAACGTGATTTTTGGTATGATCGTTGGTCTCGACGAGCTCTAAAATGTGAACGATTCCGATCATTGTTGTGGGCCCAGAAAGAGCCCACAAAAGGCCGAACTGGAAAGTATTTCATACTGGACAGGATCTGACTCCGGAATTGAGTGGGAAAAGGGCTATCTAGTTTTCCCTTAGATCACTTCACTTATGTATTGCGGTGGTTGTATTTTAATAAGCTAATTTTTTTCTAAGCTATTTTACACTTGAAGGCTGAAGTACAAAATTTTTTCTTGCATGACTTCCTAAAGAAGAAAAAAGGAAATCCAATACATTACTCAAATTTTTAGAAAAAGTAACTAAATTAAAGGAAAACACCCAATAAGCAATTGGAAGTTTCAACAATCAAATTTTTAAGTAGCTTTTTTACACTGGTCATTCAAAATTTGAAATTGCATTTTCTCCCCTCTTTTAAGTGGCCCGTTAGTTGTACGAAAGAAACATTTGACAAAATTGAATTGGGTATACGAATTTGCCAAAGAATTCAAGCCCAGCCCAGCCATATCAGAGAACTGCAGGCCATTTTTGGACTATTGAACTGGACTTGCCCAACTTCCAAGTTACTGGGCTACTAGGACCAAAATTGGATTTTTGCAAAAGCATTTTCTCTTTCACTGCATTCGTTGTCATGGCCCATGGCTCACTTCTAAAAATATCCACAGTTTCGGATCTTAGTTAAAAATGAGATAAGACGGGGAATGACTTCGGTGTCCCCGGTCATTTTGGGGATACGGTAACTTTTGGCATAACAAAACCATTATGAGTATAATCAAAACTCATTACAAGCATAACAGAACCATAATAAGGCATAACCAAAACCATAGCATGGCATAACTTATTTGTTACGCCTTGGTTGCGTTTAGTTACGCCTTGGTTGGTTTTTTGAATATTCCTTGGTTATGCCTTGTTTGGGTTTTGTTATGCTTGTAATTAATTTTAGTTATGTTCCTAATAGTAAAATTATGCCAAAAATTATCGTGTCCCCAAAATGACCGGGGACATCATAGCATCATCCCAAAAGGCAAAAAGAAACTTCTCGTGTATTTCCAATTGACCAAAAAAAAAACCTTCTTGTTTCAATGTTTCAGTGTTTGGTTGATATTTTAAAAGTATCTATCAAAATGATGAAAGTTAAGTTTGGAGTTCTTGTATGTACCGAAAAATTATATGTAAAATGATCGACACTCTCTCCTATAACAAAAACAATCAGCTCTCTCTCTTTCTTTGTCTCTCTCTAATTTCCTGGTTTTTCTAAGGCAAGAATATGAGTGGCAGAGTTAGGCTTTCAACTTAGAGGTGGCACCCCAAAAAGACCAATATAATCTCTCCATCCAAAAAAGTATATTGTCTTATCCGTCAAATTGGAAACTTAAAAAAGAATTATATATTTTTCTTGGAACAAATTGAAACTTTTTTTCCGAAAATTGATTTTTTTTGAAACAGAATGCATATTTTTGAGTTTTCGTTTTGTGAACTGGACAATCTTTTTGAGACGGAATGAGTATTTAAACCAAACAAAGTATAAGTTGTAAAATTAATCAAACGCAATACCACAAAAATACATCGATCTTTTCATATATTAATCATTCATCAATTAATAATAATAAAAATAATAGCCATTGAAATTGGTTGGGGGTTACGAAACAAAGAAGCGTCCCCTGTTTCTGCCTAGCTACGTCATTGACAATGGGGCCGGGGTTTTGTTTTGTGTTATACAACTTATACTCACTCCTACTAGAACTCTAGTCTAGTCCAGTCTAGTCTAGTGAGAGAGGTTAGTTTCAAGAGCTCTAGTTTCAATGGCTACGTCATTGAATTCAAATAATTCCGGCAATGCAAGAGTTCAAGTTTTTCTTTGTTTAATTAGCAAAAATGAAGATCTTTTTCCTTCAAAATACTAAAGGTTGCAGTTTCTGCAAAATCCTCCTAGAGGGTAAAGGCTATGGTCTCCATGGCTACTTGTAGGATTATAATTATGAATAGTAGAGACCCTGAGCAAAGGTTTCGTCTCGGGGACCCTAAATTTTAATGGTGAACAAGGCTTTCGTCTTGGGAACCCAAAAATTTGATAAAAACAGGGGCTCCAAAAAATTGTGTAGCATTCAAAAATAAGAGATCTATAAAATTATGTTCACACAAAATGAGCCCTTAAGCCTCTTAAAAGATACTACAAGAAAAAAGTAATCTTCATTTTTGCAGAAACTACTGTTCCGTAGGGTCATTTATATATGTTGCGAGTTTCGTGCGGTCGGTTTCGGTTTCAAATACTCCTAGTTTTTAATCTCTTGAGCCCTTCTGAACCGCAAAAGGGATTTTTCCCCTTAACACAAACTATCCAGACCAATCAAATGTAATTGGTTTTGGTGGTTTGGATTAAGGAAAAAAAAATCGGTTTTTCTGCATTTACGAATCTGTCTTTTTTTCTCTTGCTTTCTTCTTTCTCTCTCTAACTTCTCAAGTAAAACAAAATTTCTTGAAAAAAAAAAAGGCTTCTCTTTTATGTGAAATCATTCAACCAGTCAACAAAAAAAAAAGGTGCTTAGTGGAGTACTTGAATTTGGTCAAAATATTCTCATTTTGAAGTCTTTATTTGTTGGCATGTCGCTGTCTAACATAATTAATTACTTGTTGTCCACATTCCACATGTCGTTTGACGAGAAAAAGAAAATACCCATTTAATTTTAAAAGGATTAGTTAAATAATAATCCTACTGGATTGAGAAGCCTCGTTAAGCCTCGGATCTAACAGTTGATTTAGGAGACGGTGGTTCGTTCCCTGCATTGCAAACGCTTTTCTGATCAGTGCCAAAACCTCATCCAAATGAGATTGCAGGTCGACGGAGCTAGCTAGCTAGGAAGTTGCATTGCCAGCAGAGATCCTCGATCCAATTCCCACCAAATCTCAAATTAATACCTCTTGTTACGTGCAGATCTGACTGAAGATCACTTCCCTGTATTGGAGAAGCTTCTAAATTTGACTGTTTTGGAATTGCACTATCGTTGAGCTAAATTGGCTAGCTTGCACTGCTGGAGGATTTCCTCAACTCGAAATCCTACGAGTTCATGTAAATCCTAGAGGGGAGCTGGAAGTGGAAGAAGGAGGAATGTGTTTTGCTTCACCCACATTGCATAATTTTCTTATGCCCCGTTCAGTTGACAAGAAAGTACAGAAAAGAATGGAAAAATCAATTTTTTCATAACTTTCCTAGTGTTCAGTTGGCAGGAAAATTCTAGGACTTACCAATTTAAGTTTTCCTGCAGGAATTACTTTCTTGCAAAAGTGATCCTGTAAAAAACACAGGATTTTTGCGTCGCGGGAAAAGAAAAATGAGTGAACACTCACAAAATTTTTCCGAAAGTTTCTTTTACCTGACAAATGAACAACTAAACCTTAATTTTTCTTGCAAAATTCTTTAATTTGTCAAGTGAACACTCACAGGAAAATAATTTTCTTTTTCTTTTACTTCACCTCACTTTACTTTTTCTGGGAACCAATTTCTCACATAACTTTCTCAACAACTGAACGAAGCGCTATGGTTTGGAATATATATTCATGTGATTTTGGACAGTTAGCAAGAAATTGTTATTGACATGGAAATCTACCAAGGGACCAATTTGATTTGAATATTGGTCAAACTTGGAGACCAAGTTCAATTTTGATTGGAAAGGTGAATCAGAGAATATATCATATTGGTCGGCCAATATATTGTTTTCCTTTCGGTTGATATATTTTTTGCATGTATATATATACCCTGGTTAGGTACGAGATATACGCAATGTGTGTGAGACATATACAATTGGTGAGAGCAAGAGAGAAAAATATATTGTAAGAGTGAGGGAGAGATAAAAATAAATAAAAAAAATAGGAGTATTATTGAGCGTGGGTTGGGGATTAATATTTTTCTATCTCATTGTACTCGATCAATATAGTGAAATTTCTCTTTTGTTTTTTTTTTTTTTTTGATAAGTAAATTTCTCTTTTGTTTGTAGAGTGTATTGAGACCAAACCACAAAAATCTTGTGTTTTTTATTTTTCTTGTGCTTTTTTAATTTTGTGGGGTGCTTCCGTTGCGGCGATAGACTAAAAATCCCAACAGAATACCGATGCATGCTTAAGGGCTTGAAAACGCAACAATGCTTAAGGGCTTGAAAACGCTCTATTTCCCCCCTCGCCGTTTATCGATGATGAGGTTTGGCCTTACTAAGTACTCCCTCCGTTCCAATTTGAGAGTCCCGCTCCGGGATTCCAACTTTTTAAAGAAGTGCAATTATTACTTGCAAAGATTTTTAACTTTTCCATTTTGCCCCTCATTTTTTGAATAGCTAAGGTACAATTTAAATGGAAACTGGTTGTTTCCATACAAGAAGAAAACAAATCAGAGGTTTTTTAGGCGGCAAAGTTCAAAAGTCAGTTCAAGAATTTAATTTTGAATACAAGTCTCTCACTCTCTCTCTCATACACACACAATTTTGTCCTTTTTGAAGAAGGGTAAAAAGGGAAAGTTGGCCCCTTCTTTGTGTTGATTTGTCAAAGTGGACTTTTATTTTGGAACACCCAAAAATGGAAAGATGGACTATCAAATTGGAACGGAGGGAGTAACAGATATCGAGCTTGTTAATTACTAATTGGGAATAATTAATAACGTCGGTTACGTTGTTGGGGAACGCGGGCTTCACAGCATGTATAGCTACAATTCCCTGCCCCTCAGTACTACTCCCTTTATCCGAGAATTTTTGGGGCATCAAAATAATGATCAATCGACTAATTAAAGGGTAATTAAGCATGCATTTGAATTTGAACTTCTTATGGAACAATTAATACCAACAGTCATGTAATACTAATTTAAAATAGTAACCTTCCTTGAGGCTTTTGCTCTTTCACAAAAGCATTAATTCTCTGCAGCCGGATTGCGTAGAAAACGCAATTGATTTCAGCACGAAGGGTGAGCCGGGAAGCGAGGACAAATTAAGAAAGTAAACAGAGGCGGCTGCATGGACATATGTAGTACGTGAAGAATGGTCACATGAATACCCAAGAAAAAAAAAAAATTTGCCTAGAATACATGTAAAAATTAATTATAGGCTAACCTTTCTTAATTTGAACACTTAATCCAAATATTAATGAACACTTAATTCTAATAATCTTGAACACCTAGCCCAAAAAGAACTGAACAATCAACTCAAAACCAATTGATCACACTATCAGTCACAATTCAATTACAGCTCATCAATTCAGATAATCTATATTTGAACATCTAACACAATACTTCAAATAAAGCTTACAATCATAATGAAAAAAAAAAAATTTAAATATAAAGAGAAAAAGAAGAATCTTTTGGTGTACGTATTATGCTTTGCGTTCTCTCTCCATGTCTATTGTTGATGTCCGATGGTCTAAATGTGTTAATTTTGCATTCATGATTTATGTCAATAACTATTACACTTTGTTTTTTTTTCTAGTTAGCTTATAGAATTACAAACAAAGCTTAAAAAATATTCAACTACATTGCAAAATCCAACTAATTTGAATAATATTTCTTCGAATTTATGACTACAATAGAAAATCTCATCATGTCATCATAAAGAATATCATATTTTCAAAGAGGTGATCAACCCCTACCTACTTGCTACAATTTCTTTCAAATGGGTTTTTAGTTGACTAAAAATACACAGGTTAAACATTGACACAAAATATGAGAACTTGTCTAGGAACATTGTCTACTATGCAATATGAGAACTTTCAAAAAAATTGAATTATTGTTAACAAATATAGTGCCTATTTTTAAGTTATAATTTTGCGTCGTAGTTAATTTTTTTAGAATAGAGATAATGTTTTTTTTATGGCACTATTCATACTAGTATATGAGATTTTGTACATATATTATTGGTTAATAGATTAGCTAATAGAGTTAAGGTAACTTTTGAATACCCTACTACAAATTCCTGAAGCTGCTACTGAAAGTAAAACTCTTCAAAATGCATGAAAGGATGTAAATAGCGGGAAAAGAAAACAAAAGAATTGAAAATTTACTCAATCTTTTTAAGGAGACAACCATTGATTGTATGTCCCCTTGAAAAGTTAAATTCTCCGTACAAGACGAGCAATATAGGATGGAGGGAGTATCATAATTTTCTGATTGGTTCTTTAATAGAAGAGTGAGAGTGAGCCGAGCAACAAAAAAATAGAAGAGTGAGAGTGAAAAAGGATGTCATTTCCAGTATCTTCAGGGTCTTTATATCGTAAACCACAAACCTCAGGCGGTGTTAGGGAAATTTACCCTAGAAATACATGTGTGTGGACGGTTGGACCAAAAGTCTACATTTTCTAATGTATGGGTGTGCAGCGCGATTTTAAGATGTAAGAGGGTATGCAGTCTGATTTGGGAAAATCCAAGGGAGTGTTCTGAAATTTACCCTAAATCGAATGCTCCTCACATGTAGGCATTGTGACGCGTTGATGTCAGATGAAGCAACACGTAAGTTGCCACACGTAAGCATTCTGACGTAAGCATCGCCAGTGCTTCCAACATCGTTAGATAAGTTTAACTAGCAGGATTTAGTGGCGGCGGGTGTCACAACAAAATTTTAGAAAATAAAATTATTATATGTGAAAAAAAATTATTCTTAATTTATATAATCTTGTCACTACTAGATTTTTTTTCTTAATTTTTTATTATATACTAGTCATAAATCTTCTATTTTTTTTTAAGGAAGGAGACACAAAAAAATATTCCAAAACTAATTTTAATGGGCCAAAGTGAAATAATATAAATGATGATATGTAATTAAGAAAAAAAAACCCTCCACGTTCTAACCCTAAAACAACTTAACCTAAAAAATTAAGAGAATTTAATTATAATACCACTCTCCAAATTTATAATGTTACTCTCAAAAGGGAGTGTAGTTATCAATTTGGAAAATCCATATAGGGATTTAGGAAGTGGCAATATGCCAAAAATTAAAGTTAGTCTTTTTTCATACTCTATGTGCAAATGACAAACATCATTTACTATAGTTTTTGTTATGTTATTTTAATTTTTCTAGAGCCAATGACTATTAATATTGTAATGCATTTTTTTTATTTTTTTAGTATATATTTCGCCATTGCTAGGATAAAATTTTGGTTCTGTCCCTACAGTCCCTTCATCCTATTTTGATAGTCT
Source organism: Rhododendron simsii (assembly GCA_014282245.1). Lineage (NCBI taxonomy): Eukaryota > Viridiplantae > Streptophyta > Magnoliopsida > Ericales > Ericaceae > Rhododendron > Rhododendron simsii. Next base: position 17,602,279 of record CM024961.1, read on the forward strand.
CGTCTTGGGATTCAAACTTTTTAAAGAAGCATAATGATTAGATCTAAAATATTTAGCTTTCTAATTCTCCTATCGCAAATATGAAAACAAACAATTCCAGTATTGTCTTACTCCACTAATTAATTCAGACTTGTATTTATTCGGTTTCTTTTTTGCATTTGTTATAGATTATTGATACGTCTATACAAATAGAATCGGGAAAATAAAATATGAACCAACTACAATTTTTTGAAATAAGGAAAAAATAATCCAAAAGTCTATTTGTTTGGATTATTTTGTCTTTCGTGAAATTTCTACAAATTGACAATAATTTTTCAGTTTTTCAATCCAAAAAAAATTGACTCAAAATTAACAATGGTAAAGAAAGAATAAAGGGTAAAAATAAAAAAATAATTCATGCAAGATTATTAAGCCAAAATGAGCAAGAGAACATCTATAATGACGTCTTTAAATTTTAAGTTACATTATTCAGTGCTCTCTGGAGCCCTACCACTTGATGCGGGTTTAGGGCTTGCTCTACGCCTCCGTCACACATCGATATGGCAGCCCACAAACTTGTGACGGAGAATGTCTTTGGAGCACCACGTGCACTATGCAAGAGAATTTAATAATTAATTTTCACTAAATTTGTGTCTTTAAATGTGTTTTTTACAATAACAAAAATACGCTCCGCATTTCGTGTGTTGACGCATTGCTTACGGAGTAACTGAGGACTTTAATGACTTAGCAGAAAAAAAGATAAAGAGTACTTTAATGGATTACTTAAAAAGTGGGTTATTTGATCGGGGAATTATGAAGTGTTTTTTTAAGTGTCTAAATAATTGTCCATTGAACTGCCCCGTAAATATATATATATATATATATATATATATATATATATTCACAAATCTTCAAGTAAGGACCTTAAAATGAGGACCTTATATGCGGACCTCCCCATTTCTCCCCTTTCTCAATCAGATTTCAATGATCCGAGCCACTCAATGTGTTCAGAACTTGATTTTAAGGATATCCGCAAGAAATCGGCAAAAAAAAATGACCGGAAAGGGCTTGATTTGAGCAATTTTTATTTGAACCGTTAGATAAAAAACAAATAAAAACTACTCGGATGAAGCCATTTTCGATCTTTTTTTTTGGCTGATTTCTCACGGGTACCCTTAAAATCACGTTTTGAATACATTGAGGGGCTCGGATCATCGAAATTCGATCAGGAAAAGAAGGTCCGCATTTTATTATATAGAGTCCTTTTCAAGTCCGGTCACCCGGATTTTCTTATGGTCCAGATTTGTGTTTTAGCTCCCATTTTCCGATCAATTTACGATGATCCGAGCCGGCCAATGTGTTCAGAATGTGATTTTAAGGGTACTCGCGAGAAATTAACAAAAAAAAATGGTCGGGAAGGGCTTGATTTAAGCAATTTTTTCTAAACCGTTCAATAAAAAATCTGTTCGGATCAAGCTATTTCCGATCATTTTTTTTGGTGATTTCTCGGGGGTATCCTTAAAATCATGTTCTGATCACATTGAGCGGCTCGGATCATCGCAAATCTATCAAGAAATGAAAAATCCAGACTATAAGAAAATCCGGACGAGTGGACCTGAAAATTATTATTATTATTATTATTATTATTATTATTATTATTATTATTATTATTATTATTATTATTATTATATATAGTCCCCTTCAAGTAAGGGTGCCATTACAGTATTAAGTTGCGGACCTTCCCTTTTCTCCCCTTTCCTGATCGAATTTCAATGATCTGAGTCGCTCAATGTGTTTAGAATGTGATTTTAAGTGTACGTGTGAGAAATCAGCAAAATAAAAGACCGGGAAGAGTTTCATTCGAGCAGTTTTTATTTGAACCGTTTGATAAAAAATAAACAAAAACTGCTCGGGTGAAGCCCTTTTCGGTCATTTGTTTTTGCCAATTTCTTGCGAGTACCCTTAAAATCACGTTCTGAAGATATTAAGCAGCTCGGATCATCGAAATTCGATCGAAAAATGGGAGGTTTTTACCTTAACAAAGTAAGGGCGCCCTTATCCGAAGTTTTATGTATACAGAAACTGGAAGTCATTTGTTTTTATCCACGTAGTGTTTGTCATCCTAAAATAAATGCATCTAGAACACAAATTAAGATAGCATAATAATTGAAAGTTTGAATTACTCTTTTTCTTTAACACATATATAGTAGTAATTATTAATTAGAGATGCTATATATAAGAATCAACCCGGCCACCATCTCAACTCATCGAACGTGGTAAAAAAATAAATAAATTAATTAATTAATTAATTAAAGCAGCTAGTTCAGAATCATGCTCAAAGTATTCACGTTTTGAACTCTTTAGTTAGTGAGCCCGTTGCGACGTCACCGTCAACCTTACTTCTATTACTTGTTGATCACGTTCCCATGTCGGCCGTCTAGATATCTATTGAGAAATGTCACAAAATTTAATTGGTCGCATATATGTTTAAGGCTAGCTCTATGCTTACATTCATAACTGACTCACGAATCCCCCAACTATAAGTTCAGTCAAACTCAACCAAATTATATCAAACTGTCATTAGCTATGGTCTTAAAGCATTATCACGTGGTGTTTCAATACCCTTTTCTACCACACACTCTTATTAGATTTAAGTACATAATATTGAATTCTACAAAAATGTGTGGTCGATTAGGATATTGGGAGAGGATATTTGGGGGACGACGCCCTAAGGTACCCCCAGATCACCCCAATTTATTTTTAGCTATTGATTCCTTTTAGGTTTTACATATAGCTAGCAACTGTGATTTATTAGGAAAAATAATTTTGCCACTTCTTTTTTTTAGTTAACGCTACTTCCCTATAAGTGTATTTTTGCACAAAAAATACATTTATAGAGGAGTGACCAAAAATACACTTGCAAGGGAGTGGCGTTAATAAAAAAAGATAGTGACAAAATCAGAAACCTTTATTAGTTGTGATATCGTCCCCTTTGAGGACACACATACGTACGTATCTTTTTTGTTTTCTAGCTTTTTGTCTTTTTTGGTCATAAAGATACTAATATAGGAAGTTCCCCCAAATCTCTATCTATATAGGAAAAGCAACCACTTTTGACGTGCACAATGATGGACTTAAGTGGGCACCTAACAGGATAGGATATATTGGTCCATAAAGAAATTCACAACGCAAACTTACTCAACGTAGGGCCACTTTGCCTTAAATTAAGTGTTCAATAGGAATAATCATTTCAAGATTTAGCGGACCTTTTCAAGTTTTATTAAAATTTGCAGCTTAATTGTGAGTGTGTTTTCTTAAGTGGTAAGTCCTTAAAAGTCAAAAAGAAACAGCAAAAACAATTGAAGTTCACCCAAGACACAGACACAATAACATGATATATAAATGAGTGTCTTGAATTTATAATCAAATTCTGATTTTTTTTTTTTAAAAAAAAAGGAAAGTAAATTATACTTTTTTATTGAACTGCGAATGTATACTCAGATTGAGCATCAGCAGACGAAAACAAGGCCATCATGCATTATTAGAATTCTCCCCAAATCGATCAGAATTAACAAAAACAGAAGATATGAAGAAAATGAAAACAGTGAATTTTATTTGGGAGAGAGAAACAGAGAGAGAAAAGGACCTAGCTAGCCCGTTTTAGGACCAAAAGGTACGTGATATGAGAGAGAAGCTAGCCACTACCAGACATATACATATATATATATATATAAAAGAAATTGCACAGTATTGAACATGAATTGAAACCTGCCATTCCAATATTAACACAACGTACTCCAAGCTCTGATCAAATTAACTAAGAATAGTCTAAGATACAAATAACTTTTCAAAGAAAAACTAGCAAGATACTACTCCACAACAACAAAACTCTCAACAACCTCCTCCACCCGTCGTACCTGACCCAAATCAAGCCCCAAATAATTGTACAGATCCAGACAGACAGACAGACAGACAGGAAAAGAAGAAGTGGAATTCTTTTATTTTCCTAAAACCCGGACCCATACAACAAGAATCATACTACTACATAAAAACAAAGTTGGACTCACTACCTAGTTGACCCATACCTGACCCGGAAAGAGAGAAGAAGAAGAAGAAGAAGAAGAAGAAATTCCCCCTTTATTTATTCTCCCAACAAAACCGACCCAAATAAAGTGCGCCGCAATATTAATAATCACGGAATGGAAGGCAAAACCATTGACTTCTTCGAACGGCGCCGTTTCCCACCTTGGAAACAGAGACATGGAAAGCATATTTTAAGAACGTTCCTCAGAACCTGGCCCCTTTTTGGGATCCAACGAGGCGCAGTAACGGCGCCGCCACCCGCCGCCGCTGCCGCCGGCGCAGGGAGGCTTTTGGTTGGATTGGGAGCAGCCATGTGTGCGGAGATTTCGGTGTAATTGAGGTGAGAAATGGTGAGAGAGAGAGAGAGAGGGGGGGGAGTAGAGAGAGAGAGAGAGAGAGAGAGAGAGAGAGGGTGAGCAAAAATGATCGAGACTTGGAAGTGGGAGATCGAGGGAGAGTACCGACCATGGTATATACTACTAACAAGTTTTGGGTCGGGTGGGGGTTCTGGGGTTTCTTGGTCCCTAAGGCAAAACGCAAGCCATTCTCCTCTCTTCTCTTCGTAGTAGAGGAGTAGTATAATATAATATAATATAATATAATAAAGGGAAAAGATAGAAATACTGCTAGCAAGTGAATGGGGGTGCGGATCAAAAAAAAAAAAAAAGTGAATGGGGGTGATTTGTCGATTTAACTCAGAAAGTTTAATGGGGAAGGAAGGACGTGTTAAATCCTACTCCATCCAATCGTCTCCAACTGTAAATCTGTCTACTACAGGAGTAGTATTTTTATTTTTTTACTAATTTAAATGGAGTAATTAAATTGTTCTCAATTTCAAATACTACTATACTCTTTAATACTACTGTACTAAAATGGAGCATTAAAAAATCTAGCCCGTGCGTATACTGTGTATTCCCAGCAATTACTCCAGTCCTGGGTAGGATTAGGAAACCAAACATGCGTTGAATTGAATTGAATTGAACTGAACTGGAGGATTAACAGAAACACAAAAAAAGGAACAAAAAAAAAACAGAAGAGGAAAGAAAAAATGAAAAAGAAAGAAAACGCGTGGGACCACGTTCAGTAAAAATCTCTAACCAAGAGAATATATATATAATATATTCATCTCATATGGAGTACTATCTATCAACTGTCAGCTACAGTGGAGTAATTCCTTTTCACCACAAGTCTTTGGGCGGTAATTCTGTTAATTTCGAAACCCTAGCTGGGCGACGATACTCTCTACTGCTACTGGTTTGGCTCCGCTAGCTGGCTGCATGAACAAACTTCTTCGTCCACAACAAACAACCTAAACTTAAAAGTTACTCGTATTTAGTATAATATATACTCCTACTGAAACCGTACATTGCAGTATTTATTCTACTGTATGTACTAGTACTCCGCATTAGGTACTGCCTTTTTGTGTATACTCCTACTATGGGATCCTTTTTGCTGTCTACCCACTTCTTTAAGAGATACGGCTGACAAACCAAGGGTTCCACCTTGTATTTGCTTTTATTACGTTAGTAAAATAAAAGCTCCTTCGATGTCGATTTGTTACTTAATCAATCTTGAACATGTTTTTGAAAACTCGTTAGGTTTTCAAGTGCAAGTCAACTTGAGATGGAGGAGAAACAGAGGGTTGAAAGACAAATATCGCTCGCAGGATTGCAAGTGGTTTGTTGGCAACAGAGAGGGGTGATTTTGCTGATTTTAGTGAAGGATCACCTATATTTTCTAAATTAACTTCAAATTGCATATAACTACTTCCATGACGAGGTTAAATTATTTTTTTTCATGTTTTCTTGCAGGGAGAGAGAACTTTATATGCATAAGTGAGTTATACATGAATCTATAATTTGTTGCACTTTCATTCTGTTGCTAACAAACGGCCCTAATAGGGTACATAGGATACAAGTTGCTGTATGTTCATATGTGAATCCTTTGTGGCGCCTTACATGTTCTAGTACAATTATGCATGGATCAACCAAATGAACCATAAATTGCACAAATCAGTTTAAACTGGTCCCAGAAAAAAAAAAAAAAAAAGGGGAAAATGAGGGTCCAGGATGTATTTTGATAATTAATACCTGTCAAGGACATGCTGCGAACATTTGTTAATACTAAAAATGTCTTTGGCGGATATTAATTACCAAAACACGTCATTGGCAGTCATTTCCCAAAAAAGAAGACAAGTTCACATGAGAGAGAGAGAGAGAGAGAGAGAGAGAGAGAGAGAGAGAGAGAGAGAAATATGGGAGAAATCTCGAACACTTCAAAAAGACAAAATCCTGACCTTTCATGGAATTTCTAAATGTACCCGTATTCAAAACTATGATCACTTGTAGTCTACAGGAACTTATCTTCACATTGAATTTCATATGTGCTATGTTGGACCCATCACATGATGTCATTAGGCATTCAAGGTGCCACATCAAATGCTATACGAATGTGTGAATATGTGTGGTCACAAGAGTAACAATGTTTTGAAACAGTATATCTAAAGAAACAACCATTAAGGTTGGCGAAAAGAAAGCCTACTTGGTGAATCAATCCGTACAATCAGTTCATCCTCTGCACCAGACTCATCGCTTGAATCATTCATTGCATGACTCGCTTTTGTAGTGCTAGAACTTTCAACTTCGCGTGCAAGATCTTGTCCTTTGAGCTTTTGGATTGCTTCACGGTTCTTTCTCACAGTAGAAGACCCTTCCGATCTCACAGAAACCAGAACTCGTTCATGACTTGACGTAACTCTTGGGTAAGACATACTGTGAGATGGCCTTGCTTGATTACAACGTGTGGAACTTTGAGTTCGCAGCTGGAGTATATTGACCTAAAGTATGAAACAAGGTAGGTAGCAAGCTGAAATGAGAAGCAAAATTTGAAAGAATGGTCGCGATTGACAGGCAGTAACTTCAAGGGATTGTGAAATTTAGACTGCAACTACAGTTGATTTGCATGGTGGTGTTTGAGATGCTTTTCAAGACAAAGCAACTAACATACTGAGGTACTTAACTAAAGCTGCATAGAGTATTTTTTATTTTTATTTTTTTGTAATCACTTAAGCCGCAAAGTTACTACCACACAAAAATAAATGCAACCATTTCATTATTATCTCGGTGTAACTTTATTTCCTTATTACACTGAGCATAAAAGAATAAAAAGAAAGCAGAAAGGAATCCTAGGGTCCTACATACTACGTAGTATAAGTTTTACTTAGGCGTCAAAGAGGATTTTTTCTGAGTTTTTTTTAACCCTAGAAATTACTTCACAACATAGACTCAAAGAACAGATAAACTGAAAGTACCATGCTTCCATAGATGCTCAGCTGCATTGCCCTGGCAGACAAGCTGCTTGCTTGTTGATCAATCTCGTCAGGATTTTGATCAGCTTCCATTGGCTTGTAGAAATTTTCAGGCCAGCTCATCAAACCAAAATGTTCTTTACTGAGGGATCTACAGGTGTGGTCAACTGGATGTGGCACAAATGAAGACGACCTTCTCTGCAGAGCCTTCTTGGATTCAAATGCAGCAATGTCAAATATAATTACTCTTGCCCTAGTCTCAACTTGATACAATGATCCATGATGAGGAAAAGTGGCATGCTTGAAACCTGTCACATGGAACATAATGATTAAACAAAGGGCACAGTTTCATTAATTTCCAAAGGTAACATGGACTTTATTTCATTTTCAGTACAATTTTTCAATGATGTGGAAACGATTTCCAACTGCCTTTCTTTGCGACTGTTTTCGATTCAGAAACTGAAGGATTGATGATGCAGGAACTTAGACTTGGCAGCCGTGCGGACAACGAAGGGTTATCTTAATTAATTCAAGGTGTCTATTTAGTGTCTAGTCAAAGTGTCCGTCAAGTTTCTAGTCATGTCTTTAATTTCTAGTCAAAAGTATTTTAGAGTCATTAATATTGCACGCATATGCATGTAGTTCGTTACATGAAACACATCATTCTAGGTTTATCATTATGCATGTAGATCAAGGGTCGTCTAGGTATTTCAAAGGTCTGTCTTGGAAATCGTCTAACCTTCATTGAGTCTTGAAGAGTCATATTTTGTATTGCCTATTGATAGGTGATCTAATGAAATGAGAAGAAGAGTTTTGAGTTGATTAGTAAATTATTTGCAACTGCGTCTTGCTTGAAGTGAGTGATTCCTCTTATAATCAAGTGTGTGACTTGGTCGCGTCAAGTGGCATCTGCGATTAGTAACGTCGAGTGGCATCCACTTCCCTCGATTGAGTGGTATCCCGGGACTATCCTAACCTCGCAAGTCTCGGCCTACGTCAAATTGGTATCAGAGCGATGATCCTGCCCTGCTGAGTTTTCATTCTATGACACTTGAAGAATATTCAATGTTTCGCACGAATGAAAGACCGAGGACATATCACAACAACAATGAAGTTGATGCAGTTTTGACCCCATGGAAGATGAATGATGACATCATACTTCTTGGAATGAACTTGGAGGAGATATTCTCGTATAGAGTCCCCTCTATAGGAAGTTGATGGACTCTACCTCCGAGGTACAATGAATATACAAACGATGTTTCCTAATAACTACTAAATGTGATTTTGATCACGTGGTGAGTTCTAAAGATTTCAAATCTGTACGAGAAAACTTGATTGGCGAAAAAGTTGATGGAGTTGATGTTGTTAGTCATGAAATGATTGATAACTTGGAGTTACATGCAACAGAACCATCCCAACAATGTAAGGTTATGAGTGAGCTAATTTCTTGGATAGAAATACAAAAGATTATGGAAGTAAAATGGCTAGTAGTAGTTCACATCAAGTTGACTTTTGGTCTGGTTTCGTAGTTCCATTGCAGATGGTCGATGGCCAATTTTCAAGAGTCGTGAGATTGTTCTATTTGCTAATTGGTCACAAACCTAAATTCAAGCAACATCTAAGGCAACAAACCAAAAGATGGAAAAGTGTTGTTGGTCAACTAGTGGACCGTGGAAAGTTAAACTCGAGGACAAGTTCTTTTGAAGAAAGGGAGTATGACGCAGGAGCTTAGACTTAGCAGCCGTGCAAACGACGAAGGGTTATCTTAATTAGTTCTATTTAGTGTCTAGTTGAAGTGTGTCAAGTTTCTAGTCATGTCTTTAATTTCTAGTCAAAGTATTTTAGAGTCATTAATATTGCACATATGCATGTAGTTAGTTACATTAAACACATCATTCTAGGTTTATCATTATGCATGTAAATCAAGGTTTGTCTTGGAAATCGTATGAAATTGAATCTTGAAGAGTCATCTTTTGTAATACCTATTTATACGTAGTCTAATGAAATGAGAAGAAGGGTTTTGAGTTGATTAGTAAATTATTTGCAAGTACATCTTGCTTGGAATGAGTGATTTCTCCTATAATCAAGTGTGTGACTTGGTCGCGTCGAGTGGCGTCTCCGCTACCCCCGGTCGAGTGGCATCCTCCGACTATCCTAACCTCGCGGGTCTCGGCCTGCGTCAATTGACTACATAACACACTTTCATACATTTCAAACAATAGAATTGCCGTCATTTGTTTTCACTTCATCTTTTTCGTTACTCTGGAAACAATTCCTAAACGTATTTAGCGCAAGGAAAAATACGGACAGAGGAAAGAAGGGAAGCGCTGTCAAAAGACTTGCATTTTTTGAGACGCTATTGTAGCTGTGCAGGTTTTGTAGTCATGAGTCATGACTAGAGAAAAAAAAGAAACGAATTTAAATAACTTGTTTTAGAAATGGTAAGAAGGATCTAGGTTCATTGGATATCATGGAATAAGATGTCCATGACAGAGCTAAATGCATAAAATAGAATCATGTTTTCCGACCCCAATTGATTGGAACTTAAGACTCAGTTTGATTTGGTTTGGCTAGAAAATAGTAGGGGATCATCTTTGTCAATATACCGAGAAAAAACTGGTATGTTGACACAGGCACCCAAATTCCTTTTCTTTTGTTTTTTTGGTCAGGAGGCACCCAAAATTCATTACATGGCTAGAAGACAAAATTGAAAGTAAATTTGTAGAATTGTTTCCGCAAATAACTCTGTCTATGTCATGCTTAGAGTCGTATTTTTCACACAGCCCATCCCAAACCCAGATAAAGGAGGAGGTTGTGTATTGGATAGCTAGCAACTAGCACGTAAAAGATCTCGTTAGATACTTATGACATGAAGTCTGTTGCCAGAGATAAGAGAAAGTGTATGGAGTGTTAATTAACCCTAACACACATAACTATTATTTATAATATGAGAGACATAGTCACAATACTTGACTAAGCAATGTGGGACTAAAACTAATAGTATTCTCACACTCCCCCTCAAGCTGAAGAATAGCTATCATGAAGTCCCAGCTTAGTACACGACGACTCTAACCGTGGCTTGAACAACGACTTAGTAAACATATCTGCCAATTGAGCTCCTGTAGACACAAACGGAGTAACTATCACACCACTAGTTAACTTCTCACGCACTAGATCGCAATCAAATTCAATATGCTTGATCCTCTCATGAAATACCGGATTAGATGCAATGTGAATAGCAGCTTGGTTATCACAGTATAGAGGTATAGGTAACTGCACACTGAATCCTATCTCCTCGAGAGACGATCGCAATCAAACAATCTCACACGTATGCGTCATTGCTCTACACTCCGCTTCAACACTAGATCGTGCAACCACGGTCTGCTTCTTACTCTTCCAATTAATAAAATTTCCACCAAGAAAAACACAATATCCAATAGAGGATCTCCTATCGAATGGTCCTCCTGCCCAATCAAAATCAGTGAATACCTCAACGCTTAAGTTTCCATTAGCTCAATATAACAAACCACCGCCAGGATGAGTTTTGAGATACTTTACAATTCTAAGAACAGTCTCCCAATATGGAACACGAGAAGCAGACATAAACTAACTCACAATTCTAACTGTGAACGAGATATCTGGACGTGTAATAATAAGATATTTCAATTTACCAACCAAGCAACAATATTGGTCAGGGCTAGAAAGCAGCTCCCCCTGATCAACGCACAGTTTGACATTAAAATCCATAGGAGTATCGATAGGCTTCGACACCAATAACCCAGTCTCATCTAGAATATCCAACACATATTTTCTCTGGGATAACTCATTAAACGTGACATCAGAACAAAAATGACGACATAGAGATGGTGAGCAACATTTATACCCTTTCTGAGTAATCGAGTACCCTAGGAAAATACATCGAATTGACATCAGCACAAACAAAAGACAACTCTGACCACTCTTTGATGAGATAAAAATATGTGACACGAGAGTAATCATCGACAAAGATAACATAACACTGAAAGCCAAAAACATTAGGAATACGCATAAGACACCAAATATCAGAATGAAGTGAAAAGAACAGGACACATGACTCTCAACCCTAGGATGAAAAGACACTCTATGATGCTTACTAAACTCACAGACTTCACGGGCAGAATATTAACATGACGACATGAAGGTACCAGCTGTTTAAGATTCTGAAGGGATGGGTGACCAAGACGACAATGATGTTGATAGGGTGACACTGAAGATTGAAGGGCAACAGAGCTTGGGTGAATATCGTCGGTAAAGTAATACAAGCCACCACGTTCAGTACCACCACCAATTTTCCTCCCTGTCTTGAGATCCTGAAACACATAACCATTAGGAAAGAACGTGACAGAGCAATTTAAAGACTTGGTAAGTTTACTAACGGATATAAGATTTAATGGAAAACGAGGAACATGGAATACAGAATCCAAAGTTAGAGAAGAAGTAATAAACATAGAACCTAAACCAGTAATATCAGTGGTAGACCCATAACACGAGATGGTTTAGGAATAGACTGATGACCAGAAAGAATAGTATAAGTACCAATCATATGATCAGATGCATCCGAATCAATAACCCAATGAATAGAAAAATGGAAAGATGCACTACAAGTACCAGAAGAACTTGTCTGAGATAGCGTACAAACCCATAGATGAAGGCCGATTCGACACAAGGCGTTGATACTCGATGAAGGCCGATTCGACACAAGGCGTTGATACTCTTTGGCAGAAATAGTAACCATGGTGTCGGCATAATGAGTAAACGACCTAATATTTTTATAAGTAACCTAACCAGCCTGAGGAAAACCATAAAGATCATAATAATACTCCACTGATTTGTGCCTCCACAATATGTGCACAATTTGGAACCACGGCCTTGACCATGACTACTGAATCCAGAATCGCGACCACGGCCAGGACTAGATACAGAACTAAAACCACCAGAAAAAAGCGGAAGCAAGATTAGATTCCATTGCGATAACTAATCAACCAATAGATCAACCCACCAACCAATCAACCGTGTTTACCACGAAGTCAACAACCAACAACGAACAACCAAACCGAAGATGAAAGTTGCCCAACAAATCACCAACACCTGTAACTAAGAGGACAACGGAGCGCCGAATAGACCAAACAATCATAAACATGGCACCGCATCAAACCAAATGGTAGCAAGAAGAAAGTAACATCAACAACCAGCCAAGAAATCCAACCGAGCAACAATGGCTGCCAACTAACAGGAAATCAACAACCATCCAGTAACCACAAGCCACATGCATGGAACAGTCTTAGGCATGGCAAAATGACTTACCAACAGAATAATTACTGATAAGAGCAGCTTCCAAAACTACTGATAAGAGCAACATCAATATTGACACCATACGAATACCAACATCGCATACCCCAACAACCCAAATTTTCATACTAGAACCAGCAACAAATTGAGAGGAGAAGTAGACATGCAACATCCAATTTCAGAAGCAACACAATCTGAGCAGCAGAGTCAATACCACTAACGACAATCGGAGCCTCAACATGAACAAAAAATCTATGCCGCAGATCGAGAAATTGAGACTGACGAGACAGAAATTGAGACTGACTGACGAGGTCTGATTCAACACAATCTGGTCCAGAACTAGGGCTTTGAGTGTGATCATGGACTGTCGGCAACTGGGTTAGGTTTCGAGCACTGTGTGGTCAACCAATCACGATTTCGAGCACTTTCAAGCACTGGGTATGAATGTCGAACACTATTCAGACTATTTCGAGCATAAATCGACTAATTTCGAGCAGATTTAGGGGGTTTTCTATGGTGTTGAAGGTTGATTTCCGGATTTTAGGGTTCAGTTTTAAGGTTTTGGAGGGCTGGTGAGGGTCGATTTAGGGTTATAATGTACTGGTGGGTTCAGTTAAGGGCGATGGTGGTGATTTGGTGTTACGGTAGGTTAATTGGTGGTGGTAGGCAACAGATTAAGGTTTTCTGTGGTGGGGATGTGGTGGCGTAGAATTAGGATTAAGGTGGCGGCTCTGATACCATGTTATCAGAGATAAGAGAAAGTGTATAGGGTGTTAACTAACCCTAACACAACTATTATTTATAATATGAGAGACATAGTTACAATACTTGACTAAGCAATGTGGGACTAAGACTAATAGTATTCTAACAAAGTGATTAAAGAAAACAGGACGCAGACCTCAATTGATTAGGACTTAAAGCTTGGTTTGGTAACTTGTTGCAGCAGATAGTGGGGATCAATTCTGTTCAGCAGATTTTAGTATCAGGCCCACAAAGTATGGAATAACATCTACTACCGGAAGTCCAGCAGACAAATTAGTTTAATTTCCAGACAAAGAAAGTCAATGACGTTTGCTGGTTCTCATAAGGATAGACCTAGTCAGTGCAGTGAGCTCCAACATTGTGGGGCCTAGGGAGGGTCAGATATTTGGCCTTCACTTATAAATACATACCTATACATATTTACGTGCATACATACAGGAGCTAAATAGGACCTTGACAGAAATCAAGTTCTTTGAACGTCTTTGACATGCTAATTTAAGTCCTATTGGCTACGTGGTTCTATTCTACATGACACTCTTTAAAGACCTTATCTGCAATAACTTCAAAGAAAGCATACATTTTCTTTGCATCTTAAACCTAGTTCTCTGTAGGAAATTCCGTTGTTCTTGCAGCACCATCCAACTGGTACATACAATGCTATTCTTTCTCTTTTTTGTGCCAAGTACATACAATACTATTCACCTTTTCAGTGGTTGAACCTCTTTACAAGAAACTAAGGAACCTTCTTTTTTCATTGAGCTCATGTCGAAAATGTCTTTAGACTTAGTTCTAAATATCCTTTTGAGTTAACAGCACTAGAGATTCATCAATGTCATGTCGTAAATTCTTTAGACTCTCACTTCTGGATAACATGTTGAGTGAGCCAAATGAAAAGGCCACAATAGCTATAAGCCTATGATAGTGAGACTAATCTTGCAGCAGAAACAAGAACAAACTCTGGTCTGAGGATCACCCCGTATCAAGTGCACACAACCAGAATCAAAAAAAAGGTACCACATACTAGTAGTAATAAAAACAAAAATACTTGCAGCAGAAGCAAGGAACAAAACTCTGTTTAGATCCATCCAAGTGAACACAAAACCCAACCAACACGGAAATGTTAATTACCGCTGCAAACAATAAGCTAATGGTGAACACAAAACAAGAACGTTAGAACTTAGAACCGCACATGCAACAGAAACAAGAAGTACCACACTAAGCACCCACATGTTATTACACCCATTATGGAAAACAGTACATAAATAAAAAGTGAAATACCACACGTCAATCCAAGGGGATGCTAAATAAGTTTCAATTACCTGAGGTTTCTGATCCTTGGAAGCTTTGATCGCCAAGTGAAGGTAGTAATGCAGCAGGAGATATAATCAGTTCTTCTTGGGCACCTTGTGTTTTCACAAATCCTTCCAATAGAAAGCCAATGGAATGATGATGTATTTCTATATATTCTCCCCTTATGTGTATAGTCATGATTGACCGCTCTGCGACAAGAACTCTCAAGTCTTGCATAGCCATTTTCTCAAAAAATTGAGGAAGCAAGAGTTTGGCAAGAATAATAGCACTTTCCTGCCAGGAGAAGAAAGGAGAAAACTAAACACGAATCGAAAACAGAAAACAAGTTGCATGACTCATTCTGTGGACCATCTATTCGAGGGATATGCGACTTCAATAGCCATTCTAAATTAACATGATTTCTACAGGAAAAAAATGAAAATAAAACTATTTTGCCTTTAGATGATCAACAGACAAGATTTCCTATTGTTGACCTCGTTGCAACACTTAAATTGCAGAACGAATCTAGACATAACATTGTGTGTGTATGAACTACGACACTAAGAGCTCGGGACCAATGAATTATACCAAGTTTGTGTGCTTATGGGTCACATGTTAAAAGAATGAGGCTGCAAAATTTATACGGTGATTAAAATCAAGAACCGGTCTTCCAACAAGAAAGATAGTCTCAAACTCTTCTGAATAGGATCGTACCTGCCACAGAAAATCCTCGACTTCTGGATCAGATCTGAGCAATGTAAGTATCTTTTCAGCATCAACGAAGAAACAAAGTACAACAGAATCAGCGATCATATCACAGATATACGGCTTGCCATTCAAAACTTCATACAGGCCCAGAGTACTTCCATGGGTAAATGTTGGGTGCAATGAGTGCTTATTCCTTAAACTCCTACTTGTCCACTGCCAAACAGAAACTTTCATTTGTGACAAACTCAAATTCAAAATTTCTAGTCCGAGATCTTGATTGCAATAGATGTTTCACTCAAAACTCTAATTGACGAATGCAAATTGTTTTACCTTTGCTACTCCATTCGAAATGAGCCAAATTCCATTTGGCTTGGAACCCTCTTTATATAGTGTCACGCCTCGTAGTTTCATTATCTCTTTGGTAGAACTTGCAAGTGGTTCACGAACAGAAGAAGGAAGTGCTCCCAACAAAGGATGAGAACTAACCAAGTCGTGTATCTTTGGAATCTTCACTAATGGAGGATTCCTTAGGAGCTTTTTCAAATCAGTCTGCAAAAGAAATGGAATACAAACTCAATATGCTATTTGGCTTCTAATTTCTTACAAACTATCTCTGGGGAAAACAAAAATCACAAGTCATTGAAACAGACCTATCCCTTGCCCTTAAACGAAGAGCCCAAGGTTGAGTGAAGCTTGCATTTGTGGCAGGTTCTTGAGTAAGCAGTTTTATGAGTAGCATTGCAGATGGTTTCTTGACTTAAACTGGTTGAGTGAAGCTTGCATCTAGGGCTGTTTCTTGAGTCGCATTTCAGACAGTTTCTTCACTTGCAGCGGGTTGATTGAAGCCTTGCATCCAGGGCAATTTCTTGAGTCCGAAATGCGACTACTTTCTTGAGTCCAAAATGCGACCCAAGAAACTGCCCAAGATGCAAGCTATGAAGCACGGATACTCTATTTTGGCCTCCGTATCACCTGTCGTATCCGTATCGGATAATGATACACTCCAGATACGTATCTGATACGATTTTTTAAAGTATCCAGCTTTTAGAATTATTTTTGGTATCCCAATACATTTCGGATACGCGCGAATACTCTCGGATACACTCCGGACACGTATCCGATATGTTTTTTTTTTTTTTAAAGTATCCTCCTTTCAGAATTTTTTTTTTATCCTGATACGTTTTGGATACGCGCAGATACGTGTTGGATATGCGTGAGGGTAAATATGTTATTACTTAATATATATATATGGGTTAAAATTGTAAGTAGGACTATATTTTTCTTTTTCCCCCATCAGACCAAACGACACTAGAAACACACCAACAATATCCTCTCTCGACAACCTTGTAAGTTGTAAGTCTATCGTATTGTCTCTCTCTCTCTCGTTGTGTGTATGTAAATATATCTCTTTTGGCATGTGAAATGGTGAACTTGAGTAATGGAAAACTTAAATCATTAATGAAATTTTTGGAATTATATATATAATATATATTTTATTTACTTTTATATTCAACGCATCGTATCCTTCTTTTTAGAAAATCACGTATCCGCGTATCCGTATCCCGTATCCGTATCCGTGCTTCTTAGGATGCAAGCTTCAACCAGCCCCCGGTAAATCAAGAAACTGTCCAAAATGCGACTCAAGACACTGCCCTAGATGCAAGCTTCACTCAACCCGTTGCAAGTCACGAAACTGCCCGAAATACTACTCAAGAAACTACCCTAGATGCAACCTTCAATCAACCCGCTGCAACTCAAGAACCTGCCACAAACGCAAGCTTCATAGATGTGCAAAATTTAAATGGAGTCCGGTCTGCTCTCCAAAAGATGAAGAGGGGTTGGGTTTTAGGAAGCTGAGAGAAGGAAATGTGGCTGCTATGCTTAAAATTCTGTGGGCTCATAGCAAAAAAGCTCTCTTTGGGTGAAATGGGTTCACTCTTACATTATTAAGGATCATAATCTCGGGACTATGGGACTACCATTTGATGTGTCATGAACTCTAAGGAAAATCTTTCAGTTCAGGGATATATGCCAACCTTTGATTCGGTACAAAGTGGGAATGGGGCCTCTACCTCTCTTTGGCTCGACAACTAGCACCCATTGGGGGACTTGTACAAGAGGTATGGGGAAAATGTGTGTTCTAATATTGGTAGATCTTTGCATGCAAGGGTTACCGACTTACCGCAATTATTTGTGATGGAACATGGTCATGGCCTAGACAAAGGAACAGGTATATTCAAGAGATTAAAACAACACCCTTCCAGATTTCCTTCCTGATATCTAAAATGAGGAATAGTGTGGTTTTGATTCCTTCCCGAAATGGTAATTACTCTTTAAAATCTGCTTGGGATGCCATTAGAGTGTCAAATGGAATCCACGAATGGTGCAAAATTGTTTGGTTTCCCAAAGCTGTCCCTAAATGGGCTTTCATCTTATGGATGGCCATGCAATGCAAACTTACTTCTAAGGATAGATTGATGAAATGAAAAGTGGTGGACAATGCAACTTGTGTTTTATGCAAGGGTGGGGCTCTTGAGTCCCATAATCACTTATTTTTTGACTGCCTTTATTCTAGAGTCGTCTGGATGGAGATTTTACGAAGAAACCAAGTTCAAGGGGAAAAGAAATGGTTCTTGCTGCACTCTATGGGTAAGAATTTCAGGAAATCTGTCCTCAAATTATCACTAGCAGCTTCTGTTTATGGGATTTGGTGTGAGAGGAATTTGAAAATCTTTCAACACAAGGCTTTGGAGGCTTCTGCTTTGGGCTCCAGGATTTGTAACAACATCAGAGATGCCATTTTGGCTTGGAGAAATATCAGATCTACGCAGGAGAATGGAGCTCTGTGCAGAATTTGGGGGATTCCTCTTCCTTTTTGTAGGCCTATTGCTGATATAGTGTGATTGGTTCTTCAGTTTTGTTGATAGTTTTCCTAGCTGTATAGTTTTTTGTTTTGCTTTGGCGGCTCCTGGCTTTGTGCCTTAGTAGGGTGTTATCGGTTCGGGGTTGGTCAGTTCGGCCAACAATTTTGGAGACCGATTCGGTTCGGGGATGAAAATGCCAGGACATCCCGACCGTTATTAAGATCGGTCCAATTCGGTTCAGGATGGATTCGGTCAGGTCAGGAAATTTGGTCTGACCGAATTGGGCCTAGTTGAGAGAGAGAGAGATACGAACAGGTACAGAGAGAGAGAGAGAGATACGAACAGGTACACAGAGAGAGAGAGAGAGAGAGAGACGAATAGGTACACACACACACACAGAGCGCGCGCGCTTACTCGATGATGGCGGGCCAGCGGCAAAGAAAGGATGAAATCGCTGATCTGTGAGAGACATTTCTTACTCGATCTATGAGAGAGAAGGGTGGTGGTTGGTGAGAGGCTGAGAGGCGGAGATTGCCATCTGTGAGAGAGAGGGTGAGAGAAGGGGAGACCGTGAGAGTGAGACCAGGAGGGGGGAGTTAGAGATGAGGTAGGCAGGGTTTGATTGTGTGGCCGATGGAGATTAAAAGACAAAAGAAATTTATGGTCAAGATTTATTCAAATTATAAATATAATAGTTTTGTTCAGTCGGTCCAGAATTCCAAAAAACCTAGACCAAACCAAAATCGGTTCGGTTCGGTCCACCCCGGACTAGAAAATTCCACCACCACCCCGACCGAAAACCGAACTGATCAGTCGGTTTTTTCGGGGTTTTTCGGCCTGGTCGGTTTTGTAACACCTATATGCCTTAGTGAGTTTGCTGATATAGTTTTGTTTGTGCCCTGTTGGACGTTGTTGTATCTTTGTTTGGAGCTTCTAATGAGAAAGTATATTTAAAGGAAGGAAAAAAATAAACTCAATATGCTAGCCTAAGATTGTACACTAAGGGAAGACCATAAGGACTAGTATCAAAAATAATTCCCAATGAACCTGGACAGCATCATGAAGATGAATCATCTCCTTTTCTTCCAGCAAACCAACCTTCTCAAGATTTTTGACATACTCACTTAAATGGTTAAGCACAGAGTATGTTACTTGCCTTGTTTTCACAACGCGAAGAACCTGAAAATGTTTCCAGTCAAAAATACCTCGGAATATATTTTATCAATTTTAACTTACCAAACTACCAGAAGAAAAGCATAATATGTTCAAAAGGGAAAAAAAAAAAAAAAAACCTTACAGAAGTAAAGCATAAGAGTATCCAACATGCAATAATCAAAAGTGAAAGATTTTTAAAGTTAACAATGTTGGTGCAAGATATGGCTTACAATGCTATAATCAAAATTAACAACCACCATAGAAATAATCAAATTTTGGGCTTTGGATAACCAAACCTAGCAACCTTTTGGCAATAACCAAATTTAATAGACCCTACATATTCTCAATCAAATACACCAATCATTATACAAAAATGTTCCATCTCTCTTCTCTTTAACTCTCTCTTTCTTTTAGAAAAAAAATATTTTACTTAAATTATTTTTTTTTAGAAAACAGTTTTTCAAAAATAGAGTTTCAAAACTATTTTCTACTGTTCACAATTTTTAGTTTTTTGTAGTTTGAAAAGATGATATAACAGTTTTGGTTATCCAATTTTGATTATGCCATTGTAGACATCTAAATTGCTAATCTTAGCAATCCCTTAAATAAATAATCAAAAGCTGATGTGTCAACTTTTAGTTATCAATTTTTTATTATATCATTGTCGATACCCTAAGAGGCTAAGAGCATCCACATTGTGAAAAGCAAATGGGTGTAGATAAGCAAACTTGACAAGATCGATCAAAAAACACCCCACATTGTAATAAGCAAAGTTACAAGCCTTTTAGCAAATAACCAAATTCCACACATTCCATAACCGAACTTAACAACTTTTACCAATAACCAAATTTGAATTTTTCGTAAACAAGTTCCAATCGCACACCCGACCGCAACAAATTATTTGTCTTGGCAAGACATTTCCAAAACTGAAAGGCGTAAACCTACTCACGCGCCGCCTAAAGAGGCTACGCGTGAGGTCCACTTTCATCACACGCCGAACACACCAAATCAAGTAAAGGAGTGTGATATCACCCGAAGCCTCTTTAGGAGGCATGTGAGGGCGTGTGAAAATGTTTCCGGCTACCAGCTTTTCAGTTTTGAAATCGTCTCACTAAGACGAATAATTTGGTGTGTTCAGGTGCGTGATTGAAACTCGTTTGCGATTGAACAAATGTGCTTGTGTATTGTGGAAGGGTTTTCTTGGTTAGGAATGCAAAAACTAACTAATGTGAAGGTAGAGGTTGTTAAGTTTGATTATGAACTAAATGAATAATCAAATGCTGATGTGACACATTTTGTTTATTGGTTTTGATTATTACCATTGCGGATGCTCTAAGTTATTAGTCACAACCATACATACAGCCTGGAGAAGAGTCTAGTATAATTGGTGGACAAGTTACATCCATTGAAGGGTGTTTGCAGTTAACACACAGACCTGAGGAAATGTAACGCGGACCTCTTCCAGGAACTGTCTTGCTTCCTCTCCTTCTACCTCACTTTCATTGATGACCATAGATGAAACCTCACTATCACCTAAAATGACAAAAAGCATGATCAGTTTCCAACAACAGATTGTCTCCAAAGATGAGGTGACAAATGACAATGCAAACTGATTATGAGTAATACAATTTTCAGAACAAGCAAAAGCTAGCCATCGTTACCATCCAATTAGTATCTACATAAAACACGGTACTTATTCTAAACAGAAGTACAAAGAATTTCAAAACATATTAACGACCGGTAACTGGACTAAAAGGATCCATGTCGTAACTTTTTTGTTCTCGTTTAGAATGGATAGGCAACATTCACATATTCAATACAAACAATAGATGAAATTAGAAATTGCTTAAAGTAATAACGCCATGACTACTTGCAAGCATTAGGATTATCATCCTGATGCAGAAGCTTTTCTCTTAATGCAAGAAATACAGTAAAAAACAATATGGAACAGATAAGTTACAAGTACAAGTAAAAGTGAAAAGAGGCAAACCCAGAAGCTCAGCATGGTTAGAAACCTTCCTTGGAGGCCACCATGTTTTGATAGAAACTAAACACACATAAAAGTACGAAAGAAAAATCAACTCAGTGGCTTGCCATAGTGGAGAGCCTGACTAAATTGCAGCTATCGCTCAGCAATATTTTTTTATTTTTTTATTAAGGGCTGCACCAGCAGAACAATCAATACCCTTCTAACAAAACCAGAATTAAGTTCACTCAAATATAACCCCTGTGATGAGCACAGCTGCACAGATTTGAAATTCAACACAGCCAAGGAGCACATGAAACCAGTTTCATCTTTGTGTACTAATGTTAAATGCTTCACATACTTATTCCATCCAACATGCTCAAGATCTAATGTAGGATACATAGAAGCTGCAACTATTTGAAAGACGACACTTAAGAAGAAATCTAGTCTCTCACAGAACTGTGCCACTAAAAAGTGAAAAGACGCTTCAAAAGACCAAGGGGTAAAAACCTAAAGAACATCATAGAAAATTCGTACCAATGAAGTCATGTAGTTGCCGCCGCGCAATTCGATGGGCCCGGAGAAATGCAGCACAAATGTAACAGGCAGATTCCAACCTTTCCACAATGAAATGTGTGACCAGCTTTTGCGGGCAAATTCTTGTTTGGAGAAACTTATAATGGTGTGGGTAATGAACATGAGCCTTTAAACCTCTCCAGTCGCACAAAGGCTTGAGAGATACCAAGTCAATTGCTTCGTCAACGGATTGCATCAAGATATTTGCAGTGGTTTGCATTATCCTTCCCTCATCAAGCATTACCCAATAAGCAGCTTGAACACCTTAGATGGAGTATGTTATCATGTATTAGTAGGAGAAGTTATTAAGTCCAAAACTTGGACAAGACCAGAGGTAAGTTAAAAGTTAAGGTACTAACAAGGAAGACCACTTTAGCCAGTTCTTCTAGTCTATGTTCAAGAAGTCATGAGCAGGAACGATGGCTAATGCTATCGAACTCCAGGCAAGAAGGGGTAAAGCTTTTTTCACTCTATGTTAAAGGTAAGAGCCCACAATTTACATCATCAATTTGCAGAATCTATGCATTTTCTGACCGTGAAGGAGAAAATTATCCACAATTAAGCAGAAAATTATCAACACTTAATCAGTCAGCGAATGAAAAAGGAAAGCGTTCAAATTATTACCTTCCAAATAAAATTAGCAACTAAAACTATAGATATTCAAGCACCATACGACTGTAATGTAGTCACTAAGTGCTTATTTTAGGAAATAAGACTACTGAATAAAATGATATCTTCAAATTATAAGAGCAGCACACTAGCTAAGCAGTGTACTTGTTCAAACAATGGTTGGGTGTTAAACTAGGTCTTTTTCAATAGAACATATTTTGAGGACTCGAGGTCGTTCCTTACGTCTAATCGCTAAAGTTTAATCCTCTCATCTTCCTACTTTTCTCTGAGTAAGTCTTTAACCCAAACCACAATCCTTCTAGCAAATGTTTTGCACGGATTGTGATCGTTAAAGCATCCAACTCAAAACCAATTACTAGCTTTGGAAGTCATGAGTAACAAATTTGGGACAAACTCTACCACTTGCCCACATGTGTGACCCTAAGTCACAACTTCGCAACACTGGAGCAAGAGCATCCAGTTCACAAATACATGGAATTGAAAGCGCACAAGACCGTCTATATGGATCTTGTTTGTAGATTGCAAGATATAATCAATTGAAAAGTGGCACAGACTCCCAAAAGGGACTAAAGAATGGGGACGGAGGGAGTATCAAATATTAATCTAAGACCAAGTTACAGGTAGTTCCTTACTTTAATTCCTCTAATTTCCTTGCGAAGGTTCCACATTCAACATTCACAAAACATTTTTTTTGAGTTTGAGTACACTCTCAAAATCAAATCACCAATTCGCAATCTCACCACATTGGTTCCCGATTGTTTTCCCAACTAAATGAAAATTTGTCAGCTCGCACATCAAGAGTGTGGTTACCCTTTCTTAGCAAATGCAGTGGGCCGAACCCGTATGGCCCAATGGGCTTGCCATATCTGGTGGGTTTAGCCATTCGGCCAGAACACTCGGTAACGGACAAGAGAATGAGTGCCCCAACATGACTAATCTGGTTGCCCGGACAGAACCGAATTGATTGGCAGACTCGCGACTTTGGCGAAAGGGTCGTTCAGGCATGTGGGCAATGGGCATAAAAACGTTGGTGCTCGGTACGTCATCCATGATGTTACGCCAGGCGGTTAGGTGTGCCTAGCACGAGGTTACTTGGAGGTTAAGTCAGGAGATCCCTATAAAAGGTAAAGGAGACTAACCCTAAGAGATACAATGCACCATTATACTAAATACTTGAGCTCTGTACTTCTCCATCTCCTTTGGGGACTTACTCAACCATCGGAGTGCCTCCCCAGTCATCACCGACCCGTCAGGCACTAATGGTGGTTTTTTGCTTGGCAACTTGCAAGGCGACAATCCAATGAGATCCCTACCAGCATCAATTGTCAAATTATCCACACTCTTAAATATTCTACGGCAGCATTTTGAGCAATCAAAAATCCTCTCAATTCTTATTTCATGCTCCGAAAAGATTATAAAGCACCACGCCCAATATATTCACAACAAAACAGCCATGAAAAATGCATTTTCCTAGTTCACCATTCAAAGCCTTCAAATATACTAGAGGTTGGGCACACGTGATGCCCGTGCAAGTCAAATTTCAACAAAATATGCATAATGGCTTCCGGATTATCGTTTGATTTTTTGTGATGTCAAGTTAACGTTGTGTGACAAATAAACAACATAAATTCCTGTACCACTACATGTACAGTACTGTGTCAAATTATACATAATAGATTCAATGTCATAGTGTCATTATGCCAGTCAATTGTTGATATGAGATATTGTAGCTAGATAGGTTACCTTGCTAACGTCGTCGTTTTTTTAAATATGTCATATCCTAAAAAACGGAGTCTTAAGCAAGAAAGTAAGATATGACGAGAAATAAAGATAATAGGATGACCAGAATTATCAAAAGCAATTAATAACTGCTACATTATTTATATGAACGGGTAAGAGAACACTTAAATTGGATGGGGGTAGAAAAGAACACTGAAAGTCTAAAACACTAAACGGGAGAAAGGATTTGATGACTGACAAAATTAGGGCAAAATATCACATGGTCTAATAGCTTTTTAGAATTAATAGGGCTTTAAGAAATGAAAATAAAACTGCACACCAACAAAATCCAAATCAATTAAACAAACATTAGATACGGTAAAACCCATTTGTTTCGAGATGTCCTCTTCACTTTACACAGTTTCAATTGCATGGAAGAAATTCACTAGGTGAATCATCAAGCATTTGCACCTCACATTGAATTGTTGGATGAAACATGATGATTCATTAAGGAACGCAGGAAAAATATTTTGATATGCATGGAGAAAGATGTCGAGTTTGTGTAGTGGTAAAAGATAGCAAGATACAGTGGGGGAGGAACCTGACATTACACAACAGTAGCAAGTTTCAAATGTCGGTTCTTTCCCCCCTCAGTTTGCTTCAAACTCTCAAGCCCAGTCACCATCATTGCAAGCCCTCTCTTCCATGCGCCAACAACAGAGCTCTTCTCATTTACATGTAGGAGAGGTTGAGCTTTTGTAGCACTGGTGGAAGAGATAGTGGGCTTGGGTAGTTATTTGGTGTTGAATTGCCGATTATGCCCTTACAGTTATTTTTCTTAACCATTCTACAGTAGACAATTTTGTTTTCTTATTTGTACAAATTCTTAAAAGATGGAAATTAATGGTTGGAAATCTTCATCACAAGAAAGAACTTTTTATTCAATTTAGAAACTTCCTATCTAGAAACAATGTGTTTTTTAGTGTCAATTGCTCAGTTTTGGTCCATGCGACTGTAACCAAGACGATACAATACTAAATGCAATCAAATTTGCAAAGGAAAAAGAATGATAGGGCTTCAAAAAAGAAAAACACCAACCTGTTCTCTCCCTTTATGTAATTATTATTATTACAGATTGATGAGGGATACTGTAAGCATTTATTATTTGACAAATACCCGCAAAATAGTGTCAATGAAGACATGTCTACGAATGTTAAGCTGTTTAACTTATCAATCTGTCATGATGCTGAGTGCTGACAGAAAGTGTCTTCACGGACCACTGATTTATCGCAGAAATTGTATATGAGTGCAATGACATTGCATAAAAAGGATTAGTTTGTGATGAACTTGGAGAGATTGGTAGAGTGGAATTTTTCTGAAAGAATGTTCTTCAGGAAAATGCATGCTGTAATAGCTGCTGTTCAAAGATCTATCCCCAGCTACCTTCTCTACAAACCAAACAACTTGGCCATCTTAAAATCAACAAATACGATAAAAACATTTTGTCTTTATACTCTACACAATCTTCTAACCATTAGGACCCTAAACCTTTACTTTTAACCAAAGCATACCACAAACCCAATTTTGAATAGATTATAGCGTCTTAAAAGCTGTTATACCTACTTTTTCTCTCTTTGTTTCTTTCTCAATAGCAGTTCTCTGGCTCTGAGAAACAGAATTTCTCTTACCCTGCTCTTTATTGATGCGATTATCGAACTTCAACGAAAGCAATGTTGATTTAGAACTTCAAACTATCCTACCATATGTTATATCCCATAAAGTTCCTTGCACGAATTGTTGATAGGAGGATTATCGAATGCAGTAATTGAGGAATAAGACAAAGTGAGAATCAGTGAAGGGTGGTTATATTGACGCATGAGTGCCATAGTTTTTTGGTTACAGATTTGTCAATGATGATGACAGACACCAAAGGTAAAAGTATATGCTTTTCATTGAACAACAGTGTTAAATCGGGCATTGTTAGGAGATAAAGTCAGAGGAGTTCAACGTGAGGTTTCCAATTTGGCCAAAGACACAACAGGAATGTAAGACCAGCACAAAAGCTATCAGGCATGGTATAGAAAGGGAAATATAAATAAGCATTTACCATTTAGAAGGCGTATTCGTATATCCTTCAAGTTCGTAGAGTCTAGTTTATTATCATCTCCAGATACACTATGCGGGTGCACACGTTCCCCTTCAACGTCATTTAAGCTTGTAATATATCTGTTAACAGTAGGCCAGTCAACAGGTCCTAGTTCTTCATCATCTCCCAGATCACCGAAAGCCTCTAGCGCTTTGTTCAACATTTCATATTTTGTGTAGTCCAATATGCGCCTCTGCCATAGAATACAGAAGCAGAAAAGAAAAAATCTGGTCAAAACAAACACACACACAACTAGGGCTGTAAACAAACCGAGCAGCTCGCGAGCTTGGCTTGTTAAGGCTCGTTCGACAAAAGTTCGGCTTGTTTCCGAGTGAAGCTCGGCTTGTTCGACAAAAGCTCAGCTCGTTAAGGGAGGCTTGACTCAATTAAAGAGGCTCGTTTAGTAAATGACTAAGTTTGGCTCATTCAGGGCTCGGCTCGTTAGGGCTCGTTTAGTAAATGAGCCAAACTCGAGCTCGCCGAAGCTCGGTTCGGCTCGGCTCGTTTACACCCCTTCTGACACAACCGACACAAATGCACACAAATAGGCGGATCACAAAAAACAAACAGAACCTGATGTCAACTATCTAGATCAACAAATTATCAGCAATCTAAAGCAATAGTTTCAAGGGTCTTTCTGAGTACCGCCCAATAGGCGTTTAAAAATATGAGAAAAAGTAACTCATTCCTGCCGGTTCACGTCAGTTCAATAATAAAAAAGGAAAATTTCATTGTCCTTTCAATATATGGTCAGACTCTCTCTCTTAACTTTCTGAGATGACAATATTATCCTTCATCTCACACATCCAGTTCAAAAAAACAAATCCACACGTTGCTTTTTTTCTTCTTTATTTTGATCGGGCACATTAACCTAACCACGGTTTAAGTCAAAAAGGTTCTCCAACAAACCAGAAAACCGTTTAGAACGGAAAAACTGTTCATGTTCTTTGGCAGCGAAAACCCAAAGGCTCCATCTTGTCCAGTAATTATGCAAAGACTGTACATCTGATTAAACAATTTCACCAAGAATCAAAGTCCCATAGTGGTTTTTAAAGCGTTTTCAGTGATCGTTGCTGATGTTGGAAGATTCAGTTTGTGGTTGATCTACAACAAAAAAATATATATATAAATATATATATATATATATCAACTGTTTTGGTCACAACCTTGGCTTATACCTGACAAAGACTCGTGATTCTAAACCACAAAATACAATTGAAATGGATATACAATATTTTGCATTTCTCCCACATGGAAATCATCAAGAAAAATTTGCTGATGGTATAATACAAACTAAGATCAGTAGGACCCCTAACCACTTACCTCTCTTGCAAACCGACTGACCAATCCGGTCGGGAGATGACTAGGCACTGAGGCTACACAAGTTATTGTGTGACCAAGGGTAAAAAGAAAACGAAGATGTGTAAATGGGCTAAAAATTTCTTCATTTAGATCAGAAATAGGTAGTTCGAACGCCGGTCACCACCGACCACCATCAACACCTTCCCAATGGTCCGAGGATGGAGGGAACAAGAGCGGATGAGAAGATCGTGGAAGAGGAAGGGCGACAGGACAATGGCCAGAGCTGTCGGCATTTATCACAGACTGTGAAGGGACTGAAGGGAGAAATGGGTTTTACCAGAGAGAGAGAGAGAGA
Source organism: Rhododendron simsii (assembly GCA_014282245.1). Taxonomy (NCBI): domain Eukaryota; kingdom Viridiplantae; phylum Streptophyta; class Magnoliopsida; order Ericales; family Ericaceae; genus Rhododendron; species Rhododendron simsii. The sequence goes on from CM024961.1 coordinate 17,630,449, forward strand.
GAGAGAGAGAGAGAGACACGGAGGGAGAGTCTGAGAATGCCCCACTACTGTGAGGTTATTTTTGTCGCTTACTCAGAGTTTAAAGTGCCAGAACGAGTAGAGTTGGTATGGGAATTCGGGCTGAGTAATTGTCAAAAGCACGGGCGCATGTGACTTACTATTCGACGCCCTTTGGGCGGTCTGTAGCATTTGCCTATTTTCAAATGGGATGATTTTGTAGGGTTACTGTATAAGGATTGAAATGATAGGTTGTTGAAAATAGAAAGGGATTGCAGAGGAACATATTCATGAACAACCTTCTAAAATCAGGTAATCCTACTAGCATAGCCCGACTATTGGTGCACAGAAAGAACCAACCATGAAACCGAAAGGAGCACATCCGAATGGCATTTGAATTTAATTGGTGAGATAAACAAAAAGTTACACTGTGGTGCATCAACACAAACCCTCAAACCAAACCAAACAGAGCCTTAGGTCTTAATCAATTGTTGTTTTTCTGTCGAGGGCATCATGTAAGATAAGATTTAAAAAACCTAGATCCTTTGACCTAGCAACTCTAATGTCAATTTTGGTCTACCCCTCCCGTTAGGGTACCCTCAAAAAACCATATCACCCCTCCTAACTACCTCGTCGGTCGATTTGTCATCTGTGATAGACATGTCCAAACCACCTTAACACCGACCCTCTAACATGTATTTCCTAATTTAGGTTTCATAATAGGGGCCCAGTCATACGGCAATTCTATCATACTCCTTAAATGCTTTCTCAAGAATCTCTTGTAGTTGATTTTACAATTCCATAAATCTAAGTTGGTTTGGAGGAATATATGAGCTTATATCCAGACACATGCTTATCACCCACACAAAGCCAGTAGCAATACAATGTGAAGCATTTTACAAATCAGCAGAGATCTTACCTTTGGTGTGGACAACTTATCCATATTGAGAAAACGTAAAACAAATTGAGTGGTTGATCCGTTCACGATAAGCGTAAGAAAAACGATTCCACCAGTGAAAAAAACAAACTGCAACAAGAAAACGAAAAAACAAAAATTAAATGGCGATAAGTAATATGCATTTTCATAATTTGAATAACCAAAGATCCCAATTCCTAGTTCTATGCTGAATTTCATGAACAGTTTTTGTTTCTTATTCAGCAGATTGGATTTATGGGTTTCCGTTGCCAGTGGGGGGATTTTTTCCGGAGCTACGGGAATTTTTATTGGTATTACTTATTACTATCGCTGTCAAACGATCAGATCATGCCATTAACCTCACAACAGAGAAACCTTTAAACAAGAAAGGATTTCCAACAACGTACCAGAATTCCTGTTTCAGAACTGATGAATGAATTGCCGCTAGATTGCTGAAACAACCAAATAGGAAGCAATTTAGACTAAAATCAGAATATGGCACCAATGTGGCATTAGATAAATACAAAATAAAACCTCACAGTATAAACGAAGAATTAAACTCCATGTAACGTCTAGAAATGTACCGAAGATGCACAGTTTAATTTTTTTTATTACAGAAGTCGCGTATGCTTTGGCCTCATGTTCACGATTCGGGCATGTCTTGATGTTTGAATACAAACATGTCATCCATTACTATTCCTAAATATGACAAAACGAAATCAGCACTAGATGGTTTCCACCAACCAAAGATAATACGTGACTATAATAAAATAGCATTTTTCTCATTTGAAAGAAAATCAGAAAAATGATATAATAATATTGACCAGAGAACGCAAGCTTTGACCATCATGAATTACTCACAAGATAAGTTGCACAGTGGTTGATATGGTATCTATAATATCATCGATCCAGCGTGAATCTGACAAAATTTCATACAAGCTTTAACCCAACACATACCATACCCCATCATATAAGTGACGACTTGGAACTATGTGTCACTCACATGAATTGTAACCATTTAATACGATACCAAACTTATTTAAAGAGAACAAAGAATGAAGAATATAAGAAAGAAAAGCAGTTATAAAAGCAAAGGAAGACCAACTATAAATACCCCCCCCAAATGGGAAAAAAAGACAGAAAAATAATAAAACAAAGGGAAAATAACCAAAAGGGACAGAGAATTAGCCATCAAAATTACATGCTCCCTCCGTATCGTTGAGTTTTATCCCATAGTTGCTTCATGGGCCACAAAATAGTCAAGTTGAAGGCATCTAAACGAATTTTGAATGAGCCTAATATAAGAGCTGATTAGTTTGTCCCTTGCAGCATTTTGTCAAAACAGCATTTTTGGCATACTTAGTACACCGCAAGAAAAATGTTATCCTCTTGTTGTTTGAGAAAGAGAAAAAGTAATTAACCCTAACACAAAGACTTGTTATTTATGTTATGTCATCTCTTGACACAAGAATACATTTAACCAATGAGGGACAGAGCTCAATGGAGGAAGCGGATTCATGTAGCCGACCCCAAGTGATTGGGACGTAAGGCTCGGTTTGGTTTGGTTAGGGACAAGACTAATGACTACTAATAATATTCTAAAACCTCTAAATCACCAACTGTAGTAACAGCCAGATGAACTCGTCCAAAAGAGAAGTGTGCAAGGGTTGGCTCCCCATATATATACTAGAGAAGGGCTAACCAAAGAATGCACTTGGGTTCACTGAAGCTATATATGTACCAACACCGCAAACCCACTTTTACACTTACGACATAGGACTCAACACATCAGCAAGGGTCAGGACCATCACAAACATCCAAGGCTCAATACCTATTGTTGCAGGTTGTACTAAAGAAGAAACCTTTATGTTCAAAATTGAGAGAGGGCCTGATTTATGGTTCAGGATGGAAAGACTCAAAAAAGCAGATACTAAAATTTTACATCTCTTCATCTTCTCACAAGCTCCCAAGCATCAGATTCCCAATGTACTCTCAAAAGTACTGCTGCCACATTTATTCATGTAAACAACTAATCATTTACTTAGATTGCCTATATCAGCACTGATAGCTACTCGCACCAGAATTTACTGCATTTTAAATTAGGAAAAAGTGTTCCAAGACATGCTTGGGTAGCCAGCAATATCTGCACTAGGGTACACATACAACAAATTATTGTAGTAACCCTTGTACTCATGCAAAAAATTTCCTCGGGGGCCAGCCTGAACTACCAGATTCGAGTGGGGAACCACCATGGAGTTGGATCTGCAAATGGAGTTGGCTTACGTTTGAAAATCGAGACAATCCAAAAAATCATGTTTTTGGAAGTGAAAATAAACAATCCTTAAACCAAAGTTACATGACTTGAATCATGGCCTTTTTTTTTTTTTTTGAACAGCAATTTTGTTTCTGGACGGCCCACTTTTTACTTCTCAAAGTCGTAATGGCGCACTTCCATTAACCAGTCTGTTCTCGATCTTTGTTGCCTCCAGGTGCTAATGTGAAATAAATCTGACAAAATTTGTAGACCAGCCAAACCAAACTTCAGACCAATTAGCTGTTGAGAATTCTAACTAGTGTAAGTGTGGACAAATACTGTAGATTTCAAAAATGAAAAACCCTCGAAAATTGCACGGACCAAAATACATTACTACCTCCATCCCAAAATATTTGTCTAGTCCGCAAAACAAGAATTAAACAATAATGCACTTCTTTCAAGAAAAAATCTAAAATCTTTTCATAAATTAAAAATTTTCATCAATATCTAGTGAATTGTTAAAAAAAATTAAATTTTTCTTGCAAAAATTGTATTATTTTTACGTTCTCATTTTGCGGACCAGACAAACATTATCGGACGGAGGGAGTAATTACGGAAGACTCCAAACATGACCAACTGGGCAACTATATTCCTATCGGCTATGGCTACTCCCAATAACCCATCTTCATTTGGAGACTTCCAACTATCCTATCTTCTTCATCTTGTCACCTTTTCTCCTTACATCCATAGACAAGTATCTCAATCAAATAGCAATCACAGGACAAAAGTAGGTCATTATATTTTGCACAAAAAGTTGTATGATTCATATATAATTCTGGTTGCCTATCCATACATCTTATATATGCATATATATACATCTAAAAACACATGCATAGACAATTTAAACAGCTTTGTGGATCCTAGTAATTTTGTGTTTTGATGCTCCCCCTCCCCTTGCAGAGTGCCCTTGCTCTATTGCTCAAGCAGATAGACGAAGACTAACAGAAAAGTGAAACAAAGATACTCTTTCTCATAATCTTTTATCCTTTATTCATGTAATGTAGTGAAAAAGACATGACTTGTGTTAAGGTCTTTAAGGACCTTAAGATCATTAAAAGAAGCATAGACGGCAACCAGATCCGAGGAGTGATGGACCAACCAACACATACAATTGTTAGAGATCACGCCTCATGGTCCTATATCAAAAACCTTAATACATGTTCCTGGATCCACGTGGTGTTTCATTGCATCATATGAACAGCACTAGGCTGCTCATAAAATTGCTAGTAAAGTGTTTTAAGAAGTTCATCGTGAAAACGCAAGTCTTAATCACTAATGCAGGCCAATATTCTAATAATCTATAAATTTAAGAATTTTATTTTATTATTTCAAATTTAATATTTTAGTAGGAATTTTTTATTTTAGTCAAGATTTGCAAGAAGTATTAAGTTTCCGATTTTGTTTTGATCTAGTATTTCTATTATGTAGGTTGCTTGGTCAAGAAGTATTAGTGTGGATTTTATTTCCATATGTTTCATTTCCTTTTTAGTATTTTAGTAATGCTACTATTACAAATTGAGATGTAAGCCTTACGGAAGAGTTAGTGGTTATTGAATTAAAAAAAAAATGAGATTTATCTCATGATTGTGTGTTCAAAGAGAGAGTACCTCTAGTTCATACTTGTTCGTGTTTTCTTCTTGCAAATAGTTTCATAAAAGGAGGTTGCACTACATCATTTGCATCAGTTAGCATCAGAGCCCAAGTTCCAATCCTCACTATGGCAAGAGGACATGTTGGAGGTTGAGGGGGACGGGGAGATCGTACAGCTTATGTTGATGAAGCCTATGAGCAAGATGACGTTGCACGAGATGCTCGAATGGAGGATGGGTTTGCCAACATCAAAGCAATGCTTAGAGACTATGAAGCACTGACACCTCTAGAGGTCGACGTATTGCAGTGTCGGACATGGGGACACGTATGGGACACGCCACGTGGTGTGTCCCATAATTTAATTTAAATTTTTGAGGGGGACACTGATGGGGACACGGAGGGGGTCAAAGTGATTTTTTTTTTATTAAAAAAATGGGTTCAGACTGTAAATTAAAAAAAAAAAAAAAAATTTGGTGTCAAACTGTAATTTTTTGAAATTTTCAGGGGTCAAACTATAATTTTTTCAGTAGGGTTGTATTGAACTTATGGATGTCTTGTTTTGTTTGAATGGTATTGGAACTATGGATTTTTTTGTTTAGTCCACATTTTGCCATTTAGATTTGGAAAAAAATTGAAAAAATATATATATAAGCAAATAAATAAATATACACATGGCCTGTCCCCATCGTGTACGTGTCCCCATTTTTTTAGAATCCCAGTGTCAGTGTCCGTGTCTGTGCATCATAGCTTGGAGGTCTTGTCAACGCATGGAGGCTTTAGAAGTTGCAAAACTCACATCGCCACGTCCGGTAACCTTGGTGTCCTAAGGAGGAGGTGCAACATGACATTTCTATCACCAAAACCTTTGGCTGGTAACCATCAATCGACGGGAAGGACATGGGCGGTCAAGATTCCTAATCATGATCTGTGACTTTGGGAATCTGATCTAAAAATCAACTTTTCTGAGTTCCATTGATGTATGACACCAAAAAAAATTAAAAAAACCTAAAGGTGGATATGGTGGATGAGGCTACCATTGAGTGACCTTTCACTTCAAATATTATTCCAAATCCAATAGTGGATTGGAGTAAGTCACCAACTTTTGACAAAGAATCGATGGAGAAAATTACGAAGGAAGACATTACAAAAATATTGCAAATAGAAGAAGTTACCAGTGTTCTAAAACTCGGAAATACTCGGCGAATACTCAGTACTCGGTGCCTAGCCGAGTAGAGTTAGGGCTACTCGGTGGGAATACTCGGCCAGCCGATTACTCGGCATTACCCAGCGAGTACCCGGCGAGTACCGATTACTCGGTATAACAAGATTACTTGGAAGTGGGGAGAAAATTGAAAAAAAAAAACTGAAAAAATGGGGTAAAATACATAATATGGAGGGATATGGAGAAGAAGAGGAGGAATAATTGACTACTAATTTCGTACTTCATTTCATTTGGTTTGAACGTCGAACTTTGTAATTGACAATTAATTTCGCACTTGGTTTCATTTGGTTTGAACGTTAACTTTCCAATGGACAAGTAATTTTGTACTTAGTTTCATTTGGTTTGAACTATGAACATTGAACTTCTCATTATGCATTATGAATATCATTTGGGGAACATATAAAAAAAATCCAAGTAATTTCTACTCGCCGAGTAATCATCGAGTAATCGGCCTACAAGGTACAAGGTGGCCGGCCGAGCGAGTACCGAGTACCAAGTTTTAGAACATTGGAAGTTACAATGCTTGAAGATGGTGAAGTTGACTGAGTAATGAATTTGTTGATCCGTTTTGGGAGTTTATTAAAAACACTACACGCAAGAGTCATTGTGTTTCGATTCGGGAGGAAGGTAGATTTGTTTTATTGATCGAAATTATTTTTTCACTTTTCAGACTCTCGTTTACGGTTTGGGTTGGAAAAAATCAATTTCAAGTACAAGCTTAATGCGGACAAGTTTCGGCGAATTCAACTATATAAACTCGAGGATGACTTTCTTCAAGCCAAGGAGAATGATGCAGGCCAATATTCTAATAATCTAGAAATTTAGGAATTTTATTTTACTATTTCAAATTTAGTATTTCAATAGGAATTTTTTAATTTTAGTCAAGATTTGCTAGAAGTATGAAGTTTCCTAGTTTGCTTTGTTCTAGTATTTCTGTTATGTAGGTTGCTTGGTCAAGAAGCATTAGGGTTGGTTTTATTTCCATATGTTTTATTTCCTTTTTAGTATTTTAGTAATGCTACTATTATAAATTAAGATGTAAGCCTTAGTGCAGGGTTAGTTGTTATTGGATTAAAAAAATGAGATTTATCTCATTATTATGTGTTCGAAAAGGGAGTACCTCTAGTTCATACTTGTTCATGTTTTCTTCTTGCAAATAGTTTCATAAAAGGAGGCTGTGATGGATGCTAGAGAGCAAAAAAGAAAAGGCAAAACTTGCCTTAACTGACAATGACAGTGACAGTGCCACAGCGCCTCGCAAACCCGACCATACAAGAATAATAGCATCTCTCCAGTCCAGACCATAGCCAAAGTACCGTAGAGAGGGATATAACACTCCAACAACTATCATCCGAGAAACTTGGACATAAACATAGAGGAGAATAGCATAGCCCCACACATCTCCTGTCTCAAAAACAATACGAATAAGCAGAATTTACATGAAATCCATAGCTCCCAGCAAAAAAGAAAAACGAAACAACACACTTGCAATAAAAGAATTGGACGAGAACTCACAAGAATAATTGATATCTGAAGGTGAACATACTATTAGTAAAAAAGTGTCTTGTGTGTCAAGAAAAATGTCATTTTACAACACAAACAATCATTGATGATCAGGTCTAACGATCCTAAACCAAAACCTTATGAATTTACGTGCTGTTTCAATGCATCATATGAGTAAAGTAGACTTGTTTTTTGACTAAAAAAGAGAACACAAAAGGTTGTACGAATTCCTATGGTGACTATACTATCAATGTTCGAGAAAGTATCATGGTGTGGTTTCAATTACATATCTATTTGCTTAATTTTTTTTCCTTGTTTCCGACCACGTAGCTCCCAATACAATGGGCACCATGCCATATAATTTTGACCGTTACTTGACCGACATGGGAGAGCCTGTAACACTCTCCTGCACATGCCACCCCAGGAGGTAAATAGAGGATCTAGAGCATAAGAAGCATCATTCTGTAGTTATATAACACATATTTGCTTCTTTTTTCATTTTTTGGCCAACCATGTAGTTCTCAATACAATGGGCACAATCAAATGGTTTGAAGTGTTAGTTTACTGATATGTGACAAGTTCTTAACACTTCACTGTGGATATTGCATGCTATGGAACTCGCAGGTGGAGAGTTGTACAGAGGACCTAGAACATATGGAGCACAATGGAACTAGAGAGCTCTTTGTCGATATCTCTGTTCAAAACTGCCCAAAGGTTCCAGCAACCTGGTCAAATTACATGAGTTCCGACAACTCATGGGATGTTTAAGAAATCCATTAAGTATTAAACCGAATATAAATTTCTCCTCAGTTTGCATCTTGGGCAGATCCATTCTTCCAAACATATACTTGCACAATTAACTATGATTGGTCGTTAATGGCCAATGCAAGGAAAAAAGTTTCCCAATAGGGTGGACAGCCAAAACCGTAAGTGTTCTCAATCCAAAAAGCAAATGTGCCCTTTCTAAATACAGTACCATATAAAATGCAATAAAAATCATAGCTCATCGCTCTTAGATTAACATTGACCAACTTAATACCATAATTACAACCTATTTCCGAAGACAATGCAGTAAAACCGTAAGTGTTTTCAATCCAAAAAGCAAATGTGCCCTTTCTAAATACAGTACCATATAAAATGCAATAAAAATCATAGCTCATCGCTCTTAGATTAACAATTGACCAACTTAATACCATAATTACAACCTATTTCTGAAGACAATGCAGTCAAAGGCTATAGAAGACTAAAAGACTGCAATTACTTCAAAACCTAGAGCCAAAGAAACTAGCTTAGTTGGTATCTTAAACATATTTTTAAAAAAAAGTCCTTCAGCTATAAAACCAAAAACACCATACCAAACAGAATCCCCTAAATTTCCACTAAATCCAAAAAGAGACATGGTCTCTCAAAAACAAAAACAAGAAAGGCCAGAATGGGCCTTTGTGGCTGAATTCTTCCAGACATAACAAAGATGTCTAGAGTCAATTGGAAAGGACTGTTTGGGTTGCGTCAATGGCCCCCTAATTATTGAATACTTCTTATATGATTTCACCATTATAGCACTAAACATTATAATGAAAATTTTTTAACTTCTACTCGGTATTTCTCATTAGGTACAGCCGTACAGGGAAAAGCTGCAAATCTCCACTAATTGAACTGTACATCATTCACATATACCTGCAGAACTAAAGTAATGAGAAGGGAAGCGGAATACAAAATAAAACATGTCAGACACAAAAGCATGCTGGTCTACAAAGAGAGAGTTTGGAATTCAAAAACTACCGTCACTTTTAAAAACACTGTCACTGCTGAGTACACCTTCAGCTATAACAACTCCACTGCAGAAGCAAAAGAGCAATGAAATATTAATTAGATCAATGCAATATGCTCAAACACACAAATGTAAAGGCATTTCTATGTTTCACAAAATTGAGAAGCATGAACTCAGATGTTTATTCAGATGTTTAGATTACAGGGAGTTATGTAATGGCACATCAGCTTGTCAGCCATGAAAGCCTTACCACGGACTGATCTTTTGTAGAAGTACTTAGTGTAGGCCTCTACACTCCCATGACTATTAAAGAAAAGATGTCCCTGATCAACTTGATTTGGATTTGCTTCTTTCACTCTCTAAAAGATGACCAATTCCTCCTTACTTTTAAATGATTAGAGAATAAAAGATAATAAGACAATTTACTTACAAGATTTTTCGTTTCTTTATTCTTTTCTTTTTGCATTGCAACAGTGAATTCCCACCATAAATCCAATTTTTTCTCATAGTTCACACGTTGATACAAGCAATATGCAAAGAAACTGAGGAATAATGCATATACTAGCTTTAAAAAATGGGCACGAAGTCTAATGTTTCTTGACATTCTTGCCTGAACATCAGCAAGTATTCTTAACCTATAATTACATCATTTGTATCTTATAAACTAACAAGCAGTCAAATTCAAACATCTACCTTAGGGGTTCACATGGGGTGCAAGCTGTGTATAAACTTGAATATTGGCAGGGCCGCAGGGGTAACCAACATAAGATAAAGTCAGTCAATTTGTAGGGCACTCGTTGAGATGCCAAGGAATTGAAAGACGAAACAAAATAAAGCTCATGATTGTTCTTTTTTCTCCAATAACTACATTGAAAGGATTACAAATAAGATTCCTTTTGCAACTTTCTATGACCGATCTCCTCTTCATACTGCCTTGTGTCATAAGCCCTTGTATGAAGAGGACCACACTTAAGCTTGTTTAATGAAATTCCAGAAATGAGGAAAGATATGGAATTAAATTATTAAGTGAATTTAAGACCATGGAATCCCCAAGGTAAGGTACCCCGTCAGATATAATCACATGTTAAAGTTTGAGAATTTCAGGCCTTATGCTCTTTTGGAAGAACCAGGAGATTATGCTCATCTCCATTTGCCAAATGGTCTTCATACCTCCCCATCTCAGTAATATGGAGATGCCTCAGAAGAGTGGGTAGCTGGTGGAACAGCTTCCCCACACCGAAAAAAGGAGATATTATTCAGTGCCCCTAGAGCAACTGCCACGTGATGCCCCACACCTCTCCTCCACCACATATTCATATGAAATCCACAAACTTAGTAGTGGGCCCCACATAAAGGTGTGGTGAGGGAGAAGCCCCCGTAGAGATGGCAATGGTGCGGTTGGGTTCAGTCATTAATAAAACCAAAACCAAACCATAACCAAAATCAGCTGTTTCCTTTTTATCTTAAGTCTTAACCATAACAAAACCCCTTGGTTACCGATTCGGTTCGGTTTTCCACCGAAACGGTGGTCAACATTTTTAATCACCAAACCTAAATCAACCAGACGAAGGGGCAGGAAAAAAATTAAGAATAATGTAAAGATACTACATATCCTATAACTAAAATGCCAGCAAATTAATAAACCATAGAGTGAATCCAGCTTCAAGAGTTTCAATTCCAGCTTCCATTTTCTGACTTCAAATAATAGATGTACACACACACACACACACACACACAAGGTACTTTTGCAACTTTATTGCAGCTCAGTTTCGGTTATGGTACAGTATCAGTGCGGTAACCATATAAAACCAAAACCGAAGCCGGTTTTTTCAAATTGAAAACCATAAAATAACAGCGGTTAAAGAATCAGTTCAAAACCATCCCGATCGATTTGGTTTGGTTCAGTTAACCGCGGTTCGGGTGAGATTGCCATCCCTAGCCCCCTGTAGCACTGAATTATTTTCCAAAGAGGAGAAGATATGTTAGATGGCAGAGAGATGAACACTGCAATGAAATTCTTCTTGAAAATCTATGTTAAACCAATGATAGAAACTTCGTGGATGAATGGATCAAAATTGGATGGTGAGGCAAAGGGGCAGACCAAATCCCAGCTACCAATAAATTTGTTCAAATATGAAATGAATTTATGCAAATTACATTTTTAAAGATCGTTTTGATGATTAATCAAAAGTATATTCATCTGGCATCAAGGGTATGCACCATGTACACAAGGAAGGTCTAAAACAAAAATGCCCTATACACCCGTAAGAAAAAGAAAAAGAAAAAGAAAAAAGATCTATAGTTGGATTACACTCGCTTGAATCCCAGCTATACAAACTACTCAAAAAGAGGCTTTTAAGCCTATGCAAAGGCATATCCATGCCATCAAAATTTCTCCCATTCCACTCTCTCCATATAAGCCACATCAAACAAAGTGGGATCAAGGCCCAAATCTTTCTCCTCAGTCAACCTAACAGCAACCATGCAACAACTCAACCACCGTCACAGAAAAACCCATGGGATGCCAGTCCATGAGAGAACTGAAGTACACGACTCCCAAGCCATAGGGCAACCATTTATCAGACACATACAGTAAACCATAATCGTTCCATGAAGTGAGGATCTTATCTTGAGCCGCACACCACACAAAAAACTCCAAACAGCTTTTGAAGAAAAGCCCGAGACTGTACCACCACTCAGGCTCACCTGATAAGAGCCACATGACGAAAAGGCTACACTTCAAAGAATATCCTCCTACCCCCATACCTCAATAATCATATAACCTACCCCAATATCTTGAGCTGCACAACACACAAAAAACTCCAAACAGCTTTTGAAGAAAAGCCCAAGACTGTACCACCACTCAGGCTCACCTGATAAGAGCCACATGGCAAAAAGGCGCCACTTCAAAGAATATCCTCCAACCCCAAACCTCGATAATCATATAACCTACACCAATGATAGCCAATAGATCCTTCATCTCCCAATCTTGCACTTCGCTTCGAAGAATAATATCCCAAAACACCATTTTCCCCTCCCTTCTAACATAGTTCGCTACTGAAGCACCCCTATGAGTTAACAATCAACAGATATTAAAAAATCATCACAGAACCTCTCTCCACCACACGACACATGATACCAAAATTTCACCCTCCTCCCCTCCTAAACCTACAAACTAGTATGTCTAGCAAACTCATCCCACCTGATAGGTGCTTAAATGCACCTATTTAAGCACCATAGCCTACACTTTGTTAGTCCAACTGCGTTGTTACTTGGTGAAGAGTAAAGGAGTTTTGGTGTTTGCAGGCCTTGGGGGTCAAAGAACGCATTAATGTGCGATTTGGAGGATGTTAGGAGTGATCAGAAGGCAAAAGAATACCTTGCAGCAACTCCCGTTAGGAGTGATACCTTGCAGCAACTCCTGTCTGGACGGGAGTCAAGTCTGTTCGGATGAACCATGTGAAGTTCGAAGTCTTGACTTGCAGTTCCTCCAGTCCAGACAAACACAGCCCACAATTTTTGTACTTTACCATTTTTCATGTAATTTCTAAGGCTTTTGTATAAATAGAAGTTCTAAACATTATTTGAGGGTTCTAAACTTGTTAGAGCAAAACCCTAGAGAGAGAGGGGCAAGAGAAAAGAAGATGATCTCCATTGCTCCTTCCACCAAAGCTTTGAAGATCCGATCCATGGCCAGCTAAACCCCATTCTAGGGTGAAGATGAAGCCCCGTCCCAAGTAATTTCGCTTATGTATAGATTTTAGATTTGGATATTCGAATCGATTGAATAACTAGAACCCATTTAATTTCAATTGAATGGAATGATTTTTGATGCTTTCAATCTAGTATGTATTTGTACTTGCAATTCAAATACAAGCTATACAATCGTTTTCTTTGGTTGTGTTGGATGATTGAGATGGGTTATACTTGTATGACAGAACGTACTCTTGGACTGTTCGTGACTAGAGATGAATCGTACTGGTACGACAGTCCGGGCTATGGGACAGTCCATGCTGATTGACAAACAGCAAATATTTTTTTTACGATTATCAAGAGGGATTGCAAGCCCACGTAATAGTCCTTATTGATGCAAATTATAAACTGGGTCTGGTCTATACATAATTTAGTTATGTGGTCGGGGTGGATTCAAATCCCTAGATCCTTTCTTTTACAATTTTCAAATCAATCGATTACTCGATTTCTTAATTCAACTAGTTTCCTAAAACCAATCCAATCAACTTTCTTTCGTTCAAATTACATTAGAAATCAATCAAAGTTATAGTAACTCAGCCAATCTGTCCCTATGGAATAAACATTCGTACTTGACCACTAGTTTTCTGAATACGGATTAACTCAGTTTAAATAAATTTATTTTTGGTACGGTAAGACGCGACCACCACCCTATTCTGATCCCCTTCTAAAGACCCACCCCATGAGCAATGTTCACCATCAAAGAAGTCTACCCACCCCACGAGTCATGCCTCTCAGACACCACTAGGATCAACCAATCTCTCATCAGTCAACTTCTGCATGTCTTGTAAACCAAGTATTTCATGTCACAGTAGTTTGAAGCTCCCATTTACAATTCAAATGCAATTCTGTAATAAAAAAGATAAAAAATCATTCAGGAATTACATCAATTTTCCAGGAAGTTTTCAAGTTATAGAGTGGACAGATTTTCTGGCAGCGATAAATACTCTCTACTGCTTTTTGATTTGACATCGCAATAAAATGTCGAAAGGAGAGTCCAAACTGAGTTGATGTTCCATGCTAAAATTGTCTAATCGTTTCATCTTTCAACCACGTTGAAGCCCTTCATATCTAGTTTCAAAGGATGCCCCTGAAGTGATCGATTACTTCAACTGAGCTTCAGAGCTTAGCCAACTCTATGATAAGAGTAAGGAGAAACTCAAAATAGTGGTTGCCTCCTTACGTCTCTTCATGCAAGCCATAGTCCACAATCTTTTAATCCCATTCTCTAAATAAATAACTCATTAATTCTTTAGTGAGCTTCCAAGATCCATTAGGGAAATCAAACCAGCCTCTTTTGAAGATCTCGCCAATCAATCACCAAATATTTCCTGCATAATGTCATGCCCAAGTGGAACAAAATGAACTAGCTAACCAAGCCCTTTACTGTCTATGTTATTAGCAAAGCGAAGGAGCTGACGGAAAGCTAGCCACTTTCGTCTCACCTGTCCTCCTAACTAAAACCAAACTCAAGCTAGGAACGGCAGACAAAGAAGGCAGGGAACCCAAAGGTAGAACAGGGTTACAGGGAGATCAAAGAAAGAATGACTTCGTTCTGATTTCGGTATCAAGGGTCTTATGTCAATCAAGAGGCACCAAGAATGCGTTTATATTCAATACTACTACTAGTTCCATATTGTGGAAGCTTGGAAACAGAGATTCAATATTCAAAAACTGTACATTGTGTTCATTGATTTTGATTAGTGGACAGTTATTAATCGCTGGGCCAACTTGGTATTCAACCTACATCTATCCTTCTGATCATTCTATGACATCATCCCGTTAGAGGGTTTTCTTTGCGTTTATATGAGCCCTGCGCAACAAAAATTGCAGAAAAAGAAATTGAATCTGACTGCATGACAACAATTCGCAAAATACTACATATAGCCCAATGTGTAATAAAAGTACACACATCTACAAACAGAGTTAGATATGTAAATAAATGTACATGCATGTGTATAGAGAGAGGTATAAATAAAGAGAAAGGGTGGAAGCATCCATTTGGCATATGTTGCACACCAGTGCATGGTTGCTTTGTTTACTCTTCAACGGAAAACTAACTCCAGAACAGTCGTATGAAAAACAATCACGTGAACTACTTCAGGTGCTGAATTTTAAGCACATACCTTAAGATAAAAATCAGAGTATTGGCAATGTAGGAAACCATTTCCCTGCAAAATAAGAAGAATAAAAATATAAGTAGATAAACATAAAACTTTGTGTGAATGATGAACCAAGGGTTTAAAAATTACAATAAGTTGTAGGAAACTCAGCCAATGTAACTACATAACTTCCTCCTTTCTATGAGGGTTCTACTGCAAAAGATTTACAGGGAAGACTAAGACAACAGGGATTTCTCAAACTGGACTTGGCAATGGTCATGACCAGGATACTCACTTCCAATTGTCTGGTCAAACAACATGACATTAAAGAATACGAAGACTTCGGTACTGGCCCCTAAATAGTTACCACTCACTGGCATCTTTTCTTATGTTCGACCAGAAGATACAGAGTTGCTTCCAATAGAATCTTACCCTGCACCATCATTTCCAAGGAAATACCTTCCTCCAATAGATTCTATTCAAAGTCAAAACCTTAGTTAAATATAAGATAATCATAACCATTCATATCACCCATCCAAGACTTTCTGGGCTTCCTCTATTTCTTTTTCGACCCTCCATGGAGACCATAATCACTCGTCCCTTCGGGCGCATGATAAATCATCCTTCAGAATGCAGAGGAAAAGGAAAGAAAAGGCTACATGGGTGGTTTAAGATGTCAAAGAATCAAATATTTCTCATGTCTAAAGAAGAGAGTAGTGAAGCCAAAAGAAAAAAGAAAAGTCATTGCACCCCCTTCAAGACAATAATCAGCAATTGAGTGTCAGCTAACATCCACTTTCAATAATCCATACAAATTCAAACTTTGGTCAATGACATGGCATGACCGTGGCTTCATACCTAAACAACTCAACCTGCAAGGACCAAGCAACCATCCTCGACAAAGAACTTCTTTTAACCCATCACTTCTCAAGTTACCAATTCTCCAAAAACTTAAGTTGTTAGGAAATAGACCCAACAATGTATATCAAGCTATCTAACACCCTCTCTCACGTGCAACCCCATCTTGCACATGGAGTTGTAAACATCCCTAGACATTGTGAAACAATGCAAACGGGAGAAACATAATGCAAACGGGAGAAACATAATGCAAATGGGAAATAAATGCATGCAGAGACACTTGAACCCAAACCTTCCAGAACAAGAGCTTTGATCCCATGTTAAGTTATCAATCGTCCCAAAAGCTTAAGCTATTTGGAAATCAGCCTAACAATTCATATAAGCTATCTAACATGTCTAAGACCTTCTACCATGTTTTGAGCAAGTGTTATTTTCCTTTCATACATTAGATGGCTCCCATTTCCAATTATATCTACAACAACACAAAAAGAAAGTTTCTATCCATTTTAAGAAAACGAGTTTTTCAGGCACATCCAATTCATTTTTAACAACAAATTCAAGACCCAACATGCAAAATTAGGATTAAGGGAAAAGACATCTTGTATTTGACGCGCAAAAAGGGAATATAAGCATAATTTCCAACATCTCCACTTCCTCTCCACTTTCAGCGGAGTGTCAAGCACAAGAAATTACTTCAAAATCTTAAGGTCCTTTGACAAAACTTATTGTAGTTCCTAACTTCTATATCGAACAGCAATATTCAAAATTTTGAACGCCCTAAAGAAAACCTAATAGAACCTCTTGGTATAGAAGACAATTACACTCATTCATGCATTTTTTCACATTTTTTGAGAAAAAGTTCCCGAAAAGACTGTGAAACACACTTGAATTGAATTCCCGTAAAGGCTACACAAGTTAGAAGTAAGAAGACATGACACATACCAAAAGTGATGCAAGCTTTGTTGACCATCACCCTTAAAGGCAGTCCTTGCAACTGCAGCAAAGAACCTGTCAATGCAAAGTTATATCAAGAAGTTATTCGCAAATAGAAAACTCTAGAACCATATTCACCTTACATTCCCAAAGTCATCACTGCTAGAACACCAGAAACATCAGCCGCCTCTTGAGCCTATCACATCAGAAAGGGGGAAACAGAGAAAGAAACAGCATAAATAAGCTTTTTTTGTTATCGGCAAAAACATTCAATTTACACAAAGGATAAAAAAGTTAAATCAGTACAATAAGAAAAGAAAAGCATTGAGAGAGCCTCAGAGAATGTACAATACCCTCCTACTATAGCTACTCGTAAATTCTTAGCCTACCTCTCCGCCTCTGGAATTTTCTTTTTAAAGAAAAAAACAACCATAACAATAAGTTAGCAAAGAGCTAACTCTAAACTACAAGCAAAACACAAAACATAAACTACTACTCTCCAGTCCAAGATTTGAGAAGCCCAAAAAACTAGCCATTGCCAACACATGTTCCAAGTCCAACCTAGAGAACAACCACTGCTGCTTTAACAGACATCCCATCCCATGCCTTTTCTCAGAACTTGCAATTACGAAAAAACATCAAACACACTCCACCCAATGCGTGTTACCATGCATCACCGCTGATTGAGCCGTAGAAGTTCGCATCAGCTACCCGAAAATCTTCAGTCCGCCACCATACCTGAGAAGCATGTCTGAAAGAAACCCAAAAAACAATTGCAACCACAAAAAACACCCCTAAGCAAAACCAAAATCACCACTAAACATAGCCCCTTAGACAGACGCCACGTCCACAAGCGCTTGGCCATACCCCTAAATGAGATGCAAAACCACTGTAACCCCACAAAACACACCACACAAAACATAACTCTCCACTAAACAAAAACCTTTACAGCGTAACCTCCACCATCATGATGATGATCACCTCGGCCATAAACCCTACATCATCTTAAACCACGCTCGATGAAAGCCAAAAATCATCTTATAGGGGGTGAAATCACCAAAAAACACCTCCTCACTGAAACCCCAAAAACACCTAACACCACTGCCTGGTAAAAATGTGTAGCTGAATAAAGCAGACCTTAGCACAATCAAACCTCTGATCAAACTGAAAACTAGGGATACACTGCGAGCTTCAGATGACAAGACACGAACAGATCTGAACTGAAGAGGATGAAACAAGGCTGGCAAAACTGGTTATGCAAACACTGGGTAATTGAAAATAAAACAGAAAATAAAGATCCCCCAAACCAGAAAGCGATAGGGAAAATGGGGGACGGATGATAGAGTTAGCTGAGAACAGAAAATGGGGAGAGAGGAGGAGGAGATGAGGACAAGGAGAAAACCCTAGCAGAGAAAAGATTATATACAGGGAGAGAGAGATAGAGAAATAACAGTATAATTAGCATAAATAAGCTTTTACATATAACACATTTGTACATGAATCCGAGAACGATAACAATAGTAAGTCAATTCACAACCGTGCCTCACTTAAAAAAAAGTACCAAAGTTTTACAACGAAAAGCAAGCTACTCCCACATGCAGACAGGAATGTAGTCATAAACACTAAATAAATGAAGAAATAAGATAAGAAGATTTGATAGGGAAAAAAAATATATGATCCTCACTCCCTCCACCCTTCCAAATATTTGAGACCAAAAATGTGCTTGCAGATAATTACTTGATGATGGTTTTGACTTTTGTGTAAAAAAAGGTGTAGAGTGTATGTAGGGTATTTTGCAAGTACTTTGTTGTTAGTTTTGTGCCTTCGAGTGTCCTTAGGTGCACGTGATTGAGTTTTGCGTTTTCCTTGGCCTGGGTGAGGCTTTTGTATCTTTTTGGTTTTACATTTTCTGCTGTTCTGTGGTATGCCCCTTTGCACCTGTCTTGCTTCATTTCTTCAATGAATTAACTTCCCAAAAAACCTGTGTCATGAATTTATGAACATGAAAATGCATCATGTCCTTGAAAAAAGCAAAAGGTTTACCCGTTGAATGCAGAATAGGATACTTGATGTGAAAATACAAGCAGTGAAGAAATGGTTCCTTCTGTGATAAGATCTACGATTTAGTCTATTGACAGTTCCAGTAGAAACAAAGGTGATAGATGTCTGGGTTACAATATAGGTCAAGAAATTCTAATAAAGGCTCTAAGACCCCTGTTGTATTTCTAAATATTTGGTCAACAGATGTGATTTTGTGCACCTATATTCTGTTCAGAAATCAACTTACAAGAACCCACTTCCATCAAACCTTACCTTGAAGACCAAGTGTTGCTGGGGGAGGAGGAAGGGTATGGCATTGTGGTGGTAATAAATATGGGTCATTTGTTAACAAGAGAGGTTGTTAGACTTGTCCCACATTGCTCATTTAAACCACCCAAGCTTGGTTAATAAAATCTAGAGGCTACTCCACCTATTGCCAATTGGTTTTAGGTTGGAACCCTCCAAGAAATCTAACAGAGGTCATATGGTTATCAGGGTATTAACACCAATTTACAAGCACAATTAATTGAAGCAGGCTGTGCACTTTTTACATTCAAACACTGATTTTGGTGCATATATCATGCACACACATTTTTGTGGGGCCCATATCGGGTCCCACAAAGATGATCCGAACCGCTCATCTTTCTTAAAATATATTTTGAGGATTCCTGTAAAAAATCAACTCTAACAGATATCGGTAAAGGCTTTTTAAGAATCGTAAGGCAAATCAGAATGATTCGATCTATGAATTATGAAAAGGCTACGATTCTGAAAAAGCCTTTACCGATATCCGTTGGAGTTGATTTTTCACAAAAACCCTTGAAATAATATTTTAAGAAAGATGAGAGATTCGGATCATCATATTGCGCCCCACAAAAACGTATGTCCATTATAAGTGCACAAAAATATATGTGCATTATAAGTGCACAAAAATCTGTGCAAGTAGCACGGCTGCACTTTTTAGTCCAAAAGCCATGTGTTAAGCGCCTACTTCCGAATGACAGGGGTCACACCCTGTGAAAGGTGCCCAAATTTTAGTGCAATAAACAGAAGAAGACAAACAAAAACAAATACCAAACACTCCATAGTCCACAACAACCAGCCAAAAAAAATGTCATCCTAGACTCCTAGCTAGAGCTACTCCAGTTTACATCCAGGACAGCAGATTTCATCTATTTTGAAAACTCAAACCTCACAATTCATATGTTTGACCAATGTAGCTTATTCTCCCCCAGTGAAAGACTAGTGATTAATTACCTGCAGTTAATCAATTCATATGCATTGGTAAAAGGTAACAAATGCTGAACCATCAGGCATCAGGCAGAGAAATCTATGAAAGAGAAAATCGACCAACCCAAAAGCACTACAGAAAAATCATTCGTTCTTGAAACTCCCAATTATCAAGCGAAGCTATGCTTTGTTTGGAACTTACAAAAAGGAAAAGAAAAGAAAAGACAATAATTAGCGCCTTAGCAGGAAAGTGGAAGAAAAGTGGAAGGAAAATGTTTGCTTTGCTGTTTCCTTCTCTCTTTCTCCAAGAACCAAATAATGGAGGAGAATTTTTTCTAATTTCCTTTTTCTCCCAATTCTTTCTCCAAGTTCGAAACAAAGTGTTATCGTCTCAGTTCAAACTAAGCGTGTAAGCCCACTTGATGTGAAAATACTCCATCAGGGATACACGTACCAACTGAACAAAAACAAGGAGATATGCTAGATATACATATAGAAGAACTAAGGAATACAAAATCAAATGTCCCAAGTTGAAGAAGATGCATACCGTGAAGAAAGCAATGTAGCTCACTGTAAGCGTCAGCGCAATCTCTATCACAGTGTCATTGAAAATAAATCCAAGCCACAAAACAGATGCTATTCCGAAAGCAAGACCAATGCCTACACTAAACAAAGGAAGGAGTTTTAAAACAACTTCCACATTCTACAACTGCAACTTGAGTACAAAACATACTTACGCTCCAAGAGAAACTTTCATAAGAAACTCTACTATAGCCCCAACGCTAAAGCTCTCCCCAAACACTATTCGATAGAATAGCTGATAGACCACGATAGCCGTCCTGAAATTAGAAGCCGACTTCTTAAGACTCCATATTAAGCATGGAATTAAAGATAACGAGCATTTCATCTTGTTAAATTTCAGCCCACCAACTTGTCTAAGAGTTTAAGCCCTTAGAGGGTGCCAGGATGGTAATCTACATATTTATGTGCTTTTATGCCCAACAATGTGTGGGCAGGCGCTCTTCCATACACAGGACAATACTAAATGAGTACTATTTTTATTGCGTAGGCAGTTTGTAAAACATTGTAGACAGAAACATTGAAAACACTACCCGTCATTCATCAAGGATTCTCCTTCAATGATGGTGCTAAGTTTTTTGCTTGCACCAAGCTCTTTCAGAAGAGCTACAACAGCCACAGGATCAGTGGCACTAAGAAGTCCCCCAAGTAACAATGATGTTTTCCAGCTCCAATCATATGGAAAAGTAAGCTGCAGAATTATGAAGCGAATTTATTGCATAAGACTGATACTTATTGAACATAAACAAAAGAGTTTCTCTAAACCTTTAAGGCAGAACCAAGGCAGAAGGTTGAAATGAGAACACCAGGTCCAGCAAGAATAATCATCTGTGCCATACATTTCTGCATCAGAAAACAACAACAAAGAACAATTGAAATCATCGAAATCCAGGATAATGTCCAAACATGTTGAATGAAGAATTGCCTAGAACCATGCTAATACCAGCTACGTGAAAATATAAGTAAAGAAACAAGGAAACAAATTATCTGCAGGTGAAAACCATTTTATCTAATTATATTTCGGATATTTATTCTACAAATCTGAAACACGGAGTATATGAAACAGATTAAGAAATATTTCAACAATGATTCATACTCAACAAATTATTTATGGGCAGCATCCCAGTAATAGCTTGCTAATGAATTCTCATTGCCAATGTAATGTGGTGGTTAGTACTTAGGAGTTACAGTGTTTGTTATTAGTCAGTGGGGGAAGCAATGTGATTTGCATTCAATCTTATATATATTCATAACATCTGTGTTAGGGTTAATTGAAAACCCTAAATACTTTTATTCTCCCTAATTATCAATGGTCATTGCAGTATGCTGCATCTCCTAGCGGATAATTCAATCCTTCATGAAAGGTTATTGGAGACTAATCTCACACAGGAACTTGGATCAAGTGTGATTTCTTTCTTTTTTTTTATCAAGGATCAAGGTGATTGTACAAATATTTGGTAGCGGTACCCTAGGAACAGTTGTAAAAGTAAAATGCAATCGTAGTTCACCAAGAGGAATGCAACTAGTTATTTCTGCCTGTGAGTCATCACCCATGTGGTGGGTGGTTGACATAGACATTACTCCACTCTGACCCAAGCTTTTGGGTGTTGCCACTTCATGTGATACATGGCTCCTTATGTCTTGCATGCAAAGACAAAAGAATATATAAAATGAACACATGTTCATGCCCTAAAGTGGCAGCAGGAAAAGAAATACATGTGGGAGTTCTGTTATAGGCTTATAAGCATAATGAAGCTGCTAGAAATAATGGGGCATTTTTTTATTCTGCCAATCATTTCTTTCATTTTTTAGTCCAAGTATCTATGTAATATTCAGTCACAGTTTTTAGCTATGAAGCACGGATACTCTATTTTGGCCTCTATATCCCGTATAGTACACGTATCGGATACGGATACGTATCTGATACGTTTTTTTAAAGTATCCTGCTTTTGAAATTATTTTTTGGTATCTCGAGACGTTTTGGATACGCCTCGATACATGTTGGATATGCTCGGATACGTTTTGGATACGTGCGGGGTAAGTTATTACTTAAAATATGTGGGTTAAAATTGCAATTAAGACTATATATATCTTTTGCCCCCACCAATCGATACCAGAAAGGCAAAAACACACTGATGATATCCTCTCTCGTCTCTCATCTCTGTCGTCAACCTTGTAACTCTCTCTCTCTCTCTCTCTCTCTCTCTCTCTCTCTCTCTCTCTCTCTCTCTCTCTCTCTCTACATATATATATATATAATATATTTTTTATTTACTTCTATATTCAACGTATCCCCCAACGTATTGTATCCTACTTTTTGAAAAAATCATGTATCCGTGTATCCGTATCCTGTATCCGTAACCATGCTTCTTAGGTTTTCAGAGTTATTTTGCTAATCAAAGAGTTATTGAGTCGATCGAAGAGTCATTTAGTTTTTCTATATGCACAAGGAGTCTAAAGGTTGGTTCTAGTTTCTAGGTTATTTATTGTCTTCGGAAGATTAAGAGTCGAGTCAAGTATAAATATGTTTGCAAGTCTTATGCAAAAGGATTTATAGAGAGAATATTTCTTTATCTTCCAAATTCAAAGTGTATGATGCCTTTATCCTAGGTATTCTCAGAATTGACGGGTTTAGAAAAGGATTTAATTACTTGGTATTCGTGTGCGAATCAACAGATCTTAACTCGTGCTAATTTTGCGCTTTTGTATGCTTGCACTGCATCAAAAAGCTTCTTGAAGTTTTTCAGCCTAGATAAATTTCTCATTCGTGGGAGCATTCTAGCTACACAAAAACCAGTCCCATCTGGTACCATACCAATGCACGTCTTCATTATCCTAGTTTCAATGCTTAAGGTCCAAAAACGTAAACCCGAATGAAGTCTAATATTTGCATTTGCTGATTGTAGACACATATGTTTCATGATCACGTATTAGTTTTATACCACCAAGCAATGTGAGAATTCCCTTCAGACTCTCCCTCACGTGCAACTTGCTCACTTAGCAACAGTTGTGTGTGTAATAGGGGCAGACCCTACCCATCTCCAAGTACTCCAAATCTCATACCATGCGACAAGTTCAGAGATATAACCCCAAAAGCTAGCTTTTGAGATGAGGTCCTAACTTCTACCCCCAAAGCTAGCTTTTGAGATGAAGGTGCCCTCACACATATACACTGCAGATTACTTTTATAAACCTAGCTTTTGCGGTTCAGTTCTCTTTCAGCTTGGGGTGCCTGCACGCCAATAGTGTACTTAACCCACAAATATTTATGTATGTGAGTTGTCTTGCATTGAGAAGTTCAAATGCTTGTGCTATGTTGAATTTCAAAATATCCATAAAGCTAATGAGTTCTCGCATTTTCCTTTGTAGTTTCTAATCTCTAAAGCATCAAAGAAAGAGTGAAAGAAACAACTATTAAACAGAGCCACATAATTCAGTCTGTATAGAAGAGGGAGAGGGAGAGAGAGGAAACAATCCATCGAACCACTTGTACTCAAATGCAAATGCTCAAGCGGATAAAATACACAATGGAACCTTAATTTGGTGCACTTCCATCGAAAATGAACTTTCAAAAAGAAGCGCAGGGAGAAAAACAGCCAATAGAAGGTTAGGATCAATGTTTGCCCCTGCGCATGAACAAAAGCAAACCTCTTCAGATATCTGATATTTTCACAGCAAAGAAGCCCCTAATGGTAGAAAGAAATTTTAGAATTTAGAAGCAGTAACCAAAATCCTCACATTACTCAGGAAAATGCAGATTTAACTCACAAATACGAATGCCATCGCCAATCTTTCCCAGTCCATGACTTGTTCCATACTCTGCATATAGAGTTACCAATATAAAATAAGCCATTACATACTGACTGCAGAAAAAGCTTAAAACCAACAACCTGGAAAGGCAAGGGACTGGCCTATAACTTCATTACGTGTAATAAGAGATTATCAAAGGAAAGAAGATTAGAAAAGGAAAATAAGTAACAGGCAAAGGTGACGCAATGGTGCATGAATGCTCTTGCAAACAAAATACCTCACTGACAACTAAATTGGATTCATGAAAATAAAAAACCATGCGGCTGATGTGTGAAGAGTTAAAGGGAAAACAATTTTTTTCCCTTAGCCACCGACTGAATACATCAAAGACTTGGGTCAAACATGGTGCAAGGGTAATTTGAGTACATAATATCTTATGGGAAGAGATTTTGTCTGTGCATATCAATAAGGTGTGTAATTCTCTGTCTAAGTTGATCTATGAGCATTAAGAAGATTGAGAAAAATGGGTCAATCCTTCGTCACATTCTGTTCATTGGGTTATGAAGCCATTGCCTGCAGATTTTTTCTTCCTTTTTCCTTCTTTCCTACGTGGTTTTTTCTTTTTCCTAGATGTGGACTACAACCCTTATTGCTTCATCTCTGAGTAACTTCTCCAATTCTAAATTTTATCCGCTTTTCCCTCTCCCGACAATTCAGAATTTATCTTTGTAATCATCAAATTCAAAGCACATCCATCAGGATTGCAGAACCTTCTTGTTTAATCAATTCTAAAAGTCAGTTCAGGCAGCCGCCTACGCGCTAGGCGGGGGTCTAACACCTAGATAAAAATTAGCCTACGGGTCGACTAGGGAGCTAGTCCACCAACGAGTCGGCCCTTAGCCGCTAGGTGCCCCTCTTCCGCCCGACTAGCACCTCGCAACATTTAGAACACTGCTTGTTTATCAGTAAAGAAATAGCTCACTCTAGACTGATCCGCGATATCTCCAACAATCCGCCTTTTCAACTAAACAAACCCCTTGAGTGGTCCACTGAAAACCTCAAAAGCCTAATTGCCTTAAGCAAAACTATAATAAGCGATCATTCAGACATTCTGGAATAAAAAATAAAAAATAAAAAGCGTTGGAACTGACCTAAAGATCCGAGGCCGATACCGAGGATGAGGAGAGCGACGGTGTAAGGGACTCTGGTGCCCCTGAGGAGATGCCTAGATGCGATTCCCAACACCAGGCTTATTCCGACGAAGATCACGGCGTTAGTCGGATTTGACGACGACGAAGACGAACTCTCCTCCGCCAAGACTTTCACCGAAAACGGCCCTTCCTCCAGCACAGACGCCATTCTTTCCGCTTTACTTCCAGTTCCCGCAGCGAATATACAGTAGCGCATAAATAATACGATACACGTACGTATAGGCGACAGCGGAGACTTGAGAGGGAGAGGGAGAGGGAGAGGGAGATGGAGGGGAGGGTTCATTCGGGGAGGAATGAGAGAGGGACAGAGAGAGTTGTGGGGTCGAAACTTCTTGTAGGATTAGTTTTTGGGATTAGAGTTTACTTTTTTGGCTTTTTTTTTTTTCTTTTTTTTGGCCTTTTTAACTTTGGCAGCCTTGTTGATAAGGACACTCTACAGGTACGACGTGTAATTAGTTCACCTAAACTTTTTGTAGTGGTTTTAGTTCTTATATGGACACTCGTTTCAAAAATACCCAGCATACACGTGTTTCTGTCATCGTCACTGTCGTCATCGCTGTATTGGAGTCTTCCCAGGTGTTTACATTGTAATATTACTATCTATTTCTTTGTCGCTTGTTGTAAAATACTACCAGAAAATGTTTTTGATGAGAAAACATTCCCTGTGTTCGGCAGCCCATTTTGAAAGTTATTTCTGAAAGAAGTTTTTGAGTCCCATTTAGATGTGTGGGGCCCGAGGGAGATTTCCAAGGTCGGCAAAGGCCTTTTTTACTTTAAAATCTTACTATTGAATCACGTGGGTGTACAGTTCATCTCTGTTCGGCTCATCTCTCTCTCTCTCTCTCTCTCTCTCTCTCTCCAATTAAGTCTCCCCAGCCCATCTGACACACATTCTTCTCTCCCGGACATGGCTTTCTCTCTAAAATCAAGTGTTCTAAATTACAATCCGTTTGAATAGGTAAGAAGATTTTATTTTATTTATCATTTAATTCTAAAGGATCATAATTAAATTTTGACTATAGGGCTCTCGTTGATTAGCCCTAAAAAAATCGTATAATCAAATTTCTTTTAGGACTAACCAACGAGAGCCCTAAAGTCAAAATTTAAGTATGACCCTTTAGAATTAAATGATAAATAAAATAAAATCTTCTCACCCATTCAAACGGATTGTAATTTGAAACACTTGTTTTTAAAGAGAAAGTTGTGTCCAGAGAGGAAATAATGTGCGTCAGATGGGTTGGGAACACTTTTAATTGAAGAGAGAGAAAGAGAGTGAGAGAGGGAGAGATAAACCGGCCAGAGGAATGCAGAGATTCTTCTCTGTTCCCAGCCGTCCATTTTTACCTTTTTTTTCTTCTCTGTCCCCAGCCGTCCCCTTTTACCTTTTTTTTTTCTTTTCTGGCTACAGTAGTCAGGGGTCCCACTCATTTCTAAAATAACTCATCCAATCACATATTTTTACATTTTAACTCAAAATTTTCAACTCAAAATCGCGAACCAAATAGAGTATATCTTTATTAAATTTGTAAAATACCAACAGTATTTTTCATTTTTGCCGATATACTATATTTTTGGTAGATAGAGTTATCTCTTAGTTTATTTGTGAATTAAATTGGCTGAGATACTATTATCTCATCAGTTTTAGCAGGAAAATTGATAGATAACATGTTAAATATTGTGTAATGGAGTCTTCGCATGCGTTTACATTGTGATATTACTATCTTTTGCTTTATCCCTTGTAAAATACAACTAGAAAATGTTTTCGATGGGATAACATTATCTCTTTATTAAGTTTGTGAGATACCAACACTAATATCTGAGATACTGTTATCTCTTGCTTCATTTTTGCCAAGACACTATACTTCTGGCAGATAGAGTTATCTCTTAATGTATTTGTGAATTGAATTGGCTGAGATATTATTATCTCATCTGTTTTAACAGGAAAAATGCAGAAAATATATTAAATATTGTGTGATAGAGTCTTCGCATTTGTTTACATTGTGATATTACTATCTTTTGCTTTATCCCTTACGGCCCGTTTGGATGCGGAGAAAGAATTGGGGGTATTAGTTAATAAGGGGATAAGATAGTAAGGGGTATTAATTAATAAGGGATGACCCACATTAAAGTGATGTTTATGGAGGAGGGATTAAATAGTAGGTTGTTTGAATGAGGTATTAGAGAAGGGGGATTAAATAATACTTCGTTTGGATAAGGGATAAATTAGGGATATAAGGAATGGTATATGATGTAAAAAGCTGTCAATTGACTATTTTGCCCTTGTGCGGTGTTAAGTTAGATTATTCATTAGATTAAATGTATAATTAGAAAATTCAACTTTAATTGAATTTTTATTCACAAATAATAATTATAAATTAGTTAATTAATGTAATTATATAAAATAATTAAAATATTTATAATTTAATTATGTGTTCATTTTAATTAATTATTGGTGAGGGTGTATGATAGCACATGGTCTCATATGCACACAATCATTTTTCTTATTCTTTTCTTCCTTTCTTACACTGTTACCTTTTCTTTTCACCGTTGAACAGAGAAAGAGGGAGAGAGGGAGAGAAAGAGCGGGAGAACTACAGCAGTAGCAACAGCGGCGGCAGAAGAAGAAAAAGAAGAAGCATCAGCAGCAGCTACGACTGGTTCGATCCCTCCTCTCTCCGATTTGTCCTTTCTCCGATCTGTTCTTGTTGCTACTGTTCTTCTTCTTCCTATTTTCTGTTTATTGCTCCAGAAAACAAAAATGGTGTAGGGGTTGGGAAGGGGGATAAGGAGGGGTGAAATTGTCAATTTTTTAGGGGGATTAGGGGGTATAAGTTATGGATACCTCAGACTCTGTCCATAGGTAAGACCCCCTTATACCCTTTCTTCGGTATTGCACAAGAACGGGATAAAACCATACCCAACCTCAAATGGCTTCCCAAACAAGGGATAAGCCGTGGGCCCAGGTATAAATGGAGGGTATTAGTTATCCCCCTTCATAAGCCGGCATCCAAATGAGCCGTTAGTTTATTTGTGAGTTGAATTAGCCGAGATACTGTTATCTCATCTGTTTTAACAGTATCTCAACCAATATATTTCAACCAGTAAATTTCACAAAAATTAAAAGAGATAACGCTATCTCAAAAGGAACAACAACTGGAAGAATAAGAAGAAGAAGAAGAGGACGTAAAAGAGGTGAATGAAGAGGAGGTTAAACCAAAACATCTGCAATTCAGGTAACTACCTGGTGTGCCATATATACCCTAACCTAAAGGTGAATTCTATCTCAACCAATAAAAGCAAGAGATAATGCTATCTCAACAAATAAAATCTACTAGAATAAAGCTAGAGGTAATGCTATCTCAACCAATAAAAACTACTAGAATAAAGCCAGAGATAATGCTATCTCAACCAATAAAATCTGTATCAATACAAAAATTAAAAGAGATAACAGTATCTCAGTCAATACATGTCACAAAATTGAGTGACAGATAAAACTATCTCAGTAAAAACATTCATTGTGAACCCTAAACCTGTAAGAGTTTCACCATTGAAATCGCGAGTGAGAAACAAAAGCTGCTAAGAACAGATCGGGAGCAGATCATAAGAAATCATCACACATCACGAGAGAGATACATCACCATAGAGATCGCGATCAGAAAAAATGCCGAAGACAAAGATCGTGATCAGGAGAGATTGTCAGAGGGAGAATAGAGATCGCGAGAGAGAGAGAGAGAGAGAAACACGAGCTCAGAAGAAAAAATAACACATTATATAGATAAAAAGGGGCAATCGGAGCATTTTTGTCCAGAAAAATACTATAGACCTTATAAATGTTACAGTAATGGATCTTCACCTCTATTACAATGTGGGTTGGACTAAATGTCCACAACCACCTTCAAGGGTGAAGATCAAAAGAGGAGATCCAATGGTTTAAAGAAAACCGGGGTATGATGCCTCAATATTGCTTTAGGCATGGGAGCCGGACGCGATTAATACGGAGTAATTACAACTTTTCAAATCTGTCCTTTTCTATAATCAAAAGTTAAGGAAGCATTCAACTTAAAGGAGGTGTTTGGGCGCCTCTTTTTTACATTTTCTCAATTTTGCATTTTGGATGTTTGCGTGGTTAATCATAGAACCCATTCGGCGAAAATGAGTTCACCGTTTCTGTTATTCCAGGTGAGAAGCAAGAAAGAGGCTTTGAGGTACTTTTCGGATTATTGGATATTTGCATTTTCAGATCAATTACTAGTATACCCTCTCCATCTTTCGATGGCCTTTCGTCTCTCTCTCTCTCTCATCACCCCCTCTGCAACAATTACAGCTCAAGGACTGAACAAGAAACCCCACTTCCAAACTCTTTGACGACAACTACAGCAAAATTGAACTCCACAACTCAATCACCATGATGGCAAATCAAACTCGAGTATGACGGAAAAATTGAACTCCATGGCGACAACAACGGCAAAATAGAAGATTGGTTTGGGAATATTTGATTTCAATTCATCAGTTTGAGATGGGATTGAGATTTGATTTCAGTTTGTCAAAATAGAAGATGGGTTTGAGGTTTGAGATTTCAGTATAGAAGATGGGTTTGAGATTTGATTTCAGTATACAAATCAATCGGTTTCAGATGGGTTTGACATTTGACGGCAAAATAGGTCTAGATGGGTTCTTCAATTTGTAGAGAGAGAAAGAGAGATGAGGTTTTTAATTAACAAGAATTTCATGACATGGACAGGGGCAACATAGTAAAAAATAAACTCATAATTCATTTTCATCTAATATTTCCCAAACACTATTACTGTTTCAAAATACATTTTGCACGTATCTTCCAAACACTCCTATCATACTCAAAACACATTCTGACCATAATCCAAAAAGTTAAACGGTAAATTGGGCTAAGGTCCATTTTGCAGGCTACGACTATCAATTGAGTCATTGAGAGATTGTGAGGTCTCTCTCTCTCTCTCTCTCTCTCTTGTCTCTCATCTCTCAATTTTTTCAGGCAATCGATTGTAGCAATCCGGCGAGTCTGCACTCCGCAGTCGACACTCTTCGGGGCCCATTTAACTCAATCGACTGTTATCGTCTCTGGTTTATCTCCCTCTCTTGTGTGCTCGAAAATATAATTTGCTTGAGATCTAT
This sequence comes from Rhododendron simsii, assembly GCA_014282245.1. Taxonomy (NCBI): domain Eukaryota; kingdom Viridiplantae; phylum Streptophyta; class Magnoliopsida; order Ericales; family Ericaceae; genus Rhododendron; species Rhododendron simsii. The sequence continues at coordinate 17,661,363 of CM024961.1, forward strand.
GTGCTTGAATTTGCTGCATGTGGGCCAAGTGTTTGATTTTGTCCATCGACTAGTGTACCCGTGGATGAATTGACTGGACTAAAATTTGTTGCATGTGGGTCAGTTGTTATATATCAGAATCTTTATTGATTCAAGTCGAGTGAGTGGGGATTCAATTGAGCTGAGTTGTTTGTTTGATAGGGCTCCTTTTGTGTCGGTGTTTGATTTTTTTTCTGGTATGGAACTAAAGACTTCCAGGAGAACTTATTAGGAATACACGACCAAAGCAAATAACACTTGCTTTTCACATGGAAGCCCTCTGATTTTGTTCTTAAAGGTCAAAACTTTGCACGACTCGATCAGAATAATCACAGCAGCTATTATTTTTAACTTTGTCGGAGTATTAAAAACCATCGGCTGAGACATTCTATCAACAAACCTAAGTGTATCAAGTGCGGTAACGTCACTCGACTCAGGTAGTCGCAACCTCCGTTTCCTTAAAATTACTGATGAAAAAATTATATCTTTCAAGGGTTGAGTTTCAAGCCCAATGGTTAGTTTGGTGTTATGCATTTATGAGCTTGGCCTGATCTCGTTACGAGCAATCTTTTAAATTGCTTGAGATCTATGTGCTTGAACTAGCTTGAATCTGATTGTAGCTTCAATCTGTAATTGTAGCTTAAATCTGTAATTGTAGCTTGAATCATGTCTGAATCTGCTGGTATTTTCTTAGGACTTGATTAATTATGTCTGAATCACCTGTCGGTTCTAGTGCTCAATTACCAAAACCGGTTGATGGTTCTGGACCATCACAACCAAGTGGTAGCCCCGTACCGTCATCATCCCCTCTCGATAACCATGCAAGTGATAGTCCTGCTCATCCAATTGACAATCCTACTGATGAAGTTGAAGTTTTATCAGATAAATCCGATGATGATGGTGGAAAAAGGTTAAAGAGTCCTTGTTGGGCTTACTATAATAGGGCGAAAATTGGCGGGGTTTACAAGACCATTTGCAAATATTGTGGAACAAAAATTTCTGTAGAAACAAGGAATGGAACTTCGCATTTGAAAGAACACTATTTTCGGAAACACCAAAAGAGGGATACCATGAGGCAACAAGGTCTAACAAACAATTTCATGAATAAAGACCATCCTTTGCTACTAACTTCATATAGTTTTGATCATGAGACAGTACGAAAAGAACTTGCAAGTGCCATAATCATCCATGAGTATCCTCTTTTAATTGTGGATCATGTTGGATTTAAGAGGTATTCAAATGCTCTTCGACCTTTATTTAAGGTGCCATGTAGGAACACAATGAAAGCTGAAATATTCAAGATTTATGAGTACCAGAGGGGGAAGACAATGAGTTTGGTGGTGAGTAATGCAAGTAAATTTCGAGCAATCAAAAGAAAGGCTTCATGGCTGTCACAACGCACTTTATTGATGATTCTTGGACTTTGCAAAGTCGCATTTTGAGGTATTTCTAACTTACATTGCTATATTTATTCCTTTATGCATGCCATGTCTACATATATGTGACCAATTGTTGAATTGTTTGATGGATTGGGACATTGATAGGAAGATTTCAAGCATAACTATAGATAATTGTTCTACCAATACATGATGCCAGGATTGATCTTTTGTGGGACAAACTTGATAGCACATCGCTCATGTTGGGTGGGAATTTGTTTCATATGCGTTGTTGCGTGCACATTCTTAATCTTATTGTTAAAGATGGGTTGGATGTTATCAAGATGGGTATTGAGAAAATTATGGATAGCGTAGCTTATTGGACAACATCACCAAAAAGAGAGGAAAAATTTGAAGAAACAGTCCGCCAATTGAATGTGACTAGTACTAAGAAATTAGGACTTGATTGTGCTGCTAGGTGGAATTCAACATTCTTGATGCTTCAAATAGCCCTACTTTATAAGGATGTGCTCCTTCGCTTAAGCAAACAGGATGCTCAATATAATTCCTTACCGAGTGAACGTGTGTGGGGGTTTGCTAGAGACATTTGTCAGAAGCTCAAATTTTTTTTTAAGGTCACAGAGTTGTTTTCTGGAACTAAATACCCCACTACTAATCAATGCTTTCCAAATATATGTGATATTAGACTTGAATTGAGAGATTGGCTCCATTCTAAGAATCAAGTGATTAGGGAAATGGCCAAAAGAATGGTGGAAAAATTTGACAAGTATTGGTCTGCGGTACATGGTGTTGTGGGGGTTTCTGCTATGTTGGATCCTAAGTACAAGATCAATGTGTTGGAGTTCTACTTTAAATTATTGTTTCCAACAACTTATAAGGATGAAATTGAGAAAGTTCGTGTTCTTTGTTATAAATTGCTTAAGGAGTACCAAAGTTCTAGTTCAATGATGGAGGGTATTGGCGACTCTTCTTCCCAATTAAGTTCTATGGATGAAGAGTCACAATCAAAGTATGATATCTATATGCTTAGGGAGTCGAAGAGAAGTAGGACAATCGATACTACAAAATTGGAGTTGGATCATTATTTGTCAGAAGCTGTCTTCCAAAATCCGCGGGATTTGATGTCTTGAATTGGTGGAAATCACATCAACCCAAGTATCCAATTTTACAAGCCATGGCTAGGGATCTGTTAGCTATTCCAGTATCGATGGTTGCTTTTGAGTCTGCATTTAGCAGGAGTGGTAGGTTGGTGAGTCCACATCGTAGTAGATTTCATCCCGATACTATGGAAGTCTTGATGTATGCTCAAAGTTGGTTGTGGGTTGCCGAAATGAAAGGTAATGAACTTGGTATCTTGTATTTTTCTACTGTAGTAAACTAAAACTAGTACTTATGAATTTTTTATTTAATATTTGCAAGGTGAATCAACATCAGGGTACGCCACTATATTAGATGATGCGGAAATGAGAGATTCGTGTGTGACTCATGAGATAATTGGTATTTGTCTTATCTCTCTCGTGGTTTTAATATTACATAATGCTCATATTAATTGTACTTTTTTTTGTTCATATTAATTCACTTTTTCTTCCCTTCAGTTTAACAGATATGAATGTACTCAACAAATGAAAGTTGGCATTTCAAGATGGAAATCAAACTTGATTTTATTATTTTGTTTTTCCATCTCTTAATTCTGCAAATGGAATTTTATTTTATTTTAAGATTTGTGATGTGGTGACTGGACCGACTGGTGTGCATGAGAGATGCCTCAACTTTGTTTAATTTGCATTTGCTTTGCAGATTAATTTGGTGTGACTAGACCAACTTTGTTTCTTATTTCAAAATGTACTTTGCTTTGCAGTTGTGGTAGCTGTTTTGTTGTGAATTGCATGAAAGCATGTGGTAGCTGTTTTGCTGTAAATGTTGGCAGATATTGAGAATGTTGGCAGCTATTTTGTTTTGATTGAGGTTTTTTAAAAAAAAGATTGATTGGGGTATAAACTAATGGCAATTTTGAATATTGGCATCATGTTGATTGAGGCTTTTAAAAAAAGAAAATGATTGGGGTAAAAAATGGTTTGGTTAATTCATTTTGTTACTAGATTTTGATTATCCGTTCGGTTCAGTTATTACCCGATATCTGTTTGGTTTGGTTATGGTTACCCAATTCCCTCCCCGTTCGGTCATTGGGGCGAATATGGGTGGTATTTCGGTTTTGGGGATCGGGGACGGAATACCCAATATCCGCCCCGATTGCCCGAATGTCATCCCTAACCCAAGCTCTTGGTAGACGGAATAAGGCAGCAGATTAACACTAGACTCAAGATCAAGCAAGGCTTGCTCGATTCACTTTCCACTAATAGTGACTGCGATAGTAGGGCTTCTGGGATTCTTATACTTTGGAGCGACATTCGTTTGGATGATAGAACTCACTTGCTTGGTGAGAAATATCTTCTTTTGGATATTGAGCTTACGCTTACGCTTCCTAGAGCATAGATCCTTTAGAAATTTCGCACATGAGAGAATCTGTTTGACCGCATCCATGAGAGGAATATTGATCTTCATTTGCTTGAATTATTTGTGCAACTCCGCATTGAGATTTGGTTTCGCCAAGGCCTTTAAATGATTAGGATATGGTGCCAGTATCGGAATAACTTGAGAATTCGGTAAGCTCTCCTTCTCCTTTCCTTTATCCTTTCCTTTAAGAACCTTCTTGCTTGCCTCCTTGGGAGATTCCCCAAGGGTTGATGTTGGAATTGAACGTTCAATCGGAGGGGTAAGAAGGTAGGTTCCGGAGGCATCACCACTTGGTTGACCACCATCTTTCCGCTTCGAAGAGAGATGATAGTTTTAGCTTGCTCGGGGATAGTCACCGAAGAGCTATCAAAGTGAAGTCTTTGAGAAGGGTTATAAGTAGTTTGAGGATTAGGTTGAGGTTGTGTTGGGAACTTTCCCTTTTCCTGCTGTAACATTCCCAACTGGTTCCTGATGTCCCCCATCATTTGAGTTTGTTGTTTGTTGATTGTTTGACTTTGCAAGAAAGTGTTGAATTGATCCTCGAACAAACGTTTCGGGGATTGTTTGACCTTGCAATAAATCACTAACATCACTTACACTTGAGAAAACATCATGGCCCCATTGAACTTCGCTTTTTATTTTATTTTAATCAAATTAAACTTAGGTAACTTAAGAATAATTTGAAGGTAAACCAAGACAACAGCTAGAGGAATCAACTAAACCTGTACATATTACTCCAGAGATTAAAGCACATTTTTTAAGGAGAAATTTGCCAAGGAAGCAAGGTTGCAAGCAATATTGTCAAATGTTCTGAAATTCTACATGTCTAGTTCTGTGTTTGCATTTTCATTTGTTTTAGGGTCATTCCCATACAATACTTCTATTTTTTTGTTTTTTATTATTATTTTATATCAACATACAATGCATTTGTCAACAAGAAAGAAAACAAAATATTGTGATACCTTATTCTCCTGCAAAATTACCATAAGCATTAATATTTATAGCATAGTTATAACTGTAGGTAAAGTTTTTCAATAGAATGTTTTCTTTATAAAGATAGAAACTGAAAGCTAACCAATTGTGCATCATTATCATTTTCAAGATCTGTGATAAATAGATAAATCAAGTTCAAGGCACATCCAAACATTCAATCATCCTCGCAGAAATTCAATACATATATCCTGTTGAAGGGAATTATTGCCAATAAGTAGAATTCTGAATGGGATGTTAAAACTCCACCCACCTATGGTACACACACACGTCCCCCAAATTGAATAGTTTTCATATGGATGGTTTTGCGTAAAACTTGTTGCATAGTCTGCAGCTTGAAACGAATGTAATAGCAATATTTTCTGAAATATCCATAATGGGTTTGTAAAGCCTGATTCGGTCTAATTTGCGTTTTGCTGACTATTTGGGGTTTGACCTAGGTCCTAGACAAAGGTACTATGGTACTTGATGATTTAAATTTTAAGCTATAAATACTTGCGATGCGCAACTCATGTAACTTATCCCCCATTCTTCATTCAATACATAGTGAAACTAAATGTGAGCTGTGACATACTTAACTGCACGATTGGGGAACTAAGTTAAAATCTCTGTGTTCATATGCTTAATTTCTTGCTTTATTGTCCTTCCCTCACGTTGTGTGTTTGTTGATTTAGCCGATTTCTCAATAGTCTAAACATTTGTCACAACAGAGATTATAACTTATAAGGTCACCTTTGAAAGTGGTTTATGTGCTTTCTCAACAAACTGTCGTAGGGAATTTTTTGGTGTATTAGCTGGGGGCAAGCTACTAAATTTTTTGCAAAAGGTGAACTAGCTACCACACTTGATCAATGTTTTCAAATCAGAATATGTATCGTGTATCGTTTTTCACTTATATAGTTCGTATCGAGATACGTATCGTGTATTACCACACTTGATTAATATTTTCAAATCGGGATATGTATCCTGTATCGTTTTTCACTTATATAGTTCATATCGAGATATGTATCGTGTATCTTGAGATACATTTGCTGGAAGAGTAAGAATTTCTATTGTGTAGTTGGACAGTATTTTTGGAAGAAGGGAAATACTAAAGACAAGAGGGGAAGGAGAGTATTTGCATTGCACTTGAACTCAAACTTTTTTTTTTTGACTTGGTACAAAATGGTTAGAACCCATCCCTATTTGTATGCTACATGGAAGACTCTAGTACAAAGATATTTTCATACAAGATAAATTTTGAGATAATTTAAGAATTACACATGAGACTAATTCTCACAAAAAAAACTCTAGATATTTCACAAAGATATTTTAGAGCTTTTAAAGCTAAATATTTTAGATATTTATGGATTTCTCTTGTGAAAATTGTCTTTGGAAATTTTAAAACCCGAAAAAAATATATTATTGGAAATCTCTTTTCAATATTTTTTTTATGTCTCCGAATTTTTCGGGGCATTACATTTTGCCTCTCCCTATCATGGTTCTGTTGAAGTGAAGGCTACACCACAAATCCACAGTTTCTCCAGAGTAGCCATTTAATAGCATCCTTATCAGAGTCAACAGACTTAACATATATAACTCATATCTAAGCCCCAATGCAGTATTGATCACCGTTAGGTGAGTGAACATTGTAGTTTTTTTGTTGCATATGGAAAGTGGAATAAATTTTTGCCAATACAGGTTGCAAAACTAGTACCAAAAAATTATATACTCCTTTCGTCCCTTTTTTATGATTTAGTATTTCATTTCGGACTGTCACTTAAAAAGTGTCCATTTGAAAAAATTAGTGGGTAAAATTTTGTGCATTTTTATTTTACCCTTAAAAGTATATTTGATTTTTAAAAATTAGTACGTTAAAATATAATGATAATGCCAGTAAATATATAATATAGAAAGTTATAACTTTTATACTTTAATGATGATGTTTTCATAACAAGTTGAATACACAAAGGGAGACACTTTCAAATTAAAGACGAAGGGAGTATACCATACAATAAAACGTAAAATGTCTAGGCATATAAACAAAAAGCAACTCTTCAGCCCTCTGGTCACCTTTTATATTAAGGCTTAGCAGTCCGATCACATTATTTTCAAAAGATACAAAGAATATTCTCATAATAAATCCACCCCTCTCCTTACTCACTTATTAAAGCAATGTATCCCTGTTTGATTGTTGGATGTTATGATCAAATAGGAAAGCATCTCAAAATTGTAACTAATACTAATTGAGACTAATAGCGGTTGGGTACAGAGGATAGTTTGTTTTTGATACTACATGCATTACATTCTGATATGACTTTAGGCTCGAACATCTACTAGTCTTAGATTGATATTGTTGATAAATTAAAATGATATAACGATATGTAAATGTAGATGCATACAGTGTTGTGCATCCATATCCATTTCAAAGGACATAATATAAAATCTACTGCTAAAGGTTAAATCAAAGTATAGATGGTTATTGAGATTTTCAAAAAATGTTGCTCGAGCAAACTTATATAATTTGACCTTTTTTGTAAGGAAAAAACTACTACAATTCTAAATAAAATGTAAGCTTATGCATGTTTAGAATTTTTTTCTTAGACCAATGCATATTTTAATTTAGAAAGCCGATAGAGAGGATTCCAGTTCCATATACTTGGGTTACACACTGAAATTCTATTTCCCATGTTTCTTATGGTAGTTCTTTAATTCTTATATCTAATGATCAATTTTTCGCAACACCTCTGCACTCTTAAAAATGAGATTTCTTCTTGTTAAAATAAAGAAAATTGATGGCGTTAGAAAAAAAAAATCTGATACACCTATTCAAGAGCCAATTGTTTTCCCGATTCTTTGTCATCACAGGGAAAACAAAAAAACTGGAAAAAATACTGCTACGGAAATCAGCAAAGTTTTGTTAACCAGGGATAACATGGGTGTACCACAACGTACTACACAAGAAGCATGAGCTAAATGCTTAGGATACAAACTAGTAGTACTAGCAGTCTAGCAGTTAAGAGTAATAACAATCACATCTCAAAGGCCATGGTGATCTTCAATCTCGTCCGTCCATTCAATTCTGAACTGCGGGGCCAACGTATTGCCGACGTCAGCATTTCGCGCCACTCCCCAACCGGCAACGTCGTACCCTGACTGTCCGATCTGGCCCGAACCAATCACGGCCGTCAGATTCACATACGGGAACGGTATCGACAGTCCATGAACCACCATCTTCAGGTTGAACATCAGATCTGGCCTCCCAATCCTCACGTAGTTGATCCTCACCGGCCCCCCAAACAGAACACTGCCGCCGCCGGTAGTAACCACCAGTTCCTGCCCTAGATTCAACGTCGGCAACACCGTTCTGGCCGGTAACCGCTCCAGATCGCTCGCCATCAGCAACCTATCCGGAACGATGTGGAAGCGGAAACTGGTAACATACTCGTGTCCGCCGTCGGAGAATATCGAGGCGTTGTTCAAGGCGAACACGGTAACAGACTTGAGGTCCACCAGATAGGGATATTTTACTCTCAGAGCAATGGCCATGATGCTGTAACCGCTTAACCGTAGACGAAGCATGGCGTCTTTTAGCATTAGGTGCATGACGAAGGACGCGTCCTGGGGAGGGGAGGAGGGGAGAACGAGAGGGATGTCGTTCTTTCGATGTTGCAGGAGAACGGGGAGAGGTGAGAGATGAAGCCCTGGAGGCCGTGGACGACAACGAGGCCGTTGTTGAAGAGGTCGGGGTGGGTGCTCTTGACGCCGCCAATGAAGACCTTGGAGGCGTTAGAAGGGGAGGAGGTGACAGTGAGATAGTGGTCAGGGGCTAGGGTTTCGATTTCGGTGGCAAAGGGGAGGGAGCGGAGGTAGCGGAGGGAGAAGAGGCCCAGGACAATGTGTTCTTGGAGGAGGAGGGGGAGGGAGCAGGAAGGGCCGCAGGTGAGGAGGGAGGAGTCGAAGGGGGCGCAGATAGTAATGGGGCCGCGCCAGACGGAAGAGTTGGAGAGGGAGGGAGTGGCGGCGGCGGCGGCGGCGAAGTTTCGGAAGCCGAGGGAAGACAGGACAGGGCCGAAGAGGAGGAGGGGGTGAGTTTGGTCTTGGTAGGATGATGGTGATGGAGGGAGGGTTGATCATTGATGCGTTGGTTGAGATGAGGAGGAAGGCGAGAGTGACGAGCAGTTGGAGAGGAGTTGCCATTGGATGGGGTTTAAGGTAGATTTCGCAGGAAGAAAGGATTTTAGAGAGAGAGATAGGTGTGAGGTAATGATGAGGCGCGTGTGTGAGAGGGAGTGAGCGGTGCAGGCGGTTATATGCAACTGATCAGATTGAGGGAGGGAGCGAGAAGCGGTTGGATAACTTCTGTTTACAGATTCTTTCACGTCATGTGATGAAAGGACGGAATTGCCACCAGCTCATTACTAGTAAAGGACGCATTTGTTCATTACGAAATAAACAAATCAGGAAAATATTAGCTGATTGAAGGTAGAACTATGGACATATTTCGATGTCTCCAAATGAACCAAATCAATCCAAAATAATTCTATGTCTTGTTCTCTTTATCATTCAAAAAGAATTTTTAAAAAAATTCTTCCTTCTCCCTATTGGCTATTTCCAATAAATTTTCTCTCTATCTTTTACCACTTATTACCCCTACTATTTTTCAAAAAAAATTTCAAATACCAATCCAAATATAGCATCAGAAAAAAAAAAAAACAATCCTTAATACTCCTAAGAAATAAATCTACGCCATTTATTGACAAAGAGCTGGCCAATCGTAACTTTTTGTTTGGCTAATAAGTCAAATGACTTATTTTTTTGTCTATATTTTAAAACATTTGCATTTGTTGATTTTTCATAAATTTTGTGAATTATTACTTCGTCAAAACGATAGCAATCTAAAAATTAAAAAATTACTATCGAAACCCATTTTTTTGAATAATTTTTAATTTTTAGATTCCTCTCGTCATGAAAAGGTAATAATTCTCAAAAAACATTAAAAAAACTAACAAATACAATAATATTTAAATAAGGACAAAAAAAACCATTTCGCTTATTAGGTTAAACAATGCCTTAAAACTTGGAGGAAATGAGACGGAGGTTCCTGTAACGCCCCGAATTTTGGGTACGTTAAATAAAACATTTTATTGATAAAATCAATTGGAGTCTGGCTCATTATTACAACAAAAACTCTCACAAGAGTTCAATATTACAAAAGAGCGGAAAACTAGGGTTCCTATCTACAGCTCCGCCTGCTCTTCCATCCTAGCCAGCTCCTCGGCTCCGCACGCCTCCAAGCTGAAGATCTCGCCCTGCTCATCTATGAAGTCTGACACATTATACCGGCGTCGCCACCAATATAATATGCCAGGGTCACCAAAAGGCAACACCGTGAGCTGCGAAAGCTCAATAGAGTAACCCTACCCACTAACCCTTAACTTACAAACAAAGGATCATAGAAATCAAACTAGTAATTATAACATGTCCACATTCTTGATTTAACGTTGGTATCCAAGTTTTTCGTGTTTCTCCTACGCGACTCGTCGTAGACCGTGTCAATCATTTCCATTTACAAAAACATCTTTCAAAATCCTTTGCATTGGCTCCGTACCGCGGATAACCAAGCCCTTTCAAAATCATTTGACATTGGCTCCGTACCGCGGATAACCAAGCCACACACCCAACCTCGGTTCCGCCGCGCCGGGTTCCCGAGTATCCTCACAATGGTTCCGCCGCGCCGGGTTCCCATTGGCACACATTGCATTGGCTCCGTACCGCGGATAACCAAGCTACACACCCAACCTTGGTTCCGCCGCGCCGGTCTCCCAAGTATCCTCACTATGGTTCCGCCGCGCCGGGTTCCCATAGGCACACACACACGCACATCACATAATGCTACCAAACTAGTCATTATGTCGTTTCAAAAATATTTCCAACCTTGGAAAACATATTTTCTTTGTCAACCACACCCTAGGTGCCATGTTTCTACTTTCTCGGTTCTCGTGTCTCGTTATCATGCATAGACTTCCGCCGTTGGACTTCCACACATTCAATCATTCAACGTTCATCGAAATCTTGAAATTAAACTAACTAGATCATCCAACTTGATTTTATACCACAAGTAATACAAACAATTCACATAAGCATGCTCATAATCATTTTCAAGATCAAAATACAAATACTTGAAATGGAAAGTTTATAAAGATAACATACTTTGAAATGGAAGATAACGGGATCTTACATATACATAGGAATAGGGTAAGAGTATCCTACCTTGATCCGAAACTAGTCGGGGCCGAATAAGCAAGGTTGAAAAATTCTACGGGCGGTGAATCTGGACCGAACTTCGGACGGTAGTAACTTGCTCAATCTTTGGCCGAATACGATCGTTCTTGGGTCTAAATCGAAGCTCTTGAAATCCTCTACAACTTCTATGAAGGAAGTTGTTCCTAAAAACTACTTTAAGTAGGAGAAAAATTGGGATAAAGGAAGTGACAGTAAGCTGTCTGGAATTTGGAAATCCAGAAATTTTACTGAACTTCGGATGACAATGTCTTTGTCATTTCTTAACCGATTGGGGTGGTTCTTGAGCCTAACTTCAAGGTTTCGAAGTGCTCTACAACTTTCCAGAAGGAAGTTGGTTCTAAAAACTATTCTAAGAAGGAGAAAACTGGGGATTTCCGAAGGGCAGTAGGCTGCCAGGAACTGGAATCCGAGATTTCTAGAGAGAAGGAAGAGCAAATGCTATGAGGTGTGAGTTCAAAGCATGAAAATGGCCTTCTATTTATAGGCAAAAGCTTGGCCCTCTCCTCTCTCTCTCTCTAAGTCTAACCTTGACACTTGGCAAGAGATCATGGAAGATCAAAGGTAATCCTAGGCTTGCATGGCTACTTTGGTCCTTCTTGCAAGACTTGGGGGGCAAGGAGAATAGTTTGTACAAGATTCTTGTTTAAAGAATAATAGAAGGACAACAAAGGACTAGACTTTTGGCTAGGAAGAGTTCACACCAAGGATTTGAAGTACAAAGGAAGTTCAATGGCCAAGTACTAACCAAGTACTAAGATAATATATACATAAGTATATGTATCTAGGAAGAATCAATACCCCAATAGAAAATAGTTTAAGGGTACCTTAGGAATCTTATTACCATGTACCTTTCTAATAAAAATATGTAATACTTTCACATGTGGGTTAAAGAAAGCATTAAACTAATTAAACCCCACGGTACTTTGGAAGACCAACTCTTTTATCCAATGGTTAAAAATTCCCCTAACATCTATTATCCAATGGATAATAGTTATTAGGTCAATTATATACTAAAGAAATCCCCAAAAGTACTTCAAAGTAATTAAAAAGTATTTTTCCTAATATTCTTAGTACTTTGACCAAGTATTCATTTAATAAAAACAATTGGGGTTTCTATTATCCAATGGATAATAGTTGCCCTAGCAATCTTTGTCCAATGGACAAAGAATAAAACCAAAATAATTAAAAGAAAAAGAATATTCAATACTTGTTCTAGGGTTCAAAAGGTTCAAAGTGTCCAAGAGGGGCAAAACGGTCATTTTGCGGTTAGGGAAAAGTAACTAAATGGCTTACTAGCTCGGTTTCTCCCACAAGTCGGTTAGAAACTAACTAGGCTTGCCAATTAGGGTTAAATGCCAAGAAACGAAAGTTTAAGGGCAAAAACGTAATTTTGACAAACTTTGGAAATTAATAGAAATTCAAATATTTAACGAAATTTTTAACGACAAAAAATCAGGGTCGTTACAGTTCCAATGGATTGTTATCATCTGCAATAACGCATGGACTCAATATTTGCCATCTAAATAATTTTAGCTGAGTGCTTAGTTTCCTTGCTTGGCGTTTTCCCAAAACGACCAAGGCAGCGCGATTCTTGATTAGGGCTAGCTGTCCAAGAAAAATAGAGAACCGTAAAACCGGTTTGGACCGAACCGATTCGTGCCTTTTAGATTTTGTTCGTAGATTAATTGTCCGGACACGGATTCAAAAATTAAAAAACCGTGAAATACAGATCAGGATTGAATTTTCATTTCAAAACTGTTGAGTAACCGAACTAGACCGTAAGATATTTTAAAAAATAAAATTACAAAAATACATGTGTATGTGTAATATTTATAAATAATTATAACTCTACTAATTGTTATGATTTTTTTAAACAATTTTACATTAATGTGACGATTTATAAAACTTAAGGGATAATAAGTGTAATGTTATGGAATGTCATAACTAATAAGTGTTTGCACTTTGCATTTTTAGTTGGCCGTAACATCATTTTATTTTAATGGAAGAAAATCCGTAGATAAAACCGGAGCCGAGCCATGCAATTTGCATTTTTAGTTGGCCATAGCATCATTTTATTTTAATGGAAAGAAATCCTTGGATAAAATCGGGACCGAACCGTGAGGCTTTTGGATTAAGATTGGATTCGATTTTCTAAAAACCGTGAGATACGGATTAGGATTAGATTCATAGGAATCCGATCCAATCCAAACCACAGACAGCCCTATTTTCGATAAGTCAACTATGGTGGGATTTTGGGGCACTGCTATGTAGTGTCCAAATATCTTTATCATGCACCACACAATTCTATAGAGTTAATACATTTGGTACTAGGTCCACCAAATTGTAGGGTGGGTACAGAGCGAGCCGTAACTTTTCAGTGGCTTGAAGCCACACAAAAAAAAAAGACTCTTTTGTTGGACTAGTATAATGAATGAAAAAGTAGGAAGGCCCTCTAAAATTCAAAATTTTTTGAGAGGCCTAAAGCAGTCAAAACACAAGTTTTAACTTTGGGCCGACTCTAGATGGGTAAAGGTGTTGGGGCACTGCCACGGTGCTCCAAGACCACCAAATAATTTTCCTTTTGACCTTTTTTTTTTTTTGACAAGCCAAAATTGATTACAGGAGATCAGCCAGATTTATCCTTCAGAAGAAGGGAATCAAGTCCAAGCGGAACACAACCCGGATTAACACTATAAGTTCTCTTTGTACAGGAGGAAGCTAACAAATGAGGTACACTGTTTTGCTCCCTAGGAACCCAAACAAAAACCCAATTCAAATGAGAAGCCCAGTTCTTGATGTCCTCCACCATAGCTACTATCTCCCACTGACAATGTTCCACCTTGCTATTAAGACAGTCAATCACTACTCGGTAATTCGATTCGAACACAGCTTTATCAATTCCCAAATCCTTAGCCATCGCACATGCTATGCGTAAGGCCCTAGCTTCTGTCACCAATGCTGAAGATGCTACAATTCTGCTTATTCTATAGTATTGCATCACTCCATCGCTATCTCGGGCTAAACAGCCGAAGGTAGCTAAGCTGTGGGAGGTGGAAAACGCTCTATCACAGTTGAATTTGAGAAACGAATGGGGCGGGGGGATCCACTTCATCAATCCTCTTGTTGTTGCTCTATGGTCTTTGGCCACCGGAAAGACAGCTTGTAAATAATTGGTGTTAGTATTCTTTGCTTTTTCTACAACTTTTCCAGGAATGGGCATGACACCATTGAAAACACAATCATTCTTGGGCTTCCAAATTGCCCAACACACTTGGAAAATGTAGCCCACTCTTTCTGGACTCGATTCTTTGGCTAACTCCCCACAAATCAAATCCTCGAACCATTTGTCAACTGAAACAATCGGTTTCTCCTGAACCCAGAAGGATAGATCACAACCAAACCGTACTGCCTCTGTCCATGGGCGCCGAAATAAAATGTGTTCAATGGTCTCTTGCTCCTCTTCACAAATAGGACACAGTGGTGAACTGGCACACTCTTTCCTCTATAAATTATCTTTGCATGCCACCCAATTTCGAATAACCCTCCAGATAAATTGACTTACCTTAGGAATTGTTGGCATAGCCCATATCTTTTTCCAGAATTTATTGGGGGCGGGGGCACGGTGAGAAGATGATGGGCACTAAATCTTTGCCTTCATTTTGGCGTGAAAGGCTTGCATGTACGCAGACTTGACAGTGTAAGACCCATTTTTTGTATGATCCCATATAATTATATCTCTTCCCTCTGTGATGCTGACTGGAATCTTAACAATGGCTTTGACATCATCTTCAGGCACACAACTCTTTAGCTTCCCCACATCCCAGGCTTTAGTCGGTTGCTTTATAAAATCTGAAACTTTTGACCAAAGGCAGTTGAGGATTTGCACTTGGTTTTCCATCATTCCAGTTTAGAATCCACTTGTCCCCCCAAAAATTAATGTTGTCTCCATTTCCCACATTCCACCTAAGTCCTCGACCAAAAAGGTCTCTCCCCACTAAAAAGGCTACTCCATAACCATGACGGGGAGGCCCCTCTCCCAGCCTCCATTAGAGAATTATTTAGGAAGTAGAGTCCCTTCAGAACCTGAATCCAAAAAGCATCGGGGTTAGAAATCATTTTCCAGCATTGTTTTAGCTAACAAAGCATCGTTAAAAGCTTCAAAATCATGGAAACCCATTCCTCCATTTCTTTTTGCCTCAGTTAGCTTATCCAGGAACCCAGTGAATTTTACCACCTCCATCACCATTTTCCCACCAAAACTTTCCAATAACAGAATTAAGAGGGCACAAAGGGATGTAGGCAGTTTGAAGCACATCATAGGATACATTGGAGTGGCTTGCACTACCGATTTGATCAATACTTCCTTGCTAGTTTGAGATAGGACCTTTCTGTTCCAACCTTAAATCTTTTTCCCGTAATTTTGTCTTTGATAAAGGCCATCGCTTCCTTTTTAGATCTCCCCCAAAACATAAGAAGGCCCAAATACCTTGCTCCCTTTGTCATCTTCTCCATCCCAAAGATATTCTTGATTTCAACTCTCGTTTCCACCGTTGTATTTGAGAAGAAAAATAGACTGGATTTTTGAAGATTGATTGTCAAGCCAGATGCCTCACTAAAGCCCAACACCAGATCTTTGAAATTGTTGCATCATCTTGAATTTACTTCCAGGAAAATCAGAGAATCATCCGCAAACAAAAGATGAGAAACCACAGGGCATTTTTTTCCTCATATGAACTCCCATCAAATATTTCTTAAGAATGGCTTTGTTGATGAGGACAGACAGGACATTTGAATCTATAAGGAAGAGGTATGGGGATAGAGGATCACTTTGACGGAGGCCTCTGTTAGGCTTGACACTGCACACTTGCTCCCCATTTGCTGTAATGGAGTACTTGACAAAGCACACACATTATTTGATCCATCCAATCCAAATAAGGCTGAAGCCCATCTTCTCCATCACTTTAATAAGGGAATCCCAGCAAATCTTGTCATAGGCTTGGCTGAGATGTAGCTTGACTGCCACACTCCTCTTCATTCCACTCTTTTTGTGCTTTAAGAAATGGAACACTTCGTGAGCTACAATGATCTTGTCATGAATTTGTCTCCCAGGTATAAAAGCAGATTATTGTTCAGTAATAATATTAAGAATAAAAGGCTGAAGACGATTTGCCATAATCTTGGAGAAAATCTTGTAATTGAAACGACATAGACTTATAAGTCGAAACTGACCCATAGTTTCAGGATATGTTACCTTTGGAATGAGGGTAACATTTTGTAAAGACCCGTAAATTTCTCTATTTAAATTTTAATGTTTGAAATTGAGGAAAGAGGGTGAAAATGACATAAATGAGGATGTGGTGGTTAAATGTGCAGGAGTGTGAAAAATATGGGTGTTAGTGTATATAGTGCATGTGTGTGTATGTGTGTGTGCCAGGGAAACACTTTCCCATTTCCTCCTCTCTCCATCACACTGTCTCTCACGCTCTCTCTCGGCTCTCTCTATCTTTCACACTTCCTCACCCAAAAACTCATCACCAAATTCAAAACCCACAACAAACAACCTCCATTCCATCTTCCACTTGCGCATTGGAGTTCGTATCTCGTTGGATAGAGCTCGGATCAGAGTATTATGTTCGGTTTGCATTCCGGAAGTTAGGGCTTGCTCAATCTCTTCGGTTTCGGCTTGGATATTTGAGGTAGGAAATTCTACCTCTCTTTATATGTTTTATGAGTGATTTGTTGCATAAAATCGTGCTTATAATATCGTGTTTAAGCTTGGATCAAAAATTTGTTGTTATTGTAAGAATCGTCTATTTTTCCTGGATTCTTACCGATAGGCCCGTCCTTTCTACCGGTAGAACGTTATAGCTTTGTCAGAAAATCAGTTTCCTACCGGTAGGAGCTTTTTCCCTACCGGTAGAACAAGTGAGAAATTCTTCTTAACCAGCTCAAACGTATAGCAGCAGCTCAAAAGCTGCTCTATGTATTCAACTTCTACCGGTAGGAATCCCTTACCTACCGGTATGTCAAGCACAAATTTGGAATGTTGGTCTTTCTGTTTTCAGTTTCTACCGGTAGAAGCTTTCCATCTACCGGTTTCCATATACCGGTAGGCCGAGTTCTACCGGTAGGAGATTGGTAGATGGAGGCCAAGTTCTATCGGTAGCACTTGCTTACCTACCGGTAGGAGATTGAGCTGCTTTCTTGAACTGCTGCAGCTAAGGTAGTTCAAGCACAAATTTGGAATGTTGGTCTTTCTGTTTTCAATTTCTACCGGTAGAAGCTTTCCATGTACCGGTAGGCCAAGTTCTACCGGTAGGTAAGCAATGGAATGTTGGTCTTTCTGTTTTCAGTTTCTACCGGTAGAAGCTTTCCATCTACTGGTAGGCCAAGTTCTACCGGTAGGACTTGCTTACCTACCGATAGGACTTGCTTACCTACCGATAGGAGATTGGTAGATGGAGGCCAAGTTCTACCGGTAGGACTTGCTTACCTACCGATAGGAGATTGAGCTGCTTTCAGCTGTTTTCTTGAGCTGCTGCAGTATCTTTCAGCTACTTTCCTATATCTTTCAACTCACATTTTGAAGCCTTTCATCAACTCTAATGAGCTTGTTTACGCATTCTTCCAAGCGTTTTGAAAAGTATTACTCATCTCATGCTTGGAGTGGTATTCGATGGACTTAAATGAGTATGTCAATTTAATTGTTAGGAAAACTTGAATCAACGGAATGACGTGAACGGACTACGGATACAATGTGATACATTACCGCCTAAAATGAAACGAAGATCGCGATGAGCAGTTGATGCGTCAGGTAGCCATTCGCTGAAATGAGAAACATGTAGGGTAAAAGTTGACATCAACTGAAATTGAAGTTGGAAACCAAATGTATGAACCGAATATACGGGGTCCTACGTACCCAGAATATGAGTTGGATATACGGGGTCCCAAGAACCCGGAATGAGAGTCGGATATACGGGGTCCCAAGAACCCGGAATGAAAATTGGATGTAAGGGGTCATGATCACCTGGAATGTAAACTGGGTATACGGGGTCCTAATGCCCAGAATGTCTTATGATTGATCTCGTGGTGTGACGATGTGAAGGATTTCTTGTGTGCCCATCAAGGACCCATAGGGAACACATGAGGTACAAAGCGGTTGGAATGTAACCATATATGATGGATGTGTCAAGATCGAAAGATGAGAAACAAGGAATTCAAAGGACAACGATAGGTTAATTGACAATAGTGAAGTTTTTGTTTAAGTTCTTAATTTCTAATATAATGCTTGTGTCTTATCCATGCTCCTTTGTTATCCGAAAGTCTATGTTTCTTCGGCATCTTTCATCTCATTTACTTATAGAATTTGCATAGACTTTTCTACTGGGCTAGTATAGCTCAACAAAATCCTTCTTTTCAGGTTCGAATGTTGGGCATTAAACTGCATGCAATGGTGTGCTTGGACATGAAGACCTTTTTGGGAAGCTAACCTCCTCTAGTTACACATTCATCTTTGTAAATGACTTACTTTTGGTTAAAGATGGCTTTGTAACTAATTTACTCCTGAATTATTTCTGACTAAAGTTTGTAACATTCTGAACATGTTGTATCTGTATTTAAGTTAATTCGGGCCGTGCTGCCAATGTTGTATTTCATTAAACATGGGGACTTGTTTGTAAATTAAACAGGTGGGAAACTCTTTGGGTAATATGTATGATACGCGAGGTTCCTTATTGAAATGTATTATTAATTATGTTGAAAATCAAGGGCGTGACACATTTGTACGGTTCATCTTTTTCAGCAGGTATCTTCCTTCAAAGAAGTTCTTGGCAGAATTGAAAACATCCTCCCCCACAACGTGCCAATACGTTTGGTAGAATAATCTTGGAAATCCATCTGATCCCGGGGCCTTTAGGGCCCCCATTTTAAAGGTAGCTGCCTTCACTTCTTCCCTTGTTACAGGTTTCGTAAAAGCTATGTTCATATTTGAAGGAACCACAGGGTCTACCAAAGAAATGATTGCTGCAATATCTCTAGTGTGGGGAGGTGAGTATAATTTTTCAAAGTGCCCCTTAATAACTCCAACAATGCACTCTTTATCAACTTGCCAAATCCCATTCTCATCTTTCAATTTAGCCACTTGATTTTTCTGCCTTCTATGGATTGTTGATAGGTGAAAGAAACGCGCATTTTTATCCCCCATTCTAAGCCAATTCACCCTCGATCTTTGATGCCAAAACATAGCTTCTTTTTGCCATAAGTCCTCCAGTTTGGTTATCATAACTTTCTCCTTAACATAGTTATCAGCATTGAACCTATTCTCATTCTCCTTTTGAATACCAGCCAACTGGTCCCATAGAGTTGCAATTTGGAACCTCAAATCCTCAAAGTTGTTACGTTGCCGCACCTTCAAATCATCTTTACATCCCCTTAGCTTTTTGCACAAGCGAAACATTTTGGACCCAGCACCTACTTGGTCCCATGCTTTCACGATAATATGGTGACACTCTTCCTCTGTGGTCCATAGGGATTCAAAACGGAAAGGTCTTCGCACCTTGTTTAGGGAGAAGTTGGTATTAATTAATAGCGGGTTATGATCAAACCCTACTGCTATTTCAACGAAGACTAGTGCTGTGTCAAATCTTTCCCTCCATTCCATGTTTGCAAAAGCCATATCAATCCTCTCCATAATAAAACCACCCTCAGCCCTGTTGTTTCTCCAAGTAAATCTAGGCCCTATACAACCCAAATCAACTAATCTACAATCATTCAACATGTCATTGAAAGCTCTTATTCTACCAAGATCAGGAAGATTACCTCCAAACTTATCACCAACAGTTAGTACCTGATTGAAATCACCTACGCACAACCAAGGGAGACGCTCCGAGCTTGCAATCTCCTTCAACTCGTTCCACACCTTCTCTTTCCCAGCATGAGTTGGGCAACCATAAACAAATGTAGCTGCCCAACGTGACAAATCTACTGTAGTAGAGATAGCAATGTGCACCAAATTCTTATGAGCAATCTCTACGTCAATAGAGACGTCATTCCAACATAAAGCAATCCCTCCAGTTAGCCCTTCGGGTTCAACGTAAAAACCGAAATCAAAACGTAATTTATGGCGAATAGTCTCCATCTTGACCTTATTATTCTTAGTCTCCATCAGGAAGATGATAGAGGGGCGATTTCTTCGAACTAAATCACCTAAAGCCTGGGTTGTTAAAGTACGCCCAATTCCTTGACAATTCCATGTTAGGAGCTTCATTGGGGAAGTGGCCCTTTATCCATAGCGAGATTAGGGTAACCCCCTCAATTGAAACATCACCAAGGTTGACTCCATCATGGTTGCCCACCCCAATTGGGACGTCACAAAGGACAACTTCTCCAAAGTTATCAAAAGGGTGATTGGATTTCAGAGCTCTCTCGGTATAAAATCTCTTCGGTTTGTGGTTGATTTTTAGTAAGGTGGATTTGGTGTTAGAGGCACGGGGATTAGGGTTTAGTTCTGGGGCACATAGACGAAGGAGTTTAGAGCATCTCTCCTCATCACTGGAATCAACAGCTTTTCTCTTAAGATTGAGAGAGGTGAACACAGAAGAAACGGAAATATCCATAAGGTCGTTGTTTAAGGTAGTTTTTGGGCTCAGAGGGGGGCTAGCTGGATATATGTGGTCAGATGAGGCTAGGCTCATATTTGGGCTTTTGGGCTGAATTGAGAGGAGTATTGAGGTCGCGGGTTTGGGCCTGGGAGATTTAGGACGACCAGGAGGCTCGGTTACAAAATAAGGTTTGTCATGGGTACGGGTTGATTGAGAAGTTGGGTTCGGTCAAACGGGTAAGGGATTAAGGGAGAGTGGTGGGGGCGACCCTTTATGAGGGGATGATTCAAAGGCCCCTAAAGCGTCCAAAAGAGGAGTACGAGGAATTATACCTATCCCAATTGGAGTGAGGACAACTGTCCTTTCCAGGACGACGCCGGTGTCATGGTATCGAGGCTTGTGTGCTCCCTCAAAAGGCTGTTGTCATTGTTGGTTGTCCTGTGGCACCACGCGCTTACTCAAAACATCATTGCCACGTGCTTCTCCATCGGTGTTGGAGGATTCTGGCTGTCTCTTAACCACCTGATTTGCTTCACCCTTTGCCTTATCACCTTGGTGTTTGAACTTAATGACCGGAATCTGAGATCTCCTCACCCAGCTCGCTCTCATCTTCGGGTTGTAATCGGAGTTGGTACCTTCTTCGTTTGATACGAACTTGCAGCTTCTGTTGTCATGTCCCAAACTTCAACAATCATAGCAGAAGTTGGATAGTTTTTCGTATTTATAGGATATCTAGAGATCATGACCATCTTTAGTGCTCTTATGAAGCCAAAACCCTTTGGGGAGGGGCTTTGATATATCTATCTCCACCCTTACAAGAAGAAAGCTTCTTTCCAAAAGGAGACCGTCAGCTGATGACTCCATAGCCCAAAGCTTAGTGAACTGTTTCCCAATGATCTTCACGTTCCTTTGAGTCATCTCTATATGGGGAGACCATGGATCTGCACCCAATAGGGACTATGGGTAAAGATATGATCAGGAATGGCCACACCATTGATGAGGTTTTGAAGAACCATAAGGCTACTGTTGACAGACCAAGGGCTATCACGGATAATGGAAGCTCTGTCCTTTGTGTCTTGGAAACGGAAGAAGAAAACATTGTTACTCCAAGGAACAACAGAGAAAGGGGCCTTGGTTTTCCAAGCGGTATTGCAGATATTAGAGATGGCAAGAACATTGAGAGGTTTAGGATTAAGGACTTTTCCTAAGAGACAGAGATTGGTAATCTCCCCAGTCTCCTCACTGCCTTCTTCAAGGTCAAAAACAATATAATTTTTTTTATTTTTAGTGATTAAGGACTTTTACTAACTTTGTCTTGATCCAAAACACTAGTCTAGTTTTGATTAAATCCACAAGTACTTCAGCTATATCCGGAGGCTTGTTATTAAAGAGAGATATATATATATATATATGGGGACGGTTCAATGGACACCCTAAAAAAATACCTAAAAAAACACCCTAAATCTTAATCTCACAGTTCCCGATCAAATTTTTATGATCCGAACCGTTCAATGCGTGCAGAATGTGATTTTAAGTATACCCGCGGGAAATTAGCAAAAAAAATGACCCAAAAAGGTTTGATTTGAGCAGTTTTTATTTGAACCGTTCAATAAAAAACTGTTTGAAACTGTTTGGATCAAGCCCTTCCCGATCATTTTTTTTGCTGATTTCTCGCGAATACCCTTAAAATCACGTTCTGATCACATTGAGCGGCTCGGATCGTCAAAATTTGATCGGAAACTATGAGGTGTTTTTTTAGGGTGTCCACGGAACCGCCCCGTATATATATATATATATATCTTGAGGCTTGTTATTGAAGGTATAACCTCATTTCTAGAAATTCAAAGGATTTTGATTTTCGTGTTGCACTTTGTTTATGAAGTTACTAATAACTTTACGTTAAAAGTGAAGCGTCATTCAGTAAAAAGTGGAGAGCGAAAATCAGTTTACAAATCCAACTTGACCATAAACCTGCAAACAAAATTGATTCATTTTCTAGGTTTTTATATGAATTGTTGAACCAAATGGCTATGAAATCCGTGACAAATCTCAACATCAATTGGATTTGCCACCTCAAAAAAAATCCAGAACGTGCATTCCTTGTATTGAGACGAAGGTGGGCGGTGGCGTTTTTTATTATTATTATTGGTAAAAGTAACATTTTATTCGGAAAAGAAAAAAAGATTCAAATCAAAAGTTAGAAAATGCAGCAGGGGAAAAAGCCCAATACAACACTTGGGGGTCTAAAGTACCCAAATTAAACAATAAACAGCCTAAACACCCTGAAAGGCCTAAAAAATCAAAATCAAACATTGAAGCCCAGCGTAGGTAAAATATGTAGGTAAAAATGATTGAAAGGCCCCTAATGTTGACGACAAAACCAAACGGCGCCTGGATCGAGGACGACTTTGATGCACATTAATTTTAACATTGGGGATTAGATTCGGACAATTAAAAGTTGGGGGCGAGAATGACACTTAACAAGTAAAGTGTACTAGTTCAAATTTCTAATAATACAATCTTTAATTTTGTCGATAAAAAAAAGTAAAGTGTACTAGTCAACAACACATCCATTCATGTTTGACGAGTAAAGTTAATAATTACATGCTATATTGATTATGGTGACTCACATTAGACAGTCCTTATTATACATGCACATTGCCATTCACGGAGTTCATTCAAATCCATGAAATATTTATATTATGTACATATTATGTAACTCACATTCTCCTCACCCGATATGGCGTCACCAGAAGAAGTTTGATCCAGCTTGATCGAAACTCACCTGTTCCGATACAATGAAAGAACTCAGGCAATTTCTAGGGTTTCAACGCCGACCAAGAAGATCTATATTTGCGCCTCTGATTTTGAAGGAAAGATTGAAATTTTTAAGAGTACAGGGTGTGCGATTTGGGGCGCCTAACTGAAGGAATTTTTGTGGAACGCTATTGTATACTCTAGAAATGCTATACTCCCTCCGTCCGGATTTAATAGTCCTTTTTGGGAGTTCGTGTCATTTTTCAATCGATTATATCTTCCAATTTATAATGTTTTACGTGATTTTGAAGATATTGTATTATAGAACTAATCGAGATCTATTAAACAAGATCCATATTCGATATGAAATTAATTACGGATTCTAAGATATAACCCGTTTTTTAGCCTGTTAGAATAGAACTACGGACAATTAAATCCAGACGGAGGGAGTAGTATTTAAGGCGGGAGCTATTCCTCCACTCCTTTATCATTGAACGCTATAATTTGTTTTCTTTCATTGCATTTTTAAAAGAACGCTATTAGATAATGCTATAAAAGTCCATCTTTGTTCTAGTGTGTGTAAGAGGAATTGATCCAATACTTACGATATTTAACAGGTTTATGTCATTACATTGAATCTTCTTAATGACGTACATATCACTATACACAGTCCGGATCCAATAAGGGATCCCTTATGGCCTTACGGTGCAGGACTCCCCTTTTCCGATTGAATTGCGACGATCCGAGCCGCTCAAAGTGTGCAGAACGTGATTTTAAGGGTACCTACGAGAAATCAGCAAAAAAAATGATCGGTAAGGGCTTGATCCGAGCAATTTTTTACTGAACCGTTCAATAAAAAACTATTCGGATCAAGCCTTTTCCGATCATTTTTTTTGTTGATTTCTCGCGAGTACCCTTAAAATCATGTTCTGATCACTTTGAGCGGCTCGGATTGTCGTAATTCAATCGGGAAAGGAGAGTCCCGCACAGTAGCACCGTACGGGATCCCTCATTGGATCCAGACTGGTATAATTAGAGTTTTGAGTTGATCAATGAAATGAAATTGTCCCTGAAAACGAAGACTACGTATCCATTCAATCACAGATATGCCTAAATCGATCCATGGATGCCAAACTGAAGAAGAAAAACGACTTGCCAACTCAGATCGACCTCAAAGATATATATATATATATATATATATATAGAGAGAGAGAGAGAGAGAGAGAGTCCCCTTCTCCTAAGAACCACCTTAACTTAATAAAATAAAGACCTCCCTCTCCCAATCGAATTTCGATGATCCGAGCCGTTCAATATGTTCAGAACGTGATTTTAAGGGTACTCGCGAGAAATCAGCAAAAAAAAAAAGATCGGGAAGGGCTTCATCCGAGCAGTTTTTGTTTATTTTTTATCAAACGGTTCAAATTAAAACTGCTCAGAAGAAGCCCTTTCTGGTCCTTTTTTTTTTTGCCGATTCCTCGCGAGTACCCTTAAAATCATGTTTTGAACACATTGAGCGGCTTGTATCATCAAAATTCGAACGAAAAATGGAAGAAATGGTGAGGTCCTTATTTTAACTAAAATAAGGACCTCTTCATTTGAAAATGACTGTATATTTAATGCATGTATATTTAGTACTATATATATGTGTGTGTTAGCTAATTAATGCATGTATATTTAGTACTCCCTCCGTCCCTTTTTAAGTGTCTTGCTTCGTAACTCCAACTTATTAAAAAGATATGATCATTATATTTTTTACATTAACTTTTTCCTCCACTTTCCGTACTTACCCATCATTATTACACTTTTACTCACTAACTTTTCAAAATGGAATCTACTTTTAGGAACAAAATAGACAATTCACCAACTTTTACCTATTAACTTTATAAAATAGACACTTATTCAGGGATAGCCCAAAATAAAATACTGGACTCAAAATAAGGGACGGAGGGAGTACTCTCTCTCTCTCTCTCTCTCTCTCTCTCTCTCTCTCTCTATATATATATATATATATATCTTAACATTATGTAAGTTTTTGTCAATGTTATGTATAGATAGATAAATTTATCCACTTAAAATAATTGGTTCGAAAACCTCTCATCTCCTATATACAGGTGGAAAATGACGAGGACCATTTGAGGCATTAAAGGAGATACATAATCGACCAAGATCCATTTGAACGAACTACTCCATTATTGTCCTGGATAATGCTACTCACACAACGATTCAAACACAACAACTTACACAACCTCTCATATACATGTGGGGCCCACACATAGTAGTGTGTGTGGAGACCACATGCATGTGAGAGGTTGTGTAAGTTGTTGCGTTTAGATTGTTGTGTGAGTATCATTTTTGTATTGTCCTAAACAAACTCAATTATTTTATTATTAGTATATATGCAACATTGCATGGCTTACTGCTAGTAATTCGGAATTAAATTGCATGGCTTGTTGCTAGTAGTAGTACTAATTAATTCAGTCAAAAATTTAGGAAAATGTGATGATGGCATTTAAAATTTGAGCTCAACGGAGACAAACAAAAATAAATTCAAAATACTGTACACAATTAATTAATCCAACATGTCATCTCCATGCCATGGGTTTGTTTCTTCTGTTTCGTACAGTAAAGTAAAATACAGTAAAAAAAAAAAGAAAAAGAAAAGGCGACAAGTTAAATTTGTGCGCCAAATTCCTTGCGTGGAGTTTCAACTCTATTTTAATTTACAGTAGTATTCTCTAGAAGATACTCTGCTACTACTCCAGCAGAAGTGAGC
The DNA here is from genome assembly GCA_014282245.1 of Rhododendron simsii. Classification (NCBI taxonomy): domain Eukaryota; kingdom Viridiplantae; phylum Streptophyta; class Magnoliopsida; order Ericales; family Ericaceae; genus Rhododendron; species Rhododendron simsii. The sequence continues at coordinate 17,687,696 of CM024961.1, forward strand.
TGGTGGCAATTCCGTCATTTGAAAGTAAACATGAGGGTAAAATAGTCTTATCACGTGAAAGAATCTCTACCAGAATTTATCCCAACCGCTTCTCGTTCACTCCCCCTCAATCAATCAGTCCAGTTATAAATAAGCGCATGCACCACTCACTCCCTCCCTTCCTCCTCACGCCTCATCATTACTACTACTACTACACTCTCTCTCTCTCTCTAAATCTTTCTTCCTGCGAAATCAACCCAAAACCCCATTCTAATGGCCACTCTTCTGCAACTCCTCACTCTCGCCTTTCTCCTCCTCTCAACCACCGCCTCAACCCTCCCTCCATCACCATCATCCGACCAAGGCCAAACTCAACCCCTCCTCCTCTTCGGCCCCGTCCTCTCCTCCCTCGGCTTCCAAAACTTCGCCACAGCCGCTCCCTCCCTCTCTAACTCCACCGCCTGGCGCGGCCCTGTCACCGTCTTCGCCCCCTCCGACTCCTCCCTCCTCACCTGCGGCCCTTCCTGCTCCCTCCCCCTCCTCCTCCAAGAACACACAGTCCCAGGCCTCTTCTCCCTCCGCTACCTCCGCACCCTCCCCTTCGCCACCAAGATCGAAACCCTAGCCCCCGACCGCTGCCTCACCGTCACCTCCTCCGCTCCTAACGCCTCCAAGGTCTTCGTTGGCGGCGTCGAGATCACCCACCCCGACCTCTTCGACGACGGCCTCGTAGTCGTCCACGGCCTCCAGGGCTTCGTATCTCACCTCTCTCCGTTCTCCTGCAACATCGAACGAACGACGTCCCTCTCCTTCCCCCCTCCTCCCCCTCCCCAGGATGCGTCCTTCGTCATGCGCCTGATGCTAAAAGACGCCATGCTCCGTCTACGGTTAGGCGGTTACAGCATCGTGGCCGTTGCTCTGAGAGTCAAATATCCTTATCTGGTGGACCTCAAGGCTGTTACTGTCTTCGCCTTAAACGACGCCGCGATATTTTCCGACGTCGGACACGACTACGTTACCAGTTTCCGCTTCCACATCGTTCCGAACAGGTTGCTGATGGCAAGCGATCTGGAGCGGTTGCCGGCCGAGACGGTTTTGCCAACGCTGAATCTAGGGCAGGAACTGGTGGTTACTACCGCCGGCGGCGGCGGAGGTCCGTTTGGGGGGCCGGTGAGGATCAACTACGTGAGGATTGAGAGACCAGATGTGATGTTCAACCTGAAGATGGTGGTTCATGGACTGTCGATGCCGTTTCCGCATGTGAATGTGACGGCCGTGATCGGATCGGGGTACGACGCTGCTGGTTGTGGAGTGGCCGGAAATGCTGACGTCGGCTATTCGGTGTCCCCACCGTCCAGGATTGAACGGACGGACGAGATTGAAGATCACCATGGTCTTTGAGATGGATGTGATTGTTGTCTCTTTAACTGCTAGTACTGCCTACGCATTTACTGTCTCGCTCGTGCTTCTTGTGTTGTACGTTGTGGTACAACCCCATGTTCTCGTTCCCACTAGTTACTGAATAAAAACTTTACTCATTTCCGTAGTAATTTTTCCTTTTCCAGGTTTTTTGTTACACTATTTTGATGATTGTTGTGGTTACAAAGAATCGGAAAAAATCAATTGGCTCTTGAACTGGGATCTGGAGTTGGCGTATCAGGGTTTTTTTTTTTCCTAACGCCCTCAATTTTCTTTATTTTAAGAAGAAGCAATTTCATTTCAACAGTCTGGTGGCGTTATGAAAATTCAATCGTAAGGTATGAGAATTAACGAAAACTACCAAAAAGAACATTGGGAAATATAATTTCAGTGTATAACCAAAGTATATGGAACTGGAATCCTCTCTATTTGGCTTTCTAAATTAGAATATGCATTAGTCTAGAAAAACAATTTCTGAATTATATAAAGCAAACGTGTTGAAAATTAGCTCATTGTTGGTTGAACCGGAATGGATATGTGTTGAAAATTGGCTCATTGTTGGTTGAACCGGAATGGATATTAGTTATTGGAAATTGATTTTCACACCCCATTTTTTTGATATTCATACTCCTTTTTTTGTTTTGTGGTGTTGAAAATGTGTGTATTTTTTTTTGGTAAAAGAAAAAAAATGGAGTGTGAATATAAAAAAGGGAGTGTAAGAATCTATACCCTAATTATTTCATATTAGTGCAACAAAAGAAAGCGTGATGAGTTAACTGGAGCGAAGATATGTTTCGGAAAATTATTTTAGTACTACACTTGGGAGGGAAGCATTGTTTAATTTCTAGTATTTCCTTCTAATAATTAGTGTATTGATATTTATTACTCGACGGTCTATTCAAAGGCTTTTGGGAGTTCTTCTCGGGCTTTAATATGATGAACAAAATTGTTAACCTTGTAGAAGTCTTCAAGAGTATTAATCACACCTAAAAATCATGTCCTTTGAATATTAACAGGTATATTTTCGAAACACATTATGCTGTAAAAAATGAGTTATGATTCAGTGTTTTAAATTGTAGTAGTAATTTTTTTATATTTTGCGGCTTAAATGTGTTTTAAGAATCAATTGATCAAAATCAACCTACACACCGAGTACATTTATGCAACAACACAAAATAGAAAGGTAAAAATACTGCCAATTTTATGAGAGAAACATATTTTAATCATACAAATACTTAGAGCCTGTTCCAGAATCAATAATAAGTACCTTGTTTTTAAGAAGATAATTTTAAGCTAAAAAATAATGTATTTATGCAAATAATTTTTCTACCAACATTAATCTTATTTAATAAATCTCATTGAGATCTTTTGAACGATGCAAAAAAAATCAAAAAATTATTTTTTATTTATATTATTTTTTAGTTTGAAAATATGAAATAAGTATTTATTTTTTAAGAATGTGTTCTGAAACGGAGCCTAAGATTCAATTGTACTCATTTTTTGACTATAGAATATTATGTACTTTTTAAGGAGATATTTTTTTTAACTTCTTTTTTTATGAGATAAGGGATATGAAACAATCTTGGTATCCAAGTGGACTTCATTTGGACATTTGAAAGGTCAATTATTGGATACTCTTAAAGTACAATGTATGTCACTCTTTATCTTACAATCAGAAAGAAATTGTTTGAAATTAATCGACTACTGAAATATGATTGATTTTGCCAGCTTTGCAAGTATCTTTAATTAATACAGTACCTCTTAGACTTTGCGTTGAGTGAATTATTCTCCTGAACTTAAGATTTAAGGCTCCGTTTGTTTCAATGTAAAGTATTTTGTAATAAAAAATATTTTTCATGTAAATAATTTTACGCGGAAATATTTTACACAATTATCATTTTTGCTGTTTGGTTCTGTAATGGGAAAACAATAGCCTTGTTCGTTTAGCACATTTGGGTATTTTAGTTTTGGTAGTTGGTGAAGAGAGAAATAGAGTAATGATTGGAGAGAGGGGTAATGAGTGGAGAGAGATAGAGAGAGAAATTCGAGGACGGGCCTCTCTCTCTCTCTCTCTCTCTCTCTCTCTCTCTCTAACAAAGCAGACCCAAAAACAGATCTGGTTCTGGGGAGGGGGGCCGCCGCCTCCTCCTCCGCCCTCCTCCCCCCCTCCCCCTCTCCTCTCCTCCCCCTCCTCCGCCTCTCTCTTCTCCGTCGGTGTATCTTCTCACCGGTTTGGGAGCATGAGTTGCTGTTTCGTGGTGACCTTGTTTTGGGTGTTCCGACCTCCGGCCGGTGACCTGTGGGCTGGTTTCAACACGGCTCCACCTTGTCTTCCCTGAATCCGGAGTTTAGTGGCCGTCGGCGAAGGTAATAACGGCAGTTTGGGGTTAGGCTCTGATGAGGTTAGGGTTTTTTGTTTTTCTTGTTTTTTCCGGCCGTTTGGCTCGGTTTATACCGACTGGGTCTCCCCTGTTCAGTTTTGTATCGGTCTAGTGCTCTAGATCCGGTGGGTGTTGGGTGGTGGGCGAATAATTTTAGTTAGGGTTTCGGTGGTCTGGCCAGAGTAGGGAGTTTTGAAGGTGCGGCATCAGTGGTGGTCTACTATTTTGGTTGCTTGTCATCAACAGACCTGGCGATTGGGTGTGTTTGTTCTTCGGCTACCGTGGGTGTCTTGGCCCGCCGGAGTTTTTACCCGGTGCTGCCTTGGCCTTTGGGGCTTGTCCTCGGAGCATATATTTCCTTCTCGCTCGTATTTGTTGCTGCTGTGATTACATATGTGCTTATTATTTAATGGTTTGTGCTGGGAATCCATTTGGTTTCTCTCTGCCTAGTCCCGGGCGGGATTCTTATGCCGACACTTGTGTCGGCTGCTTTTGCAGGGTGTCCTTGAGTTTGTAGCCTAGTGTGCTTTATGCAGTAACTCATGTCTCGGATTAGGTAGTTTGGTGCATTCCTGTATTTTGCAATGTAATCTTTACCTTCAGGTATGATTGAATGAATTGACTGATTTCAAAAAAAAAATTGAGAAAATAGGATAATGATTGAAGAAAGATATAGAATAATAATTAAAAAATAAAATTAAAACAAAATAAATATGCTAAACGAACAAGGCCAATGACATTTATTGGAGGAAAAAAATCCCAAATGGCAGTAAGCATTCTTTTTGTTTTTTAGCAGTGAGCATTCTGAAGACACCTGTTAACACATGGTTCCTTGCCTTCTCTCTCTGAAACTAACTTTCTCTCTCATCAAACAGTGGAGGAACAGCTTTTAATTTTTGAGATTTGGTAAAACAATTCTCTCAGCAGTTGCCAGGACATTCAGGGAAAAGAATAGTACATGACTTAAACGGAAGTCGTAGTCGTAAGTTGATTTGGTAAATATACTTATTTTTACATATAAAACATTTTTTCCACTTATGTGCAACCAAACACCAGAAATTTGAGAAATAAGTAGTGTATTTTTTAGGAAAATATTTCATTTTTCAACTAAAAGCCAAAGATTAGAATACGAAAAAATTAAGAGCAATTAATGACAGATTGTATAGAAACAGAACACAAGAAATTGGAATTGGATTCCCCAAATTAACAAACGTGAAAATACAACCCTACTCATTTATTTGTTCATTCATATGCCTAGCTAGCTATCTAGCTAGGGAGGAAGGTTAATAAAGCATTCAGAATGAGTAACAAGAAGTAGAAAGCCCATGGTACTCTAATAAACTACGTACGTAGAGCTAGCTAGCTAGCTACTGCACCACACGGATTTATTCCAATCCAACAGAAACAGAAACAGAAACAGATCTCCTCCAGTAAGCTTCAATTACAGATCTCAGAGGCCATGGTGATGATCCTCAACCTCCACCATCGATTCAACCTCCTCCACGTCACGCCTGTATAAAAATCCTGACCGTCCTTTTTTTACCCCGCCAAAATCCCCGTGAACGTGCGGAAACGGCAACGACAGTCCATGAACCACCACCTTCGGGTTATACGCCAGATCAAACCTCTTTATCTTCACGTAGTTGATGCTGATCGTCGGCTTGACGTTCGTCACCACCAGCTTCTTCCCTGGCTCCAGAGTCGCCAACGCCGTCCCTAACGCCAGCCCCGCCATGTCCGCCCCCATCAGCAGCTTGTCCGGCACCACGTGGGACCGGAAGCCGGTGACGTAAGCGTATCCGTTACCTGAGAATATCGACACGTCGTCCAGAGCGAACACGGTCATCGACTGCAGGGGGACGAGCTCGTGGTACTTGACTCTCAGCGCCAGCGCGACGACGCCGTACCCGGCGCCGCTCAGCCGCAGCATGGCTTCGTTAAGCATCAGGCGCATGAGGAAGAACGGCGCCGTCGGGGGAGGGTGAGGCAGGGCGAGGGAGCTCATTTTGTTGGCGTCGCAGGAGTAGGGGGAGAGGTGAGAGATGAAGCCCTGGAGGCCGTGGACGGCGACGACCCCGTCGTTGTAGAGGTCGGGGCGCGTGATCTTCACGCCGCTGACGAAGACTTCTTGGGGTTGGGATGACCTGGCGTTGTTGTGGGTGGAGAAGGTGATGGTGAGGCATTTGCCGGGGGAGAGGGTTTCGATTCTGGTGGCGAAGGGAAGGGTGAGGAGGTAGGGGAGGGGGAAGAGGCCCGGGAGGGTGTGTTCGCGGAGGAGGAGGGGGATGGAGCAGGAGGGGGAGCAGGTGGAGAGGGAGGAATCGAAGGGGGCGAAGATGGTGGCGGGGCCGCTCCAGGTGGTGGCGTTGGAGAGGAAGGGAGCGGCGGCAGAGAAGCCGTGGAAGCCGAGGGAGGAGAGGATGGGGGCGAACCCGGAGAAGAGGGAGGTTGGGTTGGCGTGGTTGACGTCGCGGGAGGGTGGTGGTGGAAATGGGGATTGAGTGGGGGAGGGGACGAAAGAAGAGAGGGTGAGGGTGGAGGTAGAGAGGAGGATGGAGGCGAGGATGATCAGGAACTGGAGGGGAAGAGGTGGAGTAGCAGCAGCCATGGATGATGCTGGATTGGAGGTTTTTTCTGTTGCTCTGTTGGAGAGAGGGAGAGAGGGTGGGGGGTGTGATGTATTTCTAGAGAGAGAAGACGATGGGAGGGGACGAGTGTTGAATTGCGTGGGACTCCTCAGGTGCACGCTTATACTCCCATAACTGAATAATACTCCAACTGACAGTGGAGTCGGTTTATTACTCTATGCGAGGTCACCGTAGAATACAATACAATAACCCTTTTCCAAAATTAAAGTAGCTGACTCATCCAAGACCAAAATGGAGAATTTTCTCATCTTTTTGGTGTTTTAAGTTAGGATTTTTACTACATTTTTCAATTCGTCTCAACAATTGAATTCCATAAACTAATGCCTTGTTCCTTTTGGTTTTCAAAAATCATTTTTCAAAAAATACCCCTTAGATTCCCTCTAGATTCCTCATATTTTTAATATTTCTCTCTCTATATCTCTCTCCACTTATTACCTCTATTACTTTTCAAAAGTTTTTTCAAATCTCAATCCAAACACAACATAAAATTGTTGCCGACAAAACTAGTACTCCCTCCGTTCCTTATTTATAGTCCGGTATTTCATTTTGGGTTGTCCCTTAATAAGTGTCCATTTCGTAAAGTTAGTGAGTAAAAAGTTGGTGAATTGTATATTTTGTCCCTAAAAGTAGATTCCTTTTTGAAAAGTAAGTGTGTAAAAGTGTAATGATGATGGGTAAGTAAGGAAAGTGGAGGAAAAAGTTGATGTAAAAGGTATAATGATGATTTTTTTTAATAAGTTGAAGCTACGAAGCAGGACACTTAAAAAGGGACGGAGGGATTACTTAATTTCTCTATTCCTAATTGTTAGTCCATTAATCATGTCATTTTGCCATAGTTCATGTATAAATTTGATAAATTTTTCTAAACTATCCTTATAGGTGATTATATGTGTTGGAGTAACGAAAATATAGGAACAATGATGAATTATTTAAATTACATTCGATTATTCCATGTCTTTTTAAAAATTTAAACTCCTAAAAAAGATAAACATTAAAGAACAAAGAGAGTAATTTTTATTGAGCAATGCTAGATACTCCGAAATCACCCCAAATAGGTATTTTTTTTACCGTTAATAAAAGTCTATTAACTGTCATAAACACTTCTAAAAGTCTATTTGGCGTAATTTTGAAGTACTGTATATTTTTTGGGTACCTAGCACTTTTGATTTTTTAACAAACGAAAGTCCCATTAATAGATCAGATTGCATCATTTACTAATGAAAATGACACGTGGTAGAAATTTATTAGTGTAGATTAGGAGATGCTGCCAAGCGGAGCTGTGTTGAGCGGCTGATCCGGCCGTTCATCTCAAGAATCGACGGCTTGGATCTATATGCGCTCATATTCAATCTGAGTCATCAGTGCCAAGATGAACAATCGGATACCACTCAGCACCCCACTTGGTAGGGATGGCAGCATCCCCTGGTTTGCACTCCCTTTTTATTCTTTTATTCATATCCATTTTTTTTCGTCTTTATTCATATTGTTACAAAATCACCCTCCATGAGTGAAGAGCTTAATAAAAAGGAGTGTTTATGAATACAAAAAAGCTACTGGCACAGCAAGAGGCGCACAGCAGCCACGCACAGACCGCTTTTGTGCCGGTCTCGGGTCCCGCAAAGATGATCGGAGCCGCTCATTTTGTTTAAAATACATCGTTTAGGGTCCCTGTAAAAAATCACCTCAATCCGATATCGGGAAGGATGTTTACGAACCATCCAATTTTGCTTCAAATTTTAGGCTATTTTTTACAGGGACCCTAAACGATGTATTTTAAACAAAATGAGCGGCTCCGATCATCTTTGCGGGACCCGAGACCGGCACAAAAGCGGTCTGTGCGTGGCTGCTGTGCGCCTCTTGCTGTGCCTGTAGCAGCATTCTTATGAATATAATGACAGTACAAAAATTATTTTCCTTGTTCAAACTCACAACCTTGGAAGTTGGAACCATCATCTGGGCTAATCCAAGGTCTCGCCAAATTATAAAAACGAAAAACAATTCCAGGAAGTGTTGTTGAGTGCATTGTTAGGCTAATTTGTGGAATGTTTTTTCGTATTGTCCCGTAAAAGTTTCCACGCTTGACGGATCCAATTTTCCTCTTTTTAATTTATATAGTTTTCTATTTTGGGGTAGCAAGAAACCTCCACAAGATAAGGCCACTTTGAAACAATCCCTGGCTAGGTAAAATGATTCGTATAGTACCAAGAAAAAAAAAAAACTCCTAATATTTAGATGTAAACAACGCATAAACGTTAGACGAACGTTAAATCCTTCTATAATCCCTCGATACATTACATAAACAACGCATTCAAGAACACCCGCATAGTTAGACCAGCAACTCAGCAAGATAGTTCATGCAATCTACATAAGTTCAACGTTAAAGAAAATAGATAAAATTAAGGGTGGGTTCGCCTAAAGACAGCTGGGATAATAAACAACGCCTCGCAAAGAAGGTCAGGGAAAGAAACCGAGATTCTCTCGTTTGTTAAAGACAGCTGGGAGAATAAACATCGCATTCAAGAACACCCGCATAGTTAGACCAGCAAAAGATTAGCCTATCTGAAACTCCAATTACTCAATAGATCTTCCATTTCTCTTCCAACGCCTCACAAGTCAGTTCTGTGCACCATTTCGCCTCCAAGGGATATTCGGAAACTGCAATGTTCCAACCACAAAATCTCAAATCTGTATTATTATTCCAAATAGCATGAGTGCAACCAAGATCATAACAATGGGGAAGTAAAGAATTCACGCTTTGTCCAATCGAAGCAATGTAGAACGATCTGGGCGTCTAGGCATGCTTAGATGTGATTCTTATTGTGACATTACCAAACACACGATATGCCACAGGGCTCAAGTACTATTATTGGATGTAGAGTGATACTTGCACAGCAGATCGTCTAGACTACCAATCAAAAACCAAATACACGGGGATATGATAATAAATATCCTTTGTGTAAATATAATGTTGCACGTAAAATAGAGTTCACTCATAACTTAAGAGTCCGTGTACATAAGTCTATAACGTTTTAACATCCGAACGACCACAAAAAAAAAAAAAAAACTAAAAGTTTGCATGTCTCAACTTTACACTCTCTCTCCCCCTTTAACCAAGCACTGAATTTGTAGGACCAAGTTATTATCCCTCCCTAGTCCAAGAATGCAGATTGCACCAAAAGTGCAAATGTCATCCTAAAGTCGGTTCCCCAGACTTCCATGCCAAGAATCACGTCATGGATGGGTGCGCAAATAGACATGCAAACATAAATAGCCCAGGTCCCTACAGTAAGGTGGTTTTAGCAACATCCCTGATGTTTTAACGAAATATCCGAACTCCTTCCCAGTTCCCACGGATTTTAGATATTTAAAGGCATCTTTGCTCCCTAATTATTTGACCTCTCCCTTCTCTCAAGAGAGATGCACTTGTATTTTGGCGTCTCTCTCTCTCTCTCTCTCTCAGACACACACACACACACAATTTAACAAAAGCAATATAACTGGCAATGGCCCAGGTCCCTAATTATTTGGGTGGGTGCAATCGATAGACATGAAAATATAAATAGCCCCGGTCCCTACAGAAAGGTGGTTTAGCAACATCCCTGATGTTTCTACCGAAATATCCCGACTCCTTCACACGGACTTCACATATTTGAAGGTATATCTTTGCTCCCAAATTATTTGACCTCTCCCTTCTCTCAAGAGATATGCACTTATATTTTGATGCCTCTCTCTCTCACACACACATAGACACACACACACACACACACACAAAAAAAAAATTAGGAAAGCAATATAGCTGACAATGGCCCTTTTGAATAGACATCATATAGTTTACGATTGATGTTGATTAATCCTAATCAGTCTCAAACAAAAAATTCCTCATGGGCCATATTGCAAATCACAGAAATCACTACTTGGACATGGAGTATTCACATTAGTTGGCAATCATAACTATCTGACATCAATCAGAAAAGTGCCATCAATCACACACACACACACACACACATAGAGAGAGAGAGAGAGAGAGAGAGAGAGAGAGAGAGAGAACACTAAAATAAGCCTTTGTGAACTGACATGAAGAGAACTGACGCGGAAGACAAAAAAAGAAAGCCCATAAGATATACTAAACTCACAGACAAACGGTTATTCTTGTCCTGACACAAATGGGGGAGGCTGTTAAAACTAGCCTGAGTCAGCAGAAGCTAGAGATCCCCACATACGTATAGATAGTAGTATAAAAGATCACTGCATTAGTTTCTAATAACAAATCTTTCCATATCTCCATCTTTCTAGATAAGAGATCCATCAACAATTATGAACATATTATTTAAGTGGAACAAACTTGAAACGGAGCATGACATACATTCACTAACAACCAAATTTACGTTACCTGATATAAAATCATCTGTACCCTGCCCGTTGACTTTTCCACCTACCATTGCACCTAACTGAACACATAACATAAAAAATTAGTTTTAGGCCTCAAGTTGTCAGCTGTGGATCAAAGAAAGAGGTGCAGCCTAAGCTCAGAGATTCAGTTTATTCATACATACCACAAAAATAAGATTTAAATCATCACTTGCAGCAGAAACATAGCCCTCTATATCAACCACCTTCTCTGAGCAGGGTGAAAGGCCTTGCATCCCAAAAAAGGAAGAAGAGAATCCTTAGTAATGCTTTTTAAATTAATAGGTTTTGTTACTTTGTTATCCAACCAATAACCTAAAGAGGGTAAACATTAGAAAAGCTTTATTACCTATAATACGAGAGTTGGAGGGTAAATATCTGGTTACAGGTTCCTCAACAACATGAAGAAGCGTTTCTTGAGTATCTTTATTGCGAACATACTTCTTCTCTAGTAACTCCACTGCAAAAAATTTACCCACACCAAAGCACACAAAAGTAAAGATAAATTCTCAAAAATCTTAAAACAAATGATTAATCACAAGCAAGAAACAAACGGCATAGTGAAAGAAGTGGAAGCAAATAGAGATAGATGAGTTGATCATAAAAATAGAAATCAGTCCACTAACACATGAGGCCACAAAAGCGCTTCAATGTTCTCGGTATGCGCACATGTGGTTTAACTTCAAAAAGTGCTCCTTCGGTGGTTTTCACATATATGGCTTCAACCATACCAGCTTTGTTAAGTGGACTATCAAGAATTGCACGGAGAACCTGCAAATATCAAACTTTGGCATTCATAATGGTAAACTATAAATTAAAAAAAAAAAAAAGCAACTTCAGAAGATAAATACCAAAAAAAAAACAGCAACACCAATGATGACAAACCTGACACCATAACCAATGAAGAACGGATACAGATACGGGATACGGATACGACATGATACGGTGAAACGGCAAAATCTAAAAAACTAGGATACGGATACGTCGGGGATATGGCTGTGCAAATTATTTATTTTTATAATTATTAGTCTCATACTAGGCACAAGAAGTCAAAAAGTAGTTAAATTGCCAATACCAAGCATTAAGCACATATCCAAGACAAGAAAAAAGTCATTCCAAACAAAGAGAACCTATCAAAAACTAATACGAAGCATCCAAATTCCAATACATGCCAAAAGTCCAAAACGAGAGATGAAAGTTCCTATGAATCTCCACTAAATATCGATGTTAAATTGTTAGCCTTCAATTATCAACTTCCATTGCATCTCCTTTGCCTTCATCGGTGAATATCACAACTTCCATCTCCTTAGGCATGTTCATCTTTGCCTTATTCTCCGCATCATCACTTTTTTTTCCTCATTTCAGCAAGGTGTTGAGGAGTCACCTTGGGACATACTTTGATCCCATTACCAGAAATTTTCAAGAGACGTGCCTTGACCCTACGACCCCCTATATTCATTTAGACAAAAGTTGCATTTAAAAATGGGGTTTCCACCAAGTTATCAACACATCCAGAGAGTAAGAAAGAGGGAGTATCCAGATTCCAGACTAATTGAGAGAGAGAGAGAGAGAGAGAGAGAGAGAGAGAGGATACCTGCCTTCAATCGATCTAGGGCATGGAGACTAAATCGAGAGGGATAGAGGGAATCGATCTAGATTCTAGTGCTTGGATGTCGAGTATGTTGTCTAGTCTGCCAACAGACTTAAGTATTTATACTCCCTATAGTTCTATTACACTTTCCCCCGTCTAAGTTATAATTTTATTACACTTTTCTCCTTATAGTTCTATTTTTTCTACCTAAATCTTTAAAAAAATTTCATTTTTGACCCTTCTGTATCCCGAAACATATCTGGGCGTATCCCTCGTGTATCGCTCGCGTATCCTAAACGTATCCGAAAATAAAAACATTTTATTTAATTACAGGGTACTTATTTGCCATATCCGATATGTATCGGGGCGTATCCATATACAGGAAGTATTCGATACCTGTACGTGACTAGCTTCGGAGTATCCGTGCTTCATAGATCATAACATAATTGTAAGGCATAAGGACCCCATTATGTAGAAAAGAAAAAGAAAACATCCCTCCTCTTCCTCCCTTAATATACTCATACAAAAAGTTCCCCATTATATAAAATCAACGTGCAAACCCGTCAGGAGGGCTAGCAAGAAGATCCTTGGGGTGTTTTTGATACACCCTCATGAACAGAAGATTGCCCATTTGCTAAAACTCATTAAAAAACCATAACTAAAAAGCAAAGAGAAGAGCTTTCAAAAGACAAGGAGTTGAAGGAGAACCCATGCTTGAGTTTGTGAAGCATTGGAACTCCAAACTCCAAAGATCCATGAAGCACAGGTATCTCAAAATTGTAGCCATATGACTATATGAGTACCTGGTACAGCTACATGCATACCCAGTACGCGTGAAAACATATCATACAATTTTTATTATAATGTTTTTGTGCACGAGCACAGATTCGGTAGGTCAAACAAGCAAAGCCACATTCTTTGTTTTCACATATTATGAAGAAATAGAAACTTAAGAGTTGAGTCTTGAAACATGGAACAAACATCCACCAACCTTGTACACAATGTCGGATCTGTAATCACCTAGATTCTTCTTCTGTCTAAGGAGAAAATTGCTGTCCTCTTCAGTATTCAGAATCTTCCACCTCTAAAACATTGAAAAGAAAAACAATGTTTCACAGCACATCAAATTTTTTTACAAAAAAAACCTCCACTTGGAATCACCAAAGAGAAAAAAACTAAAAAAAATAAAATCAGAAAACAGAGTTAAAATCAATCCGATATCATTAAGAGAGATACTACGCTTGGTGTCTTCCATGTTTATTCTATATTACTATTAAGAGGGGGATTTAACTTGGTCCATTAGTGTTACTAGGGTTGCACATGTTTCAGATTGGTCTGGTTCGTATAAATCTAGTAACCAAACCATTCCAAATTCCAAGGAATTGAAATTCAAAACCTAACCATTATTATGTAGAACCTAACAAGAACCAAACGGGTTTGGTTCTGGTTCTAGTTCGTTCCCGATTCTCTCGTCATCATTCAAACACTTTCAACAAAAAAGTTAAAATCACAATGTAGCTAATAGATTTGGATTTTAGACTAAGTAATAGAAATTTCAGTGACACTCAAAATCTATTCATGAGTCCACAAAATAGTTTATCTCCCCTCACTAAGTCAACCCTCAAATATGGATCAAAATTAACTCATACTAATAATTATTGAATTCTAGACTTTTGCAATGAAAGTCAGCTTTATCCCAACTAAATAGATAGTGAAACGCAATAGCTCAAAAAATTCTATGCACGCGCATTGATTAAAAAATTAACATGAATACTCAAAGCAGGAGAAGGGGCCTCGCCCGTTGGCCGTTGTAGGAGTGGGAGGTCTCCCTCCCTCTATCCTTTCCCAGGTTTCCCTTCCCCGATAATTCTTGGTCATTTAAACTCACAGCTCCTCCAGCCTGTGAAAATTGTAAAGAAAACAGACCCTTATTGCTAAGTTAACTAGTAGCGCCGAGATTCTGTACATTTTGCCAGAATTCCAACATGAACTCCGAACAGGAATTAGAAAAGGTGGTGTCCGCATTTGTATGTCATGGGCAAGTATAAGCATCAACATAACCGAATAAACAGTGGTATACCTTCTTGACAAAACCCTTGTTGAGAGCAGCATTCTCGACAATGAATATAGCCTTCCCATTGATTGTGGGATGCGAGGGAAGTGGTGGAACTCGTTCATGTACCGATGGGTCTCCTTGATCCTCTTTCCGGCTCCTCGTTTCGTGGTTCACGTCTCCCTCGTCCTCCTGCTTCCAAACTGTTGCTTTTCCTTTCCTCTTTCGCTTCGTCCCTGCTGAGCAGCGCCTTAGCATCTTTGCTGTAACACCACAGCCCAGAATCCGGATAGATACAAACGCTAGTATTGAAGAAGAATATAGGGCCCTGTTTGGATGCCGGATATGGAGCCGCCCGGATTTCATCTCCTTGTTCCACTCATATCCGGTCTTTGGTTGCATTTTTGGGAGAGTGGATTAAAACACTGTTGGGACTACAAATCCACCTCCAACAGTGTTTTGGGTGGATTTGCCAAGCGGAGCCTCACCCCTGTTGTTAGCAAATCCGGGGGATGTGGGACTCTTTTACCGCTCCAAATCCACCCTCACCCCCACACAGTGTTTTACGAAGAAGAAGAAGAAGAAGAGAGAGAGAGAGAGAGAGAGAGAGAGAGAGAGAGAGAGCGGGGGGTTAACTCACAGAGCTCGTCGGCGACGGAGAAGAACGGGATTGTGTCGTCGTTCACGTCGGCGTCGAAGGAGGAGATGTACCTCTGGAATGGTTTTTCTTTTGAGAGGAAAGTGGAAACGATAAAAGGACGATTGTGTATATACGTGTATATGATGGGCCCATGGGTATATGTGAATTGTATTTTTAGCCGCAAGGCCCATAAGGTCCATAACTGTGTATGTGAATTGTAATTTTTTTATAAAATAAATTCACTTTTCAATTACATTTTTTTTAAAAATTCGGAAAATAATATTTTTTCAAATAAATAATATGGTTTAACCATTTGTAAAATAAAATGAATTTATTAATGAATTTATTTTATCCCATAATTAATGATAAATATGTATTTACTTTAATTATAATTAAGTAAATGAATTTTGATCATTTTAAAAGTCTAAGTGGGGGCAATTTAGTCATTCAACATCTAATCCTATCATATCCACCTTCTATATCTTCCTTCTCAAAAAATATCCAAACACCTCATTACAAATCCGTCATTCTTAGAGGTGGGGCTATCCTTCTTAACATATCACCACTCATTACATATCCACTTTCAAATCCACCCTCATTTTATATCCACTAAAAACAAATCTTCCATCCAAACAGGCTGAATACTGATGTACTGTAGCTCTAGTTTAGAAAGAGGAGGGATACGTGTTGTGTTGGTGAGTTTTCATCGATTAAAAATCAACAGAAAAACCAAAAGGGTACCTGAATTTGGCGTAGAACTTTGGCGGAGGAGCTGTCATTATAAAGGTCGAACAGAGCCAGGGACGGGGGAGGGAAGAGACTGCCACTGGCTCCCAAAAAACACGACCAATTTACCCTATTAAAGCTAGATAGTCAGACTGCCCATCGGGTCGGGTCAAGTGAGCCCAATGGACAAGGGGAGAATAATTTGGGAACTAGGGCCCACCTGGAGTTGATATACTGTACATTGGAACGGGTTGCAATATTTACAATAATGGCAATCAGGTTGGTTGGATGGGCCCGGAAGGAAGATCATGGTGTTTGAAGCAAGGTTCTGAATATCATTTCAGTCAGGGTACCAATTTTTCTGCTGGTACGGTTTGTATCGATACCGGTCAAATATCGATTACTATTTTAAATTTAGCGCAATTACCAATATATATAGTTATAAATTCATAATTTTCCTCATATTATCCAAGTCATCATAACATAAACTTTCATTCCACAATAAAAATTAAATTGTTATTATATAACTCTCCTCCAATCTAAAAACAATAATATACTGCACTCCCATCACTAAAAAAGAACTTCTCGTCCACTAAAATAAAACTATGGGTGGCAAATTAAATCCAAACTCATTAATCAACCTAAACCCATCCACTAAAAAATAGATCTAACCCAGCCCATTTATTAGCTGGGTCAGAATGGGTCTAACCAATTTATAAATTGGGCTTAATTGGGTCAACTTAAATGACCCAATAAGTCATGAGTATGACCCAACAAAAAAAACCCCATTTATCAGTAAATATTCTCCTCCCACCTCCTCGCAGCCGTGCTCGCCATCACCACCTTCTTCTCCTCCACCAACCGAATCACCGCCAACTGACACTGAGCACCACCATTTGCACTACTGTACACCACTGCTGCACCTCCACAGCTGAACACCATCACCATCCAACCGAGCTCCGCCGCCGCTCCAAATCTCGTTTCACCAGACGCGAGGTAGTCTGAACTCACCTCCCTACATATATTTATATGTTGCTATGTAATACTATCAATGTTCTGGTGCTGTATGTTTGAAGTTCTGTTACTATAACAAGAAACCCGAGCCAAACTGTAAACCTTCGAAAAAGCTTGGAATTGGAACCTTAAATCACTGTGAAAAACTAATTAAATGTTCCGGCCCAATATATTTGTAGAGACCCGAAAATTTCTTTAATATTGAAATGTTTGTTCAGGGCAAATTTGGAAAATATGATTTAATTGGTGATTATTTGATTTGAGGACCGAAGTGAAAGAAGTGAGACTTGAGGGAGTGTTTGTGTGATTTGAAAATATAGGAGTATAAATAGTGGGTGTGTGTGTGTAGGGGATTATTTCATCCCCAAATATCTCTCTCTCATCCGTACTCCCTCTCTCACTAGCCGACCTCCTCCTCCTCCTCCTCCTCCTCATCTCTCTCTCTCTTTCTCTCTCTCCTCTCATCTCACACAAAACTCCATTCCATCTCTCAAGATCTTCAAGAAACAACCTCCCTCCAACCTTCCATTCACGTTCTCAAGCTTGGAATTCCTTGGGTCGGGCTTGAATCGAAGCTTTGAGGTTCGAAGTGGTTAGGGTTTGCTCTAATCTTGTAGATCTTGGTTATCGTCACGAGGTAGGAACTTGTTTAACTCTTTTATATGTTTATATGTTGATTTGGTGCAAGAATCGAGCTTTAATCGTCTCCCTTTGTTTGTTTGAAAACTGTCGAAAATCTGCAGAAAATCGCCCAAATCGCGTAGGAATCGATCCCTAAACTTGGGGGATCAATCCCCCTTTTCATTTCTGGTCCAGTAAGCCTAGGGGTCGATCCCTGGTGATGGGGGGATCGATCCCACCTCTCTCTGGAAATTCTGCTCATCATTTGGGTTTCAGCCCAACTTCAAACGGCCATAACTTCTTCGTCCGATGTCCGTTTCATGCAAATTTTATATCGATTCGAAGGTCTTGAAGTTAAATTTCCATTGCCACCAAAATCACCTAAAAACTATAAGTACACAAAAAGTTATGAGTGTTAGAGTGAGGGTATGTTAATCTCCCAACCTCATTTGGCTACTCCTATGATTCTTGTTTTGCCATTATGACTTCCTATGACTAGTGGATGTTATTTTGACCCATTGGCCTTCCGTTAGTAAGGATGCATGATAGTTTACTTGATTAAAATGTAAATAAGATGCAACTTGCGAATGAATGATTGCTTATGAATGTTTGTGGCACATTTGTGATATTGTTGGCAAGTCGTGATGTATTTCATGAATGTATGAGGTTCGGAGAAAGCTTTAACTCGTATGTTGAGTGAGGAAATAGTTGTTTGGGTCAGTGGTCGAATTAGAAAGTCTCGTAACGCAAGGGGTGGTAATACAAAGACTTATATGGTCTCATATCGCAATGGGTGGTAATACGGTGACCTTAGATGTTGGTGTATACCGTAACACTAGAGTGGTAATACGGTGACTCTTGTGGTATTATACGGCAACGCAAGGGGTGGAAATGTTGATGGTGGAGATATGGGATAATGAGTCGTGTCAATTTGTTATTTGCATGAGTGTTGTGAACTTTATCGCATAATGTGATTATAACATGACTTCGAATGATCGACTTGAATGTTTGACACATCGTTGAGTTGATTGTATTTCGTCGTTTGAGCTATACCTTCCTGTTTTCCGTCATTGCACTTATCACCATGTTTTCATATAAAGTTGGTAAAGATTTTCCTACTGGGCTAGTGTAGCTCAACCTAATCCTTCTTTTCAGGTTCAAACATTGGGCAATAGCTCGCATGCATTGTGTGCTTAGAAGTAAAAGACCTTTTGGAAGCTATTTGTGATAGTTACTTAATCATCTTTGTAATTGACTTCCTTTTGATGAGGATGGGTTTGTAACTATTCTTTCAAGAATTTCCTTTGACTAAACTGCTTGTAACTTAACAATTGGTACGTACTTGTTTTAAGCTTATTTGGGCCAGAATGCCAATGTTGTATTTTCCTTAAATTTGGGGACAAGTTTGTAAAATTAAACAGGTGGGGACTATTTTGGGATATTATTCATGTTATGCGAGGACCCTTTTATTAAAATGAAATATCTATTTATGTTGAAAATCGAGGACGTGACAATATTGGTTGTTGCCAAATAGGTAAAGACTAATTTTAGAACTCCATAGTGTATAAAATGAACACAAATGAAGGGAGAGAGTGCAAACGGAGTTTCAATCAAAATCTGCGTTTTTTTAAAATTCTTGAACGGAAAATCTAATCTATCCATCTTGTTGGTCTCCTCAAGACGGTTCGGATAATGGTATAATAAGCCTCCGTACGATGTCGGGTTAGATCGCATGCGTCGATCAAAGTTTTGAGTGTGTGAGCTTACCACACTCTATAATTTTTCATTTGGCATCAGGTTGAGGATGAGGCGACATCACGGATAGAGAGAGAGAGAGAGAGAGAGAGAGAGAGAGAGAGAGAGAGAGAGAGAGATGAACCAGAATCAGCAATCAAGCGAAGGTAGGCACAATGATAATGCTGCCCTCTCCGATTTTCTCGCGTCCTTGATGGACTACACCCCTACTGTAAGTCTTCCAGGAAAACCCCTCTCAAATCCATGTAGACTTTGTTTCTCAAAAGGGCATTTACGTAAAACAAACACTACAATCTTTTCTTCCTCATAATTTTTCTCAGAATTTTTTTTATTATAGTTTTGCAAAGGAAGTACAGAACAAATAAAAGCGACAGTAATATGGTAATTAAGTGTATAGGGGTAATTTGGTCATTTTATTAGTAGACGGATAGTATGGTAATTTTAGTCATTTTAAATTTTAGTATATAGTATTTAATTGGGCTAATGGGCAGGTCAGATTTGCTTTTTAATAAATGGGTCGGATTGGGTATGAGTAAGTAGTCTCATAGTTAATGGGTCTAAATGGTCCCATGACCCAGTAAAGACCCAATCCATTTATAATTTGCCCAATTTGGCCCAAATCCGCCCATTTGCCTCCCCTAAATAAAACTAAGACTCTATTTGAAACCCATGGAAAGAAAATGAAAAGAAAGGAAATTTTTTTTGGAACCCATGGAATGAAAAGGAAGACAAAGGAAAATTTAAAAAATTTCCCTTGTTTGGTTGACAGAGAAAGAGTAAAGAAAATAAGAATTTCAAGTGTAGTAAATAGTAAATTTTTTCTCCCATTTCCCTCTCATTTTCCTTCTCTTTTAGATTCCTTTCTTGTGATATTGAGGCGACTTCCAAACCCTAGCCCCACCGTCTTGTCTTCCCACCGACCATGGCTATCTCCGGCGCTCATCTAACTCTAGCTCCCCTTTCTCTCTTCAGGCGATCTCATCTCATTTCTCCACCGGTGCGTCTCTCTTTTCAGACTCTCCTCCACATCCTTTTGCGAGGCACTCTTTTCAAGTCCCTAATCTAGATCTACCTGCTCTCAATCCCTGGTTCTCGTCTGATTGTCTTCTATTCCTCTATTCGAGTTGTCTTTGAGGTTTTGCAAAATACCGGGCGAAATCTCCAGTAACACCATCTCGGCCGGTATTTCCCAAAATGGCCAGTACTGTTTACATCCTAAAATATGCCACCCAATGAGAAAACTACATGTGGCACCAAACAGTGTATAATCCAATCAAACCACATTATAATTAGGCCCGAGATACGAACAATCGAAAGGTTTAATGACGATGTTATTTTAGTACTATACGGTATCGTTTAGATTGGAAACGATCACGTATGATCAACAAATAATAGATATTAAGACGATAATTAAGCGTAACTGTTGATTAACTCTTAAAACCATTGAACAATGTCATTAGGGACCGTTTCATAAGAGAAATCAATTATGTTTATATCAAATCATCTGAATAAACCACGTTGAAGCATTAATCCATGTTGCTTAAAAACAGGAACCCACTACGCAGAAATTAGCCACAATCAGCATCAACAAATGTGGAAGAAGAAGAGTTTCCTAAGAAAACCAAGTCAAGCAACCGTTCGAAGCCCTTTGCAACCGCTTTTAGAGGGAATGAAGGACATTTTTTAATCAAATTTGAATGAAGACTTGGGCGCTAAAAGAAAACGTGGAGAATACAAATTGAAGACACACCCAGTGTCTATAAATAGAAGAAGCAATGGAAGAAGAAAGCCCCTGAAAAATTCATCATCTGACAGTTCATACAAAATGTATTCTTAGAGATCTATCGTAGTTTAGGACTTAGAGTAATTTAGTTAGTTTAGTATTTTGCAAGTTCAAAGACTTATTTGAATGTAAGTTTACTTTTGATTAAATTCAAGTTATCTTATATATCTTTCTATCTTTTTCTTGCCAAAGAGTAGTCGAATATAGGCTTTCTTCCGATTCAATTCAGGCGTGTCTATATTCTTGTATTATTCTTGTCTTAAGAGTAATTGTATATAAACTTGCTTTTGATTAAATTCAAGCTTATTTATGTTCAGTTATCTTTTCTGATTGAAGAGCGTCAATCTATTATTGATTGATTCCTTTAGAAAAATCCTCTTAATTGAGGTAGTTGAATGGATAACACAACTTGATTAAATTTTGCTTTCAAGCCGAAGATTTTTTTTAGTGATCAGTTCTGCTATGTATATAGAAGTACTATTTCTGATGTGAATATAGAACTGCTAAAATTTGTAGTCTTTTATTTTAAGAACCGATTTGTCCTGGACAAGTTATACTATGATTATTTGTATTGGTATTGTTAAGCAATTATATTTATTTCCGCACATAGAACTCTGGAATATGTTAGAATTATTGAAATTTTGCTTCCGCAGCTTACTAAATTTCTTAAGGAAAACTATTTTGGTGAGAGGATTTTATGAATTCCCTAAAGTGACTTATTGGGATAGGCCTAGGGTGACATAGACTCATTGGCCGGTCATTAGACCTTAAGCCCATGGGTTTGGGTCGTGACACGGAACCTTGGTTTGAAGTAAGCCTCTTTAATTCTAAGCCCATATTTAAATTTAAACCCATCTAAACATATGTAAATATGGGTTCATATGAGTCCATATGAACCTATTATACAATATGGGAGGATTGGCTCAGGTTATAAATGGACCAATATGGGCAGATTGCAAATTGCCAACGTGTCGATATACATATACGAATATACAATTAGCTTCTTGCGAGAGATCCCTTACTTAGCTTAAGTATGAAACTCATAGATTTCGATCGAATTTTGATGATTTGAACCGTTCAATGTGATCAAAAAGATATTTTAAGGGTCCCCGCAAGAAATCAACAAAAAAATGACAAGAAAGTGCTTCATCCGAGCAATTTTCATTGAATGGTTCAATAAAAAAATGCTTCGATCAAGCACTTTTCGGTCATATTTTTTTGCTGATTTCTAATTAAGGACTCTTAAAATCATGTTATGAACACATTAAACAGCTCGGATCATCGAAATTTGATCAAAAAAAAGGAGATCCACACTTAAGGACCTCACTTAAAGTCCTTGCAAAGTTTCTATACGACCATATAACTAGAGAGAATGAGAGAGACGTGAGGGAGATAATGAGAGAGAGACGATGAAATTGAAAGTTGTTGGTCAGATGAGGCAGCTTGATCATGCTCACTCTGGAGTTTGGAAAAATTTGTAAGCCTTAAAAATGTGGAAGTCATTTTCTGGCTCTTTCGATTGATTTTCTGTTGACTTTGAAAAACTTGTCATTGACTTTTATTTAATTAGGTACCAAACACCGAAAATTCATTTCCATCGAAAAATGTTTGCCCAAACACTTTCCGCCCAAAACATATGGAGGAGAAAGAGTTGTAGAAGGTGAAACCGATGGGGTTGGGTATATAGGGTAGTTATTCGTTTACGGTAAATATTGGGAGAGTATAGCAAAATAGGAAGAATTATTACCTTCAAAATTATTCCTCAAAACTCTTTATGAGCGTACGTTGTGGTGTCGTCATAATGTTGATTAACATTTGTCTCCTTTTAAAATAGGGCAAATTTCACTTACCTCCCCCTGAGGTTTCTGACAATTATAGATACCTCCCCTCAGGTTTCTAAAATTGCACTTACCTCCCCCTGCTTTAGTTGTCGGCTGCAGATTCCCCCATCCGTTAGTTGACCGTTACTAAGGATGACGGAAATTGCTGACATCATCGATTACATCTATGATACTTCCCATTTTACCCTTGAGTCAACAATTTTGCATTTACTTATAAATATCCATATCTTTATATGTATTTACTTATAAATATCATGACATATTATATATAAATATATATGTTAATTGAAATTCTTGTCCTAAATATTTTTTTCTTATATGCTAATTTAATGTTTAGCTAGTGAATACATGTTATAAATAATTAATTACTTCTCTAAACTAAATCAATTGTCTAGCTAATAAATATTGAACAAAATAGTTATAATGTTCTCTTCTATGCTACATATCCATAAATACATTTGTATGTTAAATTAAATACATATCGACATTTGGTATTAAACATGCATGTATAATTTTTTTTAAAGCTTCAAATAAATACTGAGAATTTTTATTAAGCCACATAGATACAAGGTATAAACACAAAAGAATTAGAGTCCCTTTACTTTTTTATGATACTTCACATTTTTTTGGCAAAGAATAAATAAATCTCAAATATATAGCTCCATATTAAAATAATTATATTTTGCAACAATATACCTCCTTTTTTTACACCCCAAAAAAAATATGTTTAACATTTTTAGCCAAAAATTCCTTTTTCTCCCATCGAATTTTTTTTCTTGAACTTTTGGAATTTCTAAGCCATATATTCATTGAATAATGAACCTTCAAACACTTTACATTAACATTGATAAAAAAAAAAAATCATTATGAAATGAACTCAAAAAAATTATGCTATTTTTTTTTTTTGCATATTGGCTAAAACAAACTATGCTTTATAGATGAAGGACTTTACTATCAAGTTTTTAAAATTGCACTTATCAATTAAGTAATGTATATAAATTCAATGTATTTAAAATTTAAAATTCAAAGCGTTTTGGGTTACTTGACACACATCAAATTTATTTGAGTTACAACACTTAGTTCAATGTTCAATCAACTTTCTTTGGCTTGTATTAGAAAGGTAAAAATAGAAGTCAAATCAATTACAAAAAAAAGAAACTAATTTTTTCGGGGGAGGTATCTAATATTATTATAAACCTCAGGGGAGGTAAATAAAGGGGTAGGAAATTCACACTTTCTGTTAGCAGAAGTTAGTCTGCAAGTCTGACAGGGGAGGTAAGTGCAATTTCAGAAACGTGAGGGGAGGTGTCTGTAATTGTCAGATACCTCAAGGGAGGTTATTGAAATTTGCCCTTTAAAATAAAATAAATGCTTTTTGTCAAATTCAACTACTAGTATTTTATGTCAACCGGGTTTGATTTTCCATCAATATGAAAATTTTATTCAAAAAGTACTGCAAATGAAACAGAGCACTATTTTCAGAAATCAATCTAAACCTATTGAAGTGATAGACAAACAATATCCTCAATCAACCATAAAAAATAAAATGGCGTAAAATATAGCACAGTCTGGGAAAAGTCAATAAACTAATTCACCCCCAAACAATATATAGGGTAGTTAATGTTGAGCCACCTTGATAGGTAGTCTTTTGGCTAAATAAGCCAATTGGCTTATTTTTCTTATCTTTATTTAATTTTTTTTTGCATTTGTTAGGTTAGCGTCAAATTTTTGTGGATTATTGGTTTGACTCGACTTGAAAAACTAAAAATTGGCTTATTGGCTTATTTTCGTCTTTATTCAAAAAAAAGAGAGATTTCGATCGTAATTTTTTACTTATTAGATTCCTCTCGTCGTGAAGAAATCAAATCCACAAAAAAAATGACAAAAAACTAACAAATACAAAAAATTTAAATAAACACACAAAAAAGAAGAAGCTAAGTGGCTTATTTGCCAAAAGGATAAGGCTTCATGTAGCCATCAATTCCCAAAATCAAGAGGGAAGAATCACTTTGATGAAGCTTCCTCTGTGAGTGTACCTGTTTAGTGTTTAGTCAAGTCCTAATAAAGAATTTCACGGCCTTAACATAGTACTTCATCACAACTTTAGAAGCATTGGTCAAATGAAACTCAAATTGTACTAATAGAACATAATAGATCAGATGTTGCTAGTCCAATGCTCTCATTCCAAAGGGAATTGAAAACATTGCAAATTGGTAAACAGCGCATAGTTGATTCAATCCCTTTTAGGACAATGTATAAGCATGAATGTAATGACTAGCAAGCACCTGCTGCATCACAGTGAAAAAGACTACTATCAATTTTCTATCAAGCAGTATCACAGTAACCAAATTGGATGTCACGCTGTCTATTCAATGGGCAATTCAACATAGTTAGAGGTAATTTCGGATTCTCAGAGAACACCCCATTTAGCTTTTAATGCATTCACAGCCACGCGCAGCTCAGCATTAGCATTCAAGTCCAACTGGCTATTGCAAACACAACCATGAAAGATGACAAAATAAAGTGAGCATTTAGGTGACAAAATTTTCTAGAAGAATTACCACAAGGAACTTTCAGAACTCTATGGAATCAACACAGAATAAAGAATTACAACCTGAAAACAGAGCAGCATTGTTTTTGGCGGTTGGCATACTAAGCACAGGTTTTCAATGTCATTTATAAGTTGGAGAGGGAAAAAAAAAACTCCACAACACTTCACAAACTTTCTTGACACCTAACATGTGAGTTTGTGCTACTGTGTAGTTGAATTAAACTAAAAAAAAGAGTACTATTTTTAGATGCCTTTTTACCAACAACCTAGAAATCCTAAATGCTCGGTGATTGTTGTGTCAGTAATGTGAATGTCATTTCTTCGAATTTAATCGAAACCTAGTTAATTGAGTTCTAAAAACAGATATTTGAACCTCATCATGCCAAAGACGAACATGGAAAGAAACAATTAGAGGTACATCTAGAAAGAAATCACGACTGCATTCCTAAGTGTACATCTTAGTAAGCAACTTATCATAATTCAAAGTTACCTTTAACGTAATCCTCTATATGATGATCGATCTCTTTGTCAGCAAAGTTTCCAACCTGCATAAGTTCCAATGGAGCATAAGTCAGCCTCAGTTACCTAGTTGTCTTCTCAGTGACAATGATGCTTGCTTTGTTGGTGGGCCAAGAGTAGGCCACTTGAAGGTCTAGTTGTCGTTGAAATATTGTAAGCGTGATTTAGGAATGAATAACATGTGTTTCTACTGTTGGTTTGGAGGCTTTGAGGATAAGCCACATATGTTGACTATGTAGTTACGTGATTGTATTTGATTTGATTTGAAGATTCAGAGTAATCCAAATCTCTGACTCCTTCCTTGTCTATTTCCTTATATATGTTAGAGATTTTTCAAAATAATGGGTTTAATTTGGGTTATTTTTTAAAAGGTGTTGAAAGAGGTTTGTTTTGTGAAAGGTTGCAATACCCTTCACATGAGGTGTGACTTTTTGTGAATGGATATAACACCTATTAGTTTGGGATGTGTTTATTAGGAAGGGATGTGATTGTTGGGAAAGGATGCGAAACATGGGGGTGCCTCCAAGAGGTATGACCCTTCTAATTAAATGTTTTCATGAAAGGATGCCTTCGAAGAGGCATGATTCCATTTAATTACTTGTTTTCAATAGACGACTTTTCCTAACTAGTGTCTTTAAAACACATGACCCTTCGTAATGTATGTTTCTTCTAAAGAAACAACATTTCACAAAAGGGTGTCTATAAGTCTATAAATAGGCTCATTTGTAAAGGCATTTGTTACACCAAAAATTTCATATTGGATTGCTCTCTCTCTACACATTCCCTTCCTAGAATTTTAGGCATATCGGTATTCTGTTATTCTACAGAAATAGAATATCGGTTCTTGGTTCTTTTATATTCATCTAGCAAACATTCTGTCCGTTTTCGTTAGTGCAAACACAAACGGAAAGAAGTTCGAGTTCGGGCTTCGATTTATCTTGAAGGCAGATTTGTTGTAACCTTCTGCATACCATTTGGTGGGGGCAAATACTGTCTTTAGGAAAGCGACATAGTCGTGACTTGAAGTGTATTTCAGTGTTTGTGAAGGTGTCGCCAACAGTTCAGAATTTGCAACAAACGTTTTTCCAACAATCTAAAGACAGTATTTAGCAATGGCGAAGGGTCAACGAGTGGTTGAGTGATTACACTTTATGGAGGTTCAATCTCCTGGGGATCTAAGAAGCAAACGCTGATAACAGACTCGACCGACCATGGCAGCCGAGTTAGTAGCATTAGCTTCTGGTAGTAAGGAGGCAAAATGACTGAGAAATCTATTGCTGGAAATTCCAATGTGGCCTAAGCCTATGCCACCTATATCGCTGCATTGTGATAGTCAAGCTACGTTGTCGCGAGCGTATAACCAAGTATATAATGGAAAGTCCAGGCATATAGGACTAAGACATAGCTATGTGAGACAATTAATTGTTGATGGGATGATAACCATTGATTTTGTTAAGTCAAGTCAAAACTTGGCGGATCCTTTTATGAAAGGCCTTGCAAAGGACTTGGTGTTGAAAACATCAAGAGGAATGGGACTTTTGCCCCTTAGTTTAATCACTCCTGGTGGAAACTCAACTCAACCGGTTGATGCTCTCAATCTCTTGAGTTCAATGAGAAACTACACCACATATCATGATTGGAAACACTTTAAATGTTATTTTATTCATTTCAAGGTAAAGTGTTTTGTACCTATAATGTGAATACAAAGGAGGTTGAAATACTTAGTTCTTAATAAATTGTTTTCTGCTAATATTATAGGAGCACGGATAACGATCTACCTATGTGAGTGTGAAGGTGGTGCCGCTTCCTATAGGTCACAGGGGCTAGACCTTAGAGCATTCATGAATTCAAGATAAAAAAAACCCAAGGCCAGTTCATGGGTCACCCAATTGGGATATCTGCATTATTTGGAGGAATATGTGTGAGACACGTCTGGTTGGTCAATAGAGGACAACTAGTTCAAAGACACGTCTACTATGCTGCCCTAACTAGCTTTGATATGTTTTCACTAAGTGAATAGTTAAAGTCGCAAGAACCAAGAATTCTTCTTCTTTATTTCGAAAATGATGGGGGATTTCGAAAATGGTTGGGGATTGTTAGAGATTGTCAAAATAATGGGTTATTTTTGAAAAGATGTTGAGAGAGGTTTGTTTTGTGAAAGGTTGTAATACCTTTTCACATGAGGTGTGACTTTTTGTGAATGGATATAATACCCATTAGTTTGGGATGTGTTTATTAGGAAGGGATGTGATTGTTGGGAAAGAATGCGAAACATGGGGGTGCCTCCAAGAGGTATGACCCTTCTAATTAAATGTTTTCATGAAAGGGTGCCTTTGAAGAGGCATAATTCCTTTTAATTAATTGTTTTCAATAGATATGACTTTTCCTAACTAGTGTTTTTAAAAGACATGACCCTTCGTAATGTGTGTTTCTTCTAAAGGCACAACATTTCACAAAAGGGTGCCTATAGGCTATAGTCTATAAATAGGCTCATTTGTAAAGTCATTTGTTACTCCAAAAATTTCATATTGGATTGCTCTCTCTCTACACATTCTCGTCCTAGAATTTTAGGCATACCGGTATTCTGTTATTTTGCAAAAATAGAAGATCGGTTCTTGGTTCTTTTATATTCATTTAGCAGATATTCTGTCCGTTTTCTTTAGTGCAAACGCAAACGGAAAGAATTTTGAGTTCGGACTTCAATTTTTCTTGAAGGCAGATTTGTTGTAACCCTCTGCATACCATTTGGTGGGGGCAAATACTGTCTTTAGGAAAGAGACATAGTCGTGACTCGAAATATATTTCAATGTTTGTGGAGGTTTGCCAACAGTTTAGAATTTGCAGCAAACGTTTTCCCAACAATATAAGTGTGTGTGTGTAATGAAGCAAGTATTGGAGTTGAGTGAGCAAAAGAAAGAGACGTGAGAAGCGTGAATCTTTGTATAGTCAGTGAGCATCATCAATAAAAGTGCGTTTGATATTGTGTGTGAATCTCCTCCTCCTATCGGTTGTTTCGTATTTTCTCTGTTGTTGAACTCTCTTTTCATTTCCCAAGCACCAAAATAAATTAGTGGCTGGCATATAATTCAATATCCGGGGCTACATATTACTTAAGGCAAAGTATAGATTACCTCATTGTGTTTTAGGCCTTTGGCACATCACCTCCCTTACATTTTGAAATGATCAATTCACTTCATCATGGTTTTGGACTAAAGTGCTACCGTTATCTTTTCCTTCCAAATTGATGGAAGGTGTAGTTCACATGCCTATTATGAAAGTTGGTTTGAGAAAGGCAAATAAATAAGGTTGAACTTTTATGTTAAAAGACAACAGCTGTATTTGGATGAGTTTTTGAGAAATTTTTAGGGTTATGAGTGGAGAGAAAAATGAGAGTAATGATTAGAAATAGAGGTAATGATTGGAGAGAGATATAGAGAAAAATGAGAATAATGATTGAAGATATGAGTGATTAATGATTGAAAGCATGGGTAATGAGTGTTTTTCAAGTTGAGATTTTTTTTTCAAAAGCAATCCAAACAAAGCAAACATTACCCTTCTTTTTCCTCTTTAGGTGCCACGACTTCCAAACCCAGCCCAAAATGTTAGATTATTATGGGATTATTTGTAATTAGTTTATTAGTTGTTCTATTATGTAACTAGTTTATTTTCTAGGACCATAGTATAATTAGTCTAATGTGTTGTATAAATACTTACGTTGTATTCAGTTTATGAAGAGGAAAGATATAACCCTTGATTTCTACGTCTACGTCTCTCAATTTAACATGGTATCAGAGCTCCATGATACCTAGGGCTCCGTGGTTTCAGTCATCGACGGACTTTTCCAACGTCGGAATTGAAGACCCATGACCGTCGACCTTTGTCAGCATTCCAATGGCACTCTAACCGATCGTCTCACTGCCGACGAAGCCTCCGAGGTTCTGACGAGCCTTTGAGTTTTTTTTTTACTGCCGTTAACCTCTGCCTAGTCCTCTATTTGCTTCTGCTGTCGACCGAAGGTGACTGGATCTTGCTCGACGACCTTTGTTGTATCACCTACAGTTCTGAATCTCGCCGGCGACTTCTATCCGACCTAATACGACCACGTTCAAGCACTAGGTCATCTCGTATACTCTTTGCGACCACGTTTGTTTTCTGGGTAATCTCCTCCACTCTCATATACTCTTTGTTTTCTAGGTAATCACGTTTGTAGTCGTACATATTTGATTATTTGAGGGGTTGTGAAGTACTTTGGTGGGTATAAGAAAAGGCATATACAAGTGACCGAAGTGTCTGGTCTTTGGGAAAAGGAAAAGGAAAAGGCACAGCACTGAGAAATTGTATAGCACTGAGTACTAGTGACTTTTTTGTAGTTTATTAAAAGGCTAAGATTATTTAAAGGCTTTGTAGCTCTTTATTGCAACTTTTTGTTGAGATGTCGGAAGAGTCCAAAAAGATTTCCACTAGTACACAGGAAGAGTTGAGTCGTGTAGGGACTATGGATAACTATTCTCTAGATATTTGCCACGTTAAATTGGATGGTACAAACTATTTGATTTGGTCTCGTACTTTTACATTGTCTATTAAGGCCACAGGAATGTCAGAGTTCATTGAGGGCTCTGTTACTCCACTTGTTGAAGCTGTTGAACTAAAGAAGTTTAAATCTCAGAAATCGTTGGTCATGACCTGGTTGTTTAATTCCATGAAAGCGGATATTCGCTATACTTTCCTACTCCTAGATACTCCATATCAGATTTGGACTACTGCAGCCCAAACCTATTCGCAACAAGGCAATGATGCACAGTGTTTTGAGTTACGGAAAAGACTTCGTACATTGGAACAAAATCATCGTCCCGTCTCTGTATACTTTGTTGACTTGAGTGGAGCATGGCAGGAATTTGATTATTATCAGGGGTTTCAGGCTGTTTGTGCGGTGGATGCTACTAACCGGTTAACAAGGATAGAGAAAGAGCGTGTTTATGATTTTCTTGCTGGCCTTGATGTGGAATATGATCCAATTAGAGTACAGGTGTTGGGTCGTGTTCCGTTTCCGTCTTTGGGAGAGGCCTATGCTATTGTTCAGCAGGAGGAGAGTAGGAGGAGTACTATGGTGCATACTCCTACTTCTAATTGTTCTGCTTTGGTTGCCATTCCTCAGGGTTAGTTTGGTTCTAGTGTTGGGCTTGTTCCACAGAGTGGTAAGTCACGGCCTGGTGCTAGCAGTGAGCCTATTGATCTTGAGTCACTCTGGTGTGATCATTACCACAACACCGGCCATACCAAGGATTTCTGTTGGAAGTTACATGGCCATCCCTTTCGCGGGCGAGGGGGTGGACGCGGTCGCGGTTTCATGCGTTCTCAGGCCCAGGCTCATGTTTCAGAGTCCACAGCTGCTACCTTACCTGATTCTGGGTTCAATACTGAAGGTCAGGCGCCTTCTAATCATGTTAGTGGATTTTCTCAAGGGGAGATGCAAACTCTCAGGCGCCTCATGGCTCGGGCTGATTCTCCATCTACTATAGCTCCCACCTCCACAAAAGGTTCCACGTCATCCTATTTTGCCCACACAGGTATTCCGGCTAGCGCATTTACTGCCTCTTCTGCTATTCCTTGGATTATAGATTCTGGTGCATCAGATCAAATGACAGGTTGTTCTTCTGTATTTGATTCTTACTCTACTTGTTCTAGTAAGGATAAGGTCAGAATAGCAGATGGATCATTCTCTATTATTTCAGGGAAATGTTCCGTTCGCTATTCTCCCTCTATTTCCCTCTCTTCAATTCTTCATATTCCAAACTTTGCCACTAACCTTCTGTCCGTTAGTAGTCTTACTCATTCTGTAAATTGTTCAGTGACCTTTTTCCCTACTCATTGTGTTTTTCAGGAACTGGACACTGGCAAAGTGATTTGCAGTGGTAAAGCACATGGTGGCATTTATTTTTTGGAGTCTGCACCTTGTCCACCTCTGTCATGTGGTCTTGCTCTACAAGCAAATACGAGTTCAGCTCTCTCTATGTTACATCAGTGGCACCGTCGATTAGGTCATCCCTCTTTTGGGATTTTAGAACAACTTTTTCCTACTTTAATTAAACATTGTTCTAGGAGTCAGTTTTTTTGTGAAGCCTGTGAGCTTGGCAAACATAAGCGTTCATTTTATACACCTATTAATAAACGAAGTGACTTTCCTTTTATGGTTATTCATTCTGATGTCTGGGGTCCTTCTTCTGTTACCTCTTTTAAAGGTTTTCGATGGTTTGTCACTTTTATTGACTGTTATTCTCGTGTGACTTGGGTGTATTTACTTAAGTCAAAAAGTGAAGTATTTTCCTGTTTTAAATCTTTTCATGCCATGGTGCGCACTCAATTTGATACGAATATCAAAATTCTCCGTAGTGACAATGGCACCGAGTATATCGATAGGAATGTTAGGGCTTTTCTGGATGACAATGGTATTCTTTTTCACAACTTGTGTTGACACTCCACAACAAAATGGAGTTGCTGAACGCAAAAATCGTCATCTTGCTGAAGTTGCTCGCTCTCTTTTGTTCACCATGAATGTTCCCAAATATTTATGGGGAGAAGCGATTTTGACTGCAACTTATCTTATTAACCGTATGCCTTCTAGTGTTCTCCAGTTCAAGACTCCTATTGAGTGTCTTCCTACCAGTTCTCGTGTCCTGACTCTTCCTCCGAGATTTTTTGGTTATGTGTGTTTTGTTCATGCTTTTCACCCTGCTGGAGGTAAGTTGGGTCATAAAGCTCACAAGTGTGTTTTTGTTGGATATTCTCCTACCCAGAAGGGTTACAAATGTTATGATCCTCACTCTAGAAATTTTTTTGTCTCTATGGATGTCACTTTTTGGGAAACTGAGTCCTTTTACTCTCCCTCCGCTCCATCTCTTCAGGGGGAGCAGCATGTTAGTCAGGAAGAGATGAGGGAGGAAGAAGTGTTTACATCTCTAACTCAAGGGTCATGGTCGTTTCCTTTTTATAGTGAGGGGGAGAAAGAGAAGTTTGGAGGGAAACCAGTGTCTGTTGATAGTGAAAAACAGGACATTGGTGGATGAGGAGATGTGGATAGGCGTATCAGACCCAGTGAATGGCCTACAACCTTGGCAACGTATCAAAAGAAAGGAAAGAAAGGCCAACCTTCATGTGTACTGTCACCTTGCCAATCACCATCCCCTGCTTCAATTCCGGACTCCTCAGTTGACTCATCTGTTAATGAATCTTCTCCCATTGAACCTCCTATTATTGATTCTGATAATCTTCCTGTTGCTCTTCGGAAAGGTGTTAGGTCATGTACTCAACATCCCGTCTCTCAGTATGTCTCTTATGATCGTTTATCTCCTTCATACCATGCCTTTGTTTCGTCTCTTTGTTCCATATCTATTCCACAGAATTGGCAGGATGTGTTCATGATACATGAGTGGAAAGGAGCTATGGTAGAGGAGATAACAGTTTTGAAAAAGAATGGCACTTGGGAGTTGGCATCACTTCCAAGAGGAAAGAGATCAGTGGGATGTACGTGCGTTTTCACTGTAAAGCAGAATGCTGACGGTACAGTTGAAAGATACAAGGCGAGACTTGTAGCCAAGGGGTTTACTCAAACCTATGGCATTGACTATGAGGAGACGTTTGCTCCGGTAGCAAAGATGAACACTGTGCGGGCTTTGATTTCGTGTGCTGCCAATCTGATGTAAAAAATGCATTCCTTCATGGTGAGTTAGAGGAGGAGGTGTATATGGATATACCACCGGGGTTCTCTTCCTCAGAGACTGAGGGAAAGGTGTGTAGATTGAAAAAGGCTCTTTATGGGTTGAAGCAATCACCTCGAGCGTGGTTTGACAGGTTTTCAAAGGCTATGTTGAAGTTTGGTTACAAACAGAGCCATGCAGATCATACTATGTTCATCAAAGGAGGTGCTGGTAAGATCGCTGTCCTTATTGTTTATGTTGATGATATGATAATGACAGGCAACGATGTGGATGAGTTTGTTAATCTCAAATCCAGTCTCGCTCAAGAATTTGAGATTAAGGATTTGGGACCACTAAGATATTTTCTTGGAATGGAAGTGGCAAGGTCTGATAAAAGTATTTTTATCTCTCAACGGAAGTATATGCTTGATCTTTTAGAAGAAACAGGTATGTTGGGCTGTAGACCTGCAGATTCTCCTATTGAAGCGAATCATCATCTTAGTGGAAATGTGGGGGAGCGCACTGATAAGGAGAGATATCAGCGACTTGTGGGTCGACTTATATACTTAGCGCACACCCGACCGGATGTTACTTATGCAGTAGGTGTTGTTAGCCAATTTATGCATGATCCTCGTACTTCACATCTGGATGCAGTTTACCGTATCTTGAGGTATCTGAAGGCTGCTCCGGGGAGAGGAATTCTGTTTTCTAATCATGGTCACCTACGGTTGGAGGCATTTACTGATGCCGACTGGGTTGGTTCTGTGGATGATAGACGTTCTACTTCTGGCTACTATAGCTTCCTTGGGGGGAATTTGATAACTTGGTGAAGTAAGAAACAATCTGTGGTTGCCAGATCTAATGCAGAAGCTGAGTATAGAGCTATGGCGCATGAAGTTTGTGAGCTCTTATGACTCCAAACAGTGCTACGCGATTTGGGAATTTCTAATAATGGTCCTATGAAACTTTACTGTGACAACAAAGCTACCATAAACATTGCTCATAATCCTGTTCAACATGACAAAACGAAGCACATAGAGATTGACAGGCACTTCATCAAGGAGAAGCTGAGCGAGGGGTTGATATGCATGCCTTTTGTGAGATCCAAAGATCAATTAGCTGATATATTCACAAAAGGACTTGGTTGCAAGAGTTTCTACCCCATTCTATTCAAGTGAGGCTTGATTGATATTTTCGCGTCAACTTGAGGGGGAGTGTTAGATTATTATGGGATTATTTGTAATTAGTTTATTAGTTGTTCTATTATGTAACTAGTTCATTCTCTAGGACCATAGTAAAATTAGTCTAATGTGTTGTATAAATACTTACGTTGTATTCAGTTTATGAAGAGGAAAGATATAACCCTTGATTTCTACATCTACGTCTCTCAATTTAACACAAAATCAAGCTCTGCTTGTGCCTAATCCAACAAATTGAACACAATTATGCATCCAATTTGTGCTTCATCATGGATTTGTGGTCTTTCTTTTTTAGTCGGCTCTCTCTCTCTCTCTCTCTGTGCCGGCATTCAAGGCCCATCTCCTATCTACCAACAAATTATACCAATCCCTTTGCAAATTCACAAAATACATAATTTAAGGGTGATACTATTTGTTTTCTTTGGGCCAAGAGGTAGGGTTACAAGTAAATATTCCCTTCGTCCCAATTTACTTGTCCCAGTTTTATTCTAACTGGATTAAAAACTACTTATATCTTTAAAGTGGTAATGAATTTTATATCTGATGTAGATCTTATTTGATAGATCTTGATTTGTTCTATAATTCAATGTTTTCGAAATAACCTAAAACATTATAAATTACAAGATATAATTTATTGAAAGTGGCACGAACTTCAAAAAATGACAAGTAAATTGGGACGGATGGAATAGTTCAAAAGTTTAGATGGGTTTATGAGGTGTTGGATGTTTTGAATGGGAAACATTAATTTGGTCCCACGGACTCAAAATGAAAAAAAATCGAGGAATCCCGCATTTTGTTTACTAGAAAAAATATAGGAAAAAAATTATTGTAATTTAGAGCTGATTTTGGCAGATCGTGCATTGATTCATCGCTGCAAAGAGCACATCACCATGGCAATCAGGGATGAGCAAAATAACCGTCAAACCATGAATCTAGTCCAATCCAATCCAAACTGACTAGTTTGGTTTGGTTTTTTAGTGATGTGGTTTGGTTTTGATTTTAAAAATCTAGAAACCGTGTTAAATGGTTTGGTCTGTAGATTTACGTTTACGTTTTGGTTTCAAATCGATCCGAACCATGTAACACACACTTAAACTATAATATGTTTAGATACATTAAATAAAATTGTTTTTCTAATCTAATTCTCTATTCCACCACCTATTATTTTACTTCCAAATTAATTCCCTAAACTTCTGTATGCGATAACCTATTCCTACAATTTCAATACACTAAACATAGGTTCGACTAAGTTAATTGATTTCTCACTCTTTTCGCTTGGTTACTAATTTTCTAATCTAATGCTCTATTTCATGGCTCTATTCCTTCGCTAATTACTTGTATTCTACTCTTATTTTGTTAAATTCAAAGGGTTTTCAAAAAAGTAGGAATAAAACTGAGTATATGTGCAAGTTTAGTGGTACCAGCAGTGCGCACGAAGAAAGAGTGATGATCCAAGACCAGGAGATACCTAAGAGTGATCATTTTAGATACTTAGGTTCAATCATTAGTAGAGATGGAGAGATTGCCGATGATGTGACCCATAGGATCCAGGTGGGGTGGCTCAAGTGGAGGAGCGGTACTGGTGTACTGTGTGACAAGAGGGTTCCCATAAAATTGAAGGGAAAATTCTATGGAACTGCTATTAGACTAGCGATGCTTTACGGGATAGAATGTTGGCCTATTAAGAAACAACAGGTGAACAAGATAAGTGTAGTGAAAATGAGAATGTTGAGGTGGATGTGTGGTAAGACTAGAAGAGACATGATTAGAAATGAAATAGTTCGTGAGAGATGGTAGGTGTAGCACCCATAGAAGAGAAGTTGACGGAAAATAGGCTAAAGTGGTTTGGGCATGTCTACCGTAGACCAGGAGATGCAGTAGTTAAGAGAGCGGATAGGATAACTTTGGGTAGCAATGCCACGGGGAGGGGTAGACCTAAATTGACATTAGATGCTGTGGTGCGCAACGATATGAGTATAGTAGGTTTATGTGAATGATAAGCCCTCGATAGTGTAAATAATGGGGCTTATCTCTCTCCATTTTGTTACTCTCACGTGCTTAACTTGCTTTATTTAGATGATATTGCACGGAGGTTGTGTTTTTATGAGTTTCAGGTAAAAAGGTAGAAATAAGGCGTTTTGAACGCCAAGGAGAACAACCTGAAAGCATTCAAAGAGCCAAGGCCACGTGGCACTCTGCCACCAAGTCCCAAGAATGATGAAAAGTAGCATTGGAAGGTGTGCTGGACATCGAAAGACCAAGGGACATGCATAGGGTGAAGAAGCAAAGAAAGCTCAAAACTGCTCAAGAGGTACCTTTACCATAAAAACTCAGTACCGGTACCTCCAGCACCGGTACCACCAAAATCCAGTACCTATACCTGTCAGACAGAAGCTGTACAAAAATGCCATTCGAAGACTGGTATCGGCACCACAAAATCCAGTACCTGTGCCAACTGGAATTTTCTGCAGAATTTTGTACACGATAAAGCAACAACTTAAGGGTATTTAGGACTTTTGCAACTCATTTTTTAGGGCATATAAATACACCCAGACCTGATTTCATTAGGTTATCTTCCAATTTCACTTCTCTCTTTACCTCCCTCCTCTCCCTAGCTCTTACTCTCCCTTTAATGGAGGTTGATTGCTAGGGTTTGAAGGCTTTTGTTCTTCATTAAACTTGTAAGTTAACTCAAGATTTTTATTAATCTAATTTTTGTTTCCGTTTTTGTGCATGTTTTCGTATCTCTCTTCATTTTCCTTCATGTTTACACCCATTAAGGGTGAGTAGTGATCTAGGCTTGGTCATGGGGTGATTTCTACCCCATGACTTGGGTAGTTTAATGGCTTCTCTCATTTCTTGTGCTTAATGTGGTTTGTGAATGGATTAAGTTCTTATCTTTATGTAACAAAACCTAGGATTGTTAACCTCTTTGATTATGTGTAGGCAATGACTCGATCTCTTGCTACATATAATGCTTGGAGCTATGTCACTCTGGTTGTTTGCCAAAATGCCTCAAAGAACTTGTTGAATTCTAATCTTTGATCTAAACTTAGGGTTGTTAACTTCTTTGATTGTATGTAGACAAGTCTCCTTGGCACACCCGATGTTTAGAACCATGACACTCTGTGTTTGATAAAATGCCTAAATGAGTTCCTTTCCATTTCCAAACCCCGTTGTATGAGTTAAACTTGATTTTCATAGTTAAATCTTCCGAGTGAGATCAAATGACAATGACTCTCACTTGAGTTATCAAAGATAAGTATTAAACGGCCTAAGTTATGGGCAGAATGAACCCCTAGACCTTGCCGCTTTTATTTCCTGTCAAATTCCATTTTCTAGTGTTTTTGGTAATTAGAATTATCATTACTCAAAAGTTGGCCGTCTCAAAGCCGAACTAAAGGTTGGCGGTCCTAATGCTAAAAACCCTTCGTAAATCAAACCTCCGGCCTAGCTCCATTGGCTCCCTATGGATTCGACTCCGGACTTCCGGATATTATGCTGCAATCGACCTAGCCCTACGCTTGGGGCGCTCTTTACTACGACACACTTTGGTCGAGCAAGCAGTGAACAAATGGCCCTTGAAAGAGCTCAACGGAGGAAAAGGATTCATGTAGCCAACCCCAAGTGATTGGGACTTAAGGCTCAGTTTGGTTTGGTTATTTTGTTAGTTGATGTTAGTGAATTTTTGTGATTTTTATATAACTAGCTAGTTTTAAACTCTTAATATAAGTTTTGGTATTCAATTTTAAGTACTTCAAATAGTTTATGGGGATGATATCTCAATTTCAAGCGAACCGTGGTTCAAAACCGAAACCGAACTGCTTTTTAATGGTTTGGATTGGTTTGGTTATATGAATTTTATGGGTTGATTTGGTTCTCTAAATTCTCAATCCATAGATAGTGGTTTGTTTCTTGGTTTACTATAAAACCTGACCAATCCGATCCATACTCACCCCTAATGGCAATCCTTGAACACCGACTGAATTTCCACGGAAAGATGGATTGGGATGAGAGAAAAAAAGACAGAGGGTATCACAGTCATTTTAACATCTTCCGTTAACGGTGTTAGAGTTGCACGTTAGTCCGAAACCATGAGGAGGTGAATGGGTCATTTCAGAATGTGAGGGAGGTGATATGCCAAATGCCTTAACCACAAGAAGGTAACCTATACTTTGCCCTATTACTTATCGTCCCATATACGTTTTACACCAGTCAAGCACTATCTTGTATTTAGATCGTATTTCGTAAGTTCTAGAGATAGATTTGGTTTCCAATAGACCCATAATATTAACATCCAATGAAAACATTAGTCTAAAAATCAAAAGAGTGTATTAAAGGCCCTAACAATTAAGTCAGGAAAACAGATTCTAACTTTCAAGAAAACCATATTAACAGTAGATATGACACAAAAATCAACCAATCAAAAGCTTACTTATAAATTAATCACGTATGAATATAAAAAATTTATCATGTTTATTGAAAAAGAAAACAAAAGTCCACTAAAACAAGCTTTTAATACCTGAAGTGATGAGATTAAAGGGCTGTATTTGTATTTGTTACTTTTGAGGCTTATAAGAGTGGTTAGTCTGATTTTTTCAAATACTAGGGGACACTAGTGTAATTCATTACGGGAATAAAGGATTCAATGAAAAATAATGCTAGTATACACTTTTGCAGGTAGGAATGTAAGATTTAAAAAACAACGTAGGGTGGATGGCAATAATAAAACCCCATTGAAACCCCTCACATACCACAAAGAAATATGACTGATCATTGCTAGAGGCAGTAAGATATTCTTGGAGATTAGTTCCCTCTAAAGCACCAGCACCGGACAAGCAACCCACACCGCAAGCACCACTTATTAATAATCCATAAGTTTCTCGTGAAAAGAAGACAATCCTCTAAAATCAAATACTAACCTATTTTCATATAGTCTTCCTGAATGCGAGCAAATATGGTGGGGACATCTGGAATCCGTAGCATAAGTTCTTCAGCTGTGTCAGTACGTAGAATCCTTCCAGTTTGGAATAGCCCACCTGCACGTTGTCAACTTGGCATGAGTGATGAACAATGTATGTATTGCTAGGTGCATTCAAATAGGGTTAGGAAGAAAACAAATTTTACTTACCGAGCACATTCTCAAATGCTGTAGGTGTAGAATCCTTGATAAAGTCTGCTTGGGGCCTGATTTCATAAATGCCTGGACGCCCAAAATTGATATAAATAGCTTGTACCATGCCACTGGCGTTAAGAGGGCTGTCTAGAATAGCTTGCAGCACCTGATAGCATAACAAGTGTGGTTAACTCAAAGCAAAAAATACTCAAAGCAGACAATTTCTAATGGATTCCCTTGGTGAACCATAAATAGTAATATACAAAATTACCAGCACAAGGGGCCTTTCTGATTATCAAGCAATATCAATTCTACAGGGATACCCTTTGGGTAATAATCATCAAAGAGAGGTAGTTACACAATAAAAAGATTATAATTCTTCATTGTTGGAACTTTAAAAAAAAAAAAAAAAAACCCACTAAAATACTGGACGGAATGCTGCCTTGTATTGTAACTTGTAAGGCACCAGAAAAAGGCTTTGTTCCTCTAGGCACATCATAGTTCTCTTTGTTTGATATTTCACTCAGTTTGCAATGAGCATAGGTGTTCGAGTGGAGGTGGAAGAGTGCAACAGTGAGTGCAGAGATTTATTCAGTACCGCAATGAGTGCATAACTCAATGTGAAGAGCTTGTATGGTGTAGATAACTGGGAGATATTTGTGAGCTATCAATGTGGGCTCGATGAGTTCATCATGTTCATCATCCTTGTGGTGATAGCAATTTCAATGGGAGAAACTTGTTCTCCAGTATAATTTTATTCCTTCATCTCGATAGTCAAAATTTTCGATCTGGGCATCTTAAGTCAAATTTAGGAAAAAAGACTCCAATTGCTAGGTGACTGTTTCATTTATTTCCTTGTGATTCTGACCTCAACAACCAAATTTAAGAGGAAGTCAAGTTTTCTAATCTTACCACTATAAATTAATCGTTTAAGAATAATAAGTATGCACCCAAGGAATAGTTATATCAACTATAATAAAATTGACTAAGCCGATTAGAATTACAAACCGGGAGATGTACAGCAGTGAGATTCTACAGATTAGGCTGTAAAGGAACAATCTGCATAGATGTAAAAAGGACATGAATTCTGCATTAGAGTGATTGGATTCAAAACCTGAAAGAAATTTTCAAAGAGGCTGCTACGTGTCAAGCGAAATGTTAAAAGGTCATCACCACCATGCTATATCCATGTTGTGATGTGAGGTTGGAGAATGCTAGATTGTTAGCTTGAGCTACCAGATAATAATCTTTTATAGAAACATAAATACAGATATTGCTGTTTGGAGATTATGCCATGTTTGGCACTTCCTCCCCATGGAGTGAGCAACACCAACTTACCATTGGAAATGAAAAGAAGTTCAAAACTAATTCGTGGCTAATTAACCTCAAAACTCTTTTTGTTGGAAAGACAAAAACCACAAACAAATCATTAGCAGTCATGACTATTAGCAAAACCACCATGCCAGCATGTGACAGACAACAACTATTGTGTTCACGTGAATTCGTATAAACAGAATGCATAACGTATCACTACAGGAAATGAAAACCTTGATACGTTACATACATCAATTTATTAAATCGTACTTTTGAATCAATAAACATCCTATAAATAATGACTTTTCAAATTGTTCATGCAAAACACTTTTTATAGCACACTAACCAATTTTTCAACATTTTCTCTTGCAAAAACTTCAATCCCTCTAGATTTCAAGTTTATTAGTTTGACTGTCGGGAAAATTTATGGGACTTTGAATTGAAATATTCACCGATTCATTTGCTCTGATGTTCTGGCCAATGCAAGCTCTATGCATATTGCCCAAGAAAATAACACTGTGGTGGAGGAAATTTTAAGACCCAAAGATGCAGCTCTTACTTCTACTCCAGCCCCTAATGGGCATGATCCTGTCGCTGTGAGTGCCACAGATCCTGAGGCCGAAGCTTCAAAACCAACTATGCATAAGCATGGAAACAATATAGCTACTCCTAACCAGTGAATGTTTTAGCTCAGTTTGTGAATGATTGCACTGAAGCAGCCTCCGAATCTGATCAAGATAAAGAGAACCAGGATGATTATGATAGTGATGATAGTAATGCAAGTGAGGATATTCCTCACCCGTTACTTCTCAAAGCAAACAAGGTCAACCAAAAGGAAATATTCAGGCTCCTAAAGGCCATGCTCAGGTTTCTACAAATATATCTAATAGTAAGGTCAAAAAAGTAGTTGTTCCAGCTAGCGCTCGTAAACCTGCCACAAGGTTTAGATTATGAGTTTAGCTACATGGAACATCAAGGGTGTTAACCATCCCTCAAAACAGCGGGCTGTTTCTAGGTTTTTGTCAGAGTATAAAGTGGACTTCCTTAGTCTGGCGGAAACGAAGGTAAGGAAGGTCAGTTTCTCCTCCACATGCAGTAGCATCTCTACAACAATGAAATTTCATGGGAACTACCATACTAGTGATATGCATGGATTCTATTGTTTTGGAATTGTTCACAATGTCCAGTTGATTAACTCCGCAGAGCAAGTTGTAACAGTTAAAGTTGGTCATAAACAGCTCAGGGTACGTAAATCTCACTGTTTCAGTGGTTTATGGGGCAAATAGAAGGGGTGCTAGAGCTCAGTTGTGGTTTGATCTAGCCTCTTTACCCATTGCTAGTAGTGAACCATGGGTCCTTCTTGGTAACTTCAATGATGTTAAGCATGTAGATGAAAAGAAAGGGGGTATTGGCATTGACACGAGTGCTACTCAAGATTTTAATGACTGCCTAGATACTTTGGAAATATTTTATCTTTCTTGTAAGGGCTCCTTTAATACTGGAATACAAAGCATGAAATGGTTTGATCTGTAGTAAGTTGGATAGGGTTTTGGTAAAAGGGCAATGGCTGATTTCCTTTCCTAACTCCGAAGCAACTTCCTTCCTCCTGGTAAAAGGGCTCCAGGTCTTGTTATGGTTAAAGCCAAACCCCCCTCAGGCTATAAGCCTTTCAAGTTCTTTAACTTCAGGGCAAAACATTCTAGTTTTGAAAGTGTTGTTTCGAAAGTTTGGCAATCTACTATGAGGGGACAACCCATGCACCAGCTTTTTTCTCTAAGCTAAGAGCCCCTAAAGCTGAGCTCAAGGCACTTAACTCCTCAACATTTAGTAATAATTCTGACAGGGTTCTCAAAGCTAAGGAAAACCTTTAAATAATTTAGGTGGATATTCAATCAAGCCTTGCTCCTTCTGCTCTTATCTCTGCTAAAAAAGAAGCCCTATCGACTTATTCTGATCTTCTATTTGCTGAGGAGGCTTTCTACACGCAGAAAGCCAGGGTAAATAGGGTAAAGTGGGGACCAGAACACTTAGGCTTTGTTTGGAGCTTAGGGAAAGTGAGAGAAAAGAAATGAAAGTTAATTTTCCCTCCAATTGTTTGGATTGGAGAGAAAGAGGACAGAAAATAAAAGAATTCAAATTTTGTGAATAGTAAATTTTTTTCCCCATTTTCCCTCTCATTTTCTTTCCATCGCTTTCGCTAAAAACCAAACAAAGCCTTATATTTTCACAAAAATATGGCTGCTTATAGGGCAAGGAACAAGCTCCAATATCGTACTATTAATGATTCTGAAGGGGTGAGGCATGAAAGAAGTCAAGGAGATTGTAGTCGAATACTTTCATGGTATGCTTGGGTCTTCCATTCCATATCCATCTAATGGCATCAATAGGGTTAAGGAGCTTATTCAGCCTTGTTTATCTTGGCAAATCACTCCTAAATACTCTAGTTTCTAGTGTGATGTTTTGGTAGGCTTCTTTGTGGTAATTTTTGTTCTCGTTTGTTTCTTTGTAACCAGTAAAGGTGCACGTTCGATGCACGTGAGAGGTACATAGAGACATATAGAATACAGGAAAAACTACTATTGGAATCTTGTATTTTTATGTATCCAAGAATCACATAAGTAGTTGCTTACCCGAAATAAAGTATAAATTGTTTTGTGGCAAAGAATCTCGATAGTGGAATGACAATTAATGGCCTTATTACTTTTTTTTTTTTTGACACAAAAAAGAACTTCATAGATATAAAAAGAGTCAATACATGAGTTAACATAATACAGCTCCAATGAACAAAAAAGACTACCAAACTAAGAGATACAAGTTAAAGACAGAGTACAACAAGCATAAACAAGGAAGCAACTCTACCAACTCCCAAAGTAAAAGATTCACTTGAAAGACTATCCGTTGCCAAAGTGATAGAATATATCAGCTTTCGAGTGAATTTTGAAAGATGCAGCAAATCATGCCAAAAGGTATGCCTGATAAATTTTGATGCATGACCTTATTACTTGTAGCACAGTAAAAATGGCACCACAAATGTTCTCTTTTATCATTGGGCTAATGTACGAAATTATGAAACCCAAGTACCCAACTACAGATTCACCTATTTATAATTGTTCGCACATATTTTCATCAACCATCATGACTTTTCCTAATAAATGTGTCTTTTTTAAGTAACACTTGTTAGCCCAAGCATTACATTACAATATCTGTTCCCAAAAGATACCTTTTTGGGTAAAACATTGCAATTCTTCACTTCTTTTTTTGTAATTTCATTTGTTTATTAGGGGTATTTCTGGAGTAACTAAGTGTGGGAAACACTTTCGTATCTTCCCACTTTTTTAAAGTATAGTAAAAATAAAGATAAAGATAGGAAGGTATGACTTCCTTGTTTTGCTCTGTTTTGCTGGATTCTTCCAATAATTTTTTGATTACCAAAATAATAATCAC
The DNA here is from genome assembly GCA_014282245.1 of Rhododendron simsii. NCBI lineage: Eukaryota > Viridiplantae > Streptophyta > Magnoliopsida > Ericales > Ericaceae > Rhododendron > Rhododendron simsii. The sequence continues at coordinate 17,732,391 of CM024961.1, forward strand.
CGTTTGGAAATCTAGGTAAATCATGTTTCAAGATGTGCCTACCAAAAGGTTTTTCACTATGTGGTTGGCGTTCCCCATAACTATGAGTTCCTGAAATGAGAAATGGTGCAATCACATGACAACGATGCATCCAGTGGATTGCTTAAGACACAAATTAAGGAGAAAATGCATCTGCTACGGTGCTACCCAACCCTAGACCTCAAAACTGTCCGTTGACTTCCGCTAGATTTTCATTTTGAAATAAACGCAAATCAAAGGCAAAAGAAATTAGAAGATAAAAGAAAATATAGAACCAATTCGAAAATGAATACATGTTATCTTTATAAAAGCAATTCGAAGGGTTGCGTCTGGTCAATTTTTCTTTTTTTAAAATATTGGTCTTAGTCTTAAGTTTCAATCAATTTTTGAAACCAGACAAGGAGGCAGGGCAAAACCGCCACCTAGAGTTCTGGATAGAGAAAACCAAACCAGTAAACACATCTCAAAGGAAACTGCTGCTCTTGGACTGGACCAAAAAGTTTGCATCAAAGGATCACTTGCATCCCGATGATTTAACCAGTACTTTTCATGGATTCTCATTTAAATCATTCGTGTAAAAAAAAAAAAAAAAAACTAAATGATCTAACATGGATAAGTTTCTAATCAAGTAAAAGTGTGATAATGTCGATGTTGATACGTACTTCGAATGATGGTAGATTACCAATTCGGATTTTTAAAAAAATTGGTTCAGATCCACGGACAAAACTGTTCAATCCAGCCATATTGGAATGGTACATAAATAAAAGTTCATACATATAAGATTTTGATATTCGCGCTCCACTTTTTACTGATGGCGCTCCACTTTGCTCATGAAGTTACTAGTAACTTCACTTAAAAGCAGAGCGCCATCAGTAAAAAGGAAGCGCGAAAATCAATTTCCATTTAAGATTGTAAAAATATAAGTTTATAAAAGCTTATACATGTGTAAGTTATAAACATTTTCATAGTGTACATATATGTATTGAAGTTTACATACGATTCTACGAAATTCTCATGACATACATAAATATACGTACACACACTCTATGTTTGCAACCCTTATCAAGCCGAATAACAGCAAGTTCAATTTCAACCTCGTTTAGTAAATTTAAACGAGACTAAAATTATGGCTCACATTTGGTTCATATAGTAAACGAATCGAATTCGAACGAGCTTTTACGGAATCAAGCCTCGTAACAAGTTTAAAAATTGCTCGGTTGACCCTCAACGGAATGTTTAATCAGCCATCCTAAGAATTGATAGGAACGGACATCCTCTCAAAACCCTAAAGCACCTTTCAAACCCATTTTCACAAAACCCTAACGTCACGAAAACCTAAATTAGTAACGACGCCTCAAAACCCTAAATCAGGGGACAAATCTCAAAACCCTAAAGCACCACAGAGCAAGATTTATGTATCCATCATTAATTGATTAAAGAAGAAATAGATTAAAAAAAAAAAAAAATCATTAATTAAAGAGTGGTTTAAAAAATCATTAATTAAAGAAGAGAGAGAAAGTAACGAATAAACAACAATAAACGTTAGTGTTCATTTAATAGGGGTGGGGTTGGAGGATATTAGTAGGAGTATAGTACTAGTAATTACCCCAGGAAAGTCATCTTCTGGTTGAAATGGAATTGACTCGAGAAAGAAGACAACAGTGGGCCTCCTCCGGTGCATCATTTTTGTGGATGAGAATCGCTTTGAATCCTTGAATGAAGGAGACAAAGTTAAGAAATGAAGAGAGAAAAAAAAGGGGGGAGAATAATTTGGGAACTAGGGCCTACCTGGATCTGATAGTAGCATATATATCGCATACAAATGTTGACTGTCTGACTGGGGCATGCTTCGAAAGATACCACTCCAGTAGTAGTGGAGTAGTATATTGGAATAGGTTGCAATAATGGCTCTCGGGTTCGGGTAGGCCTGAAATTCAATATCCGAAACTCTAATCCTACTCAATATTTGATCAATGATCAGTGGGGTTAGGGTTTGTTTTTTTTTCCTTTTCTTCTTTGCCGGCTGTTTGGCTTGGTGTTTTACCGCCTAGTCTCGATCCCCTGTCTGGTCTGTACCGTTCTAGTTTTTTTAGATCCGGTGGATATTGGTGGTGGGTGAATAATCTCTTTAAGATTAGGGTTTGGTTGTTAGGCTGGAGTTTTCAGCTGCTGTAACGACCAGAATTTTTCGCCAATTTTTTTGAATAAAATTAAATATTTTATGTTAACTCTTTTGCTTAATTATCATTCTTTATTAAACTAAAGTGATTGTCTTATTATAATTTAAACCCTTTACTAAAAATTCAGTGAAAATGTGCATGTGTGTGCCGTGAGTGCACAAAAAGGAGAAGAAGAAGATTTAGTACTCCTGGCAGTGATACCCATAGGCTGCACCATGTACTACCCTTAACAAAAACCTAGAGAATCCCATAGATACATGAAGATGGAGGGTACAGGAGATCCCATGAATTGGGGGCCAAGTAATTAATTGTAGGAGATTTTGTGTGCGTGAGTCTGCCGAGAGGGGGTTGGGTTTTCTATCCAAAATCTCATCACATGCCTATGTCATCCTATCCTATGTTTCTAGCCTTGCAAGCCTAGTCTAGTACCTAAACCCTTAATTTAAGGAAATAGCCATGATGGCAAATGCTTATTTTTATAAAATTCATCTCCCCATTTCTTTAAATTTTCGGCCGAGAGAGAAGGAGGAAGAGTAGAGTGTTTATCTCTTGCAGGTGTTGTCTTGTCAACCATTTGGATAATGTAAAGGGAAAAGATTGGGTTTGATTTTATCTCTTACAACCCTACACTATCCTATACTTGAGTAGCCTAATTAATAAGCCTTTACTCCCAGCATTTCCCATGTGCTAGCACATGCCATGCCATTTCCTTCGGCCCAAGCATAAGAGGATAAGAGAGAGAGAGAGAGAGAGAGAGAGATAGTGAGTCGTCAGAGAGGGAGAGAGTAGTGTGTGCCTATATATACTTCTCTACCATTCCCATTTTCGACACCAATCACCACACCTTCATCCCATACTTCTTGTCCCATTGTTTTCGTTCTTGAGGTAAAGGCAGAGAGAGAGTAAGTTCGGCTGTGATAAAGGGAAGAAGAAAAAGAATTGAGTTGAAGCTCACCACCACATTACTACCTTTCCACCACCTCACCAAACCCGATCTTTCAATTTCAAAATTCTAAAAGTTGTTCTGGTTCGTAGTAAAAAGAAAACTATTTTTCTTTTTAACAAATTTCAACCAAGGCGACGTCACTCCGTTCATTTTTCGACCCGACGAGTCCGTAACCCACTACCGCCAAGAAGAACGGTAGAAACCTTTTACCTACTCACCTAAATATAGTAGTGCTACGTGTTTCATTGATACTTTTATACTGAAAATTATGCTTAAATGATAAATGCATTAAAAAAAAAGAGAGCAATATATATACATATTAACAGTGGAGGCGTAACCTCCTTGGAAAAGTTAATTTGAAGAAATAATCTTAATAGGCTAAGCTACTGTTATTTATTACTTATTGTTATCTTTGATTTCGAAAAGAATGACTTGAGTTAGTTACTGGAAATTGGATTTAGTTGTTATCAGATGATAATTGGTTAGTTGTAAAGCATGATTTTCAATTACATGATAGAAATGTTACTCTTAGATTATGTGCCATTATGATTTTGATTGGTCAAGTAGAGAAGCATGAAAGATTTATTTAATATCGCATGATTCTTAGCAAGCTTTGAAAGAATAATGTGTACGCGAGAAAATGATGCATGTTTACGAGACACGAGAAATGAGAAACGAAATACGAAAAGCAATTGAAAAGATTAATGATTGTGTGAGCATGAGAGCCCGATGAGATCAGTAAAGCTGGTCAGCGGAATCATGGCTCAAGTGTGAGTGTGTGAGCATGAGAGCCCGATGAAATCTGAAATGGTTAGCGGAATCATGGCTCGGGTGTGTGTGGGTGTGTGTGACCTAGGAACCCGATGAAATCTGAAATGATGGTTAGCGGAACTAGTGTCGTGTGAAAATGGTGAAAGAGCCAATGAAATGAATAAGACTGAGAGCCCGATGGAATCTGAAAGAGACGGTTAGCGGAATCAGTGCTTTTGAGTGGAATAAAGTAGCCTGGGAGCCCGATGGAATCTGAAAGACGGTTAGCGGAACCAGTGCTCGAGAAAGTAAAATGGAAAGAGAAATTGATATTGATAAAATAATGACACGAATTACGATACGCTGCATTGACTCTGAAAAGACATTGTCACTTTTGTTGAATTGTTATTTATATGTTGAACTGTTAAATCTCTGAGTTTTACTTGCAAGGTTATATATTATTTTTGCTAAGTATGGGACATAGGGGTAAGAGTAAGCTATTGAGCTTAAAAGCTCACGGTGTTACTTTTGTGACCCTGGCATATTATGCCAGACTTAGGTGATGAACAGGAGAAGTTTTAATACCTGGTGGAGTACAGAGCTGAGCAAATTATCGAAGAAGATGCTGGACATCAAGTAGAATAGATTTACCGTAGTACCCCTTTCCTTTTTGATTAAAATAATTGTATTTGAAACTTGAATTTAATTATTGTAATGAGTCAATTGTTGATTTTATTTAAGATAAATGTTGGATCGAAATTGTATTTATTTTAATTAATGTTCCCAAAAAATCGGGGCGTTACAGCTGCGTTGGGGCCTCTTTGTGCCACAAGGTTGTGCCGACAGCTTCGGTAGCGTGATTGGGCTGTAGTTGGGAGTTTTGGTGTTCGGGTGTGATCTTTGGTGCTTCACCGTGGTCTCGCAAGTTCGCCGTTTGACCGGCGAACATGAAGTGTCAGCAAAGCTTCCACCGATGTGGTCCTAACCCTATTTTTGGGGGTTTTCTCATTGGCGTGGGCGTGCTTTCTGATATGGGTGTGCCGACGTTGAGCTCATCTAGACTTCTTACTTGCCGGGGTTTCCTCTTGGGCTGATTGTGGATTTGAGTTAAGTGTCTATTTGGATACTCTACTATGTGGACTGGGGGAAGCTGCTATGCAGCTTTGTGCTGCACAGCGTGCTGTGCACCCGCCGGTGGGTCTTGCCGGCATCCTTCTGGCGATCGGAGACGTTCAACGCGTAGAGCTCGTCGATTTTTACGTGTGCGCCAAAAATCAGCTCGATCAAATATTGTTAAATGCCTCATCCGAACACATATAGCTTGAAAAAAATGAAATCCAAATGGATACAAAACACTGGATCAAAACCACTGAATCCATTTTTTTCAAGTTATATGTGTTCGGATGAGGCACTTATTGATATTTGATCGAACTAATTTTTGGCGCACACGTAAAACTTGACGAGCTCTACACGTTGAACGTCTCCGATCGCCGGACCGATGCTGGCAAGGCCCGTCGGTGGGTGCGCAGCACGCTGTGCAGCACGAAGCTGCACAGCAGCTTCCCCAAGTCCCTACTATGTATGCTGAGACGGGTTTTTATGTACCAACGTTATTGCTAGCCTGCTTCAGCAGTAGGTGCCTTGTGTCTAGGTTTAGATAGTTTTGGTTCACTCTTGTATTCATTGAGGAAATTTGCATTTGCCTTCGGGCTTTCCATGTCTAATGGATTGAGTCGATTCAAAAAAATAATAATAATAACCTCACTTTTAATCCGCTTCGTTGAGTACAAATTTAAACCTTTTTGTTTTGATGGATTTAAGAAATTGATTAAAAGAATTACTCTTCAATTCCCTCATTTTCTCGTCCGAAGTAAAAGAAAATTAACCCCAAATTAAGAGAATTTTTGAAAAGAAGTTCAAACGAAAAAATTAAGGGAAAAATTCAAAAAAAATTGCTGAACTTACACTGAAATGTCCCATAGGCCTCCAAACTTAACGTATTTTAAATTTGTTTGAACCGGTGTGAAGATTTTATTTTTCTGATAATTTTATCTTAAATGGCATAACGAATTTTTGACTCTAAGACCTTTCAATGAGCACCTTAAGAGAGTTCTAACTCATATAAGAGCCTTAACGTTGGATGAACAGTATAAATTTCACAATTCCGTTTGTAACTTGACAGAAGATGACGGCAAAGGCTTAATTGTAAGTTTTTTTTTGTAAGCTTTGAAGGTTAAATTGAAAATACGTTAAGTTTGGAGGCCTATTGGACATTGCGGTGTAAGTTCAGCGATTTTTTTTGAATTTTTCCCAAAAATTAACTGATTTAGGGCTTGTTTGGATAGATACTTTTTGCAGTTTAGATCGTGTGTTTTTTTCCCCCTTCTGAATTTTGGTTTTTTGGGTAGCATAAAGCATATACACACAATTGTTGATTTATTTTTTTCTTTTACCTTTACACTTTGTTTGGAACTTGTGGAAAGGAAAAAGAAAAAATAATTAAGAGAGAACGTAAAGAGAGAATTTGAGAGAAATAAACCAAAAGTTGAATTTATTCTGTCATTTTTCCTCCTCTTTCTGTAAGAATCCAAACAAGAGAGAAGGAAAATTTTTAATTATTCTTTCTCTCTTCTTTTCTGTTCCATAAGTTCCAAACAAAGCTTCCCTTCTCATCAAAGTATGTGAAGTGTTGCGATTAAGTTTGTTAATTTGTGTTTGATCCAATCACTATTGCATTGCGACTGAAATGGCACGAGTCGGATACATACGATTTTTAGTACAAATAATTTTTCTGACTCGTGCTATTTTTAAATTTTTTTTCCTTTGTTTGTTAGGAAATAGTGCAATTTCGACCATGTGTTTCACGCACATGTGAATGCAGTATTTGGAAATATGAATCATATGCAAGTATTTTTAAATAGTTGTTTAAACTACGTAAATAATTGGGGACCTAAAGTGAGAATCTAAAATGGGTCTTTTCAAATTAATTAGCATTTTCAATTAGTTGTTATTTAAACTTGATTCTATAGCTTTTTTTTAGATAAAATTACCAATTAAGTTTTAGTAGCCCTGTTTTGCTAAGTTAGTAATTAGTATGTTCTTAATCTTTCCAGTGACTTTTTTTTATCGCTGATCTTTTCTGTGACATTGTTGATCTTAAATGGAATTTTACCAGTTTTAACTTTAAAATTCATTCCGTTCTCGTTCTTGAGGGACATGCATCATTAGTGACTTAATCCTGCAGGACAAAGTCATTTTCTTTATACACACATTCATGTGGGTTCAGCAAGGATCGCCTTTCAATACAATGATAGACCTAAGACGAAGATGAGATAGACGCAACACTTATTTTGAAACTCATTTCGTTCACCCTCATGAGAGTGTGCTCATTTCATGTCTTACCACGATTATCAAAACCGCTCATTTTATTTGGATTCATTTGTTAGGAGACTAAATTTAGCTTAACCAAATATTGACAAGTGCACAAACTCCTAGATGAAACACCAACCGATATTCGATTGAGCTAAATTTTATCATGATCTCCTAACAAATGAATTTGGAAAAATTGAACTATTTCTATCAGCAAATTGAGACACGAAATGAGCATTACCCTAAGCTACAAAATGTGCATACCCTTGCCGAGGGTGAACAAAGTGAGGGTGAACTATTTCGACAACAGAGTGACTGCTAATTAGCACTAATGCTAATATATATATATATATATATAGAGAGAGAGAGAGAGAGAGAGAGAGAGAGAGAGAGAGAGCGAGAGAGAGAGAGTCCCCTTCTCCTAAGGACTACCTTAACTTAATAAAATAAAGACCTCCCTTTTCCGATAGAATTTCAATGATCCGAACCGCTCAATGTGTTCAAAACATGATTTTAAGGGCACCCGCGAGAAATCAGCAAAAAAAAATGACCAGAAAGGCTTCATCCACACAGTTTTTGTTTGTTTTTTATGTAACGATTCAAATAAAAACTACTCGGATGAAGCCCTTTCCGGTCATTTTTTTTGCTGATTCCTCACGGGTACTCTTAAAATCACGTTCTGAACACATTGAGCGGCTCGGATCATCGAAATTCAAATGGAAAATGGGAGACATGGAGAGGTTCTTATTTTAACTAAAATAAGGACATTCTCATTTGAAAATGACTGTATATATATATATATATATATATATATATATTAATGATTTTCACACTCACCTTTTTACCTTCCGCACTCCTATTTTTGTTTTTATTCACGTGAAATTATCATTTTACCCTTTCATTAGTTCATTGTATCATAGATCAAGGGGTAATGTAGTAAATCCACATGAATGAAAACGAAAAGAGAGAAAATGATAAAAAGGGAAGTGCAGAAATCAATATGTATATGGGGCCAGCTCCTTATAGTAACAACAGTCCCGTTCGGTTACTAAAATGTCCAAGTGTATAACTGCACTTTTTTATTCGTTAACAAAATCTCTTGATGGCCAAGAGTATTTTCTGACGGCATGGACCATTCATAGTCCCAACCTTGTACGAATCAACATTATTCTAGCCCACATGGATTTAGCACGATCATTCAAGAAATTATCTCCGCTACAAATATCATACATCTAAATTCCTGAAACTGCAGATTGAATTTGCAACGTAAAAAGAAGCAATGGCAACTATGTCTTACCCAACTCTAGGCCCAACATAAATTAGCTAACGCCATAATGATTGGACAAAAAAAAAAAGAAGGAAAAAAAAAAAAACTTCCAAGTAAAAAAGGTGTAGATTGAAAAAACGACGCACGCAAACCCCATGACATAATGGAAGGCCACAAGCTGCATGATGACTTATAAGCCTTGAACAGGTGTACCTAAACAATGACACCATTTCACAGGATCTTTCTTTGTCTCTCCACGGCAATGCATATACGTCTCAAACATACCGCAGCGCTCAATGGAAGGCCAGAGACTGCAAAGGCAAAGATATAGAGGACAAGAGTATAACACATCAATAACCCTAAAAAGAAACCATTTTCTAACTTCTATAGACTGAGACCATAATAAATTGTCCAGAATGCCTCAACAATAAATATCCACATCAGGAGACAATGACTTTAACAATGGCCTCCAAAAACTTTATCCGAAGCTACTGCAACTCCATAACAAGGTAAAAATACCTCAGTTGAAAAAAAAAAAGGAAAAAAGAAAAAGGAAAGGGTCACAAAAGTGTTACTACAAAGTAGAGTGGACTGTAGAGAAGCATCAATTCCTCAATTATACTTGATGATTGGAATACGTTTTTGATTATTACAAAATGAATGAGATGACAAGAAATAACTCCAATGTGACCAAATAATCAAAAGCCAAGGTATTTGAGCGTCTCCCAAAAATCAAATTAAATGGTTGGTTTGCTGGTTTCATTGAAGTCCAGACTCAAAGAGTTAAGAATCAAAGACACTGGGGCACTACGGAAAACAGAATGGGTTGGAAAAAGTACCGCTTTATTCTTTCGAAGACTGACATCCATAAGGAATTACAGAGGGAATTCTGAAGGACTCCAGAAATAGTTCAGTAGAAGCACCAGATGGCAACCGACTGAGGAAAATTAAAACAAAATGCTTTGATTGAAGCAGTGGATGATCAAAGCAATAGCGAATGGTCCGACAGCAGATCGGCTATAAGAAGACTAAATTTGCCGTCAAAAAAAGACTATAAGAAGACTAAGTAGTAGATATTGCGTTGGCCAGAGCTAAGTGCCATTTCTTCATCCAACCTGACATAGGGATAATTCCAATGCTGAACCTTTGGTAAATCATGGGTAGATTGTAACAAAGCCAATGAAGAACTGGCACTCCTAGAAGTTGCTGTATCCGTGTCCGACACGCCAAGGATACGCCACGTGGCATGTCCATTAAACTTAATTAAAACTTTTCATGGGGAGGGATACGTATAACGTATGGGGACACAACAGGGGTTAACTATGCATTTTTTAAAAATTTTGTTGGGTTAAATGTGCATTACTACAATTTTTTGGGTTAAAAATGCATTACGATGTATATATGATGCTATCTACATACAACTATGTTTCCAACGGTATAAAGTGAATATTATTTTTTTCCATGTCCCCTGCCATGTTGGTGTCCCCATTTTTAAAAATCCCCTGTCCCGTGTCCGTGTTTGTGACTCCGTGCCACGTACAACCAGGCCATTTAAACTCCTGAATTATCGTAATGTTTAGTAGGGTGGCCACTCAAATAACCTTCCCCTTAATTGCACCACCAGTATGGATGTTCTAAATCGAAGCACATGGACTGTAGTGTCCAACTTTGCAATTAATTCCTTTTAGTCATTTTAGTGAACCCTGATTCTCTTGCGATGTTGCAGCAGTTTTGATAAGCTGGGAAAGAGGCCTTTCCGTAATTGCAATTACGAGAAGTACCTTATCTCAAATGACATGTCAATTAGTGTGCAGTGTAACCAGCAAGCTAAACCATGTTGATGGATCAACCGTAGGTTTGCTTTTCCCATAGGACAAAATGTTGGTTGAATCGATTTAATCTGTCTCCTACGGCTTCCATTATGTTGTTTCAACTCACGCCAGTTGGCTTCACAGAAATGTTATGACTTTTCTTTTCTAAATATTAAAAGCAGGTCAAAATAACAAAAACCATGTCACAATCGCACCCCTCCGAGTGCAAACTAATCTACCATGCTCAGCCAGGCAAAGATCTTCAAACAAGGCCAGGGAAAGAAACCGAGATTCTCCCGTTTAATCCAAACTGGCTTTCGTTTCTCAGCCAATTAAAAATAACAAAAACCATGTCACAATCGCACACCTCTGAGTGCAAACTAATCTACTATGCTCAGCCAGGCAAAGATCTTCAAACAAGGAAGTCAAGGGAAAGAAAACAAGATTCCCTGTTTGCTCTAAACTGGCTTCCATTTCTTAGCCAATTAAAAATAACAAAAACTGAGAAGAGAAGAAAACTTAATGTGCTGAGATGATAACCAAATGAGAACAGTTTTTGTGGCATAAGATTCTCGTATGACGGATTAGATATCACAAATCAGCCAAAATCCATGCCATTTAAGACAAACTTGAGAAGCATGTGGGGACAAGGACAGACAACTACTATGTTATAAGCAGAAATTATTTACCAGCCACTGGTGAAGCACAGAAACATCTCAATTGACTAATAGATGCATGGAATGGAATGGTACTAAGGCTGAAAACAATTAAGAATGACCATTCTGATGAAATAACCTGACACAAAATCGTTGATGTAGTCGCAATCAATTTTCCCGTGAGCCATTGCACCAACCTGGTTGAAAATTTCCAATGAGATACAGTTTACAAAAGAAAATATGAAATCTAACTCAATGCGTGAAAGCCGATAGTATTTATATACATACCACAAAAACAAGACTTTGATCATTGCTGATATTACCAATGTAATCCCGTATGCGTACAGCCTTCTTTGAACTAAATGAAAGACCTAAGGAACACCATTGCTTCATGTCATTCAAATAGTTCCACAAAGAATGGATATAAACATATAATTTCAATGGCTCACCTATTATATGGGAATTTAAAGGTAAATACTTGGTCACAGGGTTCTCAACAAGATGCAGAAGTTTCTCACCCTTAGCCCTTGCTTTAATACTCAACTTCTGCAGTAATTGTGCTGTAAAAGAGGGAAGATAGTAGCACAGATGAAACAAAAATGAAAGCAAATTGGTGCACGTTGGAGAATGAGAAGGCTGATATCATTCAACAGAGGGAAACTCACACATCATGGCACAAAACGGCCCCAAGGTTTTTGGAATGTGCGTATGTGGCTCAACCTTAATGAGAACCCCTTGAACAGTTTTGATATAAATCGCTTGTACACCACCAGCCATGCAAAGTCGACTACCCATAATTTGAAGGAGAGCCTGAACATATGTAAGATTTGCACGAAAAGACAAACATGAGCATGAATAACCAAAAAACACAGAATTTCAGTCCTAGTAATTGTTTGCATTTAGATTGGAACTTCTCCCCAGGAATTACTTTAGTATTACTTCTGTATCAGGTAGGATACTTTTGGCCAAATGGTTCCTTTTTGTTTTCTCTGGATTTCAGTTTATTTGATAGCTGTGTGGTTCTACCAGAGGTACATACAGCTGTTAATTGTTCTACTTTGTTTTGGCGGAAATGTTATTTTGACTTACCAACAAAATTAATTCTCATGCTGAAATGACCTGGAGCCAAAACTTTCTCCATAAGGCTTCATAAATCGAAATGACACAAAAAATTATCTAATTTTGAAGTTCGTAGCTCATGGCCCAGTGACTGGTACATAATGGCTATCTAAATAGGATACCCATTCCTAGCTTGGGCGATCTTGAGATCCCAAAAGAACTGAAAATGTTGATACCAGAAAAATACTTGAGTTTAAATACCTCACATTGTAAGTGTAAAGTATAGAATAGTTCAAACACTTCATGTCATGCAAATAGTGGCTCCAGCAAAAGGTACATAACGACCAATACTTGATGGTGTAAGTGTCAAATTTCTTGCCACTAGTCAGTTTGTCTAAGACCCTCTCCAGTCGTGTTGCTAAAAGTGTGTTTGAACTTTGAAGTGTTGTGTTATATGACAAAGTGATGACAGTGAGACCCAATCGTATCTTAATATTACAACGAGAGATAGCATACGGTAAGTAGGCAAAGGATTTTTCCCAAAGAAATTACACCCGATTAGGTTGCAACCGAGCCCAGCCAAGCCAAGCTTTGGCGTGTTTGACCTCGGCTCTTCAAACCTAGTCTAGCTCAAGGTTGGCCTGAGTCGAGTCGAGCTCAAATAATCGAGGTCGAGCTTGGCTCGTTTACTAAACGCGCTTAAAACTTGAGCTCGTTTACTAACGAGCCGACCCGAGCCTTGAGCTGCTCGTGAACAGCTCAGTCTATTTGCAGCCCTACACCAGAAGTCCCCAAGGTCCTCACAAACCAAGACAGAAAAATAAAGACAGCTGCCAACTATTTTCTTTTTGTTAACAAACCTTCTTTTAAACAAGGCAAGAAAAAAAATATAACGAAAGGAGAGAAGAGTGACACTTCGAGCAGGTAAGACCTTCAACTGGCTCAAATTGAGGAGAACCTGACTATTTCTTCACAATTGAAGACTTCTAACAATATTCAACTCGTCCTTTGTTGATTCAAAAACGTCATATTTACACAAGAAAGATTGATACCCTCATACCCACTAGTACACATTACCCTACAAAATAGGTTAATTATCCCACTATCTAACCAACTCCTCCTACTACTACAACTCAATTTCTAATACTTACTAAAAACAAATGCAAAATGATTTTAACAAAATAGGTAGCAAAAGATTGTGTGCCTGTTTCTCTCCCCAGGCCTAAGTATTAACTGAAAAAACCTGACAATCTGTATGAAGGTTTGTCAATTAACTGAAAGTTCAAACACCAGTAAAAAGGATTTAATCAACAAAAGGATAGTTATTCACCTCGTGAATGATATCAGGCCTGTGATCATAAGGATTCATGTTCTTTTTCCGTAGGAAATCAGCATGCTCATCTGGATTTAGAATTTGGTAGCTCTGTAGAACGTGATATGTATGCAAATAAGGAGGACAAAATAAGAATAAATAAATAAAAAAAGGCAAACAAATATAGATAACACAAAAAATTCTGGCAAGAGAAAATATTGGAAGTAGTACAAGCTTTCTTACCCTGCCAACATAAGCAGGAACCAGAGAAGCTTTCTCTAGCACAAAGATAACCCTGGGTGGTTTTGGATCTCGACTTGAAGGGGCTAATGGGATCCCAGGAAGTAGGGGAACCAGCGAGTGGTCATCGTCTTTTTCTCTTTCATCATCCCCCTTCAGTACACGCACTGGGTCGTCCTCTTTCCTCCTCTCAACCTCGTCTCCCATCTCCTGCACCAAGCGAATCCCTTTGATTTCTCTTTGCTCCAGCCCCACCCTGATGCACTTCCGTAGTTCTGTGTGTGTGTGTGTGTGTGTGTGTGTGTGGGTGCATGTATATATCAACTGTAATATATACACAAACGCTAGCTGCGATTGCAAAGGTCGAACAGGGCCAGGGCCCAGGGGGAAGAGAGACTGCCACTGGCGCCCACCCAATAATAAACCGACCAATTTGCCCTATTAAAATTAAAGCCGTAGGACTGCCAATCGGGTCGGGTCGGATGAGCCCTAAAGTTTAGAAATTACAGGAAAAAAAAAATACCTTGGGGACTAAAGAATTAGGTGCCATTCCAAATTCTTTTGAGGTGAAATTACACGGAGACCCCCTCATCTATACGTGTTGGACACAAACACCCCCTAACGTTTAAATACGACCATACTGACCCCCTCATATATTTAAAACGAGAAAACCAGAAACGGCGTTAACGGAAGGAATAAAATGACAAATGTACCCTTTCTTAATTAACCCTAAAGGAGACTTCACTTTTTCCTTTCCTCTGCAGTTGACTCGATCATGGCGACGCTCTCTCTCTTCCTCTCCCTCTCCAATCTTGAACATGCATTCTAATCGCTGAAGACTCTAGTTTCCACATCGAAGAAGATCAAGGTTTGGAACTTCTGTACTGATTTTTTCACATCGTATCCAACCCTAGTTTCCAAGGTATGTATTATACGTTAAAAACCCTAGGTCGTAGTATTGTATGGGTGGCGCGAATATAGATGTATACGTACATATGATATCATTGTTTTCGTTCATTTTTTGTTGGAATCTGTTATTTTTTGGTTGGAATCTGTTGTGTACTGATTTTTCTGTTGTTATTTGGTTGGAATCTGTTGTGTACTAATTTTTCTTTTGATTTTTGGTTGGAATCTGTTTTGTACTGATAAAGAATGTTCTTTTTTGGATGGAATCCTATCTTGAACTGCATGTGGGTTTTGTTGGAATCTGTTGTTTAATTTATTGTATTCTGTCGTTGACTTGGATGTTTTAAAAATTGGGGCTTTTGTTGTTTTGTGTTTAGTATGGCCCTTTAAAGCATTTCTCTGTAACTGGTCCCCCCCCATTATGCATTAACTGAAGTCGTTTGGTCCCCCATGTCTGTCTTTGTCCAAACAAAGGCAATAATTGACCATTGTTTCTGTTCTTTTTTGGTTTTGCTTTTCAGATTTCAAATGGATTTTCCAGTAGTTGATCTAGTATTTTACCATGGAGGTTATATATCTGAGGGACCTCCAAAAAAGTATGTTGGGGGGAAAGTGGTCCCAGTTACAATTGACCCTGACTTGCTGTCCTACTTTGACCTAAAGTCTATACTTAAGGAATTTGAGTGTCCTGATGTCTGTGAGATGTACCAAAAGGCTCCAACTCAAACTATGGATGATGGGTTGATGGCTGTAACCTCTGATAAAACTATGTTAGAAATGTTTGAAATGCACAAGGACAACAACTCAAATGTGATTGATGTATATGTCCATAACCCTATGATGGAGCACAAGAAACCTAGTGGTGAAGAGGAATCTGGTTTGACTAAGGCTGACCATAGTGGACAAATTGATGACTTGATTGACCTTGATGACTTAGTTGCCCCTGATGACATAGCTAAACTTGATCAAGGCATAATACCAACTGGTCCAGTTGATGAAGATGATGAGTCCGATAAAGAGTGGGACAGGGGTGATGACAGTGGTGATGAAAATGGAGATAGCAGAGATAGCAGTGATGATGACAGTTTTAGTGGCTTTGTTGACTCAGATGAGGATGACCTGGAAGATGATGAAGAGGTTGAACAAGGAGTTGGAGTGGTGGTATCTAATGAACCAGCCATTGAGATTATGAATGAGGAAGGAGAACTTAGTGATAAAAGTGATGACATTGGATGTTTGTCAAACGATGAGGAGGAGGGTGGCCACAAAAGAAAGAAGAAATTCATTGAGTTTAATGAGGCTAAGGATATGAAGAACCCCAAGCTAGTGGAGGGTATGGTTTTCCCTAATGTGACTGCATTCAGAGGTCTCCTCAAAGAGTTCCACATTAGGGAAGGGTGTGAATACACATATTTAAAGAATGAATCTAGTAGGGTCACTGTTATTTGCAAAGAAAAGTGTGGTTTTAGGTTACATGCATCACCAATGCATGGTGAGAAATCATTCCAGATTAAGAGATTAAGTGCTGACCATTGCTGTACCAGAAAATACATCAACAAGTATGCAACATCTAAGTGGATAGCCACAAAATACATAGAGGAGCTCACTGATGAACCAAACAAAAAGGTCAAGATACTTAAAAACGATGTTAGGAGGAAATGGATGGTAGATGTCTCATGCAAGAAGGCTTATAGAGCCAAAAAAGCTGCTCTAGATGTAATCCAAGGGAATCATGAGGAACAATACTTGAGATTAAGAGACTACTGTATGATTTTGGTTAAGCAAAACCCAGGGTCAACTGCCCTTTTGAAGGTGGACAGGATTGTGCATGAGCCAGCTGTGGTGTTCCAAAGATTATTTATCTGCTTTGATGCTCAAGCTAAGGGGTTCCTTGCTGGCTGCAGACCTTTTATAGGTTTAGATGCATGCTTCCTCAAAGGCCCTTATGGTGGACAACTTATGCATGCAACAGCTAGAGATGGCAACAACCAAATGTACCCTTTGTGCATAGCCATTGTGGAAGCTGAATTGAAAGATAGCTGGGTTTGGTTTTTAGAGAATCTGTTGGCAGTCATAGGAAGACCTGAGGAGAGGGGATGGTGTTTCATGTCTGATAGGCAAAAGGTAACTTTACTCACTGATTATAACTTCATTCTTCTTTCCTTGATTGTAACTGCATAATTTCCTTATTTCTTACTGTACAAATTCCTTATTCTAACTGCATAAATTGATTGTAACTTTGTGATTGATTATTGCAGGGTTTGATTGAAGCATTCAAACAACTCATGCCTAATGTGGAGCACAGGTTTTGTCTAAGGCATATGTATGCCAATTTCAACAAAACCTACAAAGGAAAAGAATACAAAGATTTGTTTTGGGGAGCAGCCTCTGCCTACACAATTCCAGAGTTTAATGAAAAAATGGCAGAGATAAAGAATGTAGACAAAAAGGCACATGAATGGCTATTGAATGAGGTTCCAGAGGTTTGGGCTAGAGCTTACTACAACCCTAGGTCTAAGGTTAACAGGATGGACAACAACATGAGTGAGGGGTTCAATACATGGATATCTGAAGCAAGGGATAAGCCTATAGTGACACTGGTAGACACAATTAGGAGACAACTCATGGTAAGATATGTGGCCAGACTTGATTACAGTAGCAAGTTCAAGGGTAAGTTGTGTCCAAGTGTTGCTAAGAATGTTGAAAGGAAAAAGGTTAATGCAAGAGGACTGCAGGTTATATACGCAGGGGGAACAATGTTTGAAGTGACAAGTGTAGACAAGGTATATGTGGTTGACATTGGGGAGCACAGCTGTACTTGTAGAAGGTGGGATCTAAATGGAATTCCTTGCATTCATGGATGTGCAGCTATCATATCTCACAAGGCCCAACCTGAGGATTATGTAAATGATTGTTATTCAACTGAGACATTTATAAGGACTTATAGTCAGAGGATCTATCCAATACCAGATAAAAGCTTGTGGCCAACCACTGAATGTGATCCCATTATGCCTCCACCTATAAGAACACCAATTGGGAGGCCAAAGAAGGCAAGGAGAAAAGGAGTGGATGAGCCCCAAAATCCTTACAAGGTTAGAAAACATCATATTACTCTCATGTGCAGACAATGTGGGACATTTGGCCACAATAGAAGGACTTGTAAAACACCACCAGAGAATTGGGTTAATCATAAAGGCAAGTACTATGGGAAACAGAAACAAATGTATTCTGGTGTGCCACCAGCTGGTAAACCAAAGAAGAGTGGAACAGAAAGTGGAAGTGGACGTGGGACTGTTGGTAAAGGAAGGGGAAAAGGA
Organism: Rhododendron simsii; assembly: GCA_014282245.1. Taxonomy (NCBI): domain Eukaryota; kingdom Viridiplantae; phylum Streptophyta; class Magnoliopsida; order Ericales; family Ericaceae; genus Rhododendron; species Rhododendron simsii. The sequence continues at coordinate 17,750,222 of CM024961.1, forward strand.
AGAGGAAGTGAGAGTGGGACTGTTGCAGTTGACAAGGGCAATGGAAGAGGAAGTGTGGCAGCTGTTGGCAGAGGAAGAGGTAAAGGAATTGGGACTGATACAAGTGGAAATGTGGCAGCTGCTGGTAGAGGAAGGGGGAGAGGAATTGGGTCTGATGCAAGTGGAAGTGTGGCAGCTGTTGGTAGAGGCAGGGGCAGAGGACGGGGCAGAGGAATTGGGCCTGTTGCATCTACTGCAAGTGAAAATGTGGGAGCTGCTAAAAGAAAGGCAGTTTCCCAACTACAACAGAAGCAAGTATACTAATGCCTAATGCCTATTAGTTATGTAGTTAATTCACTATACTAATGCCTATGACTTATGTAGTAATTGATTGTTTATTTTGTTAGGCTTCTAAGAGATTGAGAAATGATGGTGAAGGTTGGTTTTCCAGTCAACAATCCAGTAATCTAGCTCGTATTTCCTCTCAAGCCTCAAATGATCCAACAAAATGACTGGTAGATAGATATGCCTTGTGACAGTTTTTGGGACTGTTTTTTGGTAATGCCTTAGCTTAGCTTGTCCTTTTTGTTAATGCCTTGTGAATGGCTAATGGCATCAGACATTTATTTTGGTAATGCCTTGGTGTAAGGCTTATGACTTGATGAATGTAATGCCTTTGTATAAGGCTTATGGCTTGATTTTTGTAATGCCTTAGCGTAGCTTAGCTTATCCTTTTTGTTAATGCCTTATGAATGGCTAATGGCATCAGACATTTATTTTGATACTTTTGGTAATGCCTTGGTTCAAGGCTTATGACTTCATGTTTGTAATGCCTTTGTGCAAGGCCACTGGATTCTGATTTTGGTAATGGCAGTGTACAAAGCTTATTTGCTTTGATGATATATTGTATTGCCTCTACTTATCCTTTGTTGGGTAGTTTCAGGTGAATCTATAATCATAGAAAAAGAGTGACTGTTAGTAAGCCATTCATGTTAATATAAACAACATGAGTGGTATCTTTACCATAACACAAAGCACATATTTCATTGCATTAGGGTGATTACATCTTCCACAATTTCATGGCAGGTACAACTTCCCACCATACGTGTGTTTCCAATTACCCAACCAAACTACCAAAAGTAAACCTATAACTACCATGCCCAGCACATTGCATTTCCACATCACTTCATTTTTCTTCTTCAATTCATTGTTAATTCGCATCAGCTTGCCCATCTTCTTCATCATCTTTTCCAGGTCCTTCTCCAAAACTTCATTCAGCCTCTCCAGTTTCTCTTCCTTTTTTTCCAGCTCTTTGATCTTTTCCTGCAAATGTCTACCGTAGTCTAGTCCTCTAGGGCAAGTAGGAGGATCAACCCATGTGAAAAATTTGCATGCATTTGTCTCCTACAAACCCATTAAAAATTCAAAATTTAGGACAAAGATTTCACAAAAATTAGGGCAAAGATTTCAGAGGAAAGAGAAATTAGGGGGAAAATTGGATTGTTGTAGCCATAACCCACCTCATAGTTGATACACCCCAAGAATCTCCTTCCAGGGTTGGCATACGTATTTGAAGTCCTTAATGGGGCTTTTTCTCCACATCGACAATACGCATCAACCCAGTTGGAGTTGTAGCTGTTACTGCGGCTGTTGTTGCTGCGGCTAGGGTGGCTGTTGTTGCTGCGGCTAGGGTGGCTGCTCTTGCTGTTGTTGCCAGCTTCCATGGCTGCTGAGAGAGAGAGAGAGAGAGACAGAGAGAGAGAGAGAGAGACAGAGAGACAGAGAGATCGACTGATGGAAAGATAGAGAGAGAGAGAGTGGGACTGAGGTTTGAAAAGGGAAGAAGCATCTTTATATTGGTGTTAAAGGGTATTTTCGTCGTTTAAAGCTTAAAATTAGTGACACGTGTTCTTGCAACAAACGGAAGGGGTCACTTGGGTAACGGAAGGGGCCCAACTGGGTAACGGTTATATATGAGGGGGTCAGTATGGTCGTTTTTAAACGTTAGGGGGTGTTTGTGTCCAACACGTATAGATGAGGGGGTCTCCGTGTAATTTCACCTTCTTTTGAAAAAGAAGGTAATTTTAAACTCAAATATAATGAAAATGAAAAAAAAAATTTATTTATTTTACGCTATTTAAAAGATCTCATCGAGATTTATCAAATAATATTCATATTAGTAGAAAAATTATTTTCGTAAATATATGATTTTTGAGCTTAAAATTACCTTCTTTTTTTTTAAAAGTTACTTTTTTTTTAAGGCAAAATCTACCGTCAGCGCTGACTATAAGGGGGTCCTTTACCTCTGAAATTTTGTACGTTTTCTGAGAGCTTGTGCAGGTAAAAGGTCTACACCCAAAATGACAGAAATAACCCATCATTCCCTGTAAATAACAAAAAGAGTATGTGATTATTTTTCCCACAAAATCAGGCACACTTTCCCACAAAAGTAACTTTCCCTACTTTTTACTTTTTTTTTTTTTTTTGATCCGCCTTACTTTTTACTTTACTACTACTAGTTTCCTTAACAATTTCAAGCTGCGTGCTCAATAGCATGTACACCGATTAGGGGTGATACTAGTCCGGTTTTAATCAGTTTGGGTATATTTTTCGATCGAAATCAGTTATCCGGTTTGAGATTTTTAGAAACCGAAACCGGTTGAGATAAACCGATTCCGGTTTCGACCGGCTCAACCGGTTCCAGTTCGATTTATTCGATTTTCATTCATAAGCCATATTTTGGACCCAACACATCAAAAAATTCACAATTCAACCTATAAAATATCAACTAAAAATCTATAATTCAACCATTTTTTTGGGCCTAACAAAAAAGGATCAATTTTGAGCCCAATACATAAAAAAAAAAAACTCATAAAAACAAAATTAAGCCCATAAAAATAGTTTTTATATAATAAATATATTTATTAGACCAATATATACTACAAAATATCAATCAAAAATCCATAATTCAACCCCTCCCCTATGTTTATATATATATATATGTATGTATGTATTATACATATATATTACTGGTCCGGTTTCAACCGGTCTTTAAAACATATAAACTGGATCAAAACTATTTTTTCGGTTTATAAAATATAAAATTTTATAAACCGGAATCGAATCGAAATTATTCAACCGGTTTAAAAAATTCAGTCCGGTCCGATTTTTCCGGTTTCGATCGACTTTCCGGTTTCGAGTAACAGCCCTAACAGCAATAAATACCGTAGATAAACTACCTAATGAAAAGTACATATTTTTGGTTTAACTATTAACTTTTTTTTTCATTCATAACTACACCAACACTATTATTATCAATTAAAATTTATATTTTTTGTCTGTTTAATTTTTATTAGATAGTATTAAGTGCTTCAAATTCGTTTGAATTAGTGCGAAAATTTTATTTTTCGGTCATTTTATCTTAAAGAGTCATAATTAATTTTAGTCTGTAGGGCTATCATAATTAAGTATTTGTTCTTTATTTGAGACAATGTAGAGCAAATATTTGTTCTTTTTTCACATTTGTTGGTTTAACGCCAAATTTTTTTGCAGATTATTGATTTGTCTACAAATCAAAAAAGTAAAAGAATTTGGTGCAAGAAAATATAAAAAAATACACAAAAGTATATTTTTTTGGAGATTTAAAAATGCACAAAAAACTTTAAGGAACATTTAAATGGAGACGGAGACTATTTATATGAGACCCAAGGTGTAAGCACAAGGGGATTGATCAAATATTCCAACCCATGCTATAGTGTGTCAATGAATTATTGGGGAACCGATTGGGAAAAAATGTTTCTCGGAAATCTTGAGCCTTCGTCTTTTTTTCTTTAATAATAAAATCTAGATTCTAGACTAGATAGAAAGCAAAATTTGATGAAGCATGTAAAAGTGAAGGGTATAGTTGCCATTTCAAAAGAAAGAGGCATGAATTGACTGTTCTAAATAGACAATAATGATAGGGAGTCAAAGGACAGAGTAGACAGGAGACTGAGGCCAGTCAGTTTTGCATGGGTCGGCGAGAAATGTCCATTCTAAGGCTACGCCAATTGGGCGGACAATAGAACAACCCTATTTTTAAACCAAAAACAGGGCCTTAGCTCTTCAATTCCCTCGTATACTCGTGCGAAGTAAAATAAAATAAACCCAAATTAGGTGGGGAGAAGATTATAACTCATTCAGAAGTATTGCTTATCCAACTTAATAATCTTCCCAACAAACAGCCGCATACTGCGGATCAAAAAAGAAAAAAACCAGCCCCATACTTGGCTTGTCAAAAGGCAAAGCCGCCTACCATCTGCGTCCAATTGGTGGGAGTTACTACCTCTCTCTAACACCTGCGTCAGTTCGAGCTCCAAGAGGCACATCTGTGCTGATACCCGGTGGTGCCATTAATAGACTTTATTTTGAACCCATATGTGGACCGAAGAGGGGGATTTCTCGCCGCTGTGCACCAGGTGATGACGTGGTGACAGTCCGTTCTCACAGACGGTAACTATGACTCGAACCGGATATTTCATTGGTGGGTAGGGAGCCCCTATGGTCACGCCCAATGAAGAGTTACTACGCTGGTCGCCTCCTCCCACCCTTTTGATTATCAAACAAAAAAAAAGAAGAGGCAAAGCCGCCTGTGGATGCAAGCAACAATAATATTACATACTTTTATTCTTGTGATATATAAAAAAAAATTCTTCTGCGGATAAAAATAAGAACAGCAAATTGCATGTGGGTCTAGAAAATTAGTACTTAATTCCCATTGAGGATGAACTTAATTTTTATTTCCTCAACCTCATATGAAAAATACTCTTTTACCCTCAACTAAATATAATTTCACACTATCATCTTTTCAAAGTTTTTATCACCCTCTCCCACCTCCACCCCACAACCACTTCCAACTGGCGACCACTCCGGCTAATGACTTTTTCATGCGAAATTTCACTATTTTGAAAAATTAGTGAAATTTATTACTTATCAAATTTCATTAAATTTTACTAATTTCAATAATTCGCTACTTCTTAAATTTCACTAAATTTCATTAAATTTTTTTATCGGCAAAAACATTTTACTAATTCAAAACTAATGAATTTAACTAACTGGCGACTTTTCCAGACTGTGACTTGGAGCTTGTGAATTTTACCAGAACCAATCTCGTGAATTTACTAACTTGGAGTTGCTCGTGAATTTCAATACCTTTTGTACTTTGAATTTCACGAGTTCCAACCTCATAAATTTCACTAATTTGGACCTCGTGAATTTCACTAATTTGGACCTCATGAATTTCACTAGCTTTCAATATCATAAATTTCACTAACTTTGAGGTCATGAATTTTACTAGCTTTTGAACTCATGAATTTTACTAGATAACTAAAACAGCTTTTTTATTGAGTTTCAAAACACAACAAAAAATAACCATACAACTGAACAATTAGTGAAATTCAATAGTTTTGAACACCTAAAGTTCCACTCAAACATTTCATCGAACAATTCATATACGTGTGTTACTAAGTGAAAACAGACAAACAAAACCAATTCACCTCTTCCGTCTCCTTCAAGATTTACGTCGTCAATTGCTTCAACGACCCTCCATCGGCACCGTTCGTTTCCTCATCAGCAGTAGAGTTGACGTTCACTGCAGTCTAGGTCCGGTGTCCCTTCGACCGGTTTCAAGCGTTCTCAACTTCTCTACATCATCACCACTGTCATGAACAATTGGAGTTTGGAGCTATTGCCGCTGGTTTATCATCGGCGATCTATTTTGCGAGATTTCATGGAGAAGTTGAGAGAGCTGGACACTAACAGACAGAACAAAACGTTAGATGGAGAAATTGGAGAGAAACAACAGTGATCTGGCACCTTTTTAAGGGCTCATTCGGCAAAATAAGCCTATTGGCTTATTTTTTTCTTTATTCAACTTTTTTTTATTTTTGTTAGTTTTTCGTCAATTTTTTTTGGAGATTATTGCATCGTTATAACTAGAAGAATCAAAAAGTAAAAAATTATGATTGAAATCCATTTTTTTAATAAAGACGAAAAAATTGGCGTATTGACTTATTTTTATCTTTATTAAAAAAAAGTAGGTTTCGATTGTAATTTGTTACTTTTTAGATTCCTCTTTTCATGACGATGCAATAATCCCCAAAAAATGAAAAAAAAAATACAAAAAAAATTTAAATAAGGACAAAAAATAAGCCAGTATGCTTATTTAGCCGAATGGGGCCTTAAAAAGGTGCTAGATCACTGTTGTTTCCCTCCAATTTCTCCCTCTAACGTTTTGTTCTGTCTGTTAGTGTCCAGCTTAGCAGTTGCCGTTAGGAAAGTCACTGATTGAGATGGAAGGGGGTAAATTGAATAACGGAGTGAAAATTCAGGTGTTCAATTGAAATTAATTTAAGTTCAGGTGCCTGTTTGACATTGGATTCAAAGTTCAAGGGTTTTTTTGAATTTTTCCCTTCTTATTATAAGGTTCCATTATGATTGCCTGATTCTGTTTTTCCAAAAAAATTGTGTACTCTTGGGTAGTCTTTTGTTGTTTATAACTCCTAATGAATCTCCTTAAAATATGATTAAATCTGTTGCTATTTCCATTTACCATCATGAAACTCTTCCATAACTAGTTTCTGGCTGAATCAGGGGTGCTGTTTTTTTTATATTATATCATGCTAGTGCTTTTTTTCTTTTTTCTTTTTTTTCTATCTGTATTATGCTAGCCATCCTATATTTTTACTGTAGTTTCACTTTGTGTGAGATGCTGTTTACTCTAGCCGCCTTAACTGTGATTCTTGCCACCTCATTCCACAGGTCATTCTTTTGTGGTGGCTCAATTGGCTTGTTTATCTATGGCTATAGCTTGTACTATTACTATCGAAGGTTGGATATGTCTGGTTTCCTCCAACCTTCATACTTCTTCGGTTACATGGGTTGCATCTGCTATGGCATTTTCCTAATGCTTGGGACAATTGGTTTCCGTGCTTCCTTGCTCTTTGTTCGTCATATACATGGCTCTATCAAGTGCGAGTAGCGGACTACTTCTTTGAGCGGCGTTCCTCGTTTTGCACCATAATTTTAGTCATATAACAGGTAGAGAGACTGTAAGAATTCTGATTCTACACAGGCTTCTGCAACTGGGTTCTTTTGAGATTAGTGATTTGCGTTGCCTTGAATGTGTTTTGTTAGTTGTGATGGAGAGAATTTTCTTGTGAAAAGAGATCCAGATATTATATAGGATAAGACACGTGTAAAATGTTCCTACCGGATGACATAATGGAGTAGCACAAGAAGATTTTTTTTATTTTTTTATTTGTAACTCGGGTGTTGGTCGGGCCATCGTACACGCACAACCATAAGTACTCCTATAGTCCTATTTATGTTTTGCGTATGATGAAGCTGGTTTCGAAGTTTTGGTTTGAGTGTGAATCCCTAGTGGGTCTCTAGCATTTATTGTAAAATTTTCACACGTGCATGTGAGAGAGGTGTGATTGGGATACGACACATTAATGTGTCCCTAGCATTTTCCATTCGATAATTGACTCAATTTCAGTTTTCGAAATTCGTGGGTCCATGGTCCGAATTTCTGAGTCTTTAGTCCATGAAAAAGCAACTTCCATCTCACTTGCTACTTAAGCAAATTAAGCCTAAAGTGACCCATGCCGGTGATTTTTCCTGATGTATTTGGGAGAAAGTAGTACTCCAACATTTTACGTGTTTTGCAATTATTTCATAGCGCAAAGTGAACTGCTACTAATATGGAGAGTAATAAAAAGCACTTCTTCTATTTCATTTTCCAAACATTTTCTGGTGACAATAATTCTATGATCTCTGAAACGTTCTTCAAAAATGATTACAAAAGTGATATTAATGATTGAACTTCACTTTGATTTAGGGTTGTACATGAACCGAGAGCTCGGCTCGTTAACACCTGGTTTGGCTTGTTCGACAAAAGCTTGGCTCGATTAAAAAAGCTCGTTTAGTTAACGACTAAGCTCGGCTCATTAAGGCTTAAGTCGAGCTTGAGCTCAAGTTTTAGCTGAGTTCGAGCTCGACAAAGTTCGGCTCAACTTGTTTACAACCCTACTTCGATGTACAGAACCCAAACATTTTTGGAGCATTTTTTGAAAACTTTATTTATTTTTCTAAACCATTGATTTTTCTCTCGAGAATATTTTTGGAAAAACTTTTCGAAGACCCTAGCATTGCTGTTTGTGGTAATTGAATGCAGCCATAAATAGAATCAAACAAGGCCTGAAACTGTAATTACGAATGAGTGGCGTTATTAGCCGAGCCAAGCCCCTATGAATTTTTTGAAAACTTTATTGAAATTGACTTATATAACCAAAAAAATCAAGCTCTTACGGAAAAAAACCAAACTTTAGTTGGCTCAATTCGGTTTGGTTATATTTTTAATTATACTCCACAATCATACCAATATGTGCATATATGTATTACTCATTTTGTTCTCAAATGATAGTCCATTACAATATTTATGTTATTTCTCGATAAGAAATAAACCTGTTTTATCACATGAATTTTGAAATATTTTCGCTCTAATTTAAAATTCATTTTTTTTGAAAAAAGTTAAAAAAAACTATAATCGAAAGTATTTTTTTGATTACAAAATGACAAGTTGTAGCTTTCCAGGTTTTTTATAGATTAATAAAAAAAGAGAGGTGTAGATAAAAAAAGAAAAGAAAAAAGAAAGAGGCTTTTAAATGGGGTGTTGATTGTCACGTGACCTGAGCATGGTCTCGTCTCGTGAACCCAGAAAGGGAAAAAAACTGTGATGCGAAATTAGAAATATTTCTGTTTGTTCTCTGTGCTCCCTCCCCATCTATTCTTCATTGCCCCATGCGTTCTGAGCATTAGAACTCTCTGTCTCTCTCTCTCTCTCTCTCTCTCTCTCTCTCTCCTCTGGGTAAAGCAGGGGACAATGAAGAAACCTCTGGAGTTCCTCGTCATCGCCATTATTGCGACGTGTCTAGGCAGCCAAGTGAGATCAGATGCCTCCGATCATCGCTACAACCGCGGCGACCCTGTCCCTCTCTACGCCAACAAGGTCGGTCCCTTCCACAACCCCAGGTACTCTCTCTCTCTCTCTCTCTCTCTCTCTCTCTAAATATAATGCATTTACACGTACATGCTTCTTTTTACCTTAATCTTTTGATCAATATCACCCCGTCTCGCTCCGTCTCTCACTCATTATATTTTTTTTGATCCGCCACTCATTATATGATTCAATCAATTTTTTTATCTTCTGTTTTTGTTTGTGCATATGTCGTGGCGCCTTTTTTGATCAGTGATGGATCTGTAGATCATGATACGCAAATGCATTGTACCTTCCATCCTATATTGTTGAGAGGACGTGTAATTTTTGGATAAAAACATAAAAGTACTTTCATGCATAATTTTTTTAATTTTCTGACACCAAATTAAAGTCCGCATTTAGTTCAATTAATTCTTTAATTTGGTGTCGATAAATTTAAATTAATTCTTTAATTTGGTGTCGATAAATTTAAAAATTTATGCATGAAAGCACTTTATTTTTTGAGCCGAAGATTACACGTTTTTTCGTAAAGAATATGGGACATGGGAGTAATTAGGATCACATTTTACTCTTTGTAGAGATTATTGTATTTGTAGATGTATGTGAATGCTTGACATGGGGCTACGTGCACTGTGAGATATTTGTGAAATCTTGTCAATGTGTCTGTTTTCGTAGTCAACAACTTTTGTTGCTGTTTTATACGTAACTGATTTCGGTCACATCTTACATTTTTGCTAATTTTGTTGTGTGTGTTTTTTGGTTACAGCGAAACGTACCGATATTTCGACCTTCCCTTCTGTTTACCAGGTTTTTCTCTTCACTTACAATATTTCCTCAGTGTTTTTATTCTTGAATATTGCACTATGTACAAGTTGTGGAGGGTTATTGAGAATTGAATTCATGGCATGACCAATGGCCAGAGGCTGCTGGACGTAGTCCTCGTGCTGCTGACTGCCCTAGCTACTCAGTTTGTCCATAACCCAAACTACTCTCGGGTTTCTGCATGCACCCACTTAAACAGTTATGCAATTTTCTTTTCAATCTATCTCGAAAAAGAATAATAACTGAGTAATTGTGGAATGGTATGGGCATGTGAAATTTTGTTTATGTAATTGCATTTATTATGCAAAGCAAATGGAGACGAGTGATGAAGTTTACAAATGAATCAAAATAAATAAGTCAGTTTCTGATGCAAGTTCGATTTGTCTCATGAAAAGTTTGATGGATCTTATTTCCCTTTTGAGAGTTTACATGCCTCATCAAGTGGCTTGTGGTAAAACACTGTGGAGTCTATCAAGTTTCATCATTAAGCTGGAAATATTTTCTGTCAATGTAATTTGAGCATAACTAAATTAGTTTCTATGCAATTTCAGAAACTAGCAAGAATGGACCTTTAATTTCTTACGTTTATTAAGCTTTGAGTGATTGCAATGGCAGCTCATGTGAAAGAGAAGAAGGAAGCCCTGGGTGAGGTGTTGAATGGGGATCGTCTTGTCAGTGCACCTTATACACTTGACTTCTTAGCTGATAAAGACTCTGAAGTTGTTTGCAAAAAGAAGCTGACGACAGAAGAAGTAGCTCAGTTCCGAACTGCAGTAAGGAAAGATTATTACTTCCAAATGTACTACGATGACTTACCCATTTGGGGTTTCGTAGGAAAGGTTGATAGCAAAGTTGTTAATCCCGTTCCGTACCGGCCGGTACGTACCGTACCGGTGCGTAAACGGAACGCAAAGTTGCCAGATCCGTTCCGGTTAAAATACCGGTCTGTTCCGGTCTGTTCCGGGCGTTCCGGTCTGTTCCGGTCTGTTCCGGCCATTTTCCGGCGTTCCGGCCGGTACAAATTACGTTTTTTTTTTTTTTTTTTTAAGATTTTGTATATTTTTACACTTAAAATTTTAAAAAATGGTAGATATATATTAAATATATATATATAATATTAATTGCGGTAAATCCGGAACGGTACCGGAATACAGCCCGGTACCGGTACGTACCATTCCAGTAGTGAAAACGGTACGCTGGCCGGTACGGTATTGACAACTTTGGTTGATAGGGAAGGCAAATCTGACCCAAGTGACTACAAATACTTCCTTTTCAAGCATATCCATTTTGATATACTGTACAATGTTGACCGTGTGATTGAGGTCAATGCTCGAATGGATCCTCATTCTGTTGTTGACCTGACGGAGGACAAGGAAGTTGATGCAGAGTTCACATATACAGTCAAATGGAGGGAAACAGATACCCCGTTTGAGAATAGGATGGATAAATTCTCACAGACTTCTTCTTTACCACATCATTTGGAGATCCATTGGTTTTCAATCATAAACTCTTGTGTCACGGTGCTCCTCTTAACTGGTTTCCTTGCAACAATTCTCTTGCGGGTCCTTAAGAATGATTTTATGAAGTGAGTAATAGTTATGCATTTGAGGTTATGTAATCATTGTTGAATTTAAATGATGAATTTTATTTTATCCTATGTTCTTTTATTTCCTTCAAAGGTATGCACATGACGAAGACACAGATGATGACCAAGAGGAGACTGGATGGAAGTACATTCACGGTGATGTGTTTCGGTTCCCGAAACACAAGTCATTGTTTTCTGCAGCCATAGGATCTGGCACCCAGCTGTTTACTTTGTAAGTATTTCCACAAAGCGCAAGCCAATTGTATCCTACATACAAACTTTTTATTTGACTTATTTAATGTTGTCTTTACCTTCATCTTCAGGACGATATTTATTTTCTTGCTTGCACTGGTGGGTGTATTTTACCCTTACAACCGAGGTGCTGTATTTACTGCATTGGTGGTCATATATGCATGCACTTCAGGTATTGCAGGATATACAGCGACCTCTTACTATTTTCAGCTTGAAGGGACCAACTGGGTAAGTGCTGATGGCTCTCATCTGAAGCATTTTGGATTAAATTTGATAATTTTGTAAAGTGAAAAGTGGTGGACTGATTAGGTTTAAAATTTTAAATATCTTCTTTGACAGGTGAGGAATTTATTGCTAACGGGATGCCTTTTCTGTGGGCCTTTGTTTCTCACATTCTGTTTCCTTAATACTGTTGCAATTTCCTATAGTTCTACTGCAGCACTTCCATTTGGGACGATTGTCGTTATAGTCCTCATATGGGTATTAGTCACGTCGCCCTTGCTTGTGTTGGGTGGGATTGCTGGGAAAAATAGCAAAGCTGAGTTCCAAGCTCCATGCCGCACCACAAAGTATCCTAAAGAGATTCCACAATTGCCTTGGTACAGGAGTACCATACCTCAAATGGCAATGGCAGGGTTTTTGCCTTTCAGTGCCATATACATTGAACTGTACTACATATTTGCTTGCGTGTGGGGTCACAGGATTTACACGATATACAGCATCCTGTTTATTGTCTTCATTATCCTTCTGATCGTGACTGCTTTCATTACTGTTGCATTGACGTACTTTCAGCTTGCTGCCGAAGATCATGGATGGTGGTGGAGGTAAACTAGGGTTCTTATATGCTCATGGAGTATGTTTCAGCTTATTCTTGTTGATGTCTCACGTAACACGGCCATTCCTGCTATATTATTATGATTTTGCCCCGCTGATGTTCCTTAGTCCTTGCATTTGTGGATGACTCATTTTAAAGCTAGTACTTGCATAGTTGGTTGTAGAAGCTGGTCAATGGTGCGCGCTCTTTTGTTTGTTGGAGTACATTCTATTTTCCTCCAACTAATTGGATGTCCTGCAGGAAATCTAGATTCTATACTTTTTCTGCTAGTCTTAACTTGCTAGTCCTTTTCTCAACTGATCAGGTGTTTACATTGAGTTGAGTCTATTGACGGTCTCTTGTGCTTTTCTATCAGCTGTTGATAGGAAAATTATATTTGCACAGGGCATATAGAACCATTTTGTTTTGTGCTCCTTGAGTTTATTACAAATCGATTTTCTGATAACAGACTGAAAAACAATGTTATGTCAGTTTAAAATCCATGATATATAGCTTCTGTAATGATAAATCTGTGTGTACCCCTAGTCTTCTCCAAACATATTGAGATGACCTGGGGTACCAGGTTTTCACATGAGTGGGGGAATACTAGGTTTCAAAATTTTAGCTTGTATGTTCATATACCTGTCTTCACTCCTCAGTTCATGAGGTGACTTTGCCTGGCTAGAGAAAATAAAATCCCTTATGGCCTCCTTTGGTTTGGCCGGAGAGTGCTTAAAACTGAAGGAAAGAGAACATAGTTATAATCTTTAAAGGAGTTTGGTTAGGAACTTAGGATGAAAGAGGAGTACGGGTGGCAATATTTGATCCATTTCATGAATCCTCTTAAACCCATCCAGTCTAAATTCACTCTAGCCCATCCCACTTATGAGAAGGGTCATAATGGGTCCTAACCCAGTTTGACTCAACATAAATCATGGTTGCACAGTGGAGAGGTGCTAGAGCCTAGGCCGATTAGTCGGCGCCTAGAGCTAGATTAGTCGTTTTAAATATTCCCCCCTCCCGAAGTTTGAGTGCGAGGAACAACATAAGTAGAACGAAACATCAAATAACATCCAAAATGAAAACATCACATAGTCATCCATCTATCCGTCCATCAAAACCAAATGTTTTAGACGTTTATTAATGTTTAGTTTTGCACCCAGCGATTATTTTTTTAGTCCTCTTGATCATCAAACATTTCAAACCTAACCGTTTGACACCCCTAAAGAGGAGAGGTTCTGGAGCATATATAGATCATTATTATTTGATTCTTTATTTTGTTTTACAAGTAAGAAAATGTTTTTCCCATGAGAATGGGTCGCACTATTTGGCTCCTATTGTATTTCTAGCTTATTTAACTTTTTTTCCATGGAAATTTGGAAATGTGAAAAAGAAATTCTTTTTAGTTCATGCTATTCAGTCTGTGAGCCAGGATCTAACATTCTTGTTGACTGCCCTCTTTCTTGTTTTACACGTGCTAAAGTTCAGATGGCTTTAATCAACTAGAAGCACAGTAGCCTTTGTTTTCGGTGATTAAGTTTCGAAAAACTTGAATACACTTTAAGCGAGATATTATGTCTGAAGTGAGACTAATTTGCGTGTTTGATTTGCCACAGGTCGTTTCTTTGTGGTGGATCAACTGGCATATTTATCTATGGCTACTGCCTGTATTACTACCATGCGAGATCCGACATGTCTGGTTTCATGCAAATTTCATTTTTCTTTGGATACATGGCTTGCATCTGCTATGGTTTCTTCCTCATGCTGGGGGCTGTTGGTTTCCGTGCTTCTTTGCTCTTTGTTCGCCACATATACAGGTCTATCAAGTGCGAATAGGGTGGCCGGCCCTGAGATTCTTGGGGCCTAAGTTGAACTTCTAAAACAGGGGCCCTATTTTTCTTTATAAAAAAACAGGGGCCCTATTTTTCTTTAAAAAAAATAATAAACCTCAAGGAAAACAAAAGAAGGGGAATAATAGTTGAGAGTTGCTTGGGCTGAGTATTGAACCTTGAATCTATTGGATATCAAGACTTAAACTTACCACTCGGCTAGCTATCTCCTTTTGTAATTGGAATCCACTAATCATCAAGACTTAAACTTACCACTCGGCTAGCTATCTCCTTTTGTAATTGGAATCCACTAATTAAATATATATTACGTAACTAGGTATAGGGGCTCTTATTTTTAGCCAAATTTCGGGGGCTTAAGTCCACCGCCTTACTCGGCTTAGCTCGGAGCCGGCAGTTGTGGTCTCTCAGGTACACTCTTCCTCGTTTCTCTTCTCATTTTGTTCATAGTGGAGAGTTTTGTTTTGTAGAAGGTAGTTCAGAAAGTCCCTCTAGCTTTGAGATGCTTCCATGGATGGTAGTTTTTGCTCTGTATATGCAGTTCATTCTAATGCTAGAGGATATCTGTCTAGTCTAGCATGGATATGATGAATGAAACTCCAATTCTTACATTATTCCTAAGTTCCAGGAATATTTACCAGTTTCTTTGTGCAATTGTACAAGCTTTAGGGCCCGTTCCACTTTCTCCAACTAAAAATAAGGTAATTTCAAATTCAAATATAATGAAAATAAAAAAAAAATTAATTTTTTTTCACCGTTTAAAAGATCTCAGTGAGATCTATCAAATAAGATCCATATTGGTAGGAAAATTATTTGCATAAACACAAAATTTTTGAGTTTAAAATTACCTTCTTTTTCAAAAAGTACTTTTTTTTTTTTTTGGAGAAAGTGGAATGGCCCCTTAAAAGATTAACCGTTTTGTAATATGCGGCTTGTCCATGAATGAGTTGAGAATACTTGTTAAACCTTTGTGTGATGATTTTTATTTTTATTTTTTGTAGCCTGATGTATGGGCTAGATTGCGTGCACCTAGACTAGTTTGATGAATCTACCAGTATAATTATGTTTGATTATCTCATCAGAATTTCCTACTAATTGCCAAAAGGAAAAAGAGAAACAAGAATCATGTGTGAAAGAATTTGAAATGACAATTGTCGAAAGATAACCTCTATTTTTTTTTTTTCGGAAAACAGATTTTTAGAATTAAGTTTTTTTTTTGATAAGTAATTTTTAGAATTAAGTTATGATAACATACGATTATGATACAAAAGAAAATTACGGTATGAGTTATTTACCTAGATAACCCTCAAAGTATACTCATTTTTCACGGTCACTCCCTTTACGAATTTTGCCTATAGTCAGACACCTTCATTAAAGTTTACTTTTCGCAAACTCCGTTGACGGAATGAACAAAAAGACCATTTTTCCCTTTTGTATATATACTCAGCAAACAGAGATCTACTCACACCGCCGAGGCTCCTCTTCGTCTTCGCTCGGCTTGTACCGGTCACCTCAAAAAGAATCTCCTCTCTAACTCCCTCAACCTCTTGATCACTGCATCTTTACCCACCCCACTTGGCCCTCTAATCACTATGATCAAAGGTTTGGGTTTGGTGTTGACCCAACTGAAGCTTTTAGTGCTCGGTACAGTTTGGCCCGTTCAGCCGGCTACGGTCATGAATTGACACCGCCGCCGGGCGCCGGGCATCACCCATTTTGCAATTGGATCTATTAAAGGCCTGAAATAGGGTTTTGAAGGTGTTTGGGTTGAGATATTTGGGGTTTGAGAGGAAAACACGAAATGGGTTTGCAGGTTTAGAGAGGAAAAGAGGGATCTGGATCCTCTCTCCGCATCTCCCACAGCTTTCTATCAAATGCTACCAACACATTAATGAATTCATCCGACGGCCCAGATTAAGCCAAAGCTCCATGTTTTCAGCCCCTAAACTACACAACACTGTTTTCAACATTTTCCCCAACCCGCAACTGACGCTGCTCCCGACTCCGGCGATTTGTTTCAGCCCAAACCCAAATACGAACTCAATCCCATTGAAATTGCCCTCCATTAACCGTACCAATCTCTCTCTGGTCCTTTGTTACTTTAGAAATTTCTGTGGAAGGAATTCAAATCCATCTCCTAATAATAGTTCATGACTTTGAAACCATTTTCTTCAATTCCCTTGCAATGATTTCACTCCTTACAGTTTACTCTTGGAATACATAGGGTGCGAATAGTAATAATAGTTCATGACTCTGAAACCATTTTCTTCAATTCCCCTGCAATGATTTCAATCCTCACAGTTTACTCTTGGAATACACAGGGTGCGAATAGTAGATTAAACCTTCTATGTAAGAACACGAAGATTTAACCTTATAAGATTTTGAAACCCTAAGCAAAACCCTATTTTTTACGGGAACAAAAACAAATCAAATCAAACGAAGAGTGGGAGAGGTCAACATCTACCGGTGTCGAGATTCAAAGAAGCTTCATCAATGAGGTCAGTTTCACTTGCCCGAACACACGTGAGTGGCCGGAGTCTGGGCTGATCTCATCGGAGGGACTGAAATCACAGAGTTCGTATTGGGTGTGGGGGTGGGGGACAAACGGTGTAGGTGTAGCAGCTGCCGTTTGGCAAATTTTTTTGAAATACTGTCGTGTAATTTAGGGGTTGAAAACATGGGGCTTCGGCTTAATCTGGGCCGTCGGATGAGTTCATTCATGTGTTGGCAGCATTTGGTGGAAAGCTGTGGTAGATGTGGGGAGAGGGATGTATGAAGAGGATCCGGATCCAGTTCTAGAGATGGGTTTAGGTTGAATTGAGTAAGAGAGGTGCAGAGCCTTCGAAAGAGCATCGAATATGTATAACAAAACGTGGGTTTTGGATTAAGTATGTCAGTTAGAAGAATCAAGAGCGCTTTGATTGGTTTTGTTTTTGAAAAAAAAAATTTCAACTCAAAAAATACTAATTATTTTTACTTCTAATCATTACTCTCATTTTTCTCATTTTTTTCTCTATCTCTCTCCACTCATCACCCAAAAAAATCAACTAAAAAATTCTAAAAAATCCATCTAAACACAGCATTCGCGTTTTTAACAAATCATCTTTTTAATGGTGGGTATGAGAAAAAGTTGGAGAATTTGCTAGTTTTTTGTGGTTTGCATTTACTTGAAAAAACCTCATATATGTGGAATTCGGAGTTTCACCGGAGATGTAATCAATGGTGGGACTGAGGGAAAATGGTGGGAAAACGGTAGTGATAAGGTGTGGGGCAATATTGGAAGATTGCACCACTTTTATAAAATTTAGGTGAAAAAATTAACGAATTTAGACGGAAGACTAACGGAAGGGGTTTAAAAGAAAAATAAATTTTAATGAGAGGGTCTAGTCGTAGGCGAAATTCGTAGAGGAAATGACCGTGAAAAATGGATATACTTTAATGGGTGTCTAGGTAAATAACGTTTACGATATTTCACTGTATCATGTCCTACTAATATCATGTCCTTATGCCCAAGTAAGATAACTTACCGGGATGCGATTGCTCCCTCCAATTCAAATTGTAACTATTGAAAAGTCAAATGTATTTCTTACTAACATACTACCTGTAATGAATGAATTAAAATTTATTTTAACTAAAAATAAATAAAAATAAACATTGTTTCTTTAATAAAGTTAACTAGTTATGTATTGTATTAGTTAAATTTTAGGCAAATGATTTTGGCGCTCCAATTTTTGATGATGGCACTCCAAAACTTATTTTTTAGTGTAAAAATTATACATAGCAAGCACACTAAAAAATAAATTTTAGAGTGGCATCATCAAAAATTGGAGTGCTAAAATTATTTTCTAAATTTTATTATTGAACTAGGAATTGCCCGTGCCTGAAAGCACGGTGCGACATGTTCTTAACGCAACTAAATTGAATCACCCTTCCTTACTATTGACTGACAAACCTGACTTCTGGCACGGCGCAAGGTAATAGCGAGTTTGCAACTATCCAAAATTACTTTTCAACGATTTCAAAGCTACCGCATAATAACAATAAACTTCCCATGATAAAAACAACCTTCAGTAATCAAACACCAAGGGCAAGATGGATCTATAATAACATTGAGCAAGTATAATGGTCTGAAGTCTGAACATCAATTCCAATACTTATGTACCAACTTGAGCATCCTAACTATTACTTTCGGTCCTTTTTTCAAGGCCTACTTTAAAACAAAAGCGTCAACAACTATGTAACGATCCGGATTTTTGCCCTATTTTTTTTCGAATAAAGAAACTATTTTTAATCAAATAGTCTATAGTAATCAATTAATTATTTAATAGTGTAATTAGATTAAACTAAAACCTAGTTTTATTTTTGGCAACTAAAATTAGTTTAGCATAATTTTACCATAACTTGTAACTATTAATGTGTTTACATATTTATCTATATTATACAAAAAAAAATATTATTCGTAATAATAAAATTCTTTTCCTTAATAGATATATACAAATATAATTATCTTAATTATCTTACTTTTATTTTTTTTTTAAATTGCATGCATGCATGATCATCCTAATCTCGTCCATCTCAAAGCTCAAGAGATAGAATTTCGATCAAATTCAATCCCATCCTTCTACTCCAAAATTCACCTATAAATACCCCACCACGTAAGCAACGAATTTATCCTTACACCCTTTACCCTCCACCGAGTCAGACATGAGAGAAAAACGTGGGCAATTCAACCTTCAAGCTATGGAGTTCTAGAGAGAGAAAGAAAGAGAGAGAAAAGTGGGTTTCCTAGTTACGCCCAACCGAAACCCAATTCAACTATACCAATCACCTTTTAAAACCCATGGCATCCCCAAACAAGCCTCAATTCAATCCCAAGGTCCCCCGGTCGTCAAACCCGAAGTCTCCGTCCAAAAAATTCAAGTTTCGGTTTGTGAATCAATTCGATCCAATCGAGGTATTATAATCCATTCCAATCATTCCTCTAAGTATATTAATGTTCTAATATGTTGATTTGTCATTTGGTAATGAAAAGAATCGAGCCCGAACGAAAAATACAGCTCACTGTGCGTTTTCTGCAATATTCGCCATTTTGATATTATTTTTAAACCCGACACTTTATTGGTAATTATTTATGTAGAAGATAATCATTATGATATTTATTTTACAATATCTCTGATATTAATATTATTAAAAACTACTGAATTGATATTATTTTATTACAGCGTAATATCATCTTAGTATAAAACGAATTAGTTATATCAGTTTAATTTATCCGGTAGATTGATTTCGATACTAAAAGTTTTTAAATTAATAATACTCTTATTTAGTAACTTTAAATGTTTCGAAATAATTTTACGACCTCCCGAACACCATTTTTGACCCCCAAACTATTTTTTCTATACTTTTCACACCTCAAAGTTCATATCTTGTTAATATCATATTTTATTTATTTATTTATCTATTTATTAATTACTTATTCGTTATCGTTCAAGATTTTACAAACGAAAAATCTTTGCGACCTTCCGAACGATGTTTTTAACACCCAAACTATTTTTTTCTAGATTTCTCACATCTCAAATATGATATCTTGCTAATTTCATATTTATTTTATTAAATTCACTATTTATTATTATTTTTAAAGTATTTCCAATCAAAATTACTTTACGACCTTATAAACCTTATTATTAATGCCCGAGTAATTTTATTTGGACTCCTTACATTCCGAAGATGAAACTATGTTAACCTCAATATATTTTTGATAGTAAATTATTTATTATCTATTTACTTCACTTTTGGCCACTTTATTTAACATCTTCATTTAAATTAATCCCGCGACCCTCCGAACCCAACTTTTGACACTCGAACATATTGCATAGGACCTTTAGGACTTGTATTAAAGTTATAATAGTTATTCTAATATTTTTACCTAATTAATGTGTCTAATTAGTTTTTAATCAATCTAATTACTTAGGAATAATTAATAAGAGCAAAGAAAATATATTTTTTAAAAATTCTTTATGAAAGTTCTACCTTATTATTGTCATTGTGAATACAAGACTGAGAGCAACGGCTCGTTCATAAAAAGTTGCGTGATCACATTGCTGTTATATGTTTTAATTATTATTTAATTAATTGTATGTTGCACAGATATCTGATTTGAATGCTAGATTGGACTCAGAGACATGTGGTGATATGCGAATAAATTTCATCTAGATGATGCTAAGTTGATGGAAAAATGGTAAAGTGTTGAAGTTGTGAGATTGTGGATTTTGATTTTGACCATGGATAAGGGTGACCTGCGGGGCCCAGTGATGATATTTTGGTGACCCTAACGTATGGTACGCCATGGGAAGTTCCAAAGGCTAATCGTGCCTTGCAAGGCCAGCAAGCGGGATTGTCCCATGACACGGTCATAGTTAGTGGCTTAGTAATGGTGGCGACCCTAATGTATGGTACGCCATGGAAAGTTCCAAAGGGTAATCGTGCCCCCTGTTATGGTCCTAAATAAATTTATGTGAGGTACATAACTTAGGTGAATTCATTTAGAACCCCGTGTGCAGGAAAAGCAATGGCGGGATTTTCCATGACACGATCATAGTTAGTGGTATGAGAGGAAAGGATCTCGTGGATGAGATCTTAGATCTCACATAGGGTTAATGGATAGTAATAAATTGGTTCATGTATGAAATCTCTGTTTGGCTCTTCGATTCAATATTGTCTTGTACCTGCTAACTGTAAAGTAAGAGGGGTAGTTGGGTTGGATTATTCTACTGGGTGATTTATCACTCACGGATACGTTTGTATCCTGGCAAATCGTTTGCTTCGGCGATCAATTTGCCAGATAGCGCAGGATTCAATGAAGGAGATTCAATGATGGTGCAGATCGACGGGGAAAGAATATCAGGAATGGAGATCAAGTATACTCGGGATTCACGTCAAGCCTAGAGTCAGCTCTGAAGTTAATATATTTTGAATCAGTAAATTTTCTTGAGATTGTAATAGCTAGACATTTATTTTGGAAAATCATATTTATTTAGCAAAATTTTCTTAAGATACTATTTTATATTGCTTCCGAAAAGCCAGGGCGTTACAAACTAATAGCATGATCTCAGCTTTTGTAAATATATACGAAAGAAACCCATATAAATAAAGAGTAGTTAAAATAATTCCCCTAATCACTTGAAGATCCATCATCATCATCTTCATGGTCTCTCACAACCTTCCCTATAAGCCTCTGCCAAACGCCATCTAGAACTGTTTTTCTTGATTGCTCGCTTCCACTTTGCCCATCAATGAGAACATGATTGGATTCAGAGGACCAAGGCGACACATACCAATTCGGAAGTCATAAAGATGGAAAACGTAATTTTGAGTACTTAAATCACAATGAACACCAAGCAACAGAGGGCATTTTATCGCTAATAATTTGGCCCAAGACCAATTTAAGTTGTAGGGGAAACAAGGAGTTGAAGAGAAGGGAAA
This sequence comes from Rhododendron simsii, assembly GCA_014282245.1. NCBI lineage: Eukaryota > Viridiplantae > Streptophyta > Magnoliopsida > Ericales > Ericaceae > Rhododendron > Rhododendron simsii. The sequence continues at coordinate 17,772,040 of CM024961.1, forward strand.
AATGTTGAAAGACTTGGTTTCATTCTCCAAGTTATGAAGATGAACTGAAAAGTTTTAGTGACATAACCAGTAAAAAAACAGTGAAGCAATGCTAAGGAACTTTTATTTTGCCCGCACAATGCTAATGAATAACTATACTAATCTCACACCCCATCCCATATGAGCGTTCAACAATCAACAGGAAGCCATATCCAACAAAAAATTCACCTGGTTTTGAATCTCTTTTTTCGCCTTCATCAATTAATATATGACTAACCTATCTCAGCTACTTTTGGTATAAATTAAACCATTTCAATTTACAGAGACGAAAAAGAAATACCGTATCGGCGACGGTGCTCTCATGAGACGCAGAGAACGGATCGATGTTGGTTTGAGAAAATGATATCTTGGAGAAAAAAAAACCTCTTGTTAACAAATAACCAAGTTGCATTTAAAACATAAGAAGCAAAGCACTTGCCATAATTTTGCTGCTCTCTTGCACCACTATCACGTCACATCCTTATTGTGGATGCTTTTGAAAGCATACCCAAACAAATGTCATAACCAACCAACATCAGTTATAAAGATGATATTAAAAAATGAAAAAAGACGAAGAAAAGGTTAAACAAAACATAAATATTTGAACCTAAACCATCCTAAATGATATTTGAACAATCATGAGTGAAGACAGTAAAATGCAGTTTCAATTTATATGGGAAATAACACAACTATTTTCAAAAGGCTTCTTATTGACCACACCCAAAGGTAGGTTAGAAGACTTAACAAAAGAGGGTCATAAATAGGGTCTTGTCAAAAAAAATGAGTTTACTTCACAAAATTCCATACACCCCTAGACTTTCTCTTCCCATACGCCTCTGGACTTTCTCTTCCCCTCAATTTCCATGCCTCCCCTTTCTCACTGATCCGTCATTGATCAACATCATCGGCCACCACCTTTCCCATCCTGCACAAACTGCCATAAAACTAAGCATCTGACAATCAACCATGTTCCCTTCATTCGTAGCTTCAATCTATCACCAAAAAGCTAACGATTATGAAACTCAGACTTTTTTATCTTACTTAGAGCTTTATTGAAGAGTGAACTCACCCCGCATGGAGAATCCAATACTGAGCAACATGTTATAAAATGCATACCTCCTTCCTCTTGCAAAGTTGGGCTCAATTTGAAAACTAAGAAACTCAAACTGTATAAAAAATGAAAGAATAATTGAAATAAGAGATATTCAAATCAAGCTTAGGATATAAGCTTGATTTATGAATTTGCATCATTGTACAGCTATTTGAGCCAAAAATGCCATCAAGTTGATTAACACTAAGACCAAAAGAGTTCATGAAAATGGCATAAAGTTGATCTACGGCCGAAGGAAGGTATCGACAGTAATGCAAAATGTAAAAGAAAAAATTCATGGCAAAAATTGTAGTCAAATAACTAAAAAGGATAAACAGTTATAAGACACCAAATGTCCATAGAGATGTTACAGCAGTAGCGAAAACCAACAGTACATCCAACAAAGCAAATGGAATAAAAAAAAATTGGTGAACACAGAACTTAATGAGATGCAGTTGTAAGTTAAAGCGTTCTTTATCATCAAATTAAACATGGAAGTACTTTAGTCCTTGCAAAACCTGTGAAGCCAAAGTATACAAATCAAAAATCCACATTCAACAAAGCTATAGGAAAAAATGGTAACTTTTCCCTGCATAATACAACTGTTAACCTTACCCTGTCTTTGCCTTGTTGTTGACAGTTTAAGTTTAGAGTAAGCAGAGGCTTTTGACAATGAACAAACACGTAAAAAATTGGGGATTTAATTTAATTAATAAGACTCAACTGACTGTATAAATTAGGCTCTACAAAATTGGGGATCTATATATTCAAAAATAGACAGAAAGAGGGCGCTTTTGCTTTCCTTTTCGTTTTCCCCCCTTCACAAATCAATAGACGTGAATGAGAGCGTCTGATGAGATGGACGGAAGCTTCTTTAAACTAATGATTAAATTGTAAAATCGATGTTCGAACCCAACTAAAGAAAGATGCAGTTCCCTACCAAACTATTTGTGTTGAAATAGCAGCTCCTTGTACAATTCTAATCTCTAGCTTCAATTCTATTTGTATGAGGCATTTCTACAAAAACCTTGGATGCAGACCACCACGCTCGAAGACCACCGTTAGTAATCTATCTGATCAAAGCATAATATAGCGTAAAAAATACCCACAATCAAACCATTTTTCAGTAATCTAATGTGTCTCAATCAAACCAAAGTTAGTCATTTAGGGTCGGCACTAATTCAACTTGTTTCAATCAAACCAAATTGAGTCATTTAAGGTCGGCACCAATTCAACCTGTTTCTGTTTCTGTTGAGTACCACATAGTACATGCTAATGCATGGGATCCAGATTCGTTTAGAGAAGCTTAAAAGGCAAAGCACTTACTCAGTAGGGAGAGCTGGGAGGGCGGCGGCATCCGTCTCTGGCTATGCGCGAGGGGAGGAGGAGGGGAGGAGGCGTTAGCGAAGCTGCGTGAGGGGAGGGTCCGGAGGCGTTCGCAGAGAGAGAGGGTGATAGAAAGAGGCCGTTCCAGTGCCGGTCGGTGGTGCTGGAAGAGCGATCGAAGAGAGAGCGAGAGAGTCAAAGGAGGGAGACGGGGAGCGCGAGGTATGGGGCTAGGGTTTCCACAATCTACGTTTCAAATTTTGAAGATCTAATCAAAATTTCATTTAGGATAACCCTGGATGGATTAGGTATTTAGGGGCATGCCAATTTGTAGAATGGAGGGCGAAGATTTATATAGAAAAAAGAGATAAATTAAGCGTTGGTTGTCTTTTGGATTAAAAATAGCTCTGTTTTATTCTATAGATTTCATATGTATATATATGTGTATATTTATATGTGTGTATGTACAACATGTGCTTTCCCTGGAATTAAGGGATATGTTTCTCCCATTTCCAGCCGACTCTCTCTCTCTCTCTCCCTGGAATTAACGGATATGTTTCTCCCATTTCCAACCGACTCTCTTCTCTCTCTCTCTCTCTCTCTCTCTCTCTCTCCCGGATTCCCGCCGAACATCACCCTACCACCATTACCACCCTACTCCTCCCTCCCTCATGACAGCCGAACCACCACCTGCCATCTCTCTATTTTCCTCTCCACTTGACAACACCTTAATACCCAATGGTTCCCTATTTTGCTCCCCGAATCCAGCTGCTACTGCCACCACCTAGCTAGCCGGCTCCTCCCACCATCACCACCTCTCTCCCTCTCCCTCCACTTGCTCTATAAATACCTCTCTCTCTCTCCATCCGAAAATCACAGCACACACATACACCCTCTGCTGCCCCCAGAAACAAGATAGAAAGAGAGAAAACTTCACTCCATTAATGGAGGTTTAGAGAGAGAAAGTAAAAGTGGGTTTCGGCCCTAGACTAATCTGAACACAAATTCGAGCTACCCGTCTGCTAACATACTCTCAAGCATCTCAGAACCTATTTCCAATCATCCCAAGCCGTCCCCGAAGCCTTCCGTACCGGTTGTCTTCTCTGATCGCCGAAAATCCACCGAAACAGTTCACCGTAATTTCTGACCGAGTTCAAGGTAGATTAATCTCTATCCTACCTCTTCCTAAGAATATCAATGTGTTTTTTGTTTATGTCATGTAGCGAATACATGACTTTTAGCTCATTACATATTTGTTTTCTCTCATATTGATGCTCAATTAAAGTTTTGTCACACTATAAGTGTTCTTAGAGAATAAAGACGTACATGTGCACATAAGGTATGGAGTACGTATACAGTTATCCGTTGGGATAAATAAAGCGGACCTTAAATAACTATTAGTTAGTCATAATTTACAAGTGATACCACATAAAATTTTGAGAGATTTGTTAATTGTAATACATGGAAGGAAATGCTTGCTTATATAGTATAACTGCCATGATTCGTGCTCAATCTTTTTACTATAGACCATTATTTGGACAGTTGTTGTATAGCCATATACAATATTTAGTATCTTTTACCCAACAGTTTTTTGGTTGATTTGTCATGTGAACCAAGTGGGAGAATGTTAGAATTTATTTATGTGGCTCACATGCCACATCAATTCTAATTATATTTTATAGTACTTATGCTCATAACTAAAATATGGGTATTAGATTTAAATAAAATATTGCCTAAATAGTTGGTGATCATTCATGAAAAGGTTTGTGGTGGCTATTCATGAATAGATATGGTGATTATCCATGAATGGGTTTAGTGACCATTCATTTGAAGGTGGCAACTATTAATGAATAGGTGCCTTATTACTTCTTTGATGGAAGGAAGTATGAATGGTTGTGTCCATTGGAAAATGGTCCCGATCTATCTATATATAGGCCTGTGATTACCATCAAGTTACATGTGTGAAGAACATTTATATAGATTAGATTGGAAATCCTACCCATTACTCTCCGAAATCAATTAGTGGGAGTTAGTGTTGGTGGACCATATTGGTTCCAGATCGAAACAATTTTCAGGTTTTTCAAGACTTAAACATTATGGCAGAAGGTAAGTAATTTTTCCGCTGCGTATTTATTTTGATTCTCCCATATAAGTGTTTTCATTAATGTGTTAATTTTTACGTTTAGAGGTGAAAGGAGAGCCGCGTGGACCAAATTTTCAAAAAATGGCCGAAACCCATTTTCTCTGCATTTATATTGTTCATAGCCGTTTGTTTTAAAAGATTGGCAGCTAAATTACAGATTTCCCCTTTGTCTTTTAAAAGGTTATACTTCGGCCAAAAAGTGCTACACATACAACGGTTGTGTAAAGCATAACACACAACCAATCTCTAGTCATCCATTGTAGTAATGAATGGTCAGGATTCGCTCAAACACTTCCCCATAAGAGTTAAACTTATCCTTGGAAGAGTTTTTTTAAATTCTAAACCGTCCAAATACATCTGGACGGGCACAATTACACACACAACCGACACAACGGTTGTGCAAGTAGTATTTTTGCCGCCAAAAGATTGGTAGCTAAATTACAGATTTCCCCTTTGTCTTTTAAAAGGTTATACTTCGGCCAGTAAAGTAATTATTAGTGGTGTTCCTTTTACAGTCAAACCCCCGGATGATTTTGACCCAAGTTACTATATTTTGGTTACGTCCTACTGCTAATAACGATAAAATGTTGTAAAAAGAAAAGGCCTACATGAGTTGTCTAAAGTAGAAACGTATTTTGATAAAAAAAAAATCTAGTCTGATTACAACATAGTAAACACCTTATAATATGTTGATCAGTAGATGCTACAAATGTCCTTAAAAGCATAACAATTATTATTTTATTTTATTGTGTTTTGATGATAAGAAAATCGTTCATTAATATTTTTTAACAAAAAGTAAATGAGTTTACTAAAACTAAATTTAATATAAGAATAATTCCAAACACTATTAAATAAGATAAAAAAAATTACAAATGTAGAGTTATTCGCTTACAGTAAGACTTATTGAATATAATTTCATCACATGCACTTTATTGCACATATTAAATGCTATGATGTTATTCTGTTAATTATGTTTATGATCTTAAACTATGGAATTATGTGAATTTTTGCTATAATTGAACATGCTAGTTTCGACTTAGGTTCATGGAATGGTTACGGGTAGTGATCACATAAATGATAATAAGTAAAGGATGAAATGGTAAAGTAGGTTGAAGAGTTTGGGGATGGTAAAGGACCCCGGGTACAGTATCTGGGGAATAGTAAAGGGCGTCGGATACGATACAGTACCCTGCGGAAGTGAGAATAGTAGCATTGTTACGTGAGCCCTAGTCGTGGAATGGCATGGTAAACTACCTGTCATGGTCATAGGTGAATCCAGGCTAGGTACGTAACTTAGGTGCATTCACTTAGGACCCTGGACAAACAAGAGGGAGTGAACCCATGGGACGATCATCACTAGTGGTTGGGGAGGATAGATTTGGTGGAAAAGATCATAGATTACACGTAAGGTTAAAGGATAGTAAGAAAAGAATGACGTATTATATTACTGCACTTTGTTTATTTTAGTTGTTATATCATGCCTGCTAGTTGTAAAGTAAGGGGTTCGTAGGGTAGGATTTATCTACTGAGTGTCAACTCACGATATTTTCACGCCAGGTCCTGAAGGAGATATTGAAGAGCAATACGCTCCACTAGAGGGAGTGATTTTTCAGTGCCGAGCGGATATATCCTATGTGGTATCCATTCGACGCATCCGAGCCGTCTGATACATTTTTGGATGGCTCGAATTGAAACCCTCTCTCTCCTCTCACAAAACACTTTCTCTCTCCAAATTTGAGACGTTCAAACACGCAATGGATGGCTCGGATGTGCGAGTGGGGACCATGTGGTACCCGCTTGGCACTGGAAAATTTTCCCACTAGAGGACTCATACCCCACTGAAGACCTCCCGGTCCAGGAAAGAGAGTTTGTCGAGCCTTGGGTTAATTACGGTAGAAAGCCTGATTTTAATTTGAAGCATTTCACTCAAACTTTCAAGTATTGTAATCTTAAGGGACTATTGTCGCATCTTTTGTAAGACTTAAATGTTGTTGTTATCTTTATCTGAATTTTTAAGACTTCTGCGGCTAAACTTTGTCTCTAAAAGTTATTTTCATTTTAATACTATTAAATCATTTGAAAAAGATTTACTAGAGGTTCTCGAAAATCGGAGCGTTGCACTACCATTTTTTGGGTTATATACATATCTTCGTGTATCTCTATATTAGAAAACCAATTTCTTTATAATGGTGAGAAAGGAAGATAAATGATGGATTGAGTATTTTCACATCTATCTCATTAATGAAACTAGTGTTGTACATGTTTGATGCACGGGACAAAAAATGATCACATTTGTATTTTTTTCGACTCACTGTATTGAACGGGAACAACGCTAGTTGATATCTCGCTTGTTCGATGTATGCACTCATTGCACCGGAACACTTATATCTATTGTTATGAATTAAACAAACAAAAAAAATTAAAAAATATAGTTTTATTTCTTTATTTTTTTATGAAAACTCAACTACCTATTTTCCTAAAATCTCTCTCCTATATTCACTCACGGAGATTACTAATGCGCAACCCCCCCCCCCCCCCCCCCCCCCCCCCCCCGACACGGCTCCCCCTTCCCCTTTTACCCCCACTTCTCTCTCTTTCTCTCTCTCACCGCACTCTCTCTTCCTCTTTTGTTGTAAAATTTTAAATACTAATAACTTTTTTTTCATGTATTTGTTTTTAATAAATTTTTTATTTTTGAAATATACTCAACGAAACCTATCAAACGAGCCTAATATTGATGGTGTAATAATGTAAAATGGAAAAATTATATTTTTGTGGTAGTTTAATATTAACTAAGTAATAAACATAGATCCGCCAGGACGACAGTTTCATATTCAATATTAGACTTGTTTGATAGATTTCGTTTAGTAGATTTTAAAAATATAAAATTTATTTAAAAAAATAAGTGATTTCAACCTTTTTAAGACAGTTTATATATTAAAAATTATGATTATAAAATTAAGTGTTCCAAATTTCAATTCGTTTGAATCGGTGGAAAGATTTTAGTTTTCTGATCATTTTATCCTAAATTGCCATAATTAAATTTTGACTCCAGGGCTCTTGTTGATTAGCCCTAAGAGATATTTGATTCTACGAGGCCAAAAATTCATTATGACCATTGAAGATAAAAAGAGAAAAAAAAAAGATCTTTCCACTGATTCAACCGGATTGAAAATCGAAACACTAAAATAATTTTCAATAAATAAAAAGGAAAAAAATTCAGAGTATAAACATTATTAATTAAATAAAGAAAAAATAACAAAAAATAAGTTCGGGTAATTGGTTCAACATTCCAAATGCATCAGCTTGAGCGAATAAGAAGTTGAAAAAATCTGCATATAATGGAAGAGTAAAACAATAAAACTTAAGAGATAAAAAGTAATTTGAAACTAACTTGAATCTAGAAATAGAATAATCAAATTAGGACAGATCATTGAAAGTTTACCGGGAATACAAGAAATGCAAAGAACAAAAGCTTGTGATAGTTTAATATTGACTAAGTAATGAATATAGATCTGCCGGGATGACAGTTTCATATTCATATTCAATATTAGACTTGTTTGATAGGTTTTGTTAAGTAGATTTCAAAAATATAAAATTTATTTTTAAAAAATACGTTATTTCAACCTCTTTAGACAATTTATATATTAAAAAATATAGTTAAAAAATTAAGTGTTCTAAATTTCAATCCGTTTGAACAGTTGGAAAGATTTTATTTTTCTGATCATTTTGTCCTAAATGGTCATAATTAAATTTTGACTTTAGGGCTCTCGTTAATTAATCCTAAGAAATATTTGATTCTATAACTTTCTTAGGGTTAATCAACGAAAGCCCAGAGTCAAAATTTAATTATGACCATTTAGGACAAAATGATCAGAAAATTAAAATCTTTCCATCGGTTCAAACGGATTGAAATTTAGAACACTTAAATTTTTCAACCTCTTTAGACAGTTTAAACTACCACAAAAATATAGTTTTTTCCGTTTTACATTACTTTACCATCAATATTAGGCTCGTTTGATAGGTTTCGTTGGGTAGATTTCAAAAATATAAAATTTATTAAAAAAATTACGTGAAAAAAAAGTTATTACCATTTAAAATTTTATAACAAAAAATAAAATAAGAGAGAGACAGCGGGGAGAGAGAGAGAGATTATGTGGATGATAAGCACCCGGAAATGTAATGAAAGGGTGCGCTAGTGTCTAGGTTTTGCTCAATTTATTTGTTAATTAGTTGTTTTTTGAATATGTTTGCTCGTAGAGTTTGTTTGTGCCGTTTTGTAGGAGAATCGCCAAATAAGGAGCTTTTAAGAGCCAAAGCAGAGCCAAGGCTAAGGCATGACCCAGCCAAGGCAGAAGTAGAACAGGCCGGGCGGAAGAGCAACGGCCAGCGAGTTGCCAAGGCAGAATCAGTCATGGCCAAGGCAAGACAAGGGAATGGCCAAAGCAAGGCAAGGCGTGGCCAAGGCGAAAAGAAAACAAGGTTCAGTACTGATAAGGCGTCGCTATCGATCGAAGGGAATTGCTCCAATCGGTACCGAGCTGCTTAACACCGGCCCTAACTTCCTCGGCATCGATTGGAAATAATAGCTCCAATCGGTACCGAGCTCTTAACTCAGTAATGTAGGGCTAGGGCAATCGGTACCGAAGGGCTTAGCAGAGCATCTTCAGAGCATCTATGGAATATTCCAAGCGCGGAATATAATGCATGATGTAATGGGATCCAAAAAACAATTAGCATAGATTAGGAGTACATTTTCTAGATCTAGCTTGGATACTTTTCAGCTTTTTGCATTGTTCTTATTTTATTCTTCATTTCCAGCACTTTATTTCTTAATTTTTTGCCTTAATTAGTTTCCTTTTGCTACTCTTGCTTTAATTAAAGTTGTTGCTTAATTCCCGATCTATCGTTTGATCCAATTTATTTCTAGTTTTGCTTTTCAATTATGCTAAGTAGATTTTTGCTTGCTCTTATCTTCATAGATATGTGTGAGTAGTTTCAAAGGTTAGGTCATGGGATAATTAGCATCCCATGGCTTGGGCGAAAATTGTATTTTTCACCAATAAAGCTTCAATTTTTGGATTTGAGAATTGATGTGGGGTTCGGGTTTGTTTGGTAAATTACTGAGGTGTTAACCTCTTTGATCACGTGTAGGTGGGAGTATCGCCTACCCACCACACGTGATGCTTAGAGCTCTGTCGCACGAGGTGTTTACCAAGAGAATTCTAGAGCTAGCTTGATTTTCAAACCATCTCTATTTTCGGGATTAGGAACCTTGATTGCGTATCTTGAACCGCGTGAATTGGTGAAAATGTGATTTAGCTCAAGTCATGAGTGCTAGTGATTCCTAGACCTAGCCTATCTTTTATCTAGTTTATTCGTTTTAATTTAGCCCTTTCATTCCCACCGTTTCAAAGTAAAACTCGGTTGGCTACCTAACAGCCGAAACCCGTGCTTACTTCTACAAATCCATCCAAGCCATATAATTATTCTCTTGGGTACGATCTCGGACTTCACCGAATTATTATGCTTCAAATGACGTATTAAACCCTACGCTTGGGGTAATATTCTTCTATATCGGAAGATTCGAAGCAGTGGAGCCAGGGATAAAATGGGAAATTAAAGGGGGCCCGTGTTAGGGTGGGCCTGACACAGGGGGTGCGATTAACAGCTCTCACTCACACCACCACGCCATCATCGACTCCTCTCTCCGCCTCAGCCCTCAATCCTGACCAGTGACCACACTCCTCTCTTTGCCTCACTACATCAACGATCATGACGGCGTTTCGTCAAGAGATTATGGATTCGTAGTCGGCGAGATACACACTGGTTTGAGCTTTCCAGATTTTCTCTCTCTCTCTCTCTCTCTCTCTCTCTCTCTCTCTCTCGTTTGTAGCCACTGTACAACGAATTTGATTTCTTTTTCGTCGTTGAAACCCTAATCAAATTCTCTCAATCTCAGGCTTTCATCTTTTGTCTCTTGTCTCCGCCAGAACCTTGGCAATGTTTTTGGTGAATTTGTGGATTGTGATACTATAGTCTATTTTGGTGAATCTGGTGTTGTGGGTGTGTAATGTTGAGGGTTGTAACCTACAGTATAATGTTTATCTGGAATTTGGAATTTTAGTTTTAATGCCTTAGTTGTAATCTGGTGTTAGAATTTACAATTTGGAATTTTCGTTGTAATGCCTTATTTGTAAATTGCAATGTTGAATCTTCATAAGTTGCTTGAATTGTGCAAAAAAAAAAAAACAGAGAAATTAAGATGAAAATTTATTCCTGGACTTGGGCCGACCCTTTTGAATTGAGCAAGAATTTATGGGTTTGAATTAAAAGCCACAGTGTTGGGCCATCCCTTTTGAACTGTTCGAATTGAGCAAAAAAATGCTTAAATTGATGGGTTTGGGCCATTTGGCCCAGTGTCAAGTTTTTATATTCGGCCCACCTAAGGCCCATTTCGAGCAAACTGAAATCCCCGAAATCTCCGAATGGGCCGACCCCATCCCGAATCGAACTGAACTTGAACACGGTCGGGATTGGTCCTTTACATATCCACCCCGAACCGATTCGGTTTTCAAAAATTTCACCCCAAACCGAAATCACCCTAATGAACACGGTGGTACTACTCCGCGGTTTTTTTTAATCGAAGAAAGAGAGAAAGGAAAGTGGGTGAGAGAAGGGGAAAGGGTAATAATGTCTCTATACTTAAAATAAGTGAGCATGTGACTTGCATGTGTCCATTTCCATCCAAATCCTAACAGAAATGAGCTAGAAATAGATTTTCAATAGTTAGAGGGGGTTAAGTGTCCAATTTTGTAATAGAAGAGGTATTTTCTAGAATTTTATTTTTATTTGTATAAAAATACAGAAAGAGAAACATGTGGAGGTGAGAGAGAAACGTGGGGCAGGGGTGAGTGAACGAGATGGGAGGGTCTGAGGAAGGGTGAGAGTCGTGAGGGAGGGATTGCAGGCTGCGTCTGATGAGATAGAGAGTGAGAGATGTTCGGGTTTGTGAGTTGTGTGGATGGTTCAGATTGAACATAAATTAAATTAACTGTCAAGATTAATGCAAATATAAATATCATATAAAATATATCGTCGGTTCGGTTCGGTTCGGTCGGTCATAATTTTCATAAAACCGAGACCGAACCGAAATTGGTTCGGGTCACCCCGAACCGAAAAAATTTCTCCACCACCTCGATCGAAAACCGAACCGATCGATCAGTTTTTTTGGATTTTTTCGGTCCGGTCGGTTTTGTAACACCCCTAGTGTTCATAACGCGGGCTATCTCCTCCAATACCACATCCTCAGTATTTTCAAATGACAAATGCTAATTGATGCCCTTGTGGCACAAGTTTAAAAGCATTAAGAGTTAAGAAGTTTGCAAAACACTATTGGTATAAACGTAGAGTTCTCACCCACTTGTATTAATTGTTATAGTGTCACATTTGCCCTTGCTAATTGGAGTATTTATTTTCAAATGGTAAGAAATGCAGTAGGTTTTTGTTCTTTATTGCTAATGCTGATGTAGTTTGTTCTTAAAAATTAAAGTCAAGGTTTGTGCTTTAGTTATAAGGGATAAAATGAAACAATATCTACAATTTTTTTTTTGCTAAATAATAACGTTAAAATTATTTTTATTTATGTCAAAATTTGCTGGCCTAATTCTCCCTAACTTTATTGTGGTATTGTTGTCTAAATAATATTTTTGGACTCATTTTTCCTTCATGTTAAAGACAATTCATTCTCCCTATTTTTTGATAATTTTCGGTATCATTTACTTATTGTAATTTTTTTAGCTTTTCATTGTAAATTTTAGGACTAATTATTCATCTCAAGAAAAATCAGGAAAGAATAAAAATGTGGATCGAAGTTAAAAATAATTTAGTTAAGACGACACTAAAAACTAAAAATATGGATCTCCAAGAATCTTTTTAATTAACCAAAAAAGTGATCTCCCTAAATTGCTTGTTCATGATTCTATCCGTTAACAATAAAAAACATTTTTAAAGGGATGTTGGTAGCAGTGAAAACTTACACAACGATGTAGGTGTAATACTTCAACGTCACACCCCAACGATGTAGGAGTACATACTACAGAATAAAATTAGGGGCCGGCTATTCGCAGCCACAAATTTTCTCCCATAGCCCGCTATATTTCGGTAAGTGGTTGTTGAAAATCATAAATAACATTTCGGTAAATAGTTGTTGAAAATAAGATTATATTTCGGTAACTACATGTCGAAAATATATTCAATTTTCGGTAGACAATTGCCAAACATGCATTTTCGGTAAATAGCTGTTGAAAAAAATATCATATTTCGACAATTGGATGCTGAAAATGTATCTCAATTTCGGTAACTAACTGTCGAGTCTAATTGAAAATTTTTAACGGGGTATGGGAGAAAATTTGTGGCTGCGAATAGCGAAATTATCGGAGAGTGTTTCCAACCATTGAAATTACAATAAGCCCCCTTCAACTACACCTCGATAACGAGTTGCCCCTTCATCGTTTAACTCGGACACTTAACCCCCTTCATCTTTTTTCGCGTGACACTTAACCCCCTGCCGTTAGTGAGCCGTTAACGGAATTGCTGAAATTACCAATTTACCCTCTTTGGGCTATTTTTGTTTCGCTTATAACTTTTCGTAGGAAACTCTGTTTCAGCCCGTTCTTTTTTTAGAACTCTTGTTTTTTCCTCTATTTTATGGGTCTATAATAATTTTAGTATGGTTACTTTACGCTTTCTAAGGAAATTACATAGTTACATCTCCTTCCAAAATATCTTCTTTTTTGGGTTTTTTTTGTCTTGGTCTTGACTTGAGCTTTATTTTCTTGGGCTAAAATACTAAATCAAGGTTTTGGAAAGTGTTTATCAAAACATTTTATTTTCCTGATTGCTTATTTGAGTGGCCTTTTTTTTAAACCTTTGATTAATTTTTTTTCTCTTTTCCGATTCCTTTATCAAAGATTAACCAAAATAGTATTTAACTAAAAAATCCACTAACACAATAAGATTCTTGTATAAATAAGCGAATGAGCGTAGGGCAAACCAAATCGGCAGCCAAAGGAAAAAAAACAAAACAAAAAAAAACTTTTTTTAGCACCACCCACAAAAATAGCCCAAAGAGGGTAAATTGATAATTTCAACAATTCCGTTAACGGCTCACTAACGGAGGGGGTTAAGTGTCACGTGAAAAAAGATGAAGGGGGTTAAGTGTCCGAGTTAAACGATGAAGGGGGCAACTCGTTACCGAGGTATAGTTGAAGGGGGCTTACTGTAATTTGCCCTTCAAAATTAAATGCATGATGGACTCGTTTAAGAAATAGATATCATCATTAATTGCCCCAACGTCTCTCTCTCTCTCTCTCTCTCTCCCATATAGAGGACGAACCGAGCAACACATCACCCTCCCTAAAAAACAATTTGAAAAAAACCCTATGCGTGTTTTCCCGCCGCTGAAGACGGTGGCCAAGGCCGGAATCACGTGTTTGTACGTTACTGATTTTTAATATTGAGGCGTAGTGGGGACACGGTAGGCGTTCTCGTCGACGAAGACGGCGCGGCCATGGTGGTTGGGGCGTTCCAGAAGAGGGTTTCGTGGGTTGGCAGAATGAAGTTGTAGTTGGGGCAGCGGTGGAGGACGGCCGTTATGGGTAGTTGTCGTTCATGGAGTTTGATATTGCGGCGTAGTGGGGTTTGGGTAAGGGGGTGCCGTTGGCGACGGCGGTGGTGGTTTCTGTTTATTGGGACTCTGATTTGGTTTCTGTTTCTGGGTTGTGTTAATGGCGCGGATTTGTAAAGAGCAATAACGGGTTGATACTTGATAAGGGTTCTTTTTCCATTCCATCACTCTCATCTTGTTGAATTCTTGATCTGAGAGAAAATCAGAGATGGGTTTTGTGAGTACTGTGATGGGTTTTTTCGGATTTGTCTTGTTGACCAAGGGACCTCGGTTCCGTCAAGAGAAATCAATTCAGTCAATTACCGCCGAAAGAAAAAATCACGCAACGTATACACTACCTATATTCCTTCGAATTCAAGGAAAAAGCATAAACCGTCGGATCTAAGAGCACCACCGAAATAGCGCAGCACGTCGAAGGTTCGACGCTCCATTCCTGTTTCTAGGGCAAGCCTGGGGATTCTCAATCGGTCTTAGAGCTCTGTCGCACGAGGTGTTTTACCAAGAGAATTCTAGAGCTAGCTTGATTTTCAAACCATCTCTATTTTCGGGATTAGGAACCTTGATTGCGTATCTTGAACCGCGTGAATTGGTGAAAATGTGATTTAGCTCAAGTCATGAGTGCTAGTGATTCCTAGACCTAGCCTATCTTTTATCTAGTTTATTCGTTTTAATTTAGCCCTTTCATTCCCACCGTTTCAAAGTAAAACTCGGTTGGCTACCTAACAGCCGAAACTCGTGCTTACTTCTACAAATCTATCCAAGCCATATAATTATTCTCTTGGGTACGATCTCGGACTTCACCGAATTATTATGCTTCAAATGACGTATTAAACCCTACGCTTGGGGTAGTATTCTTCTATATCGGAAGATTCGAAGCAGTGGAGCCAGGGATAAAATGGGAAATTAAAGGGGGCCCGTGTTAGGGTGGGCCTGACACAGGGGGTGCAATTAACAGCTCTCACTCACACCACCACGCCGTCATCGACTTCTCTCTCCGCCTCAGCCCTCAATCCTGACTAGTGACCACACTCCTCTCTCTGCCTCACTACATCAACGATCATGACGGCGTTTCTTCAAGAGATTATGGATTCGTAGTCGGCGAGATACGCACTGGTTTGAGCTTTCCAGATTTTCTCTCTCTCTCTCTCTCTCTCTCTCTCTCTCTCTCGTTTGTAGCCACTGTACAACAAATTTGATTTCTTTTTCGTTGTTGAAACCCTAATCAAATTCTCTCAATCTCAGGCTTTCATCTTTTGTCTCTTGTCTCCGCCAGAACCTTGGCAATGTTTTTGGTGAATCTGTGGATTGTGATACTATAGTCTATTTTGGTGAATCTGGTGTTGTGGGTGTGTAATGTTGAGGGTTGTAACCTACAGTATAATGTTTATCTGGAATTTGGAATTTTAGTTTTAATGCTTTAGTTGTAATCTGGTGTTAGAATTTGCAATTTGCAATTTTCGTTGTAATGCCTTAGTTGTAAATTGCAATGTTGAATCTTCAAAAGCTGCTTGAATTGTGCAAAAAAAAAAAACAGAGAAATTAAGATGAAAATTTATTCCTGGACTTGGGCCGACCCTTTTGAATTGAGCAAGAATTTATGGGTTTGAATTAAAAGCCACAGTGTTGGGCCATCCCTTTTGAACTGTTCGAATTGAGCAAAAAAATGCTTAAATTGATGGGTTTGGGCCATTTGGCCCAGTGTCAAGTTTTTATATTCGGCCCACCTAAGGCCCATTTCGAGCAAACTGAAATCCCCGAAATCTCCGAATGGGCCGACCCCACCCCGAATCGAACTGAACTTGAACGCGGTCGGGATTGGTCCTTTACATATCCACCCCGAACCGATTCGGTTTTCAAAAATTTCACCCCGAACCGACTGACCCCGAACCGAAATCACCCTAATGAACACAGTGTACTATTCCGCGATTTTTTTTAATCGAAGAAAGAGAGAAAGGAAATTGGGTGAGAGAAGGGGAAAGGGTAATAATGTCTCTATACTTAAAATAAGTGAGCATGTGACTTGCATGTGTCCATTTCCATCCAAATCCTAACAGAAATGAGCTAGAAATAGATTTTCAATAGTTAGAGAGGGTTAAGTGTCCAATTTTTTAATAGAAGAGGTATTTTCTAGATTTTTTATTTTTATTTGTATAAAAATACAGAAAGAGAAACGTGTGGAGGTGAGAGAGAAATGTGGGGAAGGGGTGAGTGAACGAGATGGGAGGGTCTGAGGAAGGGTGAGAGTCGTGAGGGAGGGATTGCAGGCTGCGTCTGATGAGATAGAGAGTGAGAGATGTTCGGGTTTGTGAGTTGTGTGGATGGTCCAGATTGAACATAAATTAAATTAACGGTCAAGATTAATGCAAATATAAATATCATATAAAATATATCGTCGGTTCGGTTCGGTTCGGTCGGTCATAATTTTCATAAAACCGAGACTGAACCGAAATTTTTTCGGTTCAAACCGAAATTGGTTCGGTTCACCCCGAACCGAAAAAATTTCTCCACCACCTCGACCGAAAATGGAATCGATCGATCAGTTTTTTTGGATTTTTTCGGTCCGGTCGGTTTTGTAACACCTCTAGTGTTCATAACGTGGGCTATCTCCTCCAATACCACATCCTTAGTATTTTCAAATGACAAATACTAATTGATGCCCCTATCCCTATGGCACAAGTTTAAAAGCATTAAGAGTTAAGAAGTTTGCAAAACACTATTGGTATAAACGTAGAGTTCTCACCCACTTGTATTAATTGTTATAGTGTCACATTTGCCCTTGCTAATTGGAGTATTTATTTTCAAATGGTAAGAAATGCAGTAGGTTTTTGTTCTTTATTGCTAATGCTGATGTAGTTTGTTCTTAAAAATTAAAGTCAAGGTTTGTGCTTTAGTTATAAGGGATAAAATGAAACAATATCTACAATTTTTTTTTGCTAAATAATAACGTTAAAATTATTTTTATTTATGTCAAAATTTGCTGGCCTCGTTCTCCCTTACTTTATTGTGGTATTGTTGTCTAAATAATATTTTGGACTCATTTTTCCTTCATGTTAAAGACAATTCATTCTCCCTATTTTTTGATAATTTTCGGTATCATTTACTTATTGTAATTTTTTTAGCTTTTCATTGTAAATTTTAGGACTAATTATTCATCTCAAGAAA
Source organism: Rhododendron simsii (assembly GCA_014282245.1). Lineage (NCBI taxonomy): Eukaryota > Viridiplantae > Streptophyta > Magnoliopsida > Ericales > Ericaceae > Rhododendron > Rhododendron simsii. The sequence goes on from CM024961.1 coordinate 17,789,467, forward strand.
AATTAGGAAAGAATAAAAATGTGGATCGAAGTTAAAAATAATTTAGTTAAGACGACACTAAAAACTAAAAATATGGATCTCCGAGATTTTTTTTAATTAACCAAAAAAGTGATCTCCCTAAATTGCTTGTTCATGATTCTATCCATTAACAATAAAAAACATTTTTAAAGGGATGTTGGTAGCAGTGAAAACTTACACAACGATGTAGGTGTAATACTTCAACGTCACACCCCAACGATGTAGGAGTACATACTACAGAATATAATTATCGGAGAGTGTTTCCAACCATTCAAAATTAAATGCATGATGGACTCGTTTAAGAAAGTAGATATCATCATTAATTGCCCCAACGTCTCTCTCGCTCTCTCTCCCCCATATAGAGGACGAACCGAGCAACACATCACCCTCCCTAAAAAACAATTTGAAAAAAACCCTATGCGTGTTTTCCCGCCGCTGAAGACGGTGGCCAAGGCCGGAATCACGTGTTTGTACGTTACTGATTTTTAATATTGAGGCGTAGTGGGGACACGGTAGGCGTTCTCGTCGACGAAGACGGCGCGGCCATGGTGGTTGAGGGCGTTCCAGAAGAGGGTTTCGTGGGTTGGCAGAATGAAGTTGTAGTTGGGGCAGCGGTGGAGGACGGCCGTTATGGGCAGTTGTCGTTCGTGGAGTTTGATATTGAGGCGTAGTGGGGTTTGGGTAAGGGGGTGCCGTTGGCGACGGCGGTGGTGGTTTCTGTTTATTGGGACTCTGATTTAGTTTCTGTTTCTGGGTTGTGTTAATGGCGCGGATTTGTAAAGAGCAATAACGGGTTGATACTTGATAAGGGTTCTTTTTCCATTCCATCACTCTCATCTTGTTGAATTCTTGATCTGAGAGAAAATCAGAGATGGGTTTTGTGAGTACTGTGATGGGTTTTTTCGGATTTGTCTTGTTGACCAAGGGACCTCGGTTCCGTCAAGAGAAATCAATTCAGTCAATTACCGCCGAAAGAAAAAATCACGCAACGTATACACTACCTATATTCCTTCGAATTCAAGGAAAAAGCATAAACCGTCGGATCTAAGAGCACCACCGAAATAGCGCAGCACGTCGAAGGTTCGACGCTCCATTCCTGTTTCTAGGGCAAGCCTGGGGATTCTCAATCGGTATCTTCTCTCTATTTCTACTTCGTGATCTGCAGTTTTCTAGGGTTTTGAAATTAGTTTCTAGTTTGGTTCCATGTATACTATTTTAACGTTGGTAATTTAGTTTCTAGTCTGGTTGTTGGGAATTTAGTTTCTAGTTCCATATATACAATTTTAACGTTGGTAATTTAGTTTCTAGACTGGTTCTTGGGAATTTAGTTTCTAGTTTATTTCTAGTTTGAATTCCGTTCCTTTTGTGTTATGGCTGGCGATTCTTTATCAGTAGAAGATAGTTTTGGGTTGAATAGATGTTCTTGTTCACCACGATACGAATAGTAATTTGGGTTCCTTTTATCAGTCGAATTTTTTGATTTATTGGGGGTTTCCCTTGCTATTACCTAACAACTTGTGCTTCGTTTGATGGATATGCAGCATATGCTGATGGAGTACTTTCAGATTCTTTCTTTCAAATTGTTGGTTTATTGGCTTGAAAAATATGTATACTTCCTAGTTAGGGGTGATTACTAGAACCCAATTTTCATGAACTTAACATGAGGCTATTATATAATTAACCCTACTATTCTTTTGGATTGAGAGATTATTGCAAGGTTCAATATTCTTGCGGGATTGTTTGTCTCAATGATGTGCTATTGTTCTTACAATTCTCCCATATGCTTGCTTGTTCGAGTCATGTATTAGGATTGGTTCTAGCTGGGAGTGATACTGGCTTGTCATGGTTTGCTTTATGGTTTTTCCTCGTTGCGTTTGGTTTGCCTAATATGAAGTCTCATCTATTTTTTGGTTTTTTTTTTTCAAGTTTCAAGTATATGATTGTCAAGCACATTGCTATTGTGTTGTCGGGTATGGTGTTGTGCGTCTTCCTTTTTTGTCACCTCCCCTATTGTAATCTATTTATTGAGTATTACCTATAGATTGTTGTGCAGTGTCAATTTTTTTTTATTGTTCTTCTTCCTTCTTACCATATTTTTCTGTTGCTTTGTCGGCAATGTTGAAGTACAGTTCAACAGTTTTTAGCATCTGTTGCTGTCCTTGAGAGAAGACGCTCGATTATTGCTCCATTTATGTGTTCAATCGTTAGTATCAAGTGTGTTTCTTGTTCTCTATTTCTTCCTGATCGATGAACCTTTGTTCCCTACTGAATGTTCGAGCTTTCGTCCAATTCCTATCTCGTAACCTCATTCAGGTTCGATTAGTTCTTATCAATCTGTTTGTGATGATTATTTTGAGGTACTTTTTGGGATTTTTGTAATTCGGTGCGTTGTTTGTGTCGTGGTTCTGAAAATGGGGATTTAATTTTTCGATGTTATTTTTTCATTTCTGACATAAATATGTTGTTCGTTGATTTTGCTACAAGGCTGGTTTGTAATTTTGATGTAATTCTTCCTTAGTAATATCGAAAGATCCTGCTTTCTTTGAAGAAACTGATATTTCTTATTTCATGGATTGATGATTTTCGTAATTTGGGTGGAGTTGCTGTAAGTGGCATACGCAGAATTTGTGTTTAGCAGGGGCCCAAATGACGTGTATTTTCATACTGCAAAAATTTAAATTTTCGGTGACAATTAAAATTTTTCGGTTGTTTGAAAAAATTCTATTTCAAATTGGATCTAAAATTACCAATTTGGTAATAATGCATCTAATTGAAAATTTTAACTATGGGAAAAATTTTTAAAGCAAATTAAGAGTTTTAAAGAAATTTCAAAACCCCTTAATAAACCCGTAAGAGTTCCCCCATTGTTTAATTGGTTAATTCACTTTTTCCCTTGCCTTAATTGGAGTATTTACAAATTGGTGAAATCCAATTTAGGGTTTTTTGTTTCCTTTAATTTTCTAAAATCTGTTTAGGTTTTTTTTTAAATCGGTTTTTTCCTTTATTATGGGTTAAATAAAAATTTAAATTTTTTTTTCTAAAAATTAATAACTTTTAAAATTATTTTTTTTTGGTTTTGCTTGGTCTTTCTTACTTTATTTTTTGGGCTAAAATAAAATAATTTTGGAAATTTTTTATTTAAAACAATTTTATTTCCTATTTTTTTGATTTTTTTTTTACCTTTTGTTAATTTTTTTCTTTTCCATTTTTAAAAATTTTAACCAATTATTAACTAAAAAAATTAAAAAAGAATAAAAAGGGAATGAAGGTTAAAAAAATTTAGAAGAGAAAAAAACAAAAAAAAATTTTTTTAAACCCAAAAAATACCCCTAAATTGTTTTCAACAATTCCTTAACCTAAAACTTTTAAAGGGGGTTGGTGCAGTGAAAAAAAAGATGAGGGGGTAATTTCCAAGTTAAAACGATGAAGGGCAACTCAGAATATAATTAAGGGGGATGTTTTCCCCTTCAAAATTAAATGCATGATGGACTCGTTTAAGAAATAGATATCATCATTAATTGCCCCAACGTCTCTCTCCTCTCTCTCCCCCCATATAGAGGACGAACCGAGCAACACATCACCCTCCCTAAAAAACAATTTGAAAAAAACCCTATGCGTGTTTTCCCGCCGCTGAAGACGGTGGCCAAGGCCGGAATCACGTGTTTGTACGTTACTGATTTTTAATATTGAGGCGTAGTGGGGACACGGTAGGCGTTCTCGTCGACGAAGACGGCGCGGCCATGGTGGTTGGGGCGTTCCAGAAGAGGGTTTCGTGGGTTGGCAGAATGAAGTTGTAGTTGGGGCAGCGGTGGAGGACGGCCGTTATGGGAGTTGTCGTTCTGGAGTTTGATATTGGGCGTAGTGGGGTTTGGGTAAGGGGGTGCCGTTGGCGACGGCGGTGGTGGTTTCTGTTTATTGGGACTCTGATTTAGTTTCTGTTTCTGGGTTGTGTTAATGGCGCGGATTTGTAAAGAGCAATAACGGGTTGATACTTGATAAGGGTTCTTTTTCCATTCCATCACTCTCATCTTGTTGAATTCTTGATCTGAGAGAAAATCAGAGATGGGTTTTGTGAGTACTGTGATGGGTTTTTTCGGATTTGTCTTGTTGACCAACGGACCTCGGTTCCGTCAAGAGAAATCAATTCAGTCAATTACCGCCGAAAGAAAAAATCACGCAACGTATACACTACCTATATTCCTTCGAATTCAAGGAAGAAGCATAAACCGTCGGATCTAAGAGCACCACCGAAATAGCGCAGCACGTCGAAGGTTCAACGCTCCATTCCTGTTTCTAGGGCAAGCCTGGGGATTCTCAATCGGTATCTTCTCTCTATTTCTACTTCGTGATCTGCAGTTTTCTAGGGTTTTGAAAGTAGTTTCTAGTTTGGTTCCATATATACTATTTTAACGTTGGTAATTTAGTTTCTAGTCTGGTTGTTGGGAATTTAGTTTCTAGTTCCATATATACAATTTTAACGTTGGTAATTTAGTTTCTAGACTGGTTCTTGGGAATTTAGTTTCTAGTTTATTTCTAGTTTGAATTCCGTTCCTTTTGTGTTATGGCTGGCGATTCTTTATCAGTTGAAGATAGTTTTGGGTTGAATAGATGTTCTTGTTCACCATGATACGAATAGTAATTTGGGTTCCTTTTATCAGTCGAATTTTTTGATTTATTGGGGGTTTCCCTTGCTATTACCTAACAACTTGTGCTTCGTTTGATGGATATGCAGCATATGCTGATGGAGTACTTTCAGATTCTTTCTTTCAAATTGTTGGTTTATTGGCTTGAAAAATATGTATACTTCCTAGTTAGGGGTGATTACTAGAACCCAATTTTCATGAACTTAACATGAGGCTATTATATAATTAACCCTACTATTCTTTTGGATTGAGAGATTATTGCAAGGTTCAATAATCTTGCAGGATTGTTTGTCTCAATGATGTGCTATTGTTCTTACAATTCTCCCATATGCTTGCTTGTTCGAGTCATGTATTAGGATTGGTTCTAGTTGGGAGTGATACTGGCTTGTCATGGTTTGCTTTATGGTTTTTCCTCGTTGCGTTTGGTTTGCCTAATATGAAGTCTCATCTATTTTTTGGTTTTTTTTTTTTTTTTCAAGTTTCAAGTATATGATTGTCAAGCACATTGCTATTGTGTTGTCGGGTATGGTGTTGTGCGTCTTCCTTTTTTGTCACCTCCCCTATTGTAATCTATTTATTGAGTATTACCTGTAGATTGTTGTGCAGTGTCAATTTTTTTTTTTATTGTTCTTCTTCCTTCTTACCATATTTTTCTGTTGCTTTGTCGGCAATGTTGAAGTACAGTTCAACAGTTTTTAGCATCTGTTGCTGTCCTTGAGAGAAGACGCTCGATTATTGCTCCATTTATGTGTTCAATCGTTAGTATCAAGTGTGTTTCTTGTTCTCTATTTCTTCCTGATCGATGAACCTTTGTTCCCTACTGAATGTTCGAGCTTTCGTCCAATTCATATCTCGTAACCTCATTCAGGTTCGATTAGTTCTTATCAATCTGTTTGTGATGATTATTTTGAGGTACTTTTTGGGATTTTTGTAATTCGGTGTGTTGTTTGTGTCGTGGTTCTGAAAATGGGGATTTAATTTTTCGATGTTATTTTTCCGTTTCTGACCTAAATTTGTTGTTCGTTGATTTTGCTACGAGGTTGGTTTGTAATTTTGATGTATTTCTTCCTCGGTAATGTCGAAAGATCCTGCTTGCTTTCTTTGAAGAAATTGATATTTCCTATTTCATGGATTGATGATTTTCGTAATTTGGTTGGAGTTGCTGTAAGTGGCATACACAGAATTTGTGTTTAGGAGGGGCCCAAATCACGTGTATTTTCATGTTAATTTCTTCGACAGTATTTTTCTATCGGTAGTGTGTTGATAGTGAAAAGGCTGAATCGAGTTCATAATGATTTAGGGAATGGTCTATTGTTGAAGAAATCAACTGCGAGTGCATATTTCCCTATTCCATTAAATAGAAAACCAATTCTGGCAAAGAATGATGCCAGGTCCTTAATGCGGACTTGATTGGGAGTACTTTACATACTTAAGGATGTTTTCAAAAAATTTATTTCGTATCCCAAAAAAATAAAGAAAACATAGTTAAGTGTGGCACTTGGTTGGAAAGTCAAATTGATTTGGTTTGATAGCATTTTTTTTGCTTATGTTTAAGTTGAAGGTCTTGCCTATTTTTAAGTTTTTAAGGGGTTACGTTGTTCAGTTTTTAGGAGACCGTATGTTGTGAGTTTTGGGACAGTGAGATAACTCAACAAAGTTTTCTCTTAATTATTTGGTGTTGGTTATGTGAGTCTGATTAGGCTCACTCAGGCCTGTCAGTCCACCCTCTATCTTGTCTTCCTTTATGCCAATAAATCATGTCTGCATAGGATTTTGCATGTTTTTAAACGAGTTTTTAGTTGCCTAATAGAACTCTCCATTTACTGTGCTACTTACCGATCTTCCCTTCTTCTTTCATTGTGGAATTCCATGGTGCAGAATTGAGAATATATTCTGGATTCACAAACTGCTTCAAATCTTATTCGCTTCTCATCCCAGGGGTCTTTTAGATGTTCGGTCGGATAACATTATGAGTTTAATGATGTCTGTCTATTGTACAAGGTTATGACTCTATTTCATTCTTGAATCATTACAAAATGGCATTTTCCAACGACTTATTAATACGAACTTTTAATTGGCCCGCTTGTGGGCTCTAGCCTAATGGATACCCATAGACAAACTTCCAAACATTATATAGTTATATGATATATCTCGCATAAACTTCAGTATTAGACTTGATAGACACAATAATAGATAGTTCTGTGTAGTTTCCTTTTTGGCTTCCAATCTTAGTATGTTTAACCTTGCATTTGACCAATGTTTTCCTTTATGGGGACAAACTGTATCAGGTACTTGGAGTGTGCTCATGTATTTCTGTTGTAATATAGGTGCTATCACGTTGTTGCTATTGACATTGATTCTCAAAAAGTGGAAATGGCATTGAGTAACGCAAAAGTCTGTGGCGTGGAAGATTATGTTGATTTCATTGTTGGAGACTTTATCCAACTTGCTCCTTCTCTAAAGGTATGCTTTTGCTCTCCTGGAATGAGAAAATATTGGAATTTAGAAGTAAAGGAAGTCAAGATGTTACTTATTAAAAAAAAGAGTCCAGATTTTTTTATTCTTTTACGTGGATGCATTCTAACAAGGCTTTTATTATGATAGCGAAAATTTGAGGTCAACAATATTTTCAGCACCCCTGCCCCACCCATCTCTGAAAGACACAAATGAAAAAGCTTGTACCAATGCCATGAGCTCATTTTACTGTTCGAGCGTGGTGTTTTTATGTTTCTGAATATTTAAAGTGAGTTCTTATCTCTATTTTGTGCGCACACACATATACAGGGAGTGCTTAACTTGTTCTTCGATGTTGTGAGATATTTGATGACATGTCACATTTGTAACTGTGTAAAATGAAGTGTTTTGGGTGGATCCATCTAGAAGCAACCTGCCATAGTTTTGTTATCCTACTACTATGGTACTACCTATTATTGCTCTATAGGAATCAGTTAATAAAACACTAAATGGTGTTCAAGAGAAATGGAAAAGGAAAAAAAGGCAGAGGAAATGAGTGGACTATAGACATTATACATGTGACACAATTGTTTGCTAATAGGTTGAGGGTTCGAAAGTCCTAAAAGTGAGCCCTGGAACATAGCTACCTCGTAAACAGAACTTTTAGCTGTGCAAGAATCTAACAAACATGGAGAAACTCAGCTTTATCATCCCTGGGAAATGTAAAGCAGGGATGTTGTTAATCGAAGCTGAAAATTAGACCAAATTGGACTATCCTTTGACGTTTAATATTCCTACTTTTCCTCCTTTTCCTCTACGTAGATAGATTTTATATTCCAGTGATTGTTTTGTTTGGGGGACGCAGTATTTCTCTCCACCATGGGGAGGTTCATCATATAAAGCAACGAAGAATTTTACCCATGATTTATTGAAGCCAAAAGATGGGTACGTGCTGATGCCCATTCGCTATCTTGACAATGGAGCCTGAATAAAAAGATACACTGTCCTTCATTTGTGCTGTATATTTAGACTGTTAATAAAGGATAAATTAGGGAATTGGAACAGAGACCAAGGGCGTTGGTGTCTTAGGAACATCTGGCATTAGACTAAACTGATTCAAAATGAAAGAAATTAATCTTGAGGATGTACTAGGGGAAAGGCCATGTGGCAACTTATGTGGAATGATAAGATCCATTGCTTTTATTTTATGTAGGATGAAGCCATCAGTTGGGACTTAGGAGATTGCCATATGTTTTATTAATTGAAGGGGTGTGGATTGAGAGAAAAATACGCAGATAAGTCGAGTTGGGGAAGAGATTGATGTGGGGTAGAGAGAGAGAGAGAGAGAGAGAGAGAGAGAGAGAGAGAGAGAGAGAGAGAGAGTGGGGAGTTTAGGACTGAAGGGTATAACTACTTTACCACTGAGTATTCGATAGTCAAGGTGACTACTCTGATAATTTCATTTTTTTTCCCCTCCTGTCTTGCAGCAATGCTGTCAATAGATCTGCGTTCTCTGCTTTTGTTCTCAGCAGTCCTTCGACTTCTTTTGATTCTTTATGGAGAATGGCAGCACACTCATATGGAGGTCAGATATACAGATGTTGATTTCCTCGTGTTTTCTGATGCTGCTTCCTTAATGGCCTCCAGGAAGTCCCCTTGTGAGAGAACAACATATCGGTACTCCCCTTTGATTGCATTTCTTCTCATACCAAATTCTATGATCCATCGCTCATGGGGAAAGTTTCTCTTCTCTGCTTCAGGTATGGTATCTTATGTTGTTTATGGAGTTTTACATCTCTTGAAGGAGGAAAACATAGAAGCATAAAAGGAAACATTCACGTGATTGCACGTTCCACCATTCAAATTTCAACAGCTGACAAAGACAAGGAATTCTTTGAAGATAAGCTGTTGTCCAGTGCATTAGCTATTGATAATTTGCACGACCAGATGAAGACTTTGTCTTTGAAATTAAAGTCTTTGGAAGAAACTGTTAGAAATTGTAAGTTATTCATGTTTTGTTGTTTCACAAGAAATTTCATCTACATTTCGAAAATAAGGAAGCTGGTGAGGTGGAAGCTTATCATTTTTCAGTAGGAACCAAAGATTTCTGCTCCTGTACTTCTTTAATTCACAGTTAATATGTGTTTGAGTTATGAATGTAAGCGAAAAAAAGTTGAAAGAACTCAGCATTGAGAAAGATGAGGTGGAGAAATCTTTTAGAAATGAGCAGTGCAAAGCTGCCAATCTTATCAACGAAAAAGGTAAGAATCTTCATGGCCACATGTGTGAACTGAAGTTTTATGTGTACGAGATTCATTGCTTCTGTTGATGGTCTGTTTCTGGATTTGTGACTTTGGCAGCGTGTTGAAAAGAGAAGTTTGCTGTTGGAAATTAATCAATGTGGGTGTAAAAAGAACACGATAAAGGATTCAAACTATTGCATCTTGCTTCAAGTTGGTTCAGGAGGAGAAAGACCTTGGTTCTTAGTGTGTTAAAAAATAATATGATCAACTCCACAATATGACTTTGCATATTGCACAGAGACAAATGAACTTCAAGTGGTGAATAAGGAGTTAGACAATACAAACATTGAACTGTGGAAAGGTCAAGAATTTGCAACGGTACAGCATGCGGAGGAATGCCTTTAGCAGAGGAGAGAATTCGGAGGTTGGAATCTGAAGCAGAAAGTGTTCTTTCTAGGAAGTTTGAAATGGAATTGTTGCCTAACAAAACTTTATCTGAAAGTTCAAGATTCGAGAGTAAAATGGCAAATATATTAATCTACATGACTTTTTTTTGGTGATATGCCGATACGCTAAACAAAATCATTGCTTTCTTTGAACCTTGCAGCAAGACTTGTTATTGAAAATTTCAGCATTGGAATCTGAGAGCAAAGATTCTAAACTACTGGAAGAGATATAGAAAAAGTCGGAGGAAGTGGAAAGATTACAAGAAGAAGTTGATAAGCACGAGCAGCATCGAGAGATTCACTGAAGAAGCAAGTTGACCAACTTCAAACTATTCTAGAGGAGAAGGAACAGCTTGTTCTGCGATCTAAGGATAGAGAGAAAGAGTTGGAAGGTAAAAAAACAGAGGTTTCCAAGATTAGAACGACCGAATATTGAAATGATTTTTACCTCTAGCTCAGTGTACTGAATAAATTTACTTTTGCAGCTTCAGGCGGCACTGGTAGATGCTGAAAGTAAACTTTCTGAAGCAACGATGCATTAGGATTCAATGCTTGAAAGTAAGCAATTAGAATTGTCAAGACATTTGAAAGAACTATCTCAGAGAAATGATTAGGTGCCTCCGTTCTCCTTTTACGCTATATGATATTTTAAAAGTGCTTGGACATGGTTCTTTTGATTAAAACTGAGAGGAGTTGTCATCAAGCCATTAATGATATCCGAAGGAAGTTTGAGGTTGAGAAACCGTTGAGAGAGAAAAGGTTTGGTCATAATCCTTGTCATTTATATCGTCTACTGGTCGTTAGTAATCTTGTTGACGTGGTAACATTCTCGACCTTCAGGCTGATATGGCTGTTCAAGAAATGGAAAGAAATTGTGACCAAAAGCTTGCAGAACACAAGGAGGAATCCCAACAGTATTTGATGCATATACAGGAGGAACATGCTGCATTGGTATGTATCCAACTGCAATGCTGGTTAACTGTAAATGGTCGATCATTATCTTATATCTACTGTTTTAGCTTTTGACAGATTCAAATAGTCTCATAGACGATTCAAACTACAGTTAAGTGGCACTATCAATCATTGTATGTCTTATTGTTTATGAGATTAAATATCAGAAGTTGCGTGTTTTAAATCTTTTAGAATTTCAACTAGTTCCAATGCTTCCAAAAGTCATTCTTCTTGTCACAAAATCACTCTTTTCCTTTCTCTAATTGCCTCAAACATGTATTCCAAGAGATGGTATATAAATTCCTTCTTCCTTTTAGCATTGCTTATACCAAATGAAGCCATGATTTTGTATATCAGAACATACATGAGCTTAGCGTTTACATACTGTCAGTTGATCACCCCTATATCAGCCATAAAACATTAATGATTTTGATGGGACATTTTTGATGTTTTTGAGCACGGTGTTGCTCAAAAGTTGTTTCTAAGAACTTCTGAACAAAATTTTGCTGTTACGTACAAAAGTTTGACTTTTGTAATATCCATTGGGTAGATCACCCGTAGGCCGTATCCAGTAGGAGCATAGTATAAAGGAATTGGACCTTAAATCCAACAGCAGTGATGAGCTAAAACGTGTTCAACTTCAAGCTGAAAATGAGTAGAGTGAGGTATATGTTGCTCCTGCAGTCTTGGCTATTCCTGCCAAGATCTGAATCAATTCTCATGCCATCCAAATTTTGGTAACCTTCTCCCATGCCAGAGTTTGGAAATATTCTCCAAGTTTTGGCATGCCTCTGAGTCAGATACTGATCCTCGAGCTGTTTTGTGCCTGTGGATGTTCTTTTGGATGGCAATTCTGTACTGGTTTGGACCATCCATGCCTGTTATGGAACCAATTTCCAACCAATTCCCCCCCTTTTTTAGGCCAGGATGGAGCCCTGCCCAATTCTTGCTAATTCAATGCTCAAATTCAACTGGACCCTTATCACTGATTTTGATGACAGATTGGATACTCATCACTGATTAATGCTCTTGATCCTGGATTTATCTTTTGGGATCTTATTGGAACAATTTTATATAACAGGACCAAACCAAAACCCTCAAGGGGAGGAACCCTTACAAGGGAAACACCTCACTACACTAGGACAAACCCTAGCTGTAGAAGGGAAAAAAAAAACCCTATGAAAGTAGAACAGAGGGAATAAAACTAGACTGTACAAAGGAGGTCAACATTTAAACCCCACTCTAGAATCAAACAAATGTTAGTAGCAAACCTACTAACATGCCTCCAGGAGGTCATACTAACCTTAACCTTTTTCAGAATCAAATGCACCACTGAAGTAGATTCATGGCCAATCTGTTGAAAAATCCTTCCATTTCGCTCTTTCCAAATATAGTACACTGAAGCTGCAAGGCAGAGCTTGAATAGTCTAGATTGGATAGAGCAATCCTTACAATGAGTTAAACCCTAGTGAATCTCATCAATGAGATCCCGAGAAGGAAGAACAAAACCACACTTAGCTTTCACAACCTCCCAGATAACAGAAGTAAAGGAGCATTCAAAAAATAAATGTGAATGGGACTCAAAACCATCCTGACAAAGGACACAAGAAGTGTCATTGACTAGACCCCAAGCTCTTAGTCTGTCCTTAGTCGCCAACCTACCAAGAAGGGCCAGCCATTGAATGAAAGACCATCTTGGAATGTGCCATCTATGCCCAACCATATTAAACCAAAACACCTTAGGCCCATTAGTGCGAAGTGCTTGCCACGCTGACCTAACAGAGAAAGAACCATTTGCAGACAAAGTCCAAGTAACAATGTCCACCCTATCAACATGTGGGATGAGGTTAGGATCTGTGGAGGCCACAATTTCTCGAACAATAGGAAGCCTCATTCTAGGCCATCTCCAGGTTCCATTATGAATACTAGAACTAACTGTTGCATGAAGAGACCTACCAAGGTTGAAAACCACTTGATTCCCATATCTCTGAAATAAAGGGCCAAGGGTATGCCAATTTTCCAACCAAGTAAGGTGCTTAAGCCATTACCAATGTTGGATAGAATAAACTTCTGACCTACACTTCTCAAACCAAAAATCTTTCGAAGGGTCCAAGAGGAGTCATTGGGAAGATTCATCCACCAGATACAATGATTTTTTATTACATAAGAATGAATCCATTTTACCCATAAGATATCTTCCTTTTTACAGAGAGCCCACAAGTGCCTTAGCATAGCAGCCCGATTCCATTCTTTAACTCTTTTGAAACCTAATCCTCCTTCACATTTAGGAAGACACACAGAAGACCAAGCCACCTTAACCCCAAAAGATTTTAGCTCCACCCCTTTCCAAAGGAAAGCACGTAGCATACTTTCAATTTCTTTCATAATCTTCTGAGGTAGGATGAAGATAGAGGACCAATATACCTGTTTACTAAACAAGACAGAGCTAATCAGCTGAGCATGGCCTCCAAAAGAAAGCAATTTATTTGACCATGATTGAATCCTTCTGAGCATTCTATCTTTGAGAATCACACAATCTGAATGTGTTAGTTTAGTAGAAATTAAGGGCACCCTTAGATACTTGACAGGTAAGCAAGCTTTAGGAATATTAAGAATAGCCCTAAGATAGTAAGATCCAACTTCATATCAGAACCCACCCCAGCAAAAAAACAAGCACTCTTGTTCAAATTTGGCTGCAATCCTGAAAAAAGATGGAAATCCTCCAACACTCCAGCAATAGTAGCGAAGGTATGAGAATTAGCCCCACAAACAATAAACGTATCATCTGCAAAGACTATATGAGAAAGGTTTATAGCCTCAAATGTAGGGTGGAAAGAGAAAACCCCCGTACTGATTCTGGATTTCAACAGAGCAGAAAAAGCTTCCATAATAAGAAAGAAAAGATAAGGTGAGATAGGATCCCCCTATCGAAGACCCCTTTTACCAAAAAATAACCTTTTAGCTCTCCATTTATAAGCACAGAAAACTTTGGGGTAGTCACACAAGCTTGTACCCAACTAATATAGAGGCTAGGAAACTCCATACTTCTCATAATCCCGAAAAGGAAATCCCAATCAACACTATCATACGCCTTCATCAAGTCAAGCTTCTGTGCACATCTAGGAGGACCTTGATCTCTATGGTATCCGCAAACCAATTCTTGCATCAAGAGAATATTGTCCATTATAGACCTACCTTTGAGGAAGGCAGATTGAAAAGGGCCAATCAGCAATGGAAGAACAACCTGAATACGATTAGCCAAGATCTTAGTTATACATTTATAGATTGTATTGCAGCATGCAATTGGCCTGTAATCTTTTATAGAATTAGGTGCTGGAATTTTGGGAACCAGTTAAAAAGAAATGAAGCACCCCAGCAATAACATCATCCTTAAAAATAGACCAATTATCTTGAAAGAATGCAGAATTTAAACCGTCAGGCCCAGGGGCCATACCCTATGAATGGACTTAAGAGCAGTCCAAATTTCAGCTTCTGACACAGGCTGTACCAACCCTTCCTTTAGATCTTGAGGAACTTTCTGATGAATAGCAAGAGATAAGACCATGGAAGCTTCCCTTCTCTGACTGAACTCAGTGCCCAAAAGATTTTTGTAGTACCCAAGGATTTTAGACTCAATATCCTCAGGATTGTCAAGCCGAATACCTTGATCATTAACAAGACTGAGAATGGTATTCCTATACTTGTGAGCATTCATATTCTGATGGAAAAACTTTGTATTCTTATCTCCAAGAGCTAGCCAGTGCACCCTTGACCTTTGTTTCTTATAAGATTCTTCTGCGTTGCTCAGACTATGAAATTGTTGAGTCAACTCTTTCTCCAAATCGCTCAAAAACTGATCATGGGTAAACCTGAAGCAAAGGCTTTGGATTTTATTCAGGTTTGCCCTAGCAATCAAAACCCTACCACTGATATTATTGTAAAACACTTTATGAAAGGCCTTACACACAGGTTTAAAATTCTTCATCTTGAGACTGAGCTTTGCTATCGGATTACTCACTTCTTGAGACCAAGCAGAAAGAAGCAGATCCTTAAACCGACAATCTGCCATCCAAAAATTATAAAACCTGGAAGGGCAGTTTTTATATTTCTTGTGGACTATAGCCAACACCAGAGCACAGTGATCAGACACCCCAGGGGCATGCCCAACAGCTTCAGATTCACTAAACAGATCAAGCCACGCATTATTAATTAGCACCCTATCTAGTTGACTCTTATTATCACCAAGACCACTCCTCTTGTTTGTCCAAGTAAACCAAAACCCTTTTGTAACCATATCATCCATATTAATATCATCCAAGCAACTATTAAACTCTGCAGCTGCTACCACATCAAAACCACTCACCCTTTCCTTAGGTCTCCTAACGACATTAAAATCCCCCATAATCACCCAAGCAGAGGTACCCAGCACAAGAAATAAAGATCTCAACTACTGCCACAAAGGGATTCTATCTCTAGCAAGATTCTTCCCATAAACAACTGAAGCAAAAATAGATTTCTGCACTTCTAAAATAGTAACAGAAACTACAATCATCTGGTCAAAACACAACCACAGAAACAGAGAGTTTGGATGGATCCCATCCCACCAAAATTCTAGCCACTGTGAGGGTGCCAACATTATGAACATATTGCCAATTAACAGGAAAACATCTAGCAGTAACACTAGGCATATTACTAAGCCTAACTTTAGCCTCAACAATCCCAAACAGAGAAAGATGCATGCCTCCAACCACTATGTCTTTAAGTCATGTAGGATTCCTCTCAACTGCTATATTGCCTACTCCTTCAAACTTTAAGATGCAGTCAGTCACTCAAGGAGTATCATTTTCAATTTCTTGTTGGATGTAATCTCTTTTTCTGTTTTTTCTTTTTGCCATATTCTATGCCCTCATTCCCTTTTGAGGCTTGGATATGACTCCAAATACCCTTGATGTACATTGTCGAGTTGTAGGATTCCTCTCAACCCCAAGTTTTTATGTTTTGGATTTATTATGCAGTCTGTTGCAGGTATGAAATTCATCTACAATGTGCTGGTTCAAGCAACCAACAAGCCTGAAGACTGTGCGATGGATGACATTGTGAAAGATGCTGATAGACTGGTTTCATGCTTAGCTAATAAATGTTTCTAGTTGTGTCCATTCCTTATTTGATATCAACTCGGTTGTCTTCTTTATGTTGCATCTCTCAAAGTCAAAAATGCATTAAACTGCATGATATCTGCTGCAGGTTGTCAAGACATTTGACTTTAGTATTGTAGGAGCCTCATCAAGGTCTTGTAAATATGTTCTGAACACATTAATGCAGGTAATTTATCGTCGTATATCTGCATATTCTGCTATTTAGTCCCTCTGTCTGGATTTAACAGTCCTTTTTGGGAGTTCATGCCATTTTTCAATCGATTATATCTTTTAATGTTTTATGTAATATTTAAAACATTGTCCTATAGAACTAATTGAGATCTATCAAATAAGATCTATATTGGATATAAAATTCATTATCAATTTAAAGATATAACTCATTTTTTATCTGGTTAGAATTGAACGAGGGACTCTTAAATCCGGACGGAGGGAGTATTACATTTGACTGCGGATAAGATGGAGAGAAATTTGGATTAGAGAGTTGTCATGGGTGTTGTTCTCTTATGCACTTGTTGCTGACATTTCAAAATAATTGTCTTGTAGATGCAGTGAAGGAGAGTACCCTTAATAGTCTTGTCACAGAGCTTTTGCTTTTGCTTTTAGATGAAAGGGTTCCCCGCATGGATGGCGGCCAACTTCTCAAAGCATTGAATGTTTTGATGTTTAAGATCCTAGTAAATATTGCTTCATGATTTGTGGCATAAGGTTCATTGCAGTCTGTTCAAGGGCTTTTTACCACTAGGTACAGAAAATAAAAAGTATTTCCCACGAGGTCACCTCCAATTAATGAAACACCAAAACCCTATGAAAGTACCAAAAATCGTAAACCCTGAAAGTGCCCAAACCCTAGGATACCCTATAAAAGTGCCCAAACCCTAGGGTACCCTATAAAAGTGCCCAAATCCTAGGGTATCCTATGAAAATGCCTAAACCTTAGGGTCTATGAAAATGCCTAAACCCTAGGGTACCCTATGAAAGTGCCTAAATCGCTAAAACCCTATAATAGGACATTGCACCCTAAAACCCCTATACAAGTGCCTAAACCAAAACCCTAGGGTTCTATGAAAATGCCTAAACTTAAACCCTAGGGTATCCTAAACCCTAAAATCCTAGGGCACCCTAAAACCCTAGGGTACCTTAAAATTCTATGGTATCCTAAAACTCTAAGGTACCCTAAGGTTTTAGTGTACCCTAAAATCCTAAGGTGTCCTAGGGTGGCATTTCTATTAATGGTAAATGTATTTTGTAAAAAGTGGACTTAGTGGTAATTAAGTATTCTATCTTACCTTAATGGAAAATACTTTTTATTTTTTGTACCTAGTGGTAATAATCCCTCTTTTCAATCATAGATCGATTGCACTTTTCCAATGCAGGACAATGCGGAATGAATATCATCGTTTGTTGTCCCATTTTGGATGCTAACATGTATTTCTATCTAATTCTGAGCTTCAGATACTCAGATGGGGAGGCCTTGCATTCCCTGAGCAATTGTGATGGTAGATGGCCCCATGGACTGGAATAAAGCCTTTTGATATCATTCAACATGGCTCCCGTGAGCAGGTTTGTTTTTTAGCTCACCCCTCACATCTATGTTGCTTTATTGAGCTTCATTTTTCACATCATTGACGTTTTCTCTTGATTCATTTTGTTAGGAATATGTGGATCTTAAGAGGGTGGCGTTGTTGTTTTATTGGATGTCTTTGCTGAGCGCTGGTTTTACATTCCCCGAGCAATTTCTTTCCTTTTTTTTTTTTTATCCCTTTAAGTATGGTATTCTTTGGTCTGAACACATACCATTATACATAACTTTATGACAAATTCTTGGAGGATCTCCTCATCGTTTATGTTATCAATCACTCATAGACTGTTTCCTTGATTAGAGTGTTGGGTTATTACGCAGCCTGTTGAAGCTATGAAATTTATCTGCAATGTGCTGGTTCAAGCAACCAGCAATCCTGAAGATTGCGATTGTGAAAGATGCTGATAGACTGGTTTCATGCTTAGCTAATAAGGTGATAATTGTTCAATGTTCTATGCCATTTCTTTTTTGATATCAACTCGGTTGGCTTCTTTATGTTGCATCTCTCAACGTCAAAATTGCATTATACTGCATTATATCTTTTGCAGGTTGCCAAGACATTTGACTTTAGTATCGGAGGAGCCTCTTCAAGGTTTGGTAAATATGTTTTGAACACATTAATGCAGGTAATTTATTGTTGTATATTTGCATATTCTGCTATTTAGTTCATTTGATTGCGGATAAGATGGAGAGAAATTTGAAAAAAAGAGTTGTCATGGGTGTTGTATTTTGTCGGAGTTCATGACTCCTGTACTATTATGCACTTGTTTTAGACATTTCAAAATAAATGCAGATGCTGTGAAGGAGAGTACCCTTAATAGTCTCGTCACTGAGCTTTTGCTTTTGGATGAAAGGGTTCCCCGCATGGATGATGACGGCCAACTTCTCAAAGCATTGAATGTTTTGATGTTGAAAATCCTGGTAAATATTGCTTCGTGAATCATCTTTGTGGCATAATGCTCATTGCAATCCGTTCAATCATAAGATCGATCACACTTTTCCAATGCGGAACGGACACCGTTGTTTGTTGTCTTGATTAATCTTTTAAGCCCCTTGGACCCCTCGAGGTGGCCATCATTGGAGACAAGAGTCCTTGGCTTATAGAAATACCAAGTTCTTGGATTTGGTTGTCAAATGTCTTATTACACTCACGAAAGTAAGTTTCTTATTTGGTTTTTTTCATTTTGGCCTTCCATCATTATATTAATTTAAGTATCTGTATCTAAGTACTTTATTAGTTTCTTATGGCGGAGCTTTAGTTATGTAGATGGTCCGCAAACTTTAGTACAAGTTTGTCGAAGTGTCAGGTTTTTTACTAATTCCTATGTGTAAAAACACGGGGATAGAATCTGATACATTTATGGATTTCTTTTATTTCTAGTGTAAATAATTTAAGAAATTGCCCTTAGGACTGCTGCTTGTTATTAGAATATGGGGTTGGCTAATCCCATCAAATTGGATTATATTAGATTCATTTTTGAAAATAATGGGTTGGATATCACATGTGACCCTGTCGAGCTGAACGAAAAGTACGTAAAATAGTCTTGGATTCAATCTTGTCCTTTCTTATCATTTAAGGTAAATCTAACCTTATAGTTTAGTGCTTTATTTTGGTAAGCAAATAAAAATTATTAAGATTTTGGGTTTAGTTTTTTTATCTTACTATTTTTTTTAGATTTGGGAGAAGTTGAATTGAGTGAAAAGTGATCAGTTTTATTTATAAGTAAATTACAATGGTTTTTTTTTTTTTTTTTGGGTAAAACAATTACAATGGGTTGGTGTAGTGCAATTCAACGTGATTAGAAAGTGAACAATTTTTTTTAAAAAAGAACTAATTTACGAGAAGGGGTTGGTGTAATGCAATTCAACTTGGTCGGCTATAAAAATCAAATGGCCCCATTGGACAAAAGTCCTGGAGTAGCCACTGGGTGCCTTGGGGCATTTTATGCGTAATTCTATATTGGTTTGTTGTTTTATCAATTGTTATAAAGCCAGCACGAATTAGCAGATGATCTTGCACCCATCAACAAAGTTAAGAGTGTGGCTATGTGTGAAAGATGAAATGAATGGCAAGATAAGAAAAGTGAAGGACAAAAGCGGAACATAAACTACAAGCAAAAGCCAACCGGAGGAATTCCTTTGTATATAGAGTGGTTATGAAATAATCGAAGGGAAAAGAGGGTCAGGCCTGTCAGGGTCTCTTAGGGCTTATGATGCTGTGAGTAGACGTATTAAGCCCATGCTGCCATTGTCGTGTTTGTATACTCGTTCATCATCTTTATTGTTACATCTACACACAATATCATAAACCCTAAAAGACCCTCTTTCCCTTTGATTATTTCATAATCCTCAGGTTGTCTTTCCTTGTATTTTATGTTTCAGGTTGTGTCTAACGTTGAACTATAGTAGTTATATGTCGTGTTTTGCGATTGTAATTTGATGCTGTAATTTGTAGGATTTGATTCTCAAAGGACCAGAGACGGTAATCCAAAGTAATCTTACCTTACATAAGAAGGGTCTCTGGATGGCTATCTAGAGCCACATTCGTAATGCGTTGTTGTCTTCATTTGCATTTTATTTCATGGATGTGTGCTGGTGAGATTGCTATGGTGCTTGGTTTGCTTCAAGCAGGATTCTTGGAAATTGATTAAGGCGCATTGGTGTGGTTAGTAATAACAACTGCTGTTTGCGGCTTGGTTCTTGGAATTGATATGGTCAGCTTTGTCAAGTATCTCTTTGTTTTCTCATCCAGTTAGTAATATCCTTGGCCTCCATGAATAGAGAAGCTTGTGTGGTTGTATAGTGTTTATGATAAGGATCACAAGATACTTGGTGTGGAAAGTCATCATATTATTGGGGAGAACTATGTTAAGATGAAGCAAAAGTTGTGAATATTTTTTGATTACTGTTGGAGCCTAATTTAGCTATACGTCAGTCTATTTAGTGTCAAGAAAGGGATGCATTTATAAAGTTTTTGGTTTTGGCCTGGTCAAAGATTGTTATTAACATTGTAGTTTAGTTGTTTGAGTCTCTTCGTGCAAGACATGTAGCTATCTTTAATACAAATACACAGAGAGAGAGAGAGAGAGAGAGAGAGAGAGAGAGAGAGAGAGAGAGAGAGAGATGTGCAGTTCTGATTACTGTTAGTGTAAGAGAGGGATGCCCTTGTAAAGAAAGGGACGCCCTTGTAAAGTTTTTGGTTTGGCCTTGTCAATGATTGTTGTTTACTCCGTAGTTTAGCTTTTTGAGACTATTAGTGCAAGACATGTAGCTGTTATCAGTAGAGAGAGAGAGAGAGAGAGAGAGAGAGAGAGAGAGAGAGAGAGAGAGAGAGAGAGGTGCAATTTTGCTTACAATTTTGAAGTTAGTTACATAATATGAAAAGTATGTAATTTTTTCTATTGGATTATGGACATAATCAGAGCATCTTTAGAGGTAGCTTTAGAACCGGGATGTTTTAGCAAAGACTAAATAATGCTTATGGTAACTATGGATGGCTGGAACGTTCTATATTTCACCCGTCATGTTGTGATTTCTGTGGTCTTTAGTCAACCACGATGGATTTCTCTGGCCTTTAGTCATGCAGGTTGCTTATTTGAAATTCTATTGGCTGTTCATTTTTTTCTGTATAAGTTTTAAAAGCTAAGCTAAGCAATTCTACCCTGAATATCTTAAGAAAGGAAGTCTTCTTGGTTAGATGCTTTTTGTTGGAATTCGAGTTCAAAAATTTCCTTTAATTTGTCTTTGATTTATAAGCTATGTATTACTTTTTCTTTGGCCATAGGGACTTATCTAGGAGTCAACAATGTAATGGAAGTGGTGCACACCAGGTTATGAATAGATTATACCTTGGCTTGTTATTGTAGTTTAATTTTGCTTTTGATTCCTTAAAATTTTGCTCAGTTGCTCTGCACATGATGAATCTTTTCTAGATCATTCTCCTTCTATCCAGTTGCTCAGTTGTTTTGCTTGCTTTTATCGCAGACATTATGGACAATTCTTGCTACACAATACGTTGTTGCTCTTGTTTCCTATGTTGGATCTTTTCTTCTCATGGTATGTTAATATAGATTTTATATGGACTCTTCTCATATTTTATTACATTTTAGATGCCATTTGATAGAAAACAAACTTATGCTTAAGATGCAATATTGCATTGGTTATTGGCTAAGACTATTATGATGACTTACTTTATAGGTGCATTTGGAAAGAGATATGATGCCCCTTGAATGAATTTATTGTGGCATTGTGTGTGTGGTAGCGATGGTTCACCCTCCTTAAAAGAGGGTGAACATTACACTCCTTCCTATTGGTTGAAATGGTGTGGATGCACCACAAAGTGATGTCATGCTTATCAAAAAGTGTATTGCATGGTAAGCATGATGACATCACTTTGTGGTGGGATCCACACCATTTCAACCAATAGGAAGGAGGGTAATGTTCATTCTCTTTTAAGGAGGTGAACAAAATTGCACTCTAGAGATGAGTAATGCTGAATTATGTTTGAACGTAATGATAAGATAAGGATGTGTAGTTTTAATGAGTAGGTACAACTTATCCAAAGACCAAAGTAAAGGTATTAGAAACTAATTTCCATCGCTCTGCACTTTTGCCTTAATTTTTTCAATTGGGTCCCTTGGTTGGTTGTCTTGCAGGTTTGCTCCTAGGAGTAATTCCGTCATTTTGTGGCATTTGCATCAATTACCGTTATGCCTTCCTAGACTTCTGCCATTTTTCGGCTTGTCCTGTTGGCCTTTGTTCTTTCATCTGCATTCATATTCTTTTGCAGGGTGTTTCTCGTAAAAGCAATAGTGTTGGTTAGTCAATGAGTGTGCATTGGTTTCCTCTATTGTGCGCAGGCCTGGATGGGATGTGTTGCAGACGAGTTTGGTCCATTCATATTTGCCGTTCCTTTGCTTCTGCGCTTGGGTAAGTTGATCTCTTCCTAGGGTTTTGATTTCTTGTTTGTGCTTGTGCGAGTTTATCTTGGTTTTTAGTGTGTCTGCTCACATTTTTTGCTTCACGAGATTTGAATGGAGCTGGCGATGCCTTTCCTTCGTTCCGCTGGACGTCAAAGAGGCGTTCAAGACCTACGTGGAGGGTGGGGCCCAAATTATGGCATCTTTGGTGACCGCTGGAGCCAGGGCCGCTGATGTCGAGCGCATACTGGAGTAGATCCTCTGAAAATGGCACCACATCGCTAAATTCACCGGGCACACTCTCACTCTTGAGGATTTCCACCAGTTCTGCTTCTCCGTCAATCTTAATCCCTCGATCGGCTCTTAGGTATAAAATTACATTTTTGTTTTATGTTTTTTGGCTTTCAAGTCGTGTGGAATTAGAAAGTTTGGAGATAATACTCGTGGAATTAAATTGTGTGGGATTTTCCTTGTGTAAATGTCTTTGCTATTATTGCGCAGCCAAAGAAGGAATTAGTTGGAGTTTCACCTATTTTTAAAAGGCAAGGAAACAATGGGAGAAAAATTGGATATGAGTCTTTATGACCCTGGTTGGTTTGGGATTTGAGGGAGGTTTTAGAGAGAGAGAGAGAGAGAGAGAGAGAGAGAGAGAGAGAGAGAATTTATTGAAAACCGTGTCCAAGGGTTTTAAGACCCTAAAATGAACAAGGACTATAGATTTGGTTTGTGTCCACAAGCGGAAAAATTGGGAGAAATGGGAATTATAGTGGTCCGATGTGGACAAAAAAGGATATGAGTTGGGGGCTTCGAATTTGTTTGTTGGATTTTCCTAGCCTATGTTTTTGGGTACTTGAGACCACTGACTACCTATGGATTTTGCACCCGAAATTTTTTACCTACGAGGAGGAGATCTGGTGGTGCTTTTAGAAACAGACTTCCACTCCTCAGTAGTCTCAAGAAGATACCAAGTTGCGGATTGAAATTCAGTATTATGTGACTATTCGCATCATTCCTCATATAACAAATTCTGCTAAAATTGAGATAGTCAATTCTAGAACCTCATCATCATTGGAAATAAACAAAATCTGTAGCATTCCCTCCATTACTTGTGCATTTGACAATGTTTTCTCAATGCTGGTATCTCCATGTGAATCAAGCCAAGTTTTGGTGATCACACAGATTGCCATGTCACAATTGGTTAGGCTCTCCGAGGAGCAAATTGTCGTTATTGCCCTTCTAAGATCACTTGGAGGAACATGGGTTTTCCTTGTCAAATTAGGTCATTTTATCCCCATATGACTATCATGTACCAAGAATTGTGTTGGTTCACTTTTGCTGGTAAAAAACCGAAAATAGTCTGACTTATGTGTCGGGTTTCTATGTGACGTACTTCTATCCTGTCAAGGTTAGAAAAGAGGTTAAAATTGAGTAATAATTCTTTAGTCATTTCGAAACTAAATATTTTGAGATGAGATAGGTACACACTTTAGGATAACAATGTTGCTTGACATTATCTTCATGTGTACACGCTTGATGATCTGCTTCCTCAAAATCTCAACTTCTATTTTCAAGTTCCATAGATCTCCTATCAACCCGTGTGGAGCCAAACACAGTTCTATAACTTCCAAAATCATACGCTATGACATAATAAGAGCAAGTCAATCTTCAAAACTTACGACGATTATTGACGGATGAACGGGAAGTGAACGAATCCATTGATCTCCTCCTTGAGAATCCATAACTGGTACCAAAAGGCAAAGGCACAGAAGGAACATGAGGGGCTTGAGCACCAACTTTAAGCCATTCCATATAGTACCAAGCAAACTGAGTAGTTCCTATGTCCATTTGATAATTATAAGCCTTGCTCCATACCTTCAACTTGTTTTCTTTATCAAAATACTCAGAGTTTGTAGAAGCTCTTGTTCTTTATTATACCAAATCTTGATATGCAAAAGGTGGGGAAGAAATAAATGCTCCCAGCGTTCAGGAAGCAAGTGGGTCTGGGCAATAAATGGTGAATCACAGAAAACTTTAAGCAAATAACTTGAGGAAATCCTATCATTTTTCTCAAGCTTATACATTATTGACAAGTAGAGCTGTGCGTGCATAAGCAGAGAAGTGGGAATTCGGTGTTCCACAAGTAGAACCAGAAACAATGCTCAAAAGCCTAATTGAGTTCCTCAAATGATTTCATCATTAATTCATTCTTACTGTCCAAATCCTCATTATTCCTTCTTTCCAACAAACAAGAATAGCACTTTCTCTTAACAGATTCGCGAAAAGTTTCATCTTTTAAGTACCTATAGGCAAGGCACTAGACTTATTTTCTGGTCTTTTGTTGCGGTCTCTGAATCTTACTTGTCTTTAGGATTTGAGGAATTTTCCTTTGTTGAATCCTTCCTCTGACAACAATTCTCGAAGAGATGCCTTTTTTTTCCTGATGGGTTTTTGAGATTGTGATGATAAAAGGAAAGATGAGAGTGAAGCATTCTTTCAAAGGTACAAAAGATAACAGCTATTGGGAGGAAGAAAGTGCAATAGGTGGTGATGACTCTGAATGAGGACAAAGATTGGTTCTGGTGTTTTTTTGCTTAACCTTTTTAACCATTTGGAGTAGTTTTTCTGTTTGCTAATGGCCTTTAACCTGGCAAAATTGCAAAATCCATTTTACTTATCAAGTGATTTGCAAGTCTCTTTGGTGATCTGATTTGATGTAGTTTTTGTAATGAAGCTTATTTCAATTGTGATAATGTGATAATACACGAAATATCAACACGAGCAGGTTAAGGGGATGAAATAAACCCTTTTGGTGATCATGGGTATTAGATTAGTTATAGTCCCAGAAGCTTAAGCGGTTAGAAAATGTGACAAATATTATAGGCTAACACTCCCTCTTTTGTGACTCTGTCTCGCTTGAGAGGCAACCAACGAACAAGATATGCCAACACTCAAAATAAGCGCATAAATTTGAATCCAGTGGAAGATAGATAGAGATTTCAAGGCTTGAGATAAGGATGACATAGAATCAAACTTCTGGTACCATGTTTGTACACTGATTATACCATGCGCTTATGTTGTAAAGAAAATAAGACAAATGGCCTAACTATATATCAAGCTACCTGACAATGGCTTCTTCATGTTTCAATTTCCACTTGGTGTTCTTTGGAATACCATCTTTGTGGCCTTGTTTACTGGCAACAAAATAAACAGAATGCAATTATTCTTGTAGTGGTTTACAATCAATGTGTTAACTATTTCAGGTTCACCATGACATGAGTGCTCCATTGTCCCATTACTTTATCTACAATGGGCACAATTCTCATTTGACCGGTAACTAGCTTAGCAGTGCCTGCAGTGATGTTCCTGTCATAAAGGCATGGAAAAGAGGTGGTGATAGAGCTTGATATATAGCCGAATTCCATGAAAGATGATGTGCATGTTCTTTATGGAAGCTATGGCTAAAACTTTCCAAGCCTTTGGTTGTGGCGTAATGTTTTCCTCAGCATTTCTTATTGTACCTGGTTCCTGGCGCAAATATCCAGAGGCTGCTATCTTAGAATTTTTGGCTTGTGTAGCTACATGTGTGGAAAAAGATTTTATCATATTGAACTTCTACTTTCATTAGTATAGGACCTGGACAACTCCTAAATGTTTGAAATCGATCAAAGAGCATGCTTTTGCTGCTTCTCCATATCCTGTCATAATAACCCTGGCAGACCATCTCACACCAGATATTCAGGCCAAAGAAGCTCAGGTGATTTTGCTTTGTTTCTTGGTGTTCTCCATTCATATTTTTGTAGATTTTTAATCTCCTTTTTTTTTTTGATTGCTCATGTTTTACTTGTAGATGCCAGCACAAACATTTGGAAAGATGTTTCATCCTGAATCGGAGCTAACAGAATTTCCCTTGCCAGAGGACTTGAAATATCACTTTTTAAGTTTAACAAAACCTCCAAAAGAGTACCTTGAAGCTCAAAGTTTCAAGGTAAAAGGATTTCAATGAAGATCTATGGGGAAAGGAACTATCAAACCCAACAACTGATCAAGAAAATGATAAGGTGAGCTTTGTATGAAATGTGGAGTGCCTTGGGCTCACAACCTAATTATTCCCAACACTAATGGCTTGGCATATTTGCTTAGTGAAGCCTCTCTCTTTGTTTGCAATGGTAAGAGTAACCACAATCTGGATGATGAAGATAAATGACAACTATGATAAGAGTTTACATGCATCTAAACCACCTGTATACAAGCAACTAATTGTTGTTCATGCGGAAAACCTAAAAGGGGCTTAAAGGAGGTGCTGGAAATTGAAATAATAAACCCATACGCCTTTGTTTGAGCGAACAAGCGCTTGAAAAGGCTGCTGAGCACATGGAGTGGATGTTGTATGGTAGAACTCATCAGATTCATCCATATGATTTGCCGTTATATGTATCTGAAGGGTGATTGTGGTTATTCTTTTATTTGACCATGGATTCCCACTGACCATCTTCGTTGGATGCTTTTTGTAATCTGTGTTCACACAGAAGAATGATCCGAGAGTGTACCCTAAAGGTACTTGGTTCAACTCCTCCAATTATAAGCCTCAAATCAGTAGGATGCATGGAGCTCAAATGGTTGCCTTTAATATGCAGGTTGATTCTGTGTTACTACTTATAATTTCCAACATGAACTATGCTTTACTTATATTTATGCATCTTATTTTCTCAATTTCTTTTCCTTTTTAGCATCTCCATGTCCATAAGTTCTACTTCCAGAAGGGAATCTAATAGTATCTGGGGCAAGAGTTGGAAAGTAAATTGTCCTTCATGTATTAAATGTGTATGCATTCGACATTGACATCCACTGCCTGTACAACACTCGCGACATCTCCATCTTATAATCATTGCTGAGTCTTAGGTGACACGGGAAATTCAACTTTAACCCTCCAAGCTCGATATGAAACTTTGAACCAGGTCATGGCTGACATCATGCAACAAATAGGCACTACTCAATGTTCAACATGTGCTCCATTATTTGATGCATCTAAATATTCCTTAGAGGAGTCATTGTAATAATTGGATGGATGGATTCTGATGTTTTCAATTCTTTGTTACACACTTTTTTTTTTTTGTTACACACTTGATGAATAGGTTTTTGACAATATTTTACTTATTCCAATTGAATTTTGTTAGGTGAGATGTGGACGTGTCTAAAATCCTCTTTAGTAAAGTTAGTTTGGTTACCACCGTGCTAGAGCGAATCTCTCCCTTTTCAAGTGTGCTGCTGATTTTTCTTGGAAAATGACCTTGAGGTGCCCCTTCTGTTTGAGTGTAGTTTTGCCATTTCGCCAATGTAAATATTTGTAGGTATCAGTCAACATATTTCTTTAGATTGCATGCATGACATAGGCAACAACACAGGACAATATTCACAACATAATTACCGTTTCCAAATGAACGGGCATGACCGATCGTGCGTAGGATGTAGAAACGACCCTATTCCTTATAAACAAGGACTACAAGAGTCATCTGTGTTACCTGGATAGTCTTTAACTACATGTCCTTTTTGCAAGAATTTCATTATTTTCTGTTGGCCCGTTACAGTCCTACCAAAATTGGCGGCGTTGACAATGCTTACCTGCCATTGGGACCTTTTCTTTTCATTCATTCAACATCAAAAAGCTGTTATCACTCTGCATAGGATATGAAGGTACCTTTTACTCCCTCTGTCCCATTTTCTTTCTCCAAAATTCCCCTTTTTTGTGTCGCAAAAAGATTGTCCATTTGAAAAGACAAAGGTACAAAATTCTTTATTTTTTCCATTTTACCCTTCTCTCAAATTGGCTTTTGGAAGAGGGAAGTTTGAATTTTAAATTTGGTATGCCTTTTTTACCTCCACAATATCCCAAGTTTCTGACTCCCAATTAATAGCTTGACCAGCAAATTCAAATTGGGGCAGACTTTTCTCCCATATTGGCACCAGAAATTGGTTCCCATCAACTCCAAAAAATCACTCAAGGGTATTATTGGAAATGTAAGATTTTGAAAGGATAATCATGATGTTTCCTTAAATTTGTAGTATTTCGAGATTGGACGATGAAAATGGGACGGAAGGAGTACTTTGTGGAATATCTATTTATATGACATTATGTCCCAATCGACACAAATTAAGCTGAAAATAGTGTAGGAAAGGTAGTTTGTGTTGTGACTTATTTCAGATTACAACATTACCTCTCCCTTAATGTACTTTGAGAAAGTGTTGCAGAAGTTTCCATTTTATATGGTAATCAATTTTGCACTGGATAAGTGACGAAAGGGTGTCTTCTTGGCCAGACGCATTTTGTTGGAATTCTCGTTCAACTTTCATTTTTCTTGAGCTTCTATGTTGTGTATTAATTTTTCTTCCTCTCTGGTGGTACTGGGCTTGTTCGAAGTTCGACTTCCTGTTCGAAGTTCGACTTCCTGCTAAGCCACCTCTCTTGAAGCAGTCACTATTAACTTCACTCGTGTTTGGGACTCCTCTACTAGTCAACAATGTATTGGAAATGGCCCACATTAGCTTTTGGAATGTCATTGTTTAGTTATGCTTTTGCTTGCTTTATTTTCCACAGCATGAATAGCTCATGAAGATTCTAAATATCATTCTCTAACTGTAACGTTCAGCATATTCTTCAAGTGCTTCATCGGAGACAACATGGACATTTCTCTTGCTATACCATCCTTGGATCTATTCCTGCCACAGTATGTCAATCTTGCAACCCTTCAAGTTGATGCATATTAAAGAGTTTCTTGTCATATTTCACTTCATTTTAGAGGAGGTTTGATATTTCACTTCATGTTAAAATGCAATTTGGCATGGTTATTTACAAGCACTATAATACTGAGCTCCCTTTGCATTTTGAAAGAGACATTCTGGCTCTTGTACGATTTTTAGCATTTTATGTGTGGTAGTCGCTCCCAATATTTGATTTTTTGTCAAGTTTAGCGGAACTTAACACTATATCTCAATCCCCAAACAAAAATCTACAGAAAAAAGGTTTTGTAGCTTTAGTGAAAGGGTTAAATATCGAGACACCTCTCGAACAATTCCTGTTTGTCTCGCTCACCTCCTCATAGAATTTTGCCTATGGCCACCCCTTTGAGAAAAGGTTTTTTGTCCCATAGACCCCTTCTGTGAGTGTTCCGTCCAAAACTATTAGAATTTTGCTAATTTTTTTGAAATGTGAGAAAATGTTCCAATTTTGCCCTCCCCTTATTGTCCCTAGTACTCCCTCTCCTTCTCAATGAAACCCTAACACTAAAATATGCCACAACCGCCGCCCACCGGCCACCACGTCCTTCATCGCCGTTGGCCCATCGCCACCCACAACCACTGTCGTCGTCGTCATCCATGGCTGCCAAGAGAAATGGCTTCCACATGAACTCCTCTTCTCGACCACCACGCCACCACCAAACGCCGCCGTCACCATCTCTTCTAATTCCAATTTCAGTCTCTCTCCCACCTCCACCTTCTCTGCACCTCTTCCCGACTACCACCACCAAACACTGCTGTCACCATCTCTTCTAACTCCAATTTCAGTCTATCTCTCTTTTCAATTTCAATAAATCCCAAATACCTTCCCCCGAAATTAGATCACAAACCCTAAAATCAACAAAATGGAGGATATGGAATCCCTGTAACTAAATCGTTCACTCCCCGATGGATTCCCTGATCACAATCTCCTCCTTTTCCTCCTCTCTCACCATCATCACCAAGAAGTCCTTGAACGAGCTGTAAAACTTGTCTGACGCTGGGATGAGTTCCTCGCACAGCATCTCGTCCCACCTCGCCACCACGTTCGGCGGAAGGACGGCCCTGACATCGGCGAGTTTGAGCAGTGGTTGGGTTGGATTAGATTCTGGTGGTGGCGTGCTTGGATACACAGTCAGAGCAGAAGGAAGGGTGATGGAGGATTGGCCGGGTTCAGTGGTGGTGGGGGGTTCGTGGTTGTTCGATTAGGGTGGGGTGGCATTGATGGTTGCTGGGGATTTGAATTGATTGATTGAGAGAGAGAGAGAGAGAGAAGTGTGGAATGAATGGGGCTGTGGGTATATTTACATAAGGGTAAAATGGTCTTTTTAGTCATTTTGTCCAATGGAGTTAGGTCCTCCAAATGGAAACTTTAATGAAAGGGTCTGGTCGTAGGCAAAATTCTATTAGGGGGTAGCGAGACAAACAAGAATAGTTTGAGGGGTGTCCCGGTATTTAACCCTTAATGAAAAGGTACAACTTACTCTTTGTGAACAAGGATTACAAGAGTTGTCTGTTAGACCCGGGTAGTCTTCACTTGCATGTGCCCCATTGCAAGAATTTGATGATTTACTCTTGACCTTTTGCTATCATTCCAAATATTAGCGGTGTTGGCATTGCTTGCCAGCCGTTGGGACTTATTGTTTGATTCATTTGGTATCCAAAAACTATTATCACTTATTCACAGTATTAAGGTACCTTTTATGTGTGCACTATGTATTCCAATGAAATTACCTACGCAATCGATAAAGATGGAAATTTGCTACTAGAAAATGTAGTTTGTTTTGCTAACAATTGTGTCCTGGCTTATTTCTGGTTGCTGCATTTAATCCAAAGCAAGTAATGCAATCAATCATTTGATTACTTTTTTTTTTAGAAACTAGAACATTGTGCCCGCAACTGAATAGTATTAACTTCCACGTCCATAGTTTCTTCTTTGTAAACTGACTACCAGGCAGATGGACAAAAGAAAAGAGGGAAAGCCGGGAGAAGCAAGGGCTGTTTTGAGGTGTCCCATTAGGGAAAATGGGTGTGTCTCTCTGCTTTTCTTCTAAGCACCTCATGGAGGGGATATAGAGAAATACAAGAAATTTTTGCTGCAAAAACTTTTTGGCAATGCATTGTGGATGCCTATTTTAAGACATGAGAAGCACAAGCGAAGCTAGCGTCTCTGTGTCAAACACAGGTCACACATGGATACTCTTTCGACACTTATCCAAACTCATTTATTATTTTATCATTTCCGTTAGAACCGGACAAGTATTGGAAACTTATGGGATAGATGTGACTCCCATCACTTAGACATGCACCACATTACATGTTTGGAAAAGCTGTGAGAGCCAATGATAAAATGAAACGATAAATACTCACTCTGGTTAACCTCTTCTTATGTTGTGGAATTTCGGAAATCTTAGGTCTCAAAACATAATTGCAATTTGCAAAAAATGTGTATAATTGGTGTCAAGCTCGGAGAGGATGGTATGAAATGTTTGGATATCAACATCAATATAACATGGGAGGGGGGTCTTTTCAAAATACCCCCTCACAAATTAACTTTTTGGGCCTCCAAGGGCTTTGATTGAGTTGGAGTTTTAAGCCAAGGGCCAAGATCAAACTCCCTTCCTTCACTTCCCCTTCAAAAGTGTCAACTTGAGAGATCAAACCCTTGATTAAAAAAAAGAGACCAAACCCCTTTCAAACCGTCTCTCTCTCTCTGCCAAATTCACACCCCTGTTTCTCTTCTCCGTGGTCCACCAAAAACCATCAATTTCTCTCTCTCTCTCCACACCGACCCACCAATCTCACTGCTCTCTCGCCACACCCACCCACCAATATGCCATGAATCAAAGGCGGAAACCTCGTATCGAAGTCACCTAACTCTGCAGGTGATCATCGGATTTCTTTTTCTTGAATTGGTTTCAGTTTTTCTGAATTGGTAATTTGGTCTTCTTGCATGTGAACTCCCTTTTTTCTTCTTTTGATTTTAGTGCTTTTTTTGTGTTGATTTTAATTGGAAATTCTGACTTTTTTTCAGTTGCATAATGGCTTTCATGAAATCAGTGCAAGGAAGAATATAGGTTAACCAAAAGGGTAAGGATTTTGTAATTTGATCAATTTCACCAGGTTTCTGGTTCCTTGATCTTTCATGCACATAATGTGTCCACCAAAATCACCCTCTGGCCTCTATTTTAGTTTTTGTAGTATTCTAATCGAAGAATCGGAGGTTTGAATAGTGGGATAATAGGAAAAACATATATTCTTTTCATTGGGAAGTTTGTTATGATGTAATAGTTGGTAGGGAGAAGTTTCGTTGATGAGAAATTGTGGAATGCTTAGCTCTAACTGTAATTCCTAGATAATTTTGATTGTAGAGACCTCTTAAGCAGCGACTAAGTCTCCATTCAATTCACAAGCCATTGACAACATCATAGTTTTTGGAAGATTTTCCTTTTCGATTGAAAGGTTTTTCCAGTTTAGATTTTTTCTTCCCTTTCTCCCTATCATTTTTCCCTTTTGCTGTAAAATAAAAAGTACCCCAAAGTAAGATTTGGTTTCATTAGTTCATATTTGCATTTTATGAGGCCTACAATGTTGTGTTTTGGGTTGTATTAGGGATAACCCAGGCCTAAATGCATGGCGAAATGCATTCTAAACGCTGGGTTATGTTATTTTTTGTACTACATGTGCTTAGTCTCTTCGACCATGGCTGATTAATCTCTCGTTGAAGTTTGAGCGTTTCATTTTTATTGAAGGAGATATCGCAGGAGAATAATTCAGTTCATTCTTTCGGTAATGATTTTACTTTTGGGGAACTTTTTTTTTACTACTACTATATTTCTCATAGGAGTAACATAGTATGAACTTTTTTGTAGCAAGCCAATGTTGCACCCTGGATATTGAGTCATTTAAGGTGCAGCCTGGTGCAATCTAATAGAATCATTCATTTTTGTGAATGGTCAATTGACGTACCTGCCTTGGGTAACCAAGGTTTTTTTTTTTTTTTTTAGGCCATTATCTCATTGAATGATAAGTATGTATAAATTTTGCTTCTCCATGGTCCTTCCATCCCCTTAATTTACACAACCTTTGTTCATTATGTGAGCGAGTAATTTTGAGTTGAATAACACCTAAATTCATGATAGATATCATTATTTTTTGAACGGAGAGTTCATTCCATTGTAATTCATGATAGATATATTTATCTTTATCTTTATCTTTATTTTTTGACTTTTCTGAATAACACCTGAGTTCATTCCATTGTTGTCGTTGGGTTTTGGCATTTTCGTGTCTTCCAAAATATAATTCTGACTTCTCTGCAGGGTAAATCAGGGTCGGGCCGTAGAGTGTTTCGTTCAGATTCATCTAACTAAACAAGTACCTTTCAATGTACCTTCTTTTCTTTTTGGTTCTTCGGTTTTTTGGTTTCATTGTACTTTTCTACTTTTATTGTTTTAGGGCTTTACAAAGTTTCAATGTACCTTCTTTGGTTGTAGTAATGCACGATGAGGAAAAGGAAATTTTGATTGAGTCTATTTGCAATCATTCAGTAGTGCTTGGTGGTTCATGTCATTGAGGTTATTGATTTTAAGAGAAATTGCGATCTGCTTAGCTCTACATTAATTTAGCATTGAAACATACTAACTATTTGTCTTGGAACATCCTGACTGCAGAAACCTCTTAAGCAGCTACTAAGTCTCCATTCAATTCACAAGCGATGGACAGTATCTTTAGAAACGTTAGTGTTGTGCTTTGAGAGGAACACAATCTGAATCTGATCTGTTTTCTTAGGGTAAGCACATTCTATTTTCCTTTTGTGGGACGAAAAATTCTTCACACATTTTTTTTTACCTCTAGGACAAAGAAATGGAGAAAGCAAAGTTCAAGGGAAAAGGGAAAGTCATCTATGCAAATAAGGGAAAAGATAATGCATGTCCGGGGTATGGTTTTTTAACCATTCATTTGTCTTTTTATTTTTTTTAATAAAATTTAGTGACTATATGCTGATTAGTGGTGTGGTCATACCTTTCTTTTGCACAAATTTTCCTAGAGGAATGAGACCTTGAAATGGTGCAGGTAAAGTCCAAGGGAAAAGAAAAATTAATCTGTGCAAGTAAGGGAAAAGAAAATGCATCTCCAGTGGTATGATTCTTTAGCCATTCTTTTGTCTTTTATTTTGCCCTTTGTTACCAAATTGAAATAACTTGATTACACACTCTCCTTTTTAGGGAACAAGGTCGAAGAAATTGTGCTCATCTTTTAGTGAACTAATGATAACACAATATCAAAAGCTTCATTGGCTTAACGTAAAAGGCGAGAATGAGAAAGAAGTGAAAAAAATCGCCCTTCGTATCAATCGGGGCAACGCTTGCGACGAGATGTTCTACGCGTATTTAACCCCATTCCTGCTGTGTCCCTCCCCGTGTTTTATTTAATGACAAAGCTCGTGGTGTTCTCAGGTGTTAGACACAGATACGGTGACCTCTTGGAGTGTTGGTGCTTCCTTTGTTTAGTTTCCCTTTTTATAGTTACTTCTACTTTTTAACAGAAATCCAACACTGTGGTCATTTTAAATGGAAAATCAACATTCGTGTTTTTAACAAAAATCCAACACTATTTTTATTTTTTGCATTTTTTCATGTTTTTATTTGAATTGGAAGAATTGATTTTACTGATGCCTATTTGTTTTCTATTTATTTTTACATTTATGCAGAAATACCACTCAGGTGTGTCGAATTGCGAGGCTTCGATCTGTAAGTATTCCCTTATTATGTGGAGCACTGGCTGGTGTGCTTAGATGTACTTATGTTGTTAAATGTAGAGCACTAGCTGGTGTGCTTAAATTTGCTCTTATATTTTTAC
Organism: Rhododendron simsii; assembly: GCA_014282245.1. Lineage (NCBI taxonomy): Eukaryota > Viridiplantae > Streptophyta > Magnoliopsida > Ericales > Ericaceae > Rhododendron > Rhododendron simsii. The sequence goes on from CM024961.1 coordinate 17,824,506, forward strand.
ATGCAAGGCACTGACCGGTGTGTTTAGATTTTTTACTGATTTATTTAATGCATAGTACTGGCTGGTGTGCATTTTAAAATGTTGGATGGTGTTTTTTTGTTTTATCAAGTCTAATGCGTTTTGTTGGGGAGAGAAAAATTGTTAGGGATAATAAGAGAGGGAAGGGGAAGCTAGGGAGATCATCTGTAAAGTTCATAATTATGCACACAGATAGATGAAAAAAGATTGAGTATTTTCATGCTCATCTATTTAATTGTTTGATTCGTTGATGTTGTAGTTGAATTTTGGTTAATCCATTAAGCCTCCTGAGATGGGGTGTCCAACTTGAGCTTTTACTTTGGTTTCCTTCTGAAGGAATTGATTTCCACTCCAATTTCGGACATGACACCATAATGTGGGTCTTGAATCTTAAATTTAGTGTATATTTTCACGTCCTTTTTGTGGAATCAATAGTAGGGAAGGGTGGTTCAGTTTAATTGTGCGTGAACACGTCATGTCGTGCCTTTGGGTACGGACAATTCACAGAACACAAGCTTTAACTCTAGAGAATTGATGCTCCATTGCAAAGAAAAATCCATATAACAACAACATTGCTTAAAACCAAGTTTTGTATATCTGTGGGGTAAAGCTTAGTGGAATAGGTTGTGGGAAGTTACAAAATTTTTTGAAGAAAAGAAACCTAATTTGTTTAGTTGAAACGCTATGAAGTACCAACACTCCTAGAGATTGCCGTATCCATATCGGACACTCCAAAGACACTAGATACACCAGGAACACATACGTGTCCATTAGATTTTAATATAATTAATGGTGGGACAAGCTGGGGACACGACAATGTGAATTATAAATTTTAAAAGCTTTGTGTTGGAGTAAGTCTTCGAGAAATGCGAGTTTACATTCATTTCATAAAATTCTATAACATTATTTCCATAGCTCTTCGGCTATCGTTCGTATCTATTTTTGATAAACTGTTTTTAGTTTCTATGCTAATAGGAGGTGATGATTGTGCTTTTTGAGGGAGCCCTCAGAGTTGAACGAGAAGTATTCTTCGTTGTGTTTTGTTGTGCTTCTGAACATATTTTTGTAATACAAAAATAAAATAATCCTATTCAATCCTATTACACCAACGTTTAGATTCGGTATGCAGGTATCCAGAGATGGAAGGTGGTGGTGGAGGTCATATAATATTGGCTATCCTCTTCCTAATCGTTTGGGTCTTCTAAATGACTTCCATTCTATCCTTATTTCCCCAATGACTTCCATTCTGTCCTCTCTTTTTTCTGCATTGTTGGCTATCATTCTATCTTTTTTGTTGGTGGCTATTAAGTGCTACATCAACTATGGTGGCTTCGAATTTTGGTGGGATGACCCTCACTATGTACTGAATTTAATAATATTAAGTGATATTGAAAACTCTTTTGATTGACTAGGGGCATGCTTTGTGATATTGAGAGTACGGAATTTTTTATGGATAGTCCATTTAACTTTTGTATTAGGTTAATTCTTTTGAATAAGTGCCTTCATGATGAGCAACAAAAAACAAAATAATTGCCTTCGGGCGCAGGCTTATTTGTTGTGAATGTGTTGCATCGTGCCTTCAAGCACTGGCGTAGTCGCTCGATTGGAAGATTGCTACCTCCCAAAACAAAAAATATATAATAAAATAAATATTTTTTTCTCATGTAGTTTTATTGGTTTAATTCTTATATTTTAGGTAGCAAAGGGAAAAACATATCAATGCCTTTGTTATTCTAACATTTGTGCTCCTTGCCTTGAATCTCATTCTTCAAGTCGCTTAGAAGATTGATATTCTTACTTATTTATTGTCAGCCCATCAATGTTACATCCCAAGCATTCGCAAAGTCATAGAATTTGGCTCTTTGGTTGCCGTGGAGCCCCGAGTAATATACACCCTACTAGCATCTCTCTCTCTATCTCTCTCTCATGTAGATTTTTATCAATTTGTTTAGTGTTTAAGTATAATATATCTTGATCCAACCAACTAAAATTTCAGTCACATTACGTATTTAGTTCCCCGGGTTAAGTGCCAAGGAACCTTTTGACCCTCAATTCCATTTTATAATCACAGACCTGCTACTTTCAAATTATCGTCACCTGTTATACAATTCAAGGTAATAAGCACAAGCTCCAGAAATCCATACAGGTGATGTACTGATGTTTCTATCATCCTATTTCAAATGTAGTCGCAGTTCTTTCTTGCAAATATGGATTTCCTTTTATTGAAGATGAGACGTACTGCATCTATGAAAATGAAAATAAGTTATTCTTTTTTCCCTGATCGGCATTCCTATATGTTATCCTTTTGCAGTTCTTAACAGTTGTTTTCCTAAATTTCCCCTCTTAACTTTTAAAGATACCACAAAGAACTTGAGAGGGTTTTTTCTTCCTTTATATATACCACTGTGTCTATTAAAGCCTTGATTCTTATGAAGAGTCATCTTGTACTTTTTTTTTCCCTTCTTTTAAAGATTTTAACTTTAAAGATACAATTGTTGAATTTGGATAAAGATATTTCTATTGATTTTTCAAATATTGCTTTTTTGCAGGAATGTAGCTTTTAAGACCAATTCCTCATGTGAGGGAAGTTGGCTTTGCATGTAAGTTTGAGAAATTGCTGATTTGAGTTTTTGATGATGCCATATCAGACTAGCAAGTTGGAAACCGAGGGCCCATTTTCAACATGGTAAACTTTCTTGTCACATAAGTGTCCATCGGCAATACATGTGATGCCTTTTTTTAATAGGAACTCCCACCTTCTAAAAATGACTTGACATTCTGGACCTTGGGTGCCTTTAGAAATCACGTATATGTTTGACTGTTTTGGAAAATCGAGCAAGTAGTTGTAGATAAAATGAAAACTTTGGTACTTCAACTAGCTCAAGTGCTTGGGTTATTGTTTTGAGTTCACTTTGGTCTTACACGTTCAACCTCTCGCACTTTATCTTGTAACTATTTTCGCTCCAAGTTCTTGTCATTACACACACGAGAAAAAATATTTCTGACATGTTATTATACAAGTTATTGGTTTTATCGTCAAAACCATTACTTCCAACATTATGCCCTTCAGCTACTTTCATAACAAAACAAGGATAGTCTCTCCAAGCGTGATGCTTGGTTTCGACCCTTGTCTCTAGCAGTTGTAGCTTCCCCTTCCTGTTAGTTGGAAAGAAAATGAATAGTGATTCTCAATTTACACCTTGCAGATTGTTGTTTACTCATTTTGGATAATTTAGCCAAGGCGTTAGACTTTCTTCAAATTGTTCTGCTTTTTCATACTCCGCGGTCGATAAATTAAATAGCTGGGTCTGGCGGCGACGAACGTCTTCTTTCTCCGGCCGAGGACCTAGAAGAATGTAGCTAAACCAAATAAAGGCAACGATGGAAAAGCAGTAGAAGACGACAATATTGAGCGCTGCAGAGAGGAGAGGAAGAAGGCCTAAGAAATTGAGCGCTCAAAAATTGCTCCATGAACTCGGTAAATCAGTTATTCTCTCATCTTTATTTCAAATACGAGTAATCTTTCAATTACAATGTTATTTTTCTTCTTCTAGTTTTCGTTGCTGAAAGAATTCTGATTGGGTGTACAAAAAGCGATATTCCTCGTGCCTTTTTTTTTCCCCTCTTCAAGATTGATTATAATTCGAGGATATAATGATCACTTGTATTCCCATCTGAGAACACTTGGTCAGGGACGGAACCAGAATTTTGTAAACACAGGGGCCGACCTATGAACAAGATTTTGAAATTTGAAGGTTCGGGAATCTAATAGTTTATTTGGCTTAGATTTTGAGGGAGGTTTTTTTTGGGTTGTAGGTAAAGAGAGATAAAAAAGAAATGAGATCAATAATCGAAAGAAAAACTTATGGAAGGCCGTGCAAAAATAGAGACATTGGGTTTGGGACAAAAAACGAATACATTTTCATGTCCAAATAACACCCAATACAAAATACGATACCCAAATGTTCTCACCAAACAAAAAAAAATTAAAATTAAAAAAAAAAAAAACTCAAAACCGCGCGGGGGCCTTGGCCCCCATATGCCCACACCTCTCTCCGTCTCTGCACTTGGTACTACTATCCTAAGTCACATAATACATGTGCGGATGCGGGAGTGTGAAAGCCTCTTTCAAAACTCCATCAAACAACTAGAATTCGTGAGTGTAAGGATTAAAGCGTGAACGGAGAGCGAAGATTGAGTGCGGTACCGAAGGCAATTTTGAAGGATTATGTGACTAAGCTGCTATTGAATATGTTTACAGTTTACCCATATTTGTTTTTATAACTGGATGTCTGGATAGCTTGTGTGCACCTTAACTAATTATGGGGCCCTGAAGTTAGCTCTCAGGCAAACTCTCCAATGGGCCCCAGCCCCCAAGGTTTGGAATATTTTGGCCTTCTTGGGATGGAACTTACGATCTCGAGGGACAAGTCCTTTAGTTGCTTTTTCATGCCCACTTGGCCAAACCCTTGGGGTTTGTTTACCCATATCTGTTAGTGACAAGATATTTTTCTTTCCCATTTTCTGGTTTTATGGATCTTCATAACGTTGAGATGCTATTTATATTCGATATTTCTTTTAAATGCATTCTCATAACAATCTATATATATATCACATTCCTCTAATACGAGTTTGCAAAGGAGTAATAAAACTAGAGCCCCTTAAAGGGCTTTTGTTCGTTGGATGTAAGCTGGTGCAGACCGTGCAGTCAATCATATTTGACTTTGTTTTCCAAAATATTTGCTTTTGCATTTTCTCTTTTCACCTTTTTAGTGCTTTCAAATTCTTTTGGTATTGGCTTCGAGCCTCTCAGGGGTTCAGGCTGTGTGCTATCTCTCTCCCTCATCAACGCCTCGTAGCATAATATCCCTGTCATATTAGGTCGAATTCCAGAACGATAGGAGTGCAAAGCTTACCATGCCCTTTTCACTTAAGCTGACACTGTGGGAGCAGAAAATCATGCCTTAATACATCATGTCCATCTCAGTGTAGATAGAAATCTTTTATTTGTGGTACATATGAAGGCAAACTATAGCTCTAAATATTGTATAAAGAGTGAAACAAAAGTCCAAAATCTTCTCAAACGGCGTAGCATGAACGTGCCAAGTGTCTTATATTTATCGTTCTTCTTTGAGCACCAGGGAAAGTTAAAGAAGAAACTTTAAGCCTCTGAATCTTGCTCCAACTCTGCCTCTATCTCCAACAAAAAATCGTGAGGTCCGAAAATAGAAGTCAAGGTTGATCCTTTGCGCTGAGGTAGCTGATTGATCTTGTGTGATTCTTCCTCTGTCAAGCACCAATCAAATATATCAAGGTTTTGCCTCATCCTTTCCTTGTTGAAGCTCTTTGGTATCATACTTGCCCCTTGCTCATACACCCATCTCAGAGAGACCTGCAAGAACCACTTTTCAGTCCAATGCTTTGAATGTTTGGTATTGTTAATGAGTAGTGAGAGAAATCCTTTTGCCATTATTGCAGAAACCCCGAAACATAGTTGCTTCTTTGCATTTGAGGATACAGAATATACATAGAAGGGGGGGTCATACTTATTTCACAAGACTATCTTACATCAGGATATGGGAGAGGTGGTTGCTAGGCACCCTTCCCTTCCTTTTTTCCTCTCTCTCTCTCTCTCTGACTTTCATTTAGTAGCCTGAGCTTTGCAGTAACGAAACCAAAGAGAATGATATGGAAGCTGAAATAAAGAAATTTAGAATTGCTCCTAGAATTTCATGCTTCGTTTCCGTTGAATGAAGACAGTCGATTGTCTCCTTGGCAACAACCAAATTTTTTAATGAATATCGCGTCTCATAAAGTAGGAAATGACAGAACTGTTAATTTGATTAGTGTGTCAGAGTTCTAGAATCATAAGAAGGATAGCTCAAAGAGCTTAGTTTCCTGTGCGTGATGGGACTAAAAGCTACAATTCTATTTTTGGACCGGTTAGGAAACAAAGTAATTGTGGTTGAAAGATTGACGAGAAGAATAGCAGCTATTAGTAACATACAAACACTGAGCTAGTTCATAAAAAGTTCAAGCATGCTCATGTGCTCACGTGTTTAAGCATGCTAATATGAAGAGCGGCAGAGGTGAAGAGAGAATGGGAGAAAGTGCTTTGTAAATAATTTGAACCCTGGAAGCTAACAAACACAAAATTAAACTTAATGCCTTGTTCCCTTCGCGATTCAAAAAGAATTTTTCAAAAAATTCCCCCTAGATTCCCCCTACTTTTCACATTTTTCTCTATATCTCTCTCCACTCATTACCCCTACTATTTTTCAAAAACACTTTTCAAATCCCAATCCAAACAAAGCATAAAGGACTTAGATAATTGTAATAGGCTGCCAAGTTGTGGTTAACTAATTGGGGCTGGGTACTCTGTAAAGCACGGATTTTCAGACACCAAAAACCTGGTGTGAAGATCGAAGTATGCAAAATTATTTAGTTACATGGTTCTATTGGAAGTTAAGTTCCTTCGGTTGCTTTCAGATTTATTGAAGTACAACTCCATTAGTTCATTCAATTCGTTGGGAAAGAAATTAAACAAATATACCAATAAAATTCTTAAATGCAAATCAGAATACTAGGTTATACTTCAGTTAGTATTAAAATATGATTAGCGCGCCAGAAGTTTCCGATCAATATTCCTAGTTGCTGGCTTTAGCAGTAGGTAAGAGTTCTCAAAGATGGTAAGAAGGAGTAGCATAAATTTAAAGTTTATGATAAAGTCAGCGGCCGAGAAAAAGAGCCATGCAGAAAATACAGCTTCAACCATACCTGCGGGTTAGCTGCCAAGCCTGCCATATTGACTACTAATAGCTACACTGAGAGAGAGTCACACCTAGATAGATGGATAGGAACTACAAAAGGGAGAGCTTATTTCTGAGAGGTCGTGGTTCTCTGTCACTTGTCTCCCGCTGCTTTTGTTACTGTTAGGTTGAGGAATTCCGAGGTTGGTTTCATTAGCTGACTTTATATGATCACTTGCTGCTTTTCGATTTCTTCTTGTCACTTTTCACCTTGAACGAAGGTACGTTTCAAAGCCTGATGTTGAAATCGCTGACAAGCATGATCACTAAGAAAGTTAGCTGACCTAACGGAAAATCCCTTAGCTTTGAGTTCTCTATTTCTTGTTTCCTTTCTGTCTTTCCTGTCCTCTCCTCTCACTTAATTTTCTGTATTTAGTTACTTGAAAATCAGTTTTACCAGTGATTTGGGTCAATGCCATATATGAGAGCAACACTATTGAACTAAACAATTGAGTGATATTAGTGTTTGAGCAAACATATATAGCATTCGAGAGATACTTTAGTGGAAATACCTGGGCTGTGGTTTTTCCTTTAGCCTTGGCTATTTCGTTCAGCACATCACACCCCACAATTCTGTTGTCTCCCCATCTAGTCCCATTAGCACCCAAAGGAGAGTAAGCAGTGATGTGAATACCTTTTTCCTTGCAGAACTCCCTCAACTTCTTTTGTCTCCAAAATGGGTTCAGCTCCACCTTTTCGCAACAATAAAAAACCATGTCACCCCTCAAATTGCTTGTCATGCATATATAGTTAGATACTAAATATGCGTAGAAGCGAATATTTCAAAATTTTGGTTAAGACTGCAGGCTTACTTGGTTGACGGCGGGAGGAATTTTGGCAAAGGAGAGGAGATGTGCAAGCATCTTGCAGGAGAAATTACTGACGCCAATGCCTTTGGTGAGACCGAGATTTTGGCATTCCTCCATTGCGTCCCACACTGACTCGGTATCTAAAGGCTTTATGGCCTCTTTTGGAACTGGGGTTTTGGTCATTTGTTGGGTCAACCGGAGCGGTAAATGTATCAGATACATATCAATATAGTCCAACTTAAGATTCCTGCGGAAAAACACAAACTGTTTAGTTAACAGGTTCAAATCAAGGAAAAAAAATTTGTTCCGTTTTCAACTGAAACGAAACATTAGTAGTGGAATCTGAAATTATAATATTTCCACGAAATTGCCCAGACACAATTCGAAACGCTAGGAATCAACTGGAATGTAACAAGGCTCAAAGAAGAAACGGAAATTCGTTCTGTTTGCTTAGCAATAAAAATGAAACATTATTGGGATGCGAAATTTGAATGTTACTACCAAAAAGTACACGTTGAAACAGGTCGAAAGAATGAGTCGCTTCAGCACCTACTAGAAACATTCAACAATGACTAATAATCATTCGTGTCTAAATTCATTTGACATCTCTCAAGTTTCCGACTGAAATGTTGTAGAAACCTTTTTATTTCCTAGACGACCAGATCGTAATGGAAATTTGATCCTTGGGTTCAAACATCAAAGTACTGGTGTTTTTATTCGTACGTGCGCGGACACACAATCTTACTTGAGGCTCATTTTAATGGCAGAAACGATTTGGTCACGCTCAGCGAATGTGCACCATAGCTTGGTGGTGATGAAGAACTCATCACGTGATTTGACGAGGCCGAGACTCAGAGCTTCGGCTATGGCTTCCCCAAGAGGCTGCTCGGAGCCGTAGGCAAAGGCGGTGTCGAAGTGGCGGTAGCCTGCTTTGATGGCTTCAAGGACTGCTGCCTTTGTGGTCTCTGCATCAACCCTTGGGTCTGCCACGGTTCCCAGGCCGATGGCCGGTATTGTCTTGCCGGAGCAGCCCAAAGGTACCTCAGGTGCGACGCCCATTTTCTTTGCTCAACTCTTTGAGTTGAAATTTCTCTGTGGCAAAGTCCTCGATGTGCGCAAATTTAACGGTAAGTGTGTATATATTTGTACTGGTATAAAGTGCAGAAAATCATGTGCATTAATTGGCTTCTCGTTTGGATCATGAGAGCTGTGATGTTAGTCAATTTGGGTGGCCTTATTTTTTCGTCGGATTCGTGCGAATTTTCTTATTCAAAAGAGGGACAGGACCAACTTTTGTCGGTCACTTGTGGTGGCTTTATTTTGTTATATTCAAATCCTAAGACTTAAAATTCCGCTAAGTTTTTTTTGGGCTTTTTGAGAGTTTTGTCCTTATTAAATTTTGCGTTTGTTAGTTTTACGCCAAATTTTTGTGTATTATTAATTCGTCTTGACGAGAGAAATCAAAATAGTGAAATTTTCTCACTTTAACCCCAATATTTTTGGAAATATCCAAGATAATCCACAAAAGCCCACTAATGAATGAGATTATTTTTGAACAAGGACAAAACTCTCAAAAAACCCAAAAATGCTTGGCGAAACTTAGCTTTGAGATGATGTTTTAGCAGCCGTGAATAAGTTTTTTACGATCGCAATCAATCGCGATCGTCCAAAAGTGTTTTGGGCGGTTCAGATTTGGGAAAATGACGGCCAAGGATGTGTTTTGATAATTAATACCAGCCAAGGACATTATTTTAATGAACTCTTTCTCGAAAAAGTTTTAATAACACCCGGACCATCTAAAACATTGATTCCGTAAACGACTATTCATGGTTCTGCTGTTAAAATTTTTTTCTCCCCGTTAATTCTATTCCTCTAATCTTGCTATCAAACATGCTCTAGAGACTAATTAAGGTGGCACGCACAATCACGTTATTCAAGTGGAGCAATCTTTTCACCAGCAGGAATCTTAGACCATCTAGATTGTACGAAATATTTACCATTGACTATATTGGCCATACAAGCACTTGTTTTCAAATGCAATGATCTCATTGGGCTTACCAATGAAAGTGTGAAAATAGTTACTCCTGTTTGTTTTTTTCTTTCATCAAATTAAGTGACTAAAATTACTTAAATATTTTTTTTCTCGTCTTTTTTTTTTCAAAGTTAATTTGATCACCATAGATATCATAATTTAATCTGGTCTTTATCCATATAAAAGTAAACAATTTCACATATTGTACTACAGTGATTTATTTCATTTATTCACCTGGTTTCCAGCCCCCAACTGTTGTCATTAATCTTAAACTCCATCGACGTAGCCTGTATGGATACATAGATATAAGGTTTTTTTTATTGGCAAAATTAAATTTTATTAAAAAACGGGGGAAAGGGAAAGGGGATCCAACAAAGAGTTGGAGGATTCATCTCAAGGGCAAAGCCTAAAACACCCAAAGGTCTACAAGGGTCCAAAACAAATAAGCAAAGCCCAACCCTATATCCAAAATAAACAATGAAAGCTTAAAACACCCAAATCCGGCCCAGCCCTTGGATCGGCCCACCCAAACCAACCCTCAAACCCTAACCACCTTCAACATCCACTATCGCACAAAACACCGGAGTCCAGCCTCGCCGTTAAGTCGAGCCAGCCTCTCCCAGATGTAGAGATCGGCGACGGGAACTGGCCTACAGAAATGAATGCCAAAGACAGACAGGGCAAAGAGGAGCACACCACACCAACATCAGGCCCCAGCAAATCCCCCACAGCAACAACAAAAACCCGGAGTGACGAAAATGTTGACCCCTTGCCCAACTGAGAAACTCGGAGTGGCCACCGACTAGACTTCGGCACACAAAGCGACCTGAGCAACCCAACCATGAGAATCACATCCACCCCACCACCACCGGAAGGAAGCATCGCCAATTGAAATTGCAACTTTACTGATCATTTTTGGAGTTTAGAGAAACTTGCAAAATAAAAGTTAGAAAAAAAAAAAATCAACCTATAGAACACCACCCATCACCATCGCACCACCACCCACCACCACAAACACACCACCTGCTAGATCTCTGCCAACAACCACACCCATGCTCCTTCAAAACTCCCCGCTCCACCCAACACCGCTAGGCTCCCGGAGGGACCAAGGATCTTCCGACCGGAGGCGAAAATGAGCAATAGCTCAACCGCCACACCCTCCCACATAGGGGAGGGTGGTGAAACGAACAACAGACAGAAAAAATAGAGGGATGAGAGAAAGCAGTGATCAGAAGGGTAGAAGGGAGGGAAGAGGGGGAGATGAAGGAGGAAGAGAGGAGCCCGGGGGGAGAAGGGGCTCCCTCCGGCGGCGGCAACAGAAGAGAAACCCTAGATGGGAAATCGCCTAAGGGTGAGCGAGGGGACTTTACATAGATACAAGGTTAAAGGTTGTAATCTGATATTTCCATTTGGCTACCTAAGAGCATCTCCAAGAGGCTCTCCACATTGGCCCCATTGGCTATTATAGCTTGCTAGGAGCACAGTTCATTCTTCCAACAAGCTCACTACCATCCTAGTTATTTTGCCTTCCCTCACTTTGGCTGGCTATTGGTGGCGAGTAAGCTCTCCCTCGCTACGTACTTTGATTCCTTCCAGCTTAGCTCTTTTGACGCCAAAAATTCCAGGTAGAATCTCTCTCTCTCTCTCTCTCTCTCTCTCTCTCTCTCTCTCTCTCGGAAATGCCTCATCGGGGACCAGATTCGTGATGACCACTATACATACCATGCCATGCGGTCAAACAATTCTTTCACCGATGAATTAAATATTCATCCCAATCAGCCATACCACGTAAGTATTTATCCTGCCTACTTTTTGTGGTTATGTTTTTATCCTTTCAATGTGTGAATTACCTTAATTATCCTTTTATGATGATATCTATATATATACACATTTATTGATTTCTAATTAAAGGGGATTGGGATGAATGTATGTAGGCATAGTTATGTATTTGTTTCCTATCTTGGTTAGATTTAATTTTTAATGATATTTAATAGGTGATTTCAAAATGGAATGAATGTACAATATTAGGGAATTAAAAAAAAAAAAAGGATGGTTGGGGAAGAAAAAAAGATATATACTTCCAAAAGGAGATAGGCTTCCAAAAAACGGATGTACCTTACCAGTAATTATGGTATTTTCACACATTTTATGATAAATTTGAATATGATTAATTACTTTTATAATTTAAATTGAATCAAACCAAAACAATCATGATTCATGATTAATTTGTTAACCTAAGCATTGATTGATTTGGTAACCCTATATTTGACAAGACAAATCTGAGTTGGAAGATACACCATGATCTTAAAATACACCATGAATACTTAAATCACACTATTCGAAATACATCATCATGAATTAATACATAAATACATCATGATCATAAAATACACCATGAATACATGAATCGTACTTTTCAAAACAAACCATAATCATAAAATACAAATCTAAGTTGGAAAATGCACCACGATCATACAACACACCATAAGTACATGAATACAAAAATTACATCATTCGAAATATACCATGAACACATGAATTTGCATATGACGTCTGAGGATCACACTATTCAAAACACACCATATGAATCCGCACTTAGATGCCGTTCCACTTTTTCAAATTGTGGGTTTTTGAAAAAGAAGGTAAATTTTAAGGTCAAAAATCATATATTTACGCAAATAGTTTTTTTACAAATATGAATCTTATTTGATAGATCTCATTGAGATATTTTAAACGGTGCAAAAAAAAAAAAAATTATTTTTCATTTTCGTTATATTTGAGTTTGAAATTACCTTCTTTATGAAAAAGAAGATTTTTGGAGAAAGCGGAACGGGGCCTTAATGTCCGACGAGTGGTTCTGGGGTCCGCCGGAGGTTGACTTTGATAGAGAGGGGAGACGAGGGATCGTGATTGAAGATCGACAAAAGAGACATGGGTTTTCGGTTGAAGGTCGATGAAAGAGGGAGGGGTTTCTTCGATCGTCCCCTTCTTTTGAGAAAAATTGAAATAGAATTGGTAGGTTTCAGCACATTTGAAGCAAATCAAAGAAGAGTGTAATTAGAGATCTGAAAAATATGAACCGTAAAAACATGCAAACAAACCGAACCGGAAGAAAAAATAGAATAATTAAGGTATACCGATGTAACAATTTCGTCTGTATCGAGTCCGGCTCCTCTCCAATCCCTTTAAATGGATGGAAGAGAACACACTCTCCAATCTCGAGTCGAAAAAAACTTTTTCAATCACATTTCAATGATCGGAACCGTTCATAATTTTTAATTTCCTAAGAGGAGCAAGCATGCCAAAAATCAGTTGGATCAATTATCATTTAATATAATTTCAAAACAGATCTATATTGCAAAAAATTTAGAAAGGGGTTTTGTTCCAGTGTTGCAATCTTATATTTTGCAAGATAATGTGTTCCAAAATCATATCTAATGATGTCCAATAAACTTGATTTGTGGCATACTTCATTCTCTCGAAGAGCAAAACAAATGAACTATTTCGATCATTGACGTGAGATCGTAAGAAATTTCTACAGGCCAAGATTGTAGTCCAATGATTGGAGAGGAGCTAGACTCGTCTGTATCCGTCTAGGTCTTTTGCGTTAACTATCTCCTTACGATGGAGGACAATGGGTGTGATGAGCGACGGTGATCGATGGACGAAATGGGACGGGTTGAGCAACGGATGGCAACGAGATGTAATACAAGATGAGCGATGAACTGGGCAGTGTGGGCCGACAGACTGAACGTTGGGAAGAGTGGCGGACGTCGATGGTGCGGTGGCGATTCAGTTTCGGAAAAAAGATAAAAGGGGTTTTGTCCCCTGCTTTGAAAGAGAAGCTTTGAAGCAGTGGGGTGGGTGGCTATATTAATTTAACATTTAAAAGCTTTAAAACAGAAGAAAATGGATTGACGAGTTTTTTGGTATTAAGGGCTCTTCTAGTAGCACTCTTATTTGCTTTTTTTGTAGAACCTTTTCCATAACAAGATACGTCGAGGAACTGAAAATGTAATATAAAGTTAAAAGTACTTTTAAAAATTACTCTACAAGTAATAGAAGAAATTTATGCGGATTATTTGGTCCTTTCCATTTTCTTCCATCATAACTTATGAGTTTTCAAAAGTTGTTGATATGTGTGTTATATAGATACAAATAAATTTGTTTCAGGTGTTGCACAATCTTTGTTTTTTTAATGTATGAGGAGATGCATATGGATTGACAAAAGGTTTTGGTATTACGCTCAAGGGTAAAAGATGTATTGTACCCCTACTAATAATGGGTGTCACTTTCCAACTTGCCTTTTAATTGAAACTCTTTAATCCTCACATTTGAAGTCAATTGTCATTTTGATTCATAACAAATTTAAAAGGGAGTAATTGGGAAGGATGTTAATGGCTTTCAAAAGATTAAAAATTAAATAGTAACGAAAATATAGGAACATTGGATTTTTGCACAAGCATCTTTGTGGGACTCTTAGCTTACTCTTTAATTGTTTAGCCACTAACATTCATAACTAGACCACAAAATTCATCCAACAAGTAATTTTTTTAGCCACTAACATTCATAACTAGACCACAAAATTCATAAAAATTATTCATAACTAAATTAAATAAGTCATAACAAACTCATAATAAGGCCATAAAAGATCATGAGAAATGCACAACTATTCCATAGAAAAAGACAACATACCACAAATTCTCATAACCAGTAAATCCTAAGTTACTCCGTAACCAAAATAATTCATACAGTCTGACCCGGCCTTGGTGATTTTTTTCCCACCCACGCTTCCTTTCCTTCTCCCTGTGTTCAAACCCTCTCTTGTACCAATTAACTTACACAGAGGCCAGAGCCATGTACAAGTTCTAGACTTCAAAAAAGCCTCGTGCACAGCAAGCTGTGCACAGCAGGCCTTTTCTCCCGCCTCGGGTCCCAAAAAGATGATCGGAACCACTCATTTTGTTCAAAATATGTCGTTTAAGGTCTCTGTAAAAAATGAGCTTCGTTCGATACCGTTAGAGGTGTTGACAAAACACCCAATCACTTCAGAATTTAGGCCTATTTTGAACAAAATGAGCGGTTCCGATCATCTTTTTGGGACCCGAGGCGGGAGAAAAGGCCTGCTGTGCTGTGCAGTCTAGACTTCTAGTTATGGAGTAGATGTTGGATTTGTTCTCCATGAGAATCCCAGAAATCAGTTCAAAATTAGAACAATTAAAAAAGGGAAAAAAACCCCGAAATAGTCCTGTTGTTAAGTGTTTGTGTTAACCCTATCCCTATAGTTTTAATTGGCTCATTTACACTCTGTACTTTTCATTTTGTTCCAACTTGGTCCATCCAATTACTAACTGCCGTTAGCCTTTTTAACGCCAAACGCGAATGAGACCCTTTTCTGGGGTTAAAACACTAATTCTCCCATTCCCCGGCCTCTTGCCTTAATATACCTCTAAACCAAAATACATCTCATTTTTCCATTCTTAATGTTGATCACTGGTATTAAGTTTGGATTTTGGTAATGAGCAAAATTTGGTTATAGTTTTCTAAAAAAAAAAAAGTTGCCTTCCAATTCAGCATTTTCATGATCAGCCATGAGACAACATAACCACTGGTATAAATACTAAGATGCCTTATTTTTCTGCATAGTACTTTGAACTTAACTTAAATTTGAAAATTTTGTCCTTATTTGAATTTTTTTCACATTTGTTAGTTTTTCGCCAAACATTTGTGGGTTATTGATTCGTCTCGACGAGAGAAATCGGAAAAGTAAATATTTTTTACTTTTACCCAAGTATTTTGAGAAATAACCACTTTTTAGCCAAAAAAAAAAACGACATTTTGACGCTAAAAAGTGGATATTTCTCAAAATACTTGGTTAAAAACTAAAAAAAATTATTTTTCCCATTCCTCTTGTCGAGACAAATTAATAACCTATAAAAGTTTGGCTCAAAACTAACAAATGCGAAAAAAAATCAAATATGGACAAAATTTTTAGATTTAAGTTAAATTCAAAAGAATGCAACCTCAAACTGCATATAGAACCATGTCCAAAAGTCACAACATGATATAGATCCATAAGTCAAAATATGATAAGAAACCATGTCCAAAAGTCAAAATATTATATAAACTTAGTTCCAAATTTTGCAAGTCATACCCTAATAGATAGACATAACAAACCACTCAATTAGGTTACATTAAACCTAACTTAACAGCCTAAGTGGTTACAAAAACTAGTGCTCTGTCATTCAATTCATTTTCCTACACTTGGCCCATGCATTGATTCCTAATTATGGATGTTGAAGTTTGAGTAGTCCCACGTAGGGGAATGAGAGAATTACTGTTTTAACCCTAGAAAAGGGGCTCATTTGCGTTTGGTGTTAAAAAGGCCAATGGCGGTTAATAATTGGACTAAGTTGGAACAAAAGGGAAAGTACAGAGTGTAAATCGAGCCAATTAAAATTGTAGAGATCAAGTTGACACAAACACTTAACTACAGGAACCATTTCGATTTTTTCCCATTAAAAAACTTGGATTGGAAAACGCAATCCATGGGATTAAGGAATCAAACCGAAAACTGAAAAAAAGAAAAGAATCTGAACTCTGACCAGTATAGTGTCGAATTATCGAATGTGATTCGCACAGATGGTTAGATTGACGACCCTCGTCATCACCATTTAGAGTGATGCATTCTGAAAATGAAGATAAAATTCGTAACTTTTATATGAGGAGATATGTATGGAGATAGGTTTGTGTATCACAGAGATAGAGAGAGAGAGACTATTGTTTGGATGTCCACCACCGGTGAAGAGGAGAATTAATGTCGAGATGCGATAGAGAAGCGAGTGAGACATGAAGAGATCCATTAAGAGCATCCGCGTCAGAATCTTTAAATTTTAGACCAAATTAGAGTAAAAAAGTCACTTTATTACTTTAGCTATTCACTTTTAAAATGACTACTGCATCAAACTCTTCTGTATTAAAACTATCCCATTAAAAGAACCAAACTATCACATCCCGAGCAACTGTTTACTTGTTATTTATTATTTTTAATATATAAACTGTCTAAAAAAATTAAGTGCTCCAATTTTCAATCCATTTGAATTGATACGAAAATTTTATTTTTTTAATTATTTTATTTTAAAGGGTCATAATTAATATTTGTTTTTAAGGCTTTCATACGAGAGTCATAGAACCAAATATATAAAGTATATAAAAACATAGACCAGACCGTACTGTACAAGATAAGTAACTAGTATTTTGTGTATTCATTTTTTAAGTGGTGGATTGCCTCCCATGCATTTAAGGCATCGTAGTATAATATAATAATACTAGTGCTTACCCGTGCCTACGGCACTACACATTCCATTGAAATTATCCGTGCCTACGGTACTTGCTAGCTAATGGCTCGAACATTAGTGTGTAGTATGTGATCCTTTTCTTAGTGGCACGAAAGAGAATTATCCCTGATTATGGCACTCCCCCAACTATATATTTAAGCTAGCTACAAAAAATTATCAATTTGCTTATGGAATTCCATGCACCCTGGTTGGAATTGTCCGTGCCTACGGTACTTGCTAGCTAATGGCTCGAACATTAGTGTGTAGTATGTAATCCTCTTCTTAGTAGCACGAAAGAAAATTACCCGTGCTTATGGCACTCCTCCAACTATACATTTAAGCTAGCTATAAAGAACTATCAATTTGCTTATGGAATTCCAGTAAAATACCAGGTACAAAATTTTCTAATACCGTTTAACAATTTAACCCGCTTCGAACCTCACTGTCTACCTTATGGAGGAGAGTGTGTCTACACATGTGTCAAAGGTATATAAATAATAAAGTTTAAAAAAAGATCATAAAGGGTCAACAATTCAGGATGATCATGAGAAAAGAACACAATAAGCTGAATATATGGGATCGAATATCAAAAAAAAGTTTTAGCCAATGGAACACAATAATCATTGTTTCTTGGTTGGCCAGTGGGGAAAAAATTTCTTGCCCGGTGGGATTGTATACTGCAAGTAATGAATGTGGCCTGCCCCGATCAACCAACCAACCAACCAACTTCCTTCTTGCAATTACGAACCAACCAAACGAAACCAAATACAGTTCCAAAAAAAAAAAATGAAACCAAATCAACAAAACCCTAAAATACAGTTCAAAAAACAAAAAAAAACCCAAATCAACCACAATGCTGAGAGATCAATGAATTAAGTTATCGAGATAAAGAACCAGTGTGAATCGTAGTGGGTGTCAATCTGCCGTTTGGAGCGGAAAAAAAATCTGCCGCTTTTTTTTTTTTTATTTGGAAATTTGCCGCTTGACACGGCTTCATTAATGCGATGTCAGCTTATTGTGGAAAGTTTTAATTTGTCCAAAGAATGTAAGTTATTTATGAAGATGTCATTGGTATCTAGACCGTTGGATTTGTTTGTATGGGTAGATAAAACTTGTGTGAGGGAGAAATCTGAACCATTAAAAAGGAATATTTTTTAGGAATATTCCCAAAGACCATTCTGTTTTATTATATAGATACTATCATGTAGCAAGGGAACAATGACTAGGCAAAGAAAAAGAGCCACAGTAGGAAATGTAAAAATTTGGCAAGTGGTCTCCATATTTGAAGAGTCTGATGCAAGGCTAAATTTTGCCTTTGGCTCGCTCAAGTAGCGTACAGGGCAATTTGCCTTGTGTGATGCAGATGCTCTAACGACTGGGATTACTTTTGGACACATGTCAAATGAAAAGGGTTGGGAATAAAGGATGGGGATAGGCTTTAGGAGATCACACGCCAGAACGGAGGGAGAGGTTTCAGGAGCGACTGGTTAAAATGCTAGACACACAACGTACGAACGCACAACACCTCACACGACTGCTGACATCATCATCAAAACGACGTTGTTTTGATTATTTAAAAAAAAAAAACCCTCGCGCTTTCCTTATTTCCTCTTTCCCTTCCCTTCCCTCCACACTTTGAAGCTCAAAAATTTCAGAGGAGAGAGAGAGGGGCGGCTGCCACCAGTGCCCCACCACCGATCAGAGAGAGGGGGGCTCCCACCACCGGCGACGACGCTTCCCACCTCCACCGGCGACCACGCTTCCCACCTCCACCACCAGAACCCAACCTAGCGCTCCCCACCGCCAGCGAACGCCACCACCACCGACTTCTGGGCAGTCCGACGTTGCCCCACCACGAAGGTCTCTCTCTCTCTCTCTCTCTCTCTCTCTCTCTCTCCTTGTTTCAATTAGTATCCTTAATTGAGTTGCTGAAAAAAAAACCCTAATTTGAAAATTAGGGCTTCAACTCAAAAATTAAAATTTCATTCTGGTGATGAAAGAGTTTATACTTTGGATGGTTGTTCAATATCGAGATATGGTTGAAGATCTCAAGTTTTTGGGCAGTAAAAAGGAATAGATCTCACCTGTAATTATGAACCCACGAACTTTGTACCCAGGAAAGAAATAAGCTGCAATAAGTATGTACTATGGTTCAGTCAACAGATCAAGATAGTTCCATAGAAGTAATGAAATTATGACTCAATCTCGCACCGACGAGGAAGGAAATTCATCCCTTTCTTTAGTAGTATCGTTTGTAAACTATGGAGATTGATTTTGAGCTTTATTAAGATTAAAGGAACTATGGACACCTATCAAAAAAAAAAGGAATTAGGGACATCTGGAAACATTTTGAAAGTGGAGATATTTATGGTGGGCCGAACTCAGTTTGGCCACGGGTTGGCCCGCAGGTAGATTCGGCGGGGCTAGGAGACACTGTACACTAAAAGAGGGAAGGAAACAGATGAGACATCTCTGCACAATTGTTTGGGTTGGATTTGGTAGTTGGATACGATTAGAGACTGGTTGATGTTGTGAATAGTGACTTCGAAACAATGTCGGTGGCAAGCAAATGACAAAATCCTTCTTGAACGACATGATTTAGAGTTGTGTCTGCTGGACAAATTAGCCATTAATAGTGGCACAACACATGGCTAGTGACATTTGCCGAATATAGATGAGCTTTCTCATATGTAGCCAAAGACATATTTTATAGCAGCTTATTCATAGTATATTGACTAGTGGCTAAACTTTCAAGGGAAGCCAACATTTTCATTCAAGTATAAAAAATTGAGGTATTGTAGAAGCTATCACCAGTACAAGAACCAGATTGCCCTGTTATCTGTTGATCATCTTTTATTTTTGATGGCTTACTACTCTGTCTCCAATTTAAGTTGGTCGCATAATACTCAACTTTGTAATGTTATTCTTTTCATTAATGTAGATGTTCGTTGGTGGAGTTCGGCTTGCTACTCTGTCTTCCCATTTTTCCCAACTTTATGCCCCATCAGAACAAGCTTGAACCAAAGCTTATTAAATGGTCAAGTTTGGATGGGTCAATTAACTATTGCGGGTAGTCAAGGTTGGGGAGGAGGACAGTCAGGTATTTTGGCAGCTCAAGGTCAATATTGGCGAGGACCACAGCCAAGTATGCTGGAAAGTCAATGGCAAGGATGTGGATGACAACAAAGTTATACGCAAACAATGAATGTGCCGGATAATGTTGAAGAATACTTCACTTGCTTGTATTGTTTTATATCGTGTCCATATCTTGTCCTGTGTCCATATCGTGTCCTGTGTCCCCTTTTGTGCCCTTGAAAGCTGTCCATATCGTGTCATGTGTCCTGTGTTCCCTTTTGTGTCCTTGAAAGACCTGATTACTTGTTGGTCTTGTAATGACCTTTCATAAGGTAGATGGTTTGGAGAATTCTGTTTGAAGTTGACTTCTTTAATGAGACACATTCTACTTTTGTTCATAAAATTGCACCACTTATTTACTTTCTTTATGCTTCTGTAATGACCTGATTGCTTGTTGAATTCATAGTTCCATCAAATAAGATTCAGATAAGATTTTGAAAGTTTTTTTTTATTTTTATGGAGAATGATTTGGTCAGTTCAAGGTGTTATCAATAGGTTAGAATAAAAGCAAAATAGTACTGAGTTGGGAGAAATTTTGGCATAGTCTCCCTTGTTATCGATAGGTTTGGAAAATTTTTGGCATAGTCTCCCTCATTTTTTGGTTCTAGCCCAACGTCTCACATCTCAGTCAGTACAATCATAACAACAATAGAAACCAAACAAGGTTATGCACAAGTCCACGCCGGACCTTTCTCACTGTAAATCAACAATCACAAGCTACATTCATAGCCAAAATCTATTGCCAAATTATCATTTCACAACGAAAACCATAATACAATAAATTTCAAACCCACGCCGGGCCATTCTCATCACAATTATCAATTGCATACGAAGTTAAGTTTAGCAATATTACAAAGCTTAGTACATATTGATATTCCAAACTACAACAAATTGATCATTTTTCTTGGTCTTTGATTCACTTGAATAGCTTCAATTTCTTTCATTGCCTTTTCGAGTCTCCACTAGTCTTTGCAAAGCTATTGGTCCCATAGTTCTAGCCCATAAATCTTCTAAGCTCTCCCGTTCTTTTGCTTTTAAATTAGCAGCCATATGTAATCAAGCTGCCCTGCCCTCCCAATCTTCCAACCATAACCTGAGAATAACAATGATCAATAAGGATAAAACCATAACCATGTACTCAATTAAATTCTATCCATAACTTTGCTTCTAGTCATCACCCCAAATGTACCAAACATGAACTAGTGCACTTCAAATATAGATTTCAGCACTTAGACAAAGTTCCACCACATAAAAAGAGCACTTCCAACTCACTGTTTATCAAATTCAACTTATTGGACATAGTCCTGTGCAAAAGTCACCTAATTTCAGTTTGTAGACAATTTTCTGCATCTATACCCTTCATTCCGCACTAAACCAGTAGCTCCAACGCTCTAAAAAAGATAGTTTCAGCACCATATAACAATTTCCAGCACTTAGAGTATGAGTTTTAGCATGTAAACTTCAGATTTTAGCTTCCAATTATAATTTCAAGCATGTACAAACATAATTTCTACCATCTAAGCACAGAATTCAGTATATTAGTTCGACTTTCAGCACTTAAGAACAACGATTCAGCTTTCCCTAATCAGCTTTCGGCATAGAAGTGCACATGTTCAAGGTGTAAATAACTAATTGCAGCAGCATTGACAGAAATAGTTCATCTCATCAATCTCTTGCTAAGTAACAGTAAAACTAGAAAATTTTGACGAGTTCTCGTTTCCATGGCCATACACATTTCTCAACATTTGCGAACACAATGAAAGTGAAATAAATCAAATATTCAGCTAAATTCACAACCGAAATGTGTGTGTGTTTATGTCTAACATACACAGAATCATAAGCAAAGATATATATGATTTCCAGTTCAACTTCCTATGTGATCCAAATGCATGCAGTAAGCACTTGTTTGGCTCCAAAACTGCTAAAAATTATCAAGGTACTGCAAATAATAATTTCACTTTGCTTTAGATGGGTATATTTAGTAAAGGCGCCAAGCTGTTATTCATCTATACGTGCAGTGCGGCAGCATTCAAGCAGACTAAGCAGAAACCAGAGAATGTGGAGAACATGTACAACAAGAAGACATGGAATTCCATGAGAAATTCCGTTACGGTGTCACTACGAGGGGCCTCATATTATAGATGGAGATTAGAAGCCTATAGTTACTGTCACAAAAATTCTCTTCTCCATGAGGGCTACACATGTATAGTGAGCAACAGAGGTGCACAGGGTGATTCCAACCATTATCCTGGCCCCCATACAACAACAAGCCATGCTAAACTGACTTCGAACATCAACGTACGATGCTCAAGCGTTTGAGACAATTAAAAGTGAATTCCACCCTATTTTAAGCTTAATAAAGATTGCAATGCCACTACAATGTAAATATGATACATAGTAACCAGATAACTGACCATTGTATCTCCAATTCCGAGACTCACAGTTCCAGCAAAAGGGGGCAACACTTTAGGATCGTTGAACCCAGAAGACAAAATGGTATCAATTAACAAAGATTACCGACACATTAAACCACTATTCTGGGGTTAACAACTCCAATTTAGGGTTTCTCATATTTTCGAATTAGGGGTTTCTCAAATTTTCGAATTAAGTTTTTTTTTTTCCCTCATCAGCACAACACTTTAAGGTTTCTCAAATTGAAACCCTCTAATTGATGAGGAGTAGATAGTGGGGATAATCTATCTGAAACAGGGAGAGAGAGAGAGAGAGAGAGAGAGAGAGAGAGAGAGAGAGAGAGAGAGAGAGAGAGAGAGAGAGAGAGAGAGAGAGAGAGAGAGAGAGAGAGAGAGAGAGAGAGAGAGAGACCTTAGCTAGGGACAGCGTCGGGGTGCCAGAAGCAGCCGGTGGTGGCAGTTGCCGGCGATGGGGGAGCAGCTGGGGTTGTGGTGGGAGACGGTGGTGGCGGTTGCCGGCCATGGGGGAGCCCCTGGGGTTGTGGTGGGAGCCCCTCCCACTGGTTTGTATTTTGAACGAGAAGGGGAAAGGGAAAAGGGAAAAGGTTTCAGTCCGTGACTTGGTTTATTATTATTATTTTTAATAATCAAAAGGACGTCGTTTTGATGATGATGTCAGCAGTTGTGTGAGGTGTTGTGCGTCCGTACGTTGTGTGTCTAGCATTTTTCTACTCAGGTAGCCCAATTTTAACTTAATAATTATTTTATTTATTTAAGGGTTGAGATTGAATGGTCATCATCCAACGGTAATAAAAAAGGATGCATATGGTATGTCCAAAATAAAGGGTTTGTACCGTAACCGGGCCCAACAAAAAAACCAGAGATGTTGATGAGCCGTGGTTATAGATGTAGCGTTTGACTACAAATATGAATGTGTTTGTATATTATAAGGGTGCGGGAATGTAAGAGCAGTGAGAGACGAAAGAGAGAGAACCCAAAGGGGTTTCACACTCTGTCTCTCAATCTCCCACATTTTAATAAGTTTTAATTAGTATTGTATTCGTTCAATGCACAAGACAATATAAAAGAACCACATCGGTATTTTTTGTTCCCATGCTTCGAACGAATACATGCTAATAATAATATAAAAAAAGAAAATAAAGAGTGACATTAATAATATTTAATACAACCCGTATAACAATGGTGGAAATCACTGTCGACCCAAAAATAAATAGGAACAAATGAAAAAAATAAAGAAAATCACACAAATCCAATTTGTCAAAAGTGGAAAATGAACACCACACAAAATCAATGCCCTTATTTATTTATTTATTTATTGTTTGGGTCTCGGATTGGACTATTTGTTTTCTTCTTGTCCTATTAATCTTTGTAACAATTTCAAAAGTTAATAAAATTTCTTTTTCGCTTTTCAAAAAACAGGAGGAGAGCACAATGCTAAAAGTGAAGGAGAGAAGCATGGATTTATTTAAAGGGAAATGTTAAAAGGAATATGCTAAAATCCACCCAAATGGGTAGGATAATAGATAAAAAGGTGCATTGATATCCGAGAAATGTGTATTGATATTTGTGAAAGTATATTAATATCCATGAAATATGCATTGATATCCTAACTTGTTTGGAATTATGTGTATATTATCCTCTGCCTAGTGGGCGGAGGTTAGCAAAACCGATGTTAAAAACAGAGAAGGAATTGGGAAGAGAAAATAGGCAACTTAACCCACCTCTCTCTCTCTCCCTCCCCCTCTCTCTCTCTCATAGGAAAAAAAATCAAAAGTCTAGAAAATTAGAATTGGGGTTAAGTCCTTTGAAGGCTTGTGATATACAAGTGAAGTGGTAACGAAGTTAGTAGGCACCATATACCTTCATGTACCAGACCAATGTTCCTGTAACGACCCTGATTTTTGGTAAATAAAAATTTCGTTAAATATTCGAATTTTTTTAATTACTTGAATTTCCTTAAAAATTTCTTTTTAATCCGTCATAATTAGATTTTTGAATTATAAAATTATATCTTTTCGTCCCGGACAATTTAGTCATTTTCTAAAGACAAGTATGCTTGTAGAAGCACTTGTATATCTTCCTAGTGAGTAAAATAAATTCTTAAATTATATTTCTTGGCTAGAAATCCTACTTAGCAAGTAGAATTAGCTTCCAACCAATTAGTTAGAGAAACCTAATTACCATTTGACCTAGTTACATTTTCCTAACTATGGATGGACCTTTTTGACCATCTTTGAGTCTTATGAACCCCTTTCAACCCTAATTAAACCTGGAGGACTTTATGAACTTTCCTAGAAACCTAGTTAAACCTTTTGAACCCATATATATGTCCATTGGATAATAGAAACTAGGAAAACTATTATCCATTGGATAATAACATTACTTGACTACCCATCATTGAACTTTAGACTTGTCATGTCATAAACAGTATGACATGATTACTTGTCCATTGGGTAATAAAAAGTAGGGAAATTATTACCCATTAGTTCATAAGATGATGTACCTTGTACTTATCCCAATCCATGTGTTAGTGTATTTTTCCCAACTTATTTGACAATATGCTCTCCCAAATCCTTGGATTGTCATATCAAGAAAGTATAATCATTCCCCACCAAATCTTGCCCCTTTCCAAGAAACCCACCCTAGCATTGAGTGGTCACATTAATTTCCTTACTTTCCTCTTTATCCATTGGATAACAAATGTTAGGAAAAATATTATTCATTAGATAATAGAATCCCATGACTAGTCATATCCAACTCACCAATATTCCTTTGTCCATTGGACAATAGAAGTTAGGGAAAATGTTAAACATTGGGCAAAAGAATCCCATGACTAGTCATATCCAACCATAATCATCACCTATATTCCTTTACCCATTGGTTAATAAACGTTAGGAAATTTTTTGACCATTGGACAATAGTAGTTAGGTTGCCAATGAAGCCTAGATTTGAAAATACAAAATCATGGGCCAAAGAAGCCATTATTTTGCTTCCAAAAGAAGCAAGACTAGCCATGCCATGCATGCAAAACTAGAGTTATAGCCTTAAGCCTAATTATTCTAGGGTTACTTTCCTAGAAACATGTATATACTTATATATATATATATATATAGATACATACATTGAGGGAGGGAGGGAGAGAGAGAGAGAGAGAGAGAGAGAGAGAGAGAGAGAGAGAGCTGAGAGGGGGAGAGAGAGGGGAGGCCGAGAGAGAGGGAGGGAGTGTGGTGTGTGCATGTGACTTTGTTCACTCTGACAAGTCACCTTTTAGCCTTAAGGCTATTTGACAACCCATTCTAGTCTTCCTAAATACAAATGTAGCCAATGATTTTGTGTTTCCTTGCAAGCAACCTCTCCATAGGATTTGACAAGCCATGAAAATCTTCATGATGAACTAGGTATGGCTTAAAGTTGAAATGACAAGTCATGGAAGGCATGGCAAGCTTGATTTGACCTTACAATGGAGCAAATCCATGGTAAATAAGGCTCTAGAGAGAGGGAGGGCGGCCAATGGAGGGGAGGGGGAGTCCAAATTTTTGCTATAAATAGCATCCCACCCTTGCCTTGAACTCACACATTCACACCTTCCAACTTCTCTCTCTAGAAAACATAGTGTTCTTACCTTGTTCTTGCTTATTCTCTTTTGTTCTTGAGTTCTTCAAGAAACTCATCCTAGGCCGCCACTAAACCACCACTCGACCACTCTTTCGATCCAAAAGTTTTAGTAGTAGTAGTCAAGATCAAGTTTTGAGAGAAACCTTTCTCTTTCGAAGCTACCAGAAGCTTACCATAGGAAGTTACTCCGTCCGATAGACGACTCACTTTCCGTAGTCGCCCTACTGCCAAGAAGAATGGTAGGATAATCTTAACCCCAATCTCTAAGTATACGTAAATGTTTTCTTATCCATTAAACTCTAAATGTACATGTATGATGCTTGTATGTTGCAGAATGCATGAGAACCTTGAAAGGTGTTTTCTTAAAAAGATGAAAAGGAAGGGGATCGAGTATGTTGAACTTATCGACTTACTTTTCGGAACAACATATGTTGTTCTAAACTTCCCACAAAAGAAGATAGAACGAGTTTTAAAAGATAAAAGTTCACGCTTGATTGTACGTATCCGTAATTTGATCTTTGAAATGGTTTGAGAACGTGTACATGTTTATTATGATTTCTTGCATTACTTGTGGTTGTAAATAAAACATAAGTGATCTTCACTCCAAGGGCGTCCGTACATGTGGCGTTATGCTTTAAGTTCGTGGTTTGAGCATGCTAAGTAATACATACAGTTGGATGATCTTGTTAGTTTAGTTTCAAGATTTCAATGAATGATTTGTAAGTGGAAAGTCCTACCGCGGAGTCGATGCATGAAAACGAGACACGGAATTCAAAAAAATAGAAACATGACACCTAGGGTGTGTTAAAGGCAAGGTGTGATTTTGAAACCCAATGTGGCCGGACTTGCCATTGTGTGGTATGTGTGTGTAAAGAAACAATTTTGAAAACCCAATGGGAGCTCGGAGCGGCGGAACCATTGTGGTATACTCAGGAACCCAGAGCAGCGGAACCGAGAGATGAATTGTGGTTTGGATATCCGCGGAGAGGAGCCAACGCAATTGTTTTAATGATTTTCGAAAATCCAAATGGGAACCCGGAGCGGCGGAACCATTGTGCGATACTCGGGAACTTGGAGCGGCGGAACTGAGGGCTTTGAATTGTGGACTTGGTTATCCGAGGAGAGGAGCCAATGCCAAATTCAATATTTTGTGTGCTAATGGGAACCCGGTGCGGCGGAACCATTGTGAGGATACTCAGGAGACCGGAACGGCGGAACCGAGGTTGGGTGTGTTAAAAACGATTTTGAAAATGTTGATTTAGTATATGAAAAATGGTGACACAGTCTATGACGAGTCGCGTAGGAGAAACTCAGAAAATTATGGACATTAACGATAGTTTGAATAGCGAATGTGGATGTGTTATTGTTAACTGTCAGTTGTATATGCATGTACCATGTGGAAATCGTTGATTCTATGATCTATTGTTTGTAAGTTATGGGTTAATGGGTATGAGATTGTTCTGCTGAGCTTTCGTAGCTCACGGTGTTACCTTTGGTGACCCTACATATTATACTGGTGGTGACGCTGGTATAATGTGTCAGACCTTGTAGATGAACAGGGTAAACTGTACACCTTGGAGGCTTTCGGAGCTGAAGAGCTGGCAAGAATGGAGGAGCAGGCGGAGCTGTAGTTAGGAACCTTAGTTTCCCCTCCCTTTTATAATGAAAGTACTCTTGTGAGAATTATGATGTAATAACGAGCCCG
The DNA here is from genome assembly GCA_014282245.1 of Rhododendron simsii. Taxonomy (NCBI): domain Eukaryota; kingdom Viridiplantae; phylum Streptophyta; class Magnoliopsida; order Ericales; family Ericaceae; genus Rhododendron; species Rhododendron simsii. Next base: position 17,852,398 of record CM024961.1, read on the forward strand.
ACTCTATTTAAGTTTTCAATAAAATTGCATATTTAACGTTCTCAAAATTCTGGGCATTACAGTTCCAGCAACAAGCCACTTACAAAGTTTGTATAATGCAACTAGAAAAATGTCAGCGGAGGTTACTTATAATAACTCTGTTCTTAAAGGAAGAGACTGCTCATTACCACAAATCTGTTAGTAATTTATTTTAATCAACGAATATCTGTAATCACTACAACAAAATACACATTCGGTGACATGAAAAAATATCACCAAATGTCTAAATTTTGTCACCTATTATCTTTGGTGACACAATAAGAGGTGTCATTGTATCCATGACACTGAAATAAGTATTTAATATCATGGAGCTCGAAATATAATTGAGATAAGGACGAGAGTACAATTACAATTCTGTAGTGGGGTGAATTATAATTTGTGTGATAAGAAATAGAATCCTGGTGGGATTAAGATTTCTGATTTACACAAAGAGCCCAAATTTATTTCTCCTTAGGTCCTTGCCCTAGTCATATAAATATACCGCTTCGTTCTCTAGGTCTTTGACACTTTTTTTGAGAGATTAGAAAAGTGGGCTGTGAGAGAGAACAAACAATCATGTAGAGTTTCTACAAACGGGTACGTGATTCGATGTACAAGGGAATATGGCAAAATATCGTAAGGTACGGTCGAACAATATTTGTGGCATACAACAAGACGTGCTGTAACCAGTTCAACCAGCGTTCGTGACGCGGGAGTTATGATAAAACCCTAATTCCGCCTTGTAGGATTTTTGCAATTTTTGTTGTCTAATCTGTACGCATCGTTATTAGGTCTTGGGGATTCGGTTTCCCAACAAAATCAGCATCATCATTTTGGCCTCTTGCCTCCAATCCTTCCTATATAGAAAAGGAAATTGGAGATTTTGAGCATGACTTGCTTCTTCTTTTTTTCTCTCATTTTCTCCCTTCAATTTTGTACACAGCCATTTCCATGGGTAAAATAGGTCTATTTGCATTACTGTAGCTTGTTTTTAAAGAATCCTCCAAAAAATCAAGATATTAAGGGCTTGTTTGATAACCCAAATTCAGCACTTAATACTGAATCAATTAAGTAATAAGTGATTCAGTAGGTTTGATAACCACATTTCATATTACTTAACAAATTAAGTACCACTTAAAATATAGACTAAAAAGTTGAAAAAAATTAAGTAGCTTTGAGCTACTTAATTTTTGCTGAATTTTTGTGTACTTATATTCAACCGTCATACCACTACCACAACCACATCCACCAACACCTCCACCACTCCACCACCACCTCTCCACCACCACCTCCACTACCACCACTCCTCCTCCACCACATCACCACCCCCTCCACTACCACCACTCCTCCTCCACCACATCACCACCACCACCACCGCCTCCACTACCACCACCACCACCACATCACCACCACCAACTCCACCACCACCACTTCCACCACCACCACCACCACAACTCCACCACAACCACCACCACTACCACCACCACCACCTCCACCACTCCACCACCCCACCACCATCACCACCACCGCCACTCCCCCACCACTACCATCACTACACCACCACCGCCACTCCACCACTACCACCACCACTTCTTCCACTACCGCCACCGCCACCACATCACCACCACCACCACCACTCCACCACTACCATCATTACACCACCGCTCCTACCACCACCTCCACCACCATCATCACAATCATCACCACCACCAGCTCCACCACTCCACCACCACCACCACCACCACCACAACTCCACCACAACCACCACCACTACCGTCACTACACCACCACCACCACCACCACCGCTCCTACCACCACCTCCACCGCTCCACCACCCCACCACCATCACCACCACCGCCACTCCCCCACCACTACCATCACTACACCACCACCACCACCACCACCACTTCTTCCACTACCACCACCACGTACCACCACCACTCCACCGCTCCTACCACCACTCCACCACCATCGTCACAACCATCACCACCACCGCCACTCCACCACCACTACCATCACTACACCACCACCGCCACCGCCACTCCACCACCACCACTACCAGCACTCCTACTACCTCCACCACTCCACCACCATTATCAAAAGTATGTTGTGACCGTTAGTAAATTAAGATAGAATTGGAACAAAATTAATTCATCATTTTTTTAATTCAGTACTTAATATATTTATCAAACAGCTTTTCAGCTTAAAAATTTCAGTATTCAGTTTTCAGTACTTAATTTTTCAGCTTTCAGTTTCAGTTTTCAGTTTTATCAAACAGCCCCTTAGACAATGGGCTTCTAGATCTTCTAGAAGCTCTATGTTAAGAATCCTCTAAAAATATCTTCTATATTTGGATTTATCTCTTGGGCTTCCAAATATTATATTGGATCAAGAACTAAATCAAACACCCTCCCTTAAACTTGATCTAGTAACTCCAAGGAAGGTTCTTAGCTTGAAGAAAACTTCATGCTTGAGTAGCTTGGTGAGAATGTCGACAATTTGATCTTATGACTTTGCGAATGTCAATTGAACCTCCTTCTTTGCCATGCATTTTCTTATGAAGTGATATCTTGTATCAATGTGCTTGCTACGATTATGTAAGACTGAATTCTTGGCTAATGCTATCACTGATTGATTGTCTACGAATATCTCCGTTGCTTCTTCAAGTTAAGCTCATTTAGTAAGTTCCTTAGGCACATAGCAATGCTATGATAGCATGACATCCACATTTTTGACTTAAAGGGTGACTGTCGGTTGCTTCTTTGAAATCCAAGTGAAAGCTGTGTCACCCATATTATAAAATAAGAAGCCGTTTGTACTCTTTTGATCATCTAAGTCTCCAACCCAATCGCTGTCACTAAATCCAACAAGTTGAAAGTTGTTAGATGATGAATAAAATAGGTCAAAACGAAGTGTACCTTTGATGTAGCGAAGAATCCTCTTAGCCATTTTTAAGTACGTCATGGTTGGTTCCTCCATCAATCGACTCACAAAGTACTCCAACTTTGAATAGTATATCCGGTCTTGTGCATGTCAAGTAGTGCAAGCTTCCCACCAAGCTCTTGAAATATGTTGGATCCACCTTTTTTCCATGATCAAGTCTTGACAACTTGACTCCACATTCCACCGGTATGCTAATTGGTTTGCAATTAGCCATGTTTGAATTTCTTGAGAACCCGGGAAAAAAAAAAATTTTTCTTGAGAGCTTCCTTCGCATAACCTTCTTGGGAGATGAGGATCCCATCTTTCCTTTGCTTTATTTCGATCCCATATTGTGGCCCCTCTAGAGTTTACATTTGTTATCGGGACTGTTCATTTTTTCAAGCATGTTGAGCATAACATGTGTGCAAAAAATCATATTGATCGGTCATTGGTACAAATATGATTGAGACACATTTGTCTTATATTTTATTCTCTAATCATATTGTCCATCTATTTTTGTAAAGAGAATGGTATCCAACTTTATTGTCACAAATGTTCTATCAATTTGATTTTTCGCATGAGTGATCTACTCAACATTTCCGACAATATGAACGATTTAGATAACAGATATAGATTACAGAGGACCCACAACGGGAGGCACTATGAGGTGTATTGCTTTGAGGTATTACAGGAACCCCAAATCCATATCACTGGCTCTGTTCCGCTGTATAACTCAAATAAGTTCTTTTTCTGAATTAAAAGTGACGTATGGTGAGAGAATAACTTGTCTTATAAAACGGAAAATAAATATTTAAAAAATAAAAACCTTAGCGGGAAGACTGATAACTTAAAAAACGAAAAAAGAACAAAGTGAAAGATCATACATACTGAGTATTGATCCTGGTTATAATAAATAAACATTATTCCCACTATTTGTAAACAATTATTCCGCTATACTACAAAACAAGAGGCAATATATATGTATTTCTAGTATCCAACAAGAAGTGTAATACAAAAGAGTAAAAAACCATCTCGTAAATTTATCCATGTTTATACACACACACACACACTTCAGATCTCTGCATCAATCTCCAACACCAAATCGTGGGGTCCCAAAATAGAAGCCATGGTGACTCCTTTACGCTGAGGAAGCTGATTGATCTTGTTTGATTCTTCCTCTGTTAATGACCAATCAAATATCCCAAGGTTTTCCCTCATCCTTTGCTTGTTGAAGCTCTTTGTTACTATACTCACCCCTTTTTCATAAACCCATCTCAGAGACACCTGCAAATTAAGACCAGGGATCGATAATTAGTTTCTCAATGATTTTTGCTCTCTCTATATATGAGGTGGGTCATATGACTCATATCCATGTGTCTTTTTCTTTGTGCTTTTTTAAAATTTTTTTTGTTAGTTTCACGGTAAATTAAATAAAACTAACTTCCATTTGTCTTTTCTAAAGATTTTTGAACTATGGTCTACATTTTTATATTTTTCTAATTTCTTTCGTCAAAACGAATAATTAATTCAATTTTTTTGATGAGATCCTAAAAAAGGGTATAGTAAATAGTAAAAAATACTTGCCAAAAAGGCTTTTAGGCCAACGACATCAAGGGGTGCACTAAGAGCATCCACAGTGGAATAAGCAAAAGTGAATAATCAAAATATGCCACATCAGATTTTAATTATCCATTTAGAGGTTGCTAAAGTTAACAATGTCAAATCTTACATTGGTTATTTTTTGCTCATAATAAAAAACAATAGGACCATTGTTTCCTTCCATGAGTTTTCTCCAAATTTTTCCCTGCATTTCACGTAAATCTTTTGAAAAACTAGTTTATGTTAAAAACAGTTTTTATAAAAAAAAATATTTGTTCTTGAAAAAAAAAGTTAATTAAACAGTTTTTGGAAGAAAAAAACAGTTTAAGTTAAAAACAGTTAGATAAAAAAATAGTTAATGAAAAAAATGTGTAAAAAAATAGCTTTGTGTATATACAAATTTTAAAAAAAATAGTTTTAAAAAATCTGAACAATTTTTATTTAAAAAAAAGAGTTCATATAAAGACGGGGGTTTTTTTTTTTTAGAAAAAAGTTTCTGAAAAGAATAGTAAGAATAGTTTTTTATAATTATTTTTTGAAAACATTGTTGAGAGAGAGAGAGAAAAGATTTCTGTGTAATGATGGGTGTACTTGATTGAGAAAATATGGGGATCACTAAATTTGATTATTGGCTAAAGGTTGCTAGTTTTGATTATTCAAAAGCCAAAATTTGATGAGTTGCTAAAAAGTTGTTAAGTTTGGTTATTCCAATGTAAGCACTTTTTTGAACAAATATTGCTAACTTTAACAATTTTTTATTTTGCTTATTCCATTGTGGATATAAGGTGCTAGATGTAAGAAGGTCGAGAGTTCAACTCTTTTAAGGTGTTAATCTAAGGCTCCGTTCCGGAACGCGAAATAAGTCCTTATTTTTTAAGAAGGCAATTTCAAGCTCAAAAATGATGGGTTTATTGAAATCTAAAAATATACAATATGGATCTTGTTTGAAAGATCTCATCGAGATCTTTAATACGATGCAAAAAAAATTAAAAAAATATTTTTCATTTACTTTATTTTTGAGTTTGAAAATATGAAATAAGCTGCTTATTTTTTAAGAAGGTTTCTGGAACGGAACCTAATTATTCTAACAATACTAACTTTCGTTGAAAAAAATAAAAAGTAGCAAAGTTACCTACTGTCTTTAGGGGTAATTAATTTAGTTCAAACAATTCTAAATGAAACTCTCGTGGCCAATTTTAAGTTCTTCTCCTTACTTTTTTTTTTTGGCATTTTGTCCTTATTCAAAAAAAAAATCTCATTTATTAGTTTTGTGTCAAACTTTTGTGGATTATTGATTCGTCTCGAAGAGAGAAATAAAAAAAGGTAGATTTTTTTTTTTTTTACTTTTATCCTCATTTTTTAAAATATCTAAGGTAAAGTAAAAAAAACCCGACTTTCGGCTTAGGTTTAGCTATTAGTGAGGCTCCTATTGCTATGGTAATGGTTTACTTATTAGTTTTACCATGTCCGCAGACTCGCAGTGTACATTTGGTGTACGTTAAATAGCTTGTTTGTATTCCTTCCGTCCCGATTTATTTGTCTCTTTTTTAACTTGTACATGTCCCAAATTGATTGTCCAATTTTAAAATCAATGGATAAGATGATGTAAATATTCAAATCAATGGATCAGATTTGTTAAAAAATTAATGAAATCTTCTTTTGCCGTTCCAAAAAAAAAAGGAGAGAGAAGAAGCATATGCCAGGAACTATTCGATCCGGTTTAGATTTCTCTCTTCAAGTTTGTAAAGTGAGGAACATGACTTTTCAAAATTACCAACTCAACAGGTACACGGTAAGAGATTAGTCAACAAAATATGTAATTTGACCAATTCAGTAGGTTCCTAAAAGTCAAACAAAGAATTAAAATTCGTACACGCTTTTGGGGTTCACTTACTCCCAATATCTCATTAACTTGCCGCATGGGCCATTGAATTAGAGTAATAAAAAAAATTAGTAATAAAAATTGGTTTTCGGCCCCTGAAGTTCCTTTAGTAATCGAAATAGTAAATAACTAGTTGTTTCCCATGAATCGAATATTCGAATTCAAAGGAGGTTAAACCCTCTAAATTGGGGCCACAAGAAGATTTGTCTGATCATTGGCTTTAGGGCCCCTAAATTAATCATGATGCTTCAAGTTGGCCCGGACGCTTGCTTATAGTAATAAACAATAAAACAAAGTCGACTAAGTGTAATTACCTGGGCAGTGGTTTTTCCTCTAGCCTTGGCTATCTCGTCAAGGACATCACACTCCACAATTCTATTGTCACCCCATTTAGTACCATTGGCACCCAAAGGAGAGTATGCAGTTACGTGAATGCCCTTTTCCTTACAGAACTCCCTCAGTTGCTTTTGATTCCAAAGAGGGTTCATCTCCACCTTTACCAATAAGCAAACAACAGAAAAAGATCAAACCCATCAAACATTTTCTCATTTGTTCATTAAACTAGAGTTGTGCACACGACATGTTTGTGCTATCTATGGAAAATATTGAAAATAGAAATTGGATGACGAGATGTGGGGAAGGGAATTGTAACATGAGTACTCAAATAGTTGATAGAATTAAAAAAAAAACGAGACACATTGTGCACCAATCTTGTTTTATGAAAATCTTAGAAAATTAAACTTGAAACAATTGATATTAAAAAGGAAACGAAGCAATTGAGAAAATAAATTAAAGCAAAAATTTTAGGGGAAATTTGACACACAATACAACTCCAATCACTGAGATTGAGGTTGAGTTTTCTAAAACAAAGTATTATCCTTTGTTGCAAGCTGGTCTTTTTAAAGATTTTTATATTAATAATTATTTATCTCTTGATTTCTTTCTACTATGCACAGGACTTTGAAAAGTTCGAAAGTAATCAAACTTGAAAAAGTCTACTAAAAATGGGCCAAAAAAAAAAAAAAACAGCTTGGATTTCTTGGATCTGTTCACTAGCTAACATTTTTGAATTATTGTCCATGTTACCCTTTACTTTTTCAGGTTCTTTCGTCCAATAAAAGCGAAAAAGTAATGGTTTTCCATAAAGTAAAACTGGTTTTTTTTACTAATGCAAGACATATCCTACAAAAAAGCACACATTTTAGAGAAAATTAACAAAGATCTCTGTTTTCTTTTTCCTTTTTTGGAAAGGAGAAAACAAAGATGGTGGAATTTACAGTCCGGATCAGTTATATCTATAGGAGTATATATACTTGATTGACAGCCGGAGGGATTTGGGCTACGGAGAGGAGCTCATCAAGCTTTCTGCAAGAGAAATTACTGACGCCAATGGCTTTGGTGAATCCAAGTTTCTGGCACTCCTCCATGCCTTCCCACACCGACTTGATATCCATGGGGACAATATGGTCTTTTGGGACTGGGGTACTGTTAATATGATGGGTTAGCCTAATTGGCCAGTGTATCAGATACAGATCCACATACTCCAGTTGAAGATTCCTGTACCAAAATCAATCAGTACTATTAATTGATTCGGTCGTTGCCAGTCAACACCAAACAGACAAAGATGCTTTCTATTTTCTCAACTAACTGCTACAAACTACTTTTTTTTTTTTTTTTCTTTTTTCAAACAGAATTTCATAAAACGATTACGAAGCAGATTACTATATAAGGGTTACACATATTAGTTACTCTTACAGAAATTAGGGGACCTAGAAACTAGTCTAGCATCTGTCTGATGTTCAGACTATCTCTCAAGACAAATTCTCTCATAACGAGAGACATGTCCGTAACAAACACAAGTTCATCTGTTTGTTCTGTACCCAATTTAACAAGATGGTTTGCACATGGATTGGCGGAACGGTAAGTGTGGCTGCTACAAACTACTACTCCTACTAGTCAATGAGTAACGTGTTCAGCGCACTTGTGACTTTTTCCCTAAAAATACAGCTAATAGAAATATTTGTTCTATCGGGAAAATAGTCCCAACTATGTGTTTATCTTGTTGGGAGGACAGAGGAATAGTTGGGCACACCATTTTGACTGTAGATTACGTATTTGTTGCCATGTATCGGTTTTTCGATACATACTCAGATCGACACCCTTACCCTTTGACTAATAGCGAAAGAAGCAGTCGATATACGTACCATAATCAATAAATAAAAATTGTTAAAACTCCTATACGGCTATATCTATTATTAGGCTGTATTCCTATGAACTTAACTTAAACTTAACTTAAATTTAAAAATTTTGTTCTTATTTAAATTTTTTTTGCATTTGTTAGTTTTGCGCCAAACTTTTGTGGGTCATTAATTTGTATCGACGAGAGGAACCGGAAAAATAATTTTTTTTTACTTCTACCTAAGTATTTTGAGAAATAACAACTTTTTAGGCCAAAAAATGACAAATTTGTGAGAAATAACAAATTTTTTTTGTTGCTAAAAAGTGGTTATTTCTCAAAATACTTGGATAGAATTAAAAAAAAATTACTTTTTCAATTCCTTTCGTCGAGACGAATTAATAACCCACAAAGCAATACGACCTCTTCAAGTGTTATAACTTCAAAAATGATTTACAAAAATTCATGGCCCCTGACACCTGATTCATAATACACGTCAGTAATATTCCACTACTGTTACCAATTCGAAGTTTGCTATGGCTATTTAAAACCTTGTTTGTGACCGTGTTCCCGGTAGTAAATAATTTCTCAGACACGGTGACATACGTATATAACGTTTATATGTATATCAAAATTAATTACTATTTTGTTGCACACGAACAGTAAAATTGGTAATGAACATTTCGATGTGAGAAACTTACTGGAGGCTCAATTTGATGGCCGGAACCACTTGATCGCGCTGACCGAAGCTGCACCAGAGCTTGGTAGTGATGAAGAGTTCATCACGAGACTTGATGAGTCCCAGACGGAGAGCCTCGGCTATGGCCTCCCCAAGTGGCTGCTCCGAGCGGTACGCAAAGGCGGTGTCGAAGTGGCGATATCCAGCTCTGATGGCTTCGACGATCGCGTTTTTCGCGGTTTCTACATCTGCCGGAGGATATGTGGCAGTTCCCATGCCGATAACTGGCATAACACAAGTTTGCCCCAAGGTTATCGCAGGCATATACCCCATGTTATTTGCAGTACTTCTTGGGAACTGGAGTATGTGATTTGTTTGTGTTACAACTTAAGGTCCAGGGTGTTATATATATATTGGTCCCTCAAATCCTAGTGGAGCGGCCCTAAGACTGAACGTACGTAGTCAGTTTTGGTGGTCTTATTATATTGTTGACACTAGACATCTTACCATGTCGCTGTAGGAGGAAAAAATTTCCAGCGCAGACGCATTCACATACGTACGTACGATAAGTTATTAATTGCTCCCAGGTGGCCATGGAGGGCCTTTTCAGTTTTCACTACGCATTAACGTCGGCTCCATCACTAATTCTGCAGGTTTTTTACTAATTTTTGTTGAAAAATGGGCCCTCCTCTCAGCACAGGGTAATCACTCCACATCTACCAACTACCCTATTCAAAAAATTTTAATTTTGCCTCCATTATTGAATGATAAAATTGATCTCCCAAATGTCCGGACCTGATGCCAAGTTATCAAAGTAAAACAAATTAAAAGGTGAAAGAAAAATGCACCGACAAAACCAAGTCAAGATGCTCAGTTGGGATTAGGGAGAGTATATAATAATTTAGTGGGTCTCTACATATGGTGGATATATAAGTGCGTTAAGCCATCATGTGGTGGTGCTCCAAGGTCACTAAATAAATTTTCGATTAAGGGCACCAATATTTAGAAACGATCAGTTATTTTTTGCAAAAACAATTCGAGTAATTAATGGTGTTAGAATTTTACGAGTACAATTGAATTTTTCAAACCATGCATGTCTTTAATCTGCAAATTAATAGTCATTTTATCGTTTCTCCTCCTTTGAATCTACGTAAGTTTGACGTAGTGAAGATGCATGTAAATGTATGGTATGCATTAATTGACCAAATTTTGTATGATGATTCGTTTTGCTAAGGAAATAAGTACTTATTTTTTGAATTAAATATAATATATTGTGAAAAAATAACATATCTCGTAAAACAAAAAATACTTAAAATAGGTTTCTCAATTGACATAACGACTAGCTATTTATGACTTGATGTTGTCTAACGATTTTTAAAATAAACTTAGCTGTCTAACGTTGTTGTCGAAAGTTTTGAAGTCATCCATTGATTGGGTCAGGAGATATGATGTCCACACAAATATGTGGGTGGCACACGGTCATTTTTTCCAAAACAATTTTGTTTGTCAACAATCTTGAATCAGTTGATTGGGCCATCGGAGTCACACAACATATATATATATATATATATATATATATATATATATATATATGAGAAGAAAAACTCCGATTTGTATTAATTAAACGAAATACAAGCCATAATTGTCATGTCACAGAAGTCAAACGTACAATATATGAGACGAAAAACTCCGATTTGTATTAATATTCAAACAAAATAGAGTACAAGCTAGCCATATATGAAAAAACCCTCCCCACTCTATCCTGTTCTTCCTCTGTTTCTCACGCACACCTCTCTCTCTCTCTCTCTCTCCTAACTCTATACATGCAGATATAGACGACTAGAGAACGAAGAAGAAAAATCAACGTACAACTAGGGCGGCCGTTCAATGCATTCCAGCCTCAAATACGTACAAGTAAGATGTCACACTTAAGACTTCTCTCATGGGGGGACCTCTAAAAGTCAACAAGGTAAAATGAATTTGGTAGTATCACAATTTTTACATGTAAAAATACATAATTGAGATGATGCATTAATGAGGTTTAAGAATATAATGAATAAATTTTGAGGCATTGATTGATGTCAAATCACCGGTAGTAGAATACAAATTCTTTGACACCATACAAGGGTTGGTTCCATGGATAAGTACTTGATTTCATTCCTCAATATATAGTTGGGGCCGGTTCAAATCTCCATATATCCGCTTGATGGGAACCTATTGTACATTTAGCTGCCATATAGTGTATGTGAGATCGTAATTAGCTTTGGTCAAGAGAACTATGTGGTGCTGACGACAATAACGGATAAGTGAAGTAGCCCTATTTACAATTCATTTTTTTGTTTAACAAATCAAATTGGTAAAACTTATATACAAAAACCTGTTTGTGTGATGTTAATTAAACAAGAAGCTAATTGCAGGCTGATAGAGGTAAAAGAGTCATGAGTTCAAACTAGCTAGTTACATATACATCAAATTATCTTCAAGAAAGAGCCTGCCAATCAAACTACCTGAAGGGATCCAATAAAGAGAACTTTTTTGGAGGAACTTTCTTGTATGAAGAAAGGGTCAAAAAAGTACTACTTCCCAAATTACAGAAAGTAACATGTAACTGTACTTTTTTTTAACATTGCTAAAGTACTTTTCTGAAAAAAATTGTGCTACATGGAGCATCCATTCACACATCACTGGTAAGAAAAGCTGTAAAGATTTATGTAAAAATGGAAGAGTCCGGCATTTTTCTATAATAGTTTTTGCAACTTTTAATTACTAGAGACAAAATTACTTTTTTTTTTTTTTTGGGTATTGTGTTAGTGGGTTCGGACAGTACGTCTAACCGAAACTCTTTTAATTTGCCAACAAATTTCAGTGGCCCGGTCCTTATTTTTGTTTTGATATGGGAACGTAGATAATCACAATAATCCAGACCTGAGGATGTCAAAATCTAGACCGGTTGACTTTGATGGTGATGAAATGAAAATGGCCTGCATTAATATGAAAGCTTTGAAAAATGAGAGTGGGAACTTGACAATTTCTTCAGTCAGGTTACCATCTTAGACCATCTATTCTTGACCGCCCAACATATTGGCGGCTGACTGACTCTTTCCAAATGTATAACAGCATTTCTGTCCGTTTATGGAATAGTATTCGGTACAATGCAATGAATTAAAAAAAACCCAAATAAAGTTCATAAGCTCTGACAGATAAAAAGAATCACCTCTGCGTCATTCATCAATTGAGTTATGAATTACAGTAAATAAAAAGCAAGAGTTTCTACTCGGGTGTGCACGCCAAGCGTGCTCAACCCAGTCTGGGTTTTTCATCTGTGACACGGTTGGCTATTAGGGATCGATAAAAATCTCACTCGAATCCTGTACCGATCGAAACGATTGGTACATTTTTTAGCCAATTTTTTAACCAAGACTTTGGTTTTTGGTTTCAAAAAACTGGTTAGTTGAGTTCCTTTTTTGGTTTCATGTGATAGCCGTACCAAAAACTAAATTGAACCGAACCACATCATACTTGTAACGGAAGCGGGGGCTCTGCTGTGCCATTAGGCACAACACCCCCTACCCACACCCCAAACGGTACCGTTTGGAATTAAAAAAATTTTTAAGTTATCTATTTGAAATCCTATGGAGCAGAAACGTGATTATGAGAGCTTTAGAAATAAAATTTTATTATGCCCTTTTAGAATAATATGATCAGAATAACAAGATCTTCACACTGGTTCAAACTCATTGAAAATTGGAGCAGTTAATTTTTTAACTATATTTTTTTAATATATAAACGGTCTAAAAAATTAAGTGCTCTAATTTTTAATCTATTGAACAAATGCGAAAATCTTATTATTCTAATCATATTATTCTAAAAATATATAATTAACTTTTGTTTTTAAGGCTCTAATAATCACGTTTCTGCTCTATAAGATCCTAAATAAAGAGCAGATACTTAATTATGAGAGTTCTAGAGACAAAAGTTAATTACGATCCTTTAGAATTATATGATCAGAATAATAAGATTTTCACACTTGTTCAAACAGATTAAAAATTGAAGCATTTAATTTTTTAGACCGTTTATATATTAAAAAATATAGTTAAAAAATTAAGTACTCCAATTTTCAATCAATTTGAACCAGTATGAATATCTTATTATTCTGATCATATTATTCTAAAGGGGCATAATTAAATTTCATCTCTAAGGCTCTCATCACGTTTCTACTCTATAGGATTGCAAATAGATAACTTAAGATTTTTTTTAATTCCAATGGGTAGGGGGTGCTGTGCCTAATGGCACAGCAGAGCCCCCGCTTCCACTTGTAACAACATAAGTACAAACTATATACTCCCTCCGTCCGGATTTAATTGTCCCTAGTTCTATTCTAACCGGTTAAAAAACGGGTTATATCTTAGAATCCGTAATGAATTTCATATCGAATATGGATCTTGTTTGATAGATCTCGATTAGTTCTATAATACAATATATTCGAAATCACGTAAAACATTATAGATTGGAAGATATAATCGATTGAAAAATGACACGAACTCTCAAAAAGGACTATTAAATCCGGACGGAAGAAGTATTTAGGGTTTGTTAAAGTATGGAGCAGTGCTTTAAAACCAAACCAGACCGATCGGTTTGACCGGTTGAACCGTCAACCGGCCTATGTACCGGTCTGGACAGATAGAATAACCGCCAATATTCCAAAACCGGCTTTCTTTGTAAAAACCGTTGGGCCAAAGAGATTAGACCGGTGAATCCGGACACGGGTCGTCCGAACCGTTAGCAAAAATTTTAGACCATTTAATGCTTTCTTTGACTGCAAAAGCTAAGCAAGTTGGTGGGGACAACTTACGGTATAAGGACAGTTGTCTACGTCACTACTTAAGTTGGCCCTTGTTATAGAGCATCCACAGTGGAATAAGTAAAAGTGAATAATCAAAACGTGCCACATCATATTTTGATTATCCATTTAGAGGTTGCTAAAATTAGCAATATCAAGTCTCACATTGGTTATTTTTTGCTCATAATCAAAACCAATGGGATCATTGCTTCCTTCCATGAGTTTTCTCCAAATTATTCTCCTTCATTACACGAAAATCTTTTGAAAAACTAGTTTATGTTAAAAACAGTTTTTATAAAAAAATTATTTGTTTTTGAAAAAAAAAATTTAATTAAACAGTTTTTGGAAGAAAAAAAATCAGTTTAAGTTAAAAACAGTTGGATAAAAAACATATTTAATGAAAAAGAATGTGTAAAAAAATAGCTTTGTGTAAATACAATTTTTAAAAAAAAATAGTTTTAAAAAAATATTTTTTTTAAAAAAAATTGAAGAAACAGTCTTTATAAAAAGAAAAAAAAAAGAGTTCATATAAAGACTTTTTTTTTTAGAAAAAGTTTTTGAAAAGAATAGTAAGAATAGTTTTTTATAATTATTTTTTGAAAACATTGTTGAGAGAGAGAGAGAGAGAAAAGATTTTTGTGTAATGATGGGTGTACTTGATTGAGAAAATATGAGGATCATTAAATTTGGTTATTGGCTAAAGGTTGCTAGTTTTGATTGTTCAAAAGCCAAAATTTGATTAGTTGCTAAGAGATTGTTAAGTTTGGTTATTTCAATGTGAGCACTTTTTTGAACAAATATTGTTAACTTTAACAACATTTTGTTTTGCTAATTCCACTGTGGATGCTCTTACCTTTTATAGTTGTTGAAGTGTGCCTGAAGCTTCTTCTCCGCGACGAGGGAATAAAGCAAACACAAATTTCCCTTGTTGAGCCTAGTTCTTCCGCTTTCACTTCTAGATAATGAGGAAAACATATACATTCTAGTTCAGTTTACATTTTAAATGTATTATTTATATAGTTTTAACATATTTATGACATCACTGGTCAATTTCGGTTCAACCGCGGTGATCCATCCACCCCGGCTCCTTTTCTGGTTCGCTCACTGGTCCGGTTTTCAAAACATTGGTTAGGAGCATTTCTCTCTAGCTGATCTCTCCCTCCCATCAAGGGATGGAGCCATGATTTTATTCTAGCAGTGATGAAATGTATACTAAAAAAATAAAAAGATGCATTGCAATATGAATAGTTATTGACTCTAAATGATTTTCCAAAAATAAAAAAATAAATATATGTGGGTAATCAACACAAAACGTCAAAACAATGAATAATATTTTAATTTTTCAGATTGGAAGTCCACTACTGCACAGTGTGGGCTTTGGAAATTTGAAAGTCTAGTAAACGAGAAATCCACTACTGCCAAGTCGTGTACAATGCCGATTGTTTTGGTTAACTTGATTAATTTTTTAGGTTAAATTATTTTAGGTTAAAGTGTTTAGCTTTTTTTCCTTAATTAGACCTCATCATTTTTATTATTTCACTTTGGCCCATTCAATTTAGTTTTGGAATAAATATTTGGGTCTACTTTCTTGAGAAAAAAAATAGAGGATTTTGGACTAGTATATAGAAAAAAATAAGAAAAAAAATCTAGCGGTGGTGAGTCTATATAATTAATTTAGAATATTTTTATTTACATGGAATAAATGCATTTTCTAAAATTCTTACCGTGGTGGCCGCCCCTACTTGACCCCCTGGCTCCATCCTTGCTTCCATCTCTCTCTTTGGAAGTTGGAATTTGATGGATATGGTGTATTAGTTTTTTTCTTTTTTGGAAATTTTATGTTATTTTGGTATTGGATATTTAGTGTGTAATGGCCCAATTTTTTGGAACGTTAATTTAAATAAAATTAAACAAAGTTAATATTTTAAAAAAAAACATAATTTAGTATTACAAACAGACAGATCTTGAATCAAATTACATTCATTTAACTAAAATGGGGTGAGGCACTATGGTAATCTACTCCTCATGGCATCCGTCTTCTTCTACAAGGCTTGGGTCAGCTCCGTATTCTTTCAGGAGATAAAATTGCCCCTGTTCGTCTCCAAAATCTGGCATAAAATGCTTGGGCCACGAAAGTAGCACCATGAGCAATTAAGCCCATGATAGCTAACTACTACAACTATGTCTCATAGATTAATTAAAATAGCTTATTGTAGACACCCCAATTTGGACTCTTTGAAAGTCCTTAATTTGTAGCCTTTTGGCTCCCCGATGATGAAAAAGGATCAAAACAGGTTTCAAATAGGCATGAACGATGCTCCTTCGTTTTCAAAACAAACCAAAATCACCTTTTTCCTGACGCACTGAGAGTAAAATGGTCACATTTTTTAATGTACAAAACATCTTGAGTTCAAATCACTTTGGTGAGAAAATTAATAGACTCAACTAGCTTTCCAATACTTTGAAAAACACCAAAATTCGAGGTCGGAGTGTCTGTGCCACTCATGGCCGCCTAGAACCACTATTGAGCAGCCAAGATCACTATCGCGGCCAATGGGTGAAGAGATTCTCCATTCGCCACACTTTTTTCTATTCAATGTTCAAACCTAGTCTTGACCAAGTCTATACTCAACCTGAGTATACAAAAGACCAAAATATAATGATGAGTTTTTTTTTTTCCTCCCAAAATGTTTTGAATTTTTATTTTCAAACATCAAATATGTTCTCCTCTACCTCTATATATATGGATATATACTATTAGAGAGGGAGGAGAGACCACAAAATATCTCTCTCTCTCTCTCTCTCTCTCTCTCTCTAAGTTCCTTGGTGATCTAGCATTCCCACCACCCAACTTCTCTTCAAACTTTTTTGTCAAAAATTTCAAAAAATGCAGAAAAATTCTAGAAGTTTTAGAGCATGTAAAACTTCATTTCACTATTATTTTCCATCATTTTTCAACCCTTCAATCCACTCAAGGAGCAAGGTTCTAGCTTAAAAAGGTATGAATACCTTTATTTTTCCAAGCACCATCAATTTTCCTTTCTGGGAGATTAGTAGGCCCACACCAGCTCTTTGTACTGGTTGTGTGTGTCTAGTTGATCTTAGTTTAACAACAAAAGCAAGAGGCCTTGGTTTTTGCATCTCATATTCTGTGCCTACTCCTGGGCACGCAAGACTGCCATTGGGTGCCCAAGACCTTTTTTTCCTTATATCTCCTAATTTTGTCCATAACCAATGGGGTATGAGTCATTTATGTAGCTGTACTACCATGCTTCATTTTAACTAATTTTTAGACTATTGTGCATCATCTGCTTCATTACATGTCTTCTACTTACGTTTTTAATATTTTAGACGTGCTGATACTGTAACAACCTGCTCTCGCTAACCTGCTTAACTCTTAGTCTAATCACATGGCTCAAAAAATTGATCTCAAGTTATATAGTAGCTGGTCAGCCTTACATTATATTCCACACCAACTTTCAAGGAATAGCTGATGGGGGACTACCCTCCTAGTGAGTTCTCACAATCTCCCCACCTCGATTGCAACGTCCCTGTTGCACCAGACATGGTCCATCACATCCACCCACCAAGCAATGTAGGACAAGTCCCCACTTAAGCATGACAGGCACCTCAAGCTTGTCTCATGTGGGACCCGCCCACGCACGTCAAGCACTTCAAGCTTCTCACTTGTCGGGCCCACCCAAACACGTCTCTTTGCGGGACCCGCTCTGATACAACCTGTAACAACCCTCTCCAGCTGACCTACTTAAATCTTAGCCTAACCACGTGGCTCAAAAGGTTAATCTCAAGTTATACAGTACCTGGTCGGCCTTACATTATATTCCACACCAACTTTCAAGGAATAGCCGATGTGGGACTACCCTCCAAGTGGGTTCTCACAATAATTGTCAGATCCCACATCGCTCAATTTGGGAAGGATGAATTGGTATATAAGGGACCATAAGCAGCTCTTGTATAACTTGAGGTTAACATTTTGAGCCATGTGGTTAGGTTAAGAGTTAAGTAGGTTAGTTGGCATGGGTCATGACAAGTGGTATCAGAGCTTGCACCAACGGAAGTGTGGGGCAAGTCCCGCAAGGAAACGTGCTTGGGTGGGCCCGACAAGTGAGGAGCTTGAGATGTTTATCGTCCTTGAGCGGGTCCCATATGAGATGAGCTTGAGGTGATTGTTGTGCTTAAGCGGGGACTTGTCTCACATCGCTTGGTGGATAGAGGTGATGGACCTTGGAGCGCAACATGGACGTTGCGGTCCAAGTGGGGGAAATGGTCAGATCCCACATCGCTCAATTTGGGAAGGGTGAATTGGTATACAAGGGACTATAAGCAGCTATTATATAACTTGAGGTTAACCTTTTGAGCCACGTGATTAGGCTAAGTGTAGACACCTCATCCAGATTAGTTTACTTACGGTTTTTAATTCCCCGATGATGAAACGGATCAAGAACACCCTCGGGAATGTCAAGTGTTTGAGTTTTAAGTGTTTGGAAAACCTTGAACCTAACATAATCCTAAGCCACTTCAAAAAGCCAAAAGCCCTACTGGCATGCGTTGGTTGAGAACCAGTGTGTGTGGGTCATATTAACAGGTGTTGGTCAATAGTCAAAGCTTGGCCTTTGACCAACACGTGTGTTGGTTTGACTCGCGCGCGCTGCTCCTAAACCTGCACGCTTGAGTCAAGCTGCCAGGTGTGGTCAACAGTCAAAGCTTGGCCGTTGACTCACGCGCGCCAGGGCACAACACGCGCGTGCCAGAGCGCAACCCACGCATGCCGGTCAAAGCCTGTCCCCATCACCTTTATGGGT
The DNA here is from genome assembly GCA_014282245.1 of Rhododendron simsii. Lineage (NCBI taxonomy): Eukaryota > Viridiplantae > Streptophyta > Magnoliopsida > Ericales > Ericaceae > Rhododendron > Rhododendron simsii. Next base: position 17,871,337 of record CM024961.1, read on the forward strand.
TGGTAAGGTTAACCACTAAGTAACCCTTAACCAGTCTCGTGGACTGGCTGAGCTCCTCTCTTTGCACTATATCTACCTTCCTCTCTCCCTATATATACCCCCCATGGTTCTTCCATTAGAAGGGTTCCAAAATTTCAAAGGTTACAAAATACACACTTTGGGTAACATACAAACCCTAATCTCAGGAGCATAGCTTGTTCTTTCTCCTCCCAACACCTCAATCAAACCTCAAACCTCAAGTACTCTTTCAAACTCAATCTAGGTATAGCATACCTACTGTTTTCTGTTTTGATCCCTGAGGGAGGCTGGCAGGGCCAAGGCTAGTAATCAATCCTAGTCCTGACCCTAAAGCTAGCTAGGTTTCAAAAACCGTAGAGGCAAGAAGCAGCGCGCGTCGGTCCCGTATTCGCGCGCACCACTCTGTGGCTACACGTGCAGGACTGTGTGGGGATTGGTTTTCTACTGTTTTATGTCTTTTACTTTGTATAGATCACTGTTAAGCATTTAAATAACCAGTTTACTGCTTTTCTTTGTTAGAAATGCTAACTGTATTCAATATGCATATCTGCTACTGTGGAGTACCCTGGGATCATTTTGGATATGTACCAGAATCCAAAAACATGTAAACCAAACACTGGTCGAATGACAGACACGCGCGCGCCAGTTTGTCTCTGACCAGTGAGTGGCCTTGCATGGGTAACGCGGTCCTAGGCCGTTGTTTTATCCCTACACGGTTTATGAGGTGTTTTGTTAATTTGCAGGGCTTTTTAGCCTTTAAATTGTATATTACAACTGCTTGGTTTGTCTTAGGTGTGCACTGGTCCTTCCAGAGTTCAGAGGGTTTGAAAATAAGAGCTGTGGGCTTAGGCTTACTGGCGCGTGCATGTCTTGTAGTAGAGCAGGTCTGATTAGCATGCAGTGACTTGTTCAGTGTATGCTGGTTTCTTCCTGCACATGTCACTCCAAAACAAGAACCTCCTAACTTGTTTAAACTCCCACAGCAGTCTGTTTTCATCCTATATTAACTGCTTTTGCATCTATGTTATCAATCACATTCTGCAAATCGTGTTACAACTTTAATCCCCATTAAACTGTTCCCCTACCCTTATTGGCTAAAGAATTGATTAATCAAACAGAATAGCAAACGTTTTCCCAAATACCTAAGTAGAGACCAATCTCCAGATTGGGCGGAGATTGGGCGAGAGGGGTGCTTTAAAATCCTTCCTCTCTCGTAACCTGGCTCCCGAACCCAGATTTGGTTATGATGGACTGTTGCTTTCACCTTTTTCAAAATCAAACAGCGAAGCAAATGCTTCAAAATACGGTTCCTTGGGTGTAGACCTTCAAACCCGAGTGGCGACTTTGTATTTACGAGCGCTTGCCGTCCCGCTTAGCGCTCTCTCGATCCGGCATTTAAAAAGGAACAGAATCCTTTCTAAAGGGCACGCTGCCCACACTAAGAGTTCAGCAGGTCAGCTGGCATGGTGTAGCTACCAGAGCCCGAGAGGCCTTTTTCTGGAGGACTCCTCGTGTGCTGCTCGTTTCTCTTGGATTTATCGAAAATTTAAAAGAGTCGCCACCCGGATTTTTGTAAAATGATTTGCCACCTGCCACCTAAGAAACCTGGAACTTGAAAATGATATTTTAGTTTAAAAATAAACCAAAGATTTTGGATTCGAAAGCGAAGTTAGGAGAAGGGAAGGCTTTTATTCGGCACCCTTCTCGCCTGATACGGGGATCAGTCTCTACTAAATACTTGTGGGATTTTGAAAAATGCTTATACCTTAACTTTTAAACACATAGCAAGTTGAATGTGCGGTGTAGGCATGTGCTGAAGTGTACAGTATATACAAGAATGAAACCGAACATAAAATGGCATGCAATGAGTGACATGAATGCAAACTGTCAAAAACCTGTAGAAGATGGAGATAACTCCTTTGCGCTGGGGAGTTAATGCCCGACGCAAAGCACCTTTCGGGACACCTTTTTTGTGTCGAGGTCTCAGTGCCCAGCACAGAGTAATTATCCAGATCAGTTTCTGAAAATGTTTTATTTTTTTATCCAAATAGTGGATTAATTGGTAAAATGCATGAATAATAGCCTTTTGAGGGTGTTTTGAGGTATTTCTAATAAAGCAGTAAGAAGACAATATTGAAAAGCATTAAAATCGAATAATGGATACTAGAAATGGACGTAAAAGCCCCTGGACCCAACTGATATTGAAATGATCAGTAAGCCCAGGAGGAAGAACTTTGTGCTGAGGAGTGAGTGCTAGCACAAAGCCGTTAGCAAGCCCACAAACAAGTGTTTTGCACTGGGGAGTGAATGCCCAGCGCAAAGCACACGCAATCACATTTTTTTCGTAACAAAAACCCACGATCACGTTAGTTGGCTAGTATCTCTATTTTGGTTTCTTGGTTTCCTCAGATGGATAGAAACCAAAAATGCAAGTAGTTTACTACCTTTTGAGTGCTTGAACAAGACTTTAAGCTTTGATTTGGATGATTTGAGGGTCGTTTGGTAGTTGATGAATGACAAAGACGAATTGTTGTGGTGGAGTGTTGAAGAAATGTAGGTTTATAGGATGAAAATGAGATTTTTCCGATCCTTTCAAATATAAAACATTTCTGATTTTTCTTCAGGTATGTATGAAGAAAAATCCAAAATATGTATATATTTAAGAGAGAGAAAGGAGGGGGATGTTGTATTGTGGAGTGGGGGTGTATGTATGTGTGTGTTGAAATGGCTCTAGGCAACTCTATTTATAGGGAAAAACGGAGGGGGGACATCTGTGCAGGCTTAAAGTCAACTAGATACTTTATAGGGTCATGATGAGATTCCTGTAGCAGTCAGAGCTGTCAGTAACAGAATTTTATTCCCAACGCTGGGGAGTGAGTGTTTTGCGCTAGATAATGTACCAGACTCTTTTGCGCTGGGCAATTGGTTCTGTGCGCTGGGCACATGAGCTCTTGTGCTGGGCAGTTAATTGGTTCAAGTTCTAGGATGCTCAAAAGTCATTGATCAAGCCTTCGAATTTATGATTCTGTCCCATATCATCATTGGAGATCTAAGATAGTTCATGGAGTCTCAATTTGGGGTGTCTACACATGGGTGGTGACAGATACTTAAAGAAACTATTCATTGTTTGAACCTTGCATATTAGTGCATCATGTAAAATTTGTGCCTGAACACAGTCTTGCTCTTGGGTGCCCAAGAGTGATTTCAGTAGCATTAGTTTTATTTTCTGTTATCGTTCATCTTGTATCGCCTCATTATCAAATATTGTACACATTGCACTGCATACACTGTTATTTATTGTACCTATGAATACATGCTAACTGTTCTCATAAAATAAAATATTTTCGACAAAATTCCACAAACATTGAGTAGAGACCAACCTCGTGTCGAGTAAGATGGGTGTCGTAAAATCCTTCCCTCTCGTAACCTGACTTCTGAACCCAAAAACATCTCTTGTTTTCAAAATTTTAAAAATCATTTTTAACCAAAACGGTTTCTCAGATGGTGAACCTTAAATCCGGGTGGCAACTCTTTCATTTTCAAACACACTTTTCGGGCCATCCGAAAGCCTTCGGGCAGGTAGCCCACACTTATAACAGTTTATCATTTTTTACAATTTAACATCGCAATGATAAACAGAATTGTCGATGTCTTTGCAAAGTTATTGCAATGTATCATAAATCGCGTGTTATGATTTTTCCAATATCGATTCCAGTTTCCATTGTATTTGCTTGAGCGCTGGTTCCGCCGACCATCTTTCAGATGCTATTGGGCTCCTAAGCTAAATTTAGATTTTGCCATCTAAAAGCACTAATTCTACCAACCATCTCTTTTAGATCCTACTGGGCTCTCAGTCTTATTCAATTCATTGGCTATTTCACCACTCATATATACACGACACTTGCTAGTTTCGCCGAGCATTCTTTCAGATCCTACCTGGGCCCTAGGTCACACCCGCACACCTCAGCCATGATTGATCAGCTTTACTGATCCTACATACTGGGCTCTCATGCTCACATAATCATTATTCTTTTCACTTTTTGTTTCTCTTTACTTTTTACATCTCATTTCTCGTGTCTCGTAAACATGCATCATTTTCTCACATTCACATTACCCTTTCAAAGTTTGCTAGATAAAAATCATGCGACAATAAATAAATTCTAAAAATCTCTAATTTCAGGCTTTTCTATTTTCAATCAACAAATAGAATTATAACAGCGCAACTTTATCAACAACGTTTATAATCATGCGATCATTTCTACATTTCAACATTAATATCACTTTTTCAACTAAATCAAATTAATTATACGATTCATATAACCACATTATACTTCGATGAGTAGATAGGAGGCTTCTACCGTTCTTCTTGGCGGGAGGGTGGCTACGGAATACGTCGGATGGAAACGGGCGGAGTAACGTTAGTACGGCTTGAATGGAAAAAAAAAAAATTGTAACTTTCTTTTTATTAAAACACTAAGAATTTCTATTTTTTGGAACTAAAGATCAAAGGGTGATTTTGAGTGGTGGTAGAAAGGTGGCAATGTGGTGGTGGACTTGAACAATTTTCTTTCTCCCTCCCTCTCCCTTGGCCGAAACGTCCCTCCTCTTTTCTCTCTCTCAAAAACTCAAACAATGGAAGAAAAGAATGAAGAAGTGAGGAATGGAATTGGTGTGTATGAAGTGTGAGATATGAGGGAATATTTATAGGCAAAGTTCTCCCCTCTCCCTCTCTCTCTCTCTCTCTCTCTCTTGAATTTAAATTTTCCCAAGCTTAAGAGATTTGTAGTACAACAAAATTCTATAGAATTTCATAACTAGTAGGGTTGTTCAGCGAATGAACCGTACCGCCCAATCCGCTCAATTCGTCCAATCCGAACCAAATCAAAGCATGCTACGTACGGTTACAGATCTAAAAATACTAATTCTGACGAATCTGGATCGGTTTGGTTCCGATTAATTCGGCCCAACCCGCAATGTTCTTATTTCTCTTTCGAAGGTTATGGATGATATTGAGTAATTTGAACAAAATTTCATAGGTAATAAACATGTATTCTATGATGTTTTTATGTTTTATGTTGAAAATGTTAATAACCTTCTCTATTTTTTTGGTACATTAAAATTTGAATCAAGTTCATGTTCTAGTCCAGCTCCAAATTCGAGTGTTATTGACGTCTAACGGATTTTTACTTGGGCAAAAGTAAATTTTTTTTTTTTTTTTACTTTTCCGATTCCTTACTTCAAGACGAATCAATAACCCAAAAAAGTTTGACGCAAAATTAAAAAATGAGAAAAAAATTTAAATAAGGACAAAATTTTCAGATTTAAGTTAAATTCAAAAGAACAAGGCCTAAGTTCAAAAGCACTGTTCTTTTGTGCTTAAACTTAAATTAAAATTTCGTTCATTCTCTTAAACTTAACTTAAATCTCAATCTTCCCAAACAAGCCTCAAGGTTGAGAAAGGGCAATATTGTAATTGTATGTGTTTGGTATTAGAAAATTAAATTTAAGTTTAAGAGAATGAAAATTATTTCCATTTAAGTTCCAAAATTCCAAAAGGGAAAAAAAATTAAGTTTAAGCTCAAAAGAACGAGCCCTAAGGAGTTAGGAGTGTACCTCTCTCTCTCTCTCTCTCTCTCTCACCCACTTTGATCAAGAGGAGAGCAGTAGTCATGGAGCAACAAGTGCTCCTGAATTCTTCATCCAAAATGGAGAATATTGAGGTTCGAGACATCTTAGTACCAGGTAACTATATAGTTTAGTGATGTATTGATCATTTTAAGGAGAGCTTTTGGAAATTTTGAGCACAAACAACTACTAATTCTCTCTCTCTCTCTCTCTCTCTCTCTTTGCGTAAGTACACTTTAATTTTTCTCATATACCTATCTCCTGGTATATGAGAAAAGAAGGGTGTTTGTTCCTTCATGGGATAACTACAAACACTCTTTTGGTGCATATATGAACATTTAGACATGGTGGAAGCTCTAGTTATTTTTCTTTTGTAGTACTGTTCTAGACAAGGTTTTAAATCTCGGCCGTACGTATTGTACGAGGCAATACGGTATAGTTTTTTAGCCTTCCAATATCTTTACATCCATATATACCAATGAGATGGAAAATCACACGTGTACCTTTGATTCCTGTTATGTTTCGGTCTGTTTTTAGTTCACATACCAGTTCACGGCTGTTATAGCTGATAGTTGATCGTTAAGGGTGATTTAATTAGGAACTTTTAAAATTTTTATTTTCTTGTCAAAACTGATTTTTTAAATTCAACGGCTACAACAGATTCCCTTTACGTTTCGTTCGATGCTCATGATATTGTTACACTGCAACCCCTACAATTTTTTTTGTTCCGGTACTAATTTTTAAATCCTTGGGTTCTGGATATGTAGCATTGCTGGAAACCCATAATGCTGTGTCATTCACACAAGATCAGAAACTAAAAAACTACTATTTCGATCACTCCTTGCTAGCAATTTGTCATTTGGATCTGATTGGCCAGTGAGAAATTTCAGACGCTCTCTTTCTCAATTGTCTATTTTTTACTCCTTTCGTCCCTTTGTAAGTGTCCTGTTTCGTAATTCCAACTTATTAAAAAGATATTATCATTATACCTTTCACGTCAATTTTTTCCTCCACTTTCCCTACTTACCCATCATCATTACACTTTATTCACTAACTTTTTAAAATGGAATCTACTTTTAGGGACAAAATAGACAATACACCAACTTTTACCTACTAACTTTACAAAATGGACACTTATTAAGGGACAGTCCAAAATGGAATACCGGACTATAAAAAAGGGATGGAGGGAGTATTTTTTATGGAATTTAGATTTCTTGTGAGAGATTATTCCCATGCCAGTTACATGTTTTCATAATGTTTATGCAGTGAATTTTCAGGTAGTAGAAATTAATCCTTTAAGTAGTATAAAGACTGTTATGAAAAGAATACCACTTGGTTGGGAAAATGTGTGGATACCTTCAAAGTGCATCAGTCTGAATGATGCATTATATGTTTATGGCAAATTAAACTTTCTGTGATCGGGGATTTTGTGTTCATTATTTGAATTTCTAGATATGTGCATTGGAAAATTTGCCGATTTTGTTGTGTTGTCGACTGAGTCATTGGATGAGCTCATGGCTGAAGGATCTGGATGAGCTCATGGCTGAAGGATCTGTATCTGTCAAGGCTACATATGTTGGTGGCGTACAAGCGTATCCCTGAAATCCATTAGGCATACGGCCTGGCAGGCCTTACCTTTCTGTCGGAGCTTCATGGGCGTTGCCCTGTTCCCCAATCAGAACAGTGGGAAATATAGGGCCATTAAAGGAGCAAGTCTGTAGATTGTATAGTGCCATAAAAAGGAGCAAATCTGTAGGTTGATTATTTAAAAGCATGCCCAGCATATTTCTCATGATAAGCCAGTAGTTTGCTTGTTTAAAAGGATGCCCAATGCACATATCTCGCCTACCCCTAAAATCATCGTATTAAGTGGTTCCCAAAGCTACATTTGGAGAGAATGTAATTTGGTTGTTGCTGAAGTTTGTTTGTATTATTTAAAGGATGCAAAACATCAAAGTCTTTGCTAAATTGCTTCTTGAAATCCAAAACACTTCTTGACCTCCATTTCTATTTAGCCTTTCCTGAATTGCATAAAATCTATGGTACAAACAAAGCCTTAGTTGTATCACGTATTGTGCACTCTGAGTTGTAGTTAGGAGGTTGGGACAATTTTCACTTTGATATTTGTATCAAATAGGATCGAAACATTGACGACAATTTGTTTGGAAAATTCCGTTATATGTGGTCGTCTATTTTTCCAGCTTCTCTTTTTTACTCTTCTTTCTTATATAAATCCCTTTACCACTTCCAGGTAACCCAAGTAGGGCAACTTTCCCGCGAGGAGGATCACATGTTGCTATTTTTCCAGATTCTACTTAATATCAAGTTTATGTTCGTTTTCATCAGTTAAATCGCATGTTGCTTTTTATCCTTATGCTTAGTTCTTTAGCTATGAGTGAGTAGTATTTTAGGTTTGGTCAATGGACGATTCCAACCCCGAGACTTGGTTGGTAAAATGGTTTCTCTCGCCTTAAAGTTTTAAATTTTGTTTATAAAATGGATATATCTCTTATTTTCGTTCAAAGCATGTAGTTGTTAACTTCTTGCATTGACAAGCATAACTTGCCACACACGATGCTTGGAACCCTGACACTTCAAGTATTTGATTAAATGACTAAATGAGTTCTGGTCCATTTTTGGACCCATCTTTACATATGATTTTCGAGTTAAACCTTCTGAATGAGAGCACATGGTTTTAACTCTCACTTGAGTTATCAAAGAGAACCATTAGCCAGCTAAGTCGCGGGTCGGTTGATCCCCGAGACCTTGCCGCTCGTTAATTTAGTTTCAAACTCGTTTCTAGTCCCACCTTTCCAAAGTAAAATAAAGTTGGTCGTCTAAACGCTGAAAACCCTTACAACTACAATCCAAACAAGCTTCTATCAAATTTCCCTATGGGTACGATTCCAGTCTTACCTGATATCATGCTATCGATGACCTAGCCCTACACTGGGGGTATTCAACCTTATTTGATGGCAAGGTTATTGGCTAAATATCTAGCTTTCTTTGGCTAGACACTAATTGAATATGGTGTAGACATTGGCAAAACGAGCTGAGCGGAGCTTTGTGGAGCTCGAGCTCGTTTAGTAAACAAGCCAAAAACTTGAGCTCGAGCTTGGCTCGAGCCTTAATGAGCCAAGCTTAGTCATTTAATAAACAAGTCTCTTTAATCGAGGCTAGCCTCCCTTTATGCGCCTATCTTTTTCTGTGTACTAGTGTTACTTACGATGTGTAAAGCACATTGTCATGTGCTCACTAAGTTTGTGTGTGTGCGCGCGCGCTCGCGCGTTTACTCGGTTTATTATTTTCTTGTAGTGTTTTTCAATAGCGTCTCTAGCGTGGTATCATGCCATTGAAGGATGATTGAATGGTGGTGCTTAAATGATTCTCAAGTTTGTTTGTATCTTGAACGATGTCAATTGGTGGCGAGTACATGGCGGTGGATTGCAGCTGTCGAATTCAAGGAGGGGTGATAAAATCAGAATCGGAAGAGAAGAATAAGGACTTAAATTTTACCTTACATCAGTCTTTCTAATCCACCAAGTTTTAGGCCTTCCTTTGAACACATTCTAGAACTTTTTGTCTTCATAATAATCCATCAGGTACTCAACCACTAGATCCGTGAAGAAAATCACCTGAAATAAACTAACCCCACCCCTCCAAAGGAATGGCTAGTATTAATAAAACATAAATAGAAGCAAACAAATAAAGAAAAACAAATAATAGAAGTCTGAAAAAGTTCTTATACATCACAAAACACAAGACGCACCTCATAACGTTTCTTGGTAAGCCTCTCAAGGAATGGAGATTTCTCTAATTGCTGCTTACTAGTTCCTGTGATGTAGAAGACGTCCTTTTGTCCTGGTTCCATTCTTGAAATGTAATGATCTAGCAAAGTTGATTTGCCATTAGTCTTTGCAATGCAAAACAAAAAACAGATAAACAAAACACTTAAGTTATTCCCAATGGATAGATATAGAAAGCTATTAAAGACGACATCCACTGCTAACCCTTTACAAAAAAAAGTTAAGCACGTTTCAAATCTGAGAAGTTTTTCCAAGCAATTTCTGTTAGCTGCATCCTTGATAATGCCAAGTTTTATTGATTTGCCGAACTCGTAACAGAACTTTGTATATTGACCTTTCTGCTCATTGTTGTCACAGTCTATATCAGCAGCAAGATAGAAACATATTACTAATGATATTACTTGCTTTTATATAATTCATTAACCTTATACGAATGCTCATCATACTGCAGGCCACATCCTTATATGAAGAACAACCTCAGAGTTATTTATTTTTCAACTCATAACGTCGGAAGCTTAACAAGGTTTAAAAAACGAACAGCTTCTTCGAAACAATGTAAGAAAAAAGTATCAAAATATGACAATGGCACTATTCAATAAGGCGTATGCTTAGTTTGAAAGAAACAAAAGCGTTCTTTATCGGGATGTTATTTACTTCTGCTCTTTGGGAAAGACTTCGCGAGCGTAATGCTAAGCTTGCCCTTAGTTTGATGATAGAGTTGGAAGGTTTATGAGTGAAACTTGGGCAATACTTGCCCACACGTATAAATGTAACAAGTTCCTTGTGAAGCATGGGTCAAGAACGGTGATCCAAATGAAGTAGTCTGCCATGAGGTCAATCGAGTCTAGCCTGATTTCCAAAGATTCTTGTCGACAAAACAACCATGTGTGTGTGTGTGTGTATATATATATATATATATATGTAATTTCTAAGAACCAGTGCAGCATCAGAGGGATGTGGGATGTTACAATTAGGGTATATTACTATCACCGAAGATACTATTGTTCGTAAAAGTCAGTTTTTGATGAAATACTGATGATCTATTTGGATTTGTTTTCACGACATGATTGTTGATATTGAATCGAAATTTTTGGTAGGAACTTTCATATCCTTTTTTTTTTTTTGTAACTGAGAACTTAGTTATCCCACCTAAATGACATTTGCTTACCTTATCAGTGAAAATGGGAACTTTCACATCCCTCTCAACTCTAAGTGTCAATATTTGTCCATTGAAGGTCTCTTAGCATCTAGATCCTTGGGATTAGTTTAAAAAGTTAAGGCTTATGTTTGGATAAAAATTAGTGTTTTTTTGTATAATTGCTAGAAGATGAATCAATTTCAAAAAGCAGAAGCATATAAGAGTGTTAATTGACATAGCAGAGAGAGAGAGAGAGGGGTCATAAAGTCTGTCTTCCTCAATTTTGCTTTTTGGTGTTTGCTGGAGAGGATGTGGGTTTGGGTATGCGGTGGTTTCGGAGGCAAAATTTTTGTTGGCAATTGGTGGTTGCAAGTGGCACGGTGATGGCAGTCGAGGTTGTTCACGGTTTAATTTGTGCTGCGGCAATGGGTGGTGATTGGGATGTGAGGCGTTCGCGACTGGCTCAAAGCGTTTTTGGAATTGGCGACATACGGCGGGTTCACGGCGGTTTGCGCGACGGTGGCGGCATTTCAGATCCTTATCGATGGAGGTTCTGGGTGTTACAGCAGCAGCATGTTTCACGGAGTTCAGGGCAAGAGTTCGGGTAAGGGGTTGTTTTAGGGTTTGGTTGGTCCTTGACCAACAATTGGGTTTCAGGTAGTTTTGAAGATTAAGAAGACTTTGTTCGGTTAACCTTTTAGTTTTTGTTTTAGTTTAATTTTCAATCATTACTTTATTTCTTTCTCCAATCATTACCTTATTTTTTCAATTATTACTTTTTCATCTCTCTCTATCTCTCTCTAATCATTACTTTAATCTTCAATCATTACTCTATTTCTCTCTCCACCCACTACCAAAACTAAACTAAACTAAACTCTCAACCAAAAGTAATTTTCATTTTCATTTGCCCTTGTCCTTTTAATCTTTGTAATTTTTGAATTTGGAGACTAATAAAATTCTTTTGCTTATAAAAAAAAAGTAAGGGGAAAATGTATTTGCAAGTCAGATTTATTTGCATCCAAGGAAACAGAAAATGTTTCCAACGAAACAACAAACTATCTCCACATTGTAGGTCACCAATAATGAGTACAATATTTGCTTAAGTACCAAACTTGTTTGTGAACTTACAGAGTTGTTGTCTCGAATTACAGAAGCAGTAAAACCAGCAGCTGATGAGCCTTTTCCTTTAGTATATACAGCTATTGGAGCTGTCTTTTCAACGAACTTGACAAACTTCACAGCAAAATGACAAGAACTTAGTAACTTATTTGTGATGGATTGAAAACAAGAGCATGAACCATGTTGAGCACACTAGTTTTTTCTTTCAACAAAGGAATAACATGGTGCCAGCCAAAAAAACAGAGAATAGTATGGTTCTTCCAGCCAAAACAACAATCTTTACATGAAAATAGTGATAGAACAGACCTGATGAACAAGAAGCCTAAGAGATACTCGTATTTATCAGACCTGTGATTTAGCAGTAGACGGATCTCCCAAAAGTAAAACATTTATATCACCTCTTAGCTTCACGCCGTCTGGCAAAAACTGTACTTCATGGAGCTATTAGATATATTGCATCACTTTGAAGGCTAAAGTTCATGATATACCTTTCTCGATCCTCCAAACAAAAGACAAGCCACAACCTTTTTCACATCATTGTGGCAAAAAATTGATGGAGCAATCTTGGAGCATATATTCTGATATACATTGCTATCTGAGGCAAAATTTTTGAATTCTTCTATCTGCAAACAAGAATATTATAAATGAGTAAGCTAGAATATTACAACTTACGAGGACATAACACTTCAACTTCACATTTTCTCTACATTGCTGCCCTATGTTCAAGTTGCAAAGGGTTGAGGGATCTCCCTTGTCAAAAATATGTCTGAGCTGGGTATTGCTAGAACATTTGAGGAACTGGAACTTTAACAGCATTATGGACTAGGTAAAGGAGCTTCCATAACACTATATCCCTCACTCTCGTGTCTGTGACCTTGCTACATAGTTGTAGACTAATGAAATGAAGAAAGGTGATCTCAAGTTTTTTTTGATAAGCAACAAGATTTTATTAGAACTCAACAAAGGGTACATTGAGGCAGCCGAAACTCTAGTTGCAAGGAAGCAATTGAAACATAGAGAAGGCAAAAAGAAAAGGAAAAAGGAAAGAAAAATAAATCCAACGAAGTATTGAATGAAGCCACAAGAGGGGAAGTGGAATCATCCGAAAGCTAAGCAGTTAAGCAACTTCCACTCAAAAGAATATACCCATAAAGCTGTGTTCAAATGCAGGTCCATAGAGATATCAGAATTGCACCCGAAATCTTCAAAGTAATCAGCCTCAACCAACAAAAGGGATCCAATTTGAGAGTAATTGAATCAGAAGAAAAGAAACATTCCAACATCACATCAGTAATAACATCAGCAGAGTAACAGAGAACCAGCAGCAGCATAACCATGTTCAAAGGTGTGTGGCATGGCATGGTGGAGCCATGACCAAAGCATAAAACCAGGTACAACAGTAAAACAGATTGAAACTCAGCATCAGGTCAGGACCACAACATTATGAATAAGGGATTAGCATCATGACTAGCGAAAAAAGAAGCATCCCCCTAGTAGCATAAAAGTAACAGAACAACATCATAAGAAAACAGCAGAATCAGCACAGTAGCAAAGCCCACTGAGACAGGCTTCACACATAATCTTCAATAGCGGCAACCAGAGCCCACAAAAGAGGGCAAAAAAGGTAGAATAACACTAAGATAGCAGTTAGGCTTAACCTCTTAGCCCCCCAAGACTTGGAGTTGGAAAGAGGAGAAAACATCCAATGGCTCTCTTAGCCCACCAATCAAAGGGGTTGGTAAGAGATCATGACAACCTAACCATTCATCATATAATTCATGAGCAAGAAACTTCAAGAAACTGACAGCACCCTCCAAACAACATCTATTACATGAGCAGAAGCAAATTTGAGAACAAAGTACAGCAGTTTCCAAATGAGGACATTAAATAACCTTAATTCTCTTAGCCCCCCAAGAGTTGGAGTTGGAAAGAGGAAGAAAAACCATCCAATTTCAGCCTCTCAGCCCCCCAAACATTGGGTTGGAAAGAGACCATGAAGATCTTAAACTCAGCAGCAGCAAAAGAATCATAAACTGCTCTTAGCCCTCCAAAGGATAGGAGTTGAAAGAGCAACAGCTACAATAAAACTGACACAATACCAGAAAAAAGACAGACTCAAAATAAGATAAAGACTGATACAATACACAGAGGACCAAGAAAACCAAAAAACTCAAACACCTAGACCAGACACAGACACTAAGTAGCAGACCAACAGTCTTAGACAGAGACAAAAAAGACCCAAACAACCCCAAAACCAAACACAAGAATAGACAAAAAAAATCCAACAAGACAGAGCCCAAACAACCCCACAACCAAAAGGACACAAAGCCAAGAAGAGACCAAGACCACCTAAGAACCTACCCAAAAATACCCATAGACAAAGACCCAAAGGAACAGACACCGTTAAATCTTCACTGACCTTATCCGAGCTAGATTTCATTTTTAGTCTTCAATAGAGGATTCTCCGATATTATACTTGCCTTTGATTCAAATTGCCATTCTTGTTTTAACCAAGTCAGATACCTCCACTTCCCACACTTTGTTTCTGAAAACTAGTTCATTTCTACATGTCCAAATTTTCAATGCCCCAAAGTAAAAGGAAGACTGCCAGCAAAGCTTCTCCAAATTGCTAAACATGAAGCTGTCCTAAAAAGCAAGGAGAGATTTCAAATTAGGGGATCATACCCAAACCATATTCCACCAAGAAATTACGCTTTCCCATACCCTTCTAGCCACAGCACATAATTGAAGCAAGTAGTTTGGTGCTTCTTTAGCTGCATTGCAGAAAAGGCATTGACCAAGGTTGCTATTTAGGATACCTCTATTCACCAGAACTGACTTGGAAGCTATGCACCCTTGAATGGCCATCCACACAAAAAGCTCTACCTTTGGAGGATAAATATTTTCCCAAACAGCAAACAGCTCCTTATCCTCAGTGAATTTTTGGTCTCCCATTTAGAATATGCAGACTTGAAAAAGATAAGTCCTTACTCCATTTCCATTGAAGGCAATCCTCTTGGGACTCATGCAACTGCACTACACTCAAAAGCTAGCCCAAGATGTTGAGTTGGTCCACCTCCCAATCATATAGTCTTCTCCTAAACTGAAACTTCCATTGGCCTTGATTTTCATTATCCACCATGTCAGCAATTATTGCATCTTGTTGAGTAGATAACAAAAATAACCTTGGGAATAGATTTTGCAAAAGCTTCCCACACCCCCCCCCCACCCCCCCCCCCCCCCCCCCCCCCCCCCCCCCCCCCCCCCCCCCCCCCCCCCCCCCCCCACTTTTGTCGAGTTTTACACTTGAACAACCCCTGCCCCCATTTGCCTATAACTACAACTCAACTCATTTCTCAACTCAAATCATCCTGATAGAAAATATTCCACCACTCAACAAAACACTAAAAAAACCTCTGAAACAAGTCTGAAAAGAACCAACACGCCATGTCAAATTCAAAGAAAAGAAGCAAGGAACGTAGAAGCAGGAGGAGGAGAATATTTTTCTCAGCCGTCTAAAAATTGACAAAACTAGTTTCAAAATACAAAGTTGTTTTAGAACTACGAGACCAATATCTGTAGCAAAGGAAAACACACTCCAACACTAAAATCTATAGTATGTTTTTTTTAGTCACGACAATTTTCTATTGCATGCAAAATCTAGCATCAAAGCACATTAACAAAGTAAACTTATAGTATTAGCACACTATAACATGACGAAATTTGTAAATATCTATACAACAAAGATTAAGTAGATCAAACTCATACCAGATCAAGAACGCCAAGGCATAAAGTTTGTTTGTAATTATTATGCAGAGAGAAAATGTAGGACCATGTGGAAACCTCTACAGCAGCCAAATGAGCAAGATGAGTTGACCTGCATGGAAAGAGAAGGCGGTTAGCTCTATAGGCTATTTGAACCCTAAGTAAATCTACCAAGGCCTTCCAATGGAGCAATTCAGAAACTGCCACCAGCTGTCAGCCATCTATGTATGTAGCACTTGATGACTTGTGGTATTCAGATTCAAAAAATAAACTGCATACTCATGAAACAAACATATGCGAATAAATATCACAAATTGATAACAAATGAGTGTAATATTGAATAGGTACGAGCCAAATGGTTACAGCAAATAAAATGGTAAGGATGAACAATCATGCTACTCGAAGGGAATGACTTGATAGCAATTACATTATGAAGCTCCAATGGCTTCCAAGATTCATTACCATTTAACACACTATCTATGTTCGTTAAACTGCGCAATTAGTTGAATATAGGATTTCATGACATCATGTTGTCTCAACAAGTTAATGTCTCTAAACGATAAAAGAAAGCACATCTTCTACATAATAGCATATTCTCTAGCGAATGCCCAGCCTGAAAACTAAGCCTATCTAGATTGAAGTGGTGGCACAAACTTGATATTCATATATCCCTAGCATAGTTCAAAAATGACATTCAGTTTAACCATAATATAAAGTTGATTAGGAGAGTTTAACGACAATCCAAACAAAAGTACGGAATCTACTCACAGATCACCCTCTTTCATCCCCAACTTTAGTAAGTTATGATCTATGGTGTCCTAAGATTTTTACCGTCTTTGTCACTTTATGTCTTCCTAGTGCTGTAAAGCAATAGTTTATTATAGCAAAAAACTAATTCATATAGTTAATACGGAAACTGAAAGAAGAGGACTTGAAAACAATAGCCCAAAATTAAAAGATTTTCATTTCTCTAAAGCCCCTTGCCAAAAAGAAAGGTCTCACAAAATCTAACTATTTGGGTGAGATTAGAGGAAAAATAACTATAGACCAAGAAAAATCAACAATGCTCTTCATTTCTTATCATTTCTCACACCTTTCAATCATCCAATAAGTGATATTATTATAATTTTTTCTTTCTTGTAACGTTTTATGCTAATTAGTGACATTGCTATGTGCTGTCATGCTGTTGTTTGGAATACATAGATTAGATTGCTAATATTTTTTGGGCCGTTTGTCCACTATGTCTGCAATATGCGGGAACTTGGAAATCTTGCAAGCAGTCTTTAGAAGTTTAAGTGTGCTGGAGAATGGAATATTACAGACATAAACAGTAGTTCAATCTAAGATAGCCTCTTAGTAGAAATCCATATTTCCATTTTGAATAAATAAAAAAAAACAGAGCATCAATGGTGAAGGAATAAAATTAATCCTTCCATTGTGAACCTAAAAACGTAGCATCAGCAGCAGTAACACCTCCAAGCGGCAACAATACCTCCAAACTGGAAGAGGAAAAGATAAATACAAAGCCGCAGCATCATCCCATGACCAATTAGCATTAGTAGCAACGCTAATTTGATTTAGAAACAACAGCAATAACACAAAACAACACTTCCCATCTTAGAGAAATCCAGCAGCTAGAGCGGCACCAAAATTCCTTCAAGAAGTTTGAGGCCTAAGGACACATACAAAAAACAGACCGACTTGACACAAAGAGACCCAAACCAAATACCCTTGAAGTACATGATCAGACTCAACGACCACAATAAAACCTGCTACCAACACAAAGATGACACGCCTGACTCAAAATAAAAATAAACATAAGACCCCAAAGCTGTACACCCTCTCACCGAGACCCCAAAACTGTACACCCTCTCATCGAAAACACCTCAGGCTAAACACAACAAACAAGAAAACTAAACCTAAAAAATAACAAGACAACCCAAAGACAAACAGACAAAGAAATGGACTGGCCTCTTGACCAATTAACTACACCTGCATCTTCCCACTTTAAAGCTCAGCGCGCGCATACACACACGCAATACTCATAATCCACACCAGCATCTTCCCACTTTCAATACCTGATTGGCCGGTTCAAATTGGGATTGGCGTACAAATCCTTTTCGTCCCTTGTGAAGAAAATAGAGCCTCTTACCGGTGGTATCGCTGCACTATTTACCCTCTCCCTAACGTAAAAAATAGGAAGAAAACAACGAATGGATAAATAAATTACAACTACCTGGATCACAATCGACATCAGGTCTTTTTCTAAAATAAAGAGAAAGAAGATAGAACAAAACAAACTGTAATATTAAATTGATCTTATAAAAGGGGCGAGTAATAAAACTAAGCAAGATTTTTGATCATTTGAAAATCAAATTAAGTTATGGGAGCCAGCTAGTCAATCCTGTTCTCTATATTAGGGCAATACTACTTAACTTGAGCCAAAGTGTCGTGTCGTGTCCTCCCAATTTTGAAAATTTGCCTGTCGAAATACGATTGGCCAGTTGTGTATCCGTGTCAATTTTAGTTAAATACATACCAACTAAGTTTGATCAAATTGATAGTGAATGGGATTGATCAAACTTGCATACCAATTCGACGCTAGGGTTTCAATTGGAAAGATGGAATAGATGGTAAGGGTTTTCAAAAGCCCCAACGAATTCAAACAAAAGCAAACTAAAAAAAATTAGAAGTTTAAAACTAAAAATGAACAAACAATTACCTTGAGATCCCGAAGAGCCTTCTAACAGCCTAGATCACCATATTGAAGGTGTTGGTACCCAAAAAAAAAAAAACACGACTAATTAGAGACAGAAACAAATCATATGAAAAGGAGAAGCACTTTAGTATAAATCAACATGAGGTAGTGAATAAAACACTTGCAAACCTAACCTCGTCATTCGTCAATGACATAATCGAATTCCACTTCTTTTAATTGTAACCTTGTCAATTAATTCCGTCTGATAATCAATCTTTTCTCGTCCCTAATCATCAGATCACCACCCTGAAATCAAACCCATCATAGATCTCCCATAAGGTAACACAACTTAGCCCCTTCGGATCGGGAGAAATGGTGTGGGAAGGAGCCAATCAAAAATTATCATTTTGGTGCCATTCTCTTCACTTCTCACCTAATGTACTCAATCAAAGTGAGTGATTTCGGCAAGAACTCTAATCCTTTCCTTTCTTTTCTTTTCTTAAAATTCCTCAATCCAAAGGGGCTATTATGGACCACACTTAAAATTGTTCAACAACACTGATAAGAAAATTGCAATCATACATCGATATATATAAACTGCAAGCAATGGATTATAAAAAAATGATAATTACTTGGATAGAGTCCAATTTGAGAAGCAAGTTTTCCGAGAATCAAAGTGGGTATCCTGATTTTTTTCTGGTTAAACGGAAATTCTGGGTATCCTAGTTTAACAGTCCTATTGGATCGCTTCTGCTTTTGTAGAACTCATGGGCAGCTGTGAAAAAGAAAGAGGAGACCGGACAAAGTCCTTGTCACTGTGTAAAATAGGTACTTTCCAATAGTTGATCAAGGCTGGTATCCTTTGCTAGTGAATCAGATCTTTGGCTTAACCATGTTACTATTCGGAGAATGGACTCTGTTAGGGGTGATCCCTCTCAATCTTAAGTCAGTCATGAAAACAATTTTTTGGAAAAAACTGCATGCAGCCCTTTATAAAAATTGGAATGCTTGGCTAGAATTTTTGTAAAAGGCTGCATTATGAATGGAAACCACCATCACGTTTCACTGCTTGGAACAAAACAAAACAAATAAGAAGAAAAAAGTAACCACCTAATTATAAATCAATCACTTGTTCACGAAAAGAGGTATACTGTATACAGCAGAAGATTTCATACCCAAGTAGAGTTCTCAAACAACCACACAAACGATGAAGAAAAACACTATTAGAGTTGTAAGAAAACCTAACCACTTCCGGACAATAGGAGACTTCCACCGCTGCCACGTAGCAACCACCATGATTAGAATTGAAACAACCTGCACATATAGAAAATGAGACACAGATCAGCTTTGTACGATATAACCCTGTAGACAACTCAAAAAGTTAAAAACTAAATGTAAGCCTTAGATAGAATAAGTCAGTCAAATTTGAAAGGAAAAAAGGAGCAATGACTAATACTAGACGATCAACTAAACACAACAGAGGAAACGATTTATTAAGGATTTTAGCCTCACTTTCTTTTGAGGGAGGATAGCTACAAAGAGGATGAAAATCTAGTTGCCAAGCCAACCATGAATTTTTGAAGCCCCAGTGTCAGACTATTTCTTCTATCAAGTCATACCCACTCTACTGGTTTTATAATCCATTTCCTATTTACACTACCAATTTAGAGCAAAAAAAGTAAATTTCTTGCCACAGTAGAATACTACAGTATATGTAGTGGAAAGGCTCATCACAAAATAACCATATCATATCCACCACATAGTACTACACTTTTGCAAACCCCTGTTATCTTGTTTAGTCAACCCTCAAACCATGGCCATTTTTATCAAGACCATAGAGCAGCCACCGACAACAAAAGTAGGCAAAAAAAATAATTTACCATAAGATTGTGGAACCGAGGTAAACGTGCTATGCTCTACAAGGTTTTTATGTATTACAGGTATTTGGGCTTTTCAAATTAACATAAACTAACCATATATATTCATTTTGAAGAATTAGGTTGTCACTTGATCACTTCAACCCTGTAAAAGCAATAGGATGAGGGGACTGGATGAACCACAGAAACCAAAAACATAAAAATAACTCATCAACTAATTTCGATATTCACCAATTGATGGGGGAGTAGTTCACCGATCGATGTACACCAATCGATGTTCAACTAAAAACTAACCTCAACCTATGCATAAATGTGGTTCAAGATGCAACAAAAACCAAATCCAATGTCATAATCAATAAAAGGTCAAGCGACCGGGAGTCCCATGTCAAAACTAACCTGAATCATCAAAATCATCTACTATGTGTCATTAATTTCTTCAATTCATTTGAACATCTACTCTAAAAATCACTCTAACTGACTGAGTCAAGCGTCACAATAGAACATACCCTTCTAGATAAAATCTAGCAATAGCTTACGACGGTTCAGATGCTTGCAAGAACATCTGACGGAGTAGCTAATTTTTTCCTCTTCAAACAGAGAATTTATGGATTCACGGTTTCAGAGTTTGAGGATTGGGGTTTCACATAGAGAGAAAGAGAGTGAGTGAGAGATATACCTGGTGGAGCTGCCACTGATGGAGAGGGCTGGTGCCACTGATGGAGAGGTGGTGCGGTGGTGCCATAGAGTTGAGGCTTGCCAATCGATCCATTTCCCGGTTCAAATTTTCGACGTCTTTGTTTGGGCTAGAGAGCTGTGCAGGGAGAGAGAGAGATTTGAAATTTGAATCCAAAATTTGGGGCTTTTGAATTTAGGAGTGAGGGAGAGATTCATGAGAGAGAGAGAGAGAGAGAGGAGGGGTGCAGCAAGGGCTTGTTTGTACCGGCCAAGAAAAAGGAAACACACTCTCAATATTTGCCGTTTAAAAATCCCCTTTATTTACTAAATTGCCATTTAAAAGTTAGTTTGTGAGAGGGATATTTGTTGGACCATTGGATGTTTAGAATTTGAGGGTTAAGATGGAAAAAGGGCGAGACCGTGAGGGGGTGTTTCATTCCTCAGGCTCTATTCGATCCAATGACCAATATTTATAGAGGCCTCTCAGCCAATAACAAACTGACACAAACATTTTTTTGAAAACATTGAGCTCCCTTATTACAGAGATTGAAATACATGCACACAGTCGTATCAAATTTTCTCAGTTTTTTTATACTTTAGAAAAAGTACACAGGTGCTTTAGTTATTTGAGAAAACAAATAAATAAACTATGTCGGGCTCATGTGTGCTAAAAATTGATTGCATATATGAAAAAAAAAGAAAAAAAAAGAAGCATTTAGGATGCAAAATGACACGTCTTAGGTCATCTAACGTGTTCCAAACGAACTGCATGACATAAATTGAAATAATAAAAATTACCTTAGGATCCTAAAGAGCCTTTTCTTGGCCTCGATCACCATATCAAAGACGCTAAAAAACAAAGACAGATGGGCAAGCTATTTGCAACCACAAATTCCCTAAAGGTAACCTGTTCTAAACCTAACCCACAAATCTTATAACAATTTCCTAAATGCAACCTAACAAATATCCATGAACTCCCCAAAATACCCTTATGCACCACCATCACCAGATACAACACCACAC
Source organism: Rhododendron simsii (assembly GCA_014282245.1). Lineage (NCBI taxonomy): Eukaryota > Viridiplantae > Streptophyta > Magnoliopsida > Ericales > Ericaceae > Rhododendron > Rhododendron simsii. The sequence goes on from CM024961.1 coordinate 17,893,081, forward strand.
CACCACCACCATGATTTGCACACCACCACCACCATGATTTGCAGCCTCCATCACCACCGTCGTCGGCCACAATTTCCACCTCCACCACCTGCCAAAGTGGTAGCCATATTCAGAGCTCAAAAATTCAACTTTGGGTGAAACCTAGATGCTCAAATTGAGAGAATCTGACTAAAAGATCAAACCCAGATGCCCAACTGTATCTCTCTACTTCTCTCTCTCTCTACCCCCGTTCTCCCCTTCTACATACAGCAACATCAACACCAATTCTCTACCACCAGCACACCACGTCACCACAACCACCGGTCACTCCATCACCGCCAAACCACCACCAGACCCGCCATCACTGCCTCCTTTGTACCGGGCAACACCACTTCAATTTTTTTTTGCCGACATGGTCGATACATATTCTCAAAAATTTAGAAAATTTTGGATTTTAAAACTCGAAAATGTTTGCAAAATTCAGATCCTAATACATGAAAATCTGAGAAATATTCGGATTTTAATATTTGAATGGTGAAAACGCATTTTCAGAATGCATCATGCTCCGTAAAACGCATTTTGTGAATGCGCAATTGAAATCATTCTTTTTGGTAATGCGCGATGGACTATTTTTACAAAGGAACTCGTCGTTGTCGTCTTCTGGTTCGTCATCGTCGTCGTCGGGGGTTGAACATCGTGAACATCTCATTCAGAAATGCACCGATCACAATCGTGTCTTGGCTGGGTGTCGGAGGTTGTTGGGCCCATTGGGTTGGACAAGGATACGAGGAAGAAGCAGTTCAACATCATGTCTGGTAGGAAGAAGCCCTAAGCTACCCCATCTGCCCTTAAAATTTGGGTATTATGGCAGCTAATTGTGGGAGAAAATTTTAGCTGTGTGGTCGGAGGAGGTGAATTGGGTTTAGGCCAGTTGTGGGAGGTGGAGGTTTTGGTTATGGGGGAGGTGGGAGGGAGGAACCAGTGGTGGTTATGGTGGAAACGTGGGAGGGAGGGAGGGAGGGAGGAAGATGGGTGGGTTGTGTTTAGTAAATTTAAGGGTATTTTTGTCAACTTTTATAAAGGCATTTTTGTCCGAAAGTGATTAATTTTAGAACAGGTTACGTTTAGGAAATTTGTGGTTGCAAATAACTCATCCCAAGACAAATTAGAGGCGGCACCACACCAAACTAATTACATAGTCAACACCACATACACATACACAATAATTTCATCCAATATTTAGCCCACAACAAAGATCAAACTATAAACTAAATGACATGTAAAAAATAGATGAAACATGATAAACATCCAATTTTTAGCACACAGAATCATGCCGTATTTGAAAAAGGGAGCAAACCTCTCGTAGAGTATTAGGAAATCCAGAATTCCCCCCATCTTATGAAGCTAACAAACAGGCCATTACTGTTAGAAGTCAGGTGAATGCTTTCTGTTGCAAGAGTATTAGGAAATCAGGTGCCCCTCTAAGGTAGCCTTTTCAGTAATGACTGCAGTTTTGAATTCCATCCTTATCACAGTCACAGATTCCATTCTTATGGCATAAAGGGATAAACATTTATGGACTCCGTTCTTGCTTCTCAACTTCGAGGTGGCAAGAGAATGTGGGAATTTACATCTGAATATGTCTAGAATTAAGTAGGTGATGCCAGTTTCAGTTCAGAAATCACTGTAGAGCGTGAATTCTGGTTGTAGGTGGAAGAGGGAGAAGAAGGCTAGAGGATAGAGGATTGTCCTATGGTGCTTGTTGAGAGAAAGGAATAGAAATTTTGGTGGGTCCGGTTCCGCCTAGTCAAAAGACGAAAACATCCCCTTTGAAAACTTATGCCATTGTTGTAAATGATGTTTTTGGGAATCCTCCTTTCTTCTCGTGCATGTCATTCTTGAGCGTGACTTCTGAGTTGAGCCCTTTTGACTAATGCCTATTTACAAAATATGAAGGGAGAGCTATCCATCCTACTCGGACTGAAGAATGGGTTCAGCTTGATGATAAAAAAAAAAAAAAAGAAAGAAAGAAAGATTAAAAAAAACTATCCATCCTACTAATTTTTATCTTTCAATCGAAATTTTTCCCCAAAATGTTGACCAGATAGCCTAATCTTTGCAACAAGAAAACAAAGACAAAGTTGAAGAAGAAAAGCTCAACCTGATCACTATAGCCAGCATTTCGAGACATGACAACAACCCATCGGATACCAGCAGTTGCCATGGAGGTCACATGAAGCCCTTCTCTCCACTTCTTATTTATCCACTTGAAGGGAAAGGAATCACTAACTTTATAGGACTGTTGACTATATTGGGTGCCTGCAAAAGTTAATCATGGCAGCACCGTTAATGAAACTATGGAAGCTTAGCAATTGAATTACTAACATGTAGTAATTGAAATTCCATAACCATTGGTTTGAACCAAGTAGAGATTTATATCAAAACGTGTTCAGCACATCAACCGTAAAATGAAGTTCTGCAGTTGATAGAAATAAAAACACAGAATAACAAAAGCACACATGTAAAGCAATTAGCCATACAAAGAAAGAGGGCAACACCCAGTAGTCGATAATCAAATAGTCACTTTAAATTAATGCCCACTTCAAGAAGCTTAGACTATTAAAGGGGTTAGAGTGTTAAGAAGAATCAGAACCATCTGAACAAAGAGACATGCAGGCGTCAAGTGTAGACGCAAAAATCAAAACACATAAACACACGAGAACAATTAGCACATAAAGGTGTTAATGCAGCAGTCAATAATCAATTATAAGGTCCCATCAACGAATAAAATTGGCAATATCAAAACTGATAAAGCTCCAAAACCTTATTTGGTAATGATATTCCACCTTGCAGGAAGTTGTTAGATCAAGTTTCCGACACAGTGCTAATGTGCTACAGTATTATCCACGTCAAACCCTTCCATGGATAAAATGATTGTGCTTAAGCCGAGACACCACCATAGCCATTACATGAATCAAGTGCCTCAAGCTTGGTTTGCTTATTTATAGCTTGAGTGATACGCATAAAAACATTAACGTACTCAACTTAACATATTCAGGTTGATTTGGGTAGGGAAAGCCGTCACTTGTCCCCCACCAAACTTGCTGCAGGTGGAAAGTATACAATCCGGCCTGCCGAATAGTCAAAGTTTTCTAGATAACAAGTCCTATTCACATTGAGATTTGAGACTCTAGGAGTAGCATATATTCAAACATGTCTATAAATCCATAAATGCACATGCAGATGCATTAAAGTACAAAAAACTCTTCCCTTTAATCCTTGATTTGAATACTTAATGCAAAGACGACTTCCATCGCTACTCTTGTGAAGTGTCACTATTACACACTTAGAAATCAAGCCAAATCTCAACTTTCTCATCCGAAAACCTAGGGCCTCCATATATTCAGCTAAACTAGGCAGATTTGTACATTAAAGGACCACACATCCAACCTCATTCTTACATTATTCTCGAAAATAAAGGGTTCTCAACATCCAGTAATGCGACAGTTTCCGAGACAACAAATTAAACAGGGAAAAAACAAGATGTCTATGTTTAAAGCATGCAATCATAAACCATATAGAAGAGTCCAGGCTGCAAGAATATGAATAGAATCCAGGTTATCCTGAACACCGGCCTCCCACTATGTAAACAAATGAGCAACATTTATTCTACACATTATTCTACCTCTTCACAATAAATGCAGGTTTGAAACAATCCATGGCATAACACATTGCAATCGACAATTATAAGCTAAATTGCATATATTTCCCTACGAATGGAATTGAGCAATCCATATAAACCAAAACTTCAAGACAAAGCCAACATACCTTTGGACATAACCACAAGAGAGCTTCCATTGTTAGCACCAGCAATAGAACTGATGTATTATAGTTCTTTTCCCACTGTTCCATGATCCATTCCTGTTGGGGCATCAATTACCTTCTTGTGTTAAACTGTTATATCCACAGAAAAACAAATATGCTACACAGAAATTCACCTTGTGTAAGAAGAAATTCAAACATGCTACAAAGAATTTCAAATATGCTACCAAACTTGTTGAGCATCAATTACAACAACTTGTCAGGTTAAATCCACAAAAAAACAAATATGGCACAAAGAAATTCACCTTGTGTAAGAAAAAAGGTGATAGCTGATACACTTGGCTAGTGAAGCCAGTTCCAGCATCCATAATAAGTGCCCATAAGTTGGAACAAGATGCTACACAACTAATGAGCAGACCATCTGCATTTCCTTTCTCTACATGTTGAGCCAGTCTTGCATTTGCCACGTTATAATTGTACCTAACAACATAACCAAGTTAGGCAACGGAATGACGAAAGAAATGCAAAATATGATATTAAGGTATCGTCGTCATAGAGTTGCATTTATCAAAGCAACAAAACACCTGCCCGCGTACAGTAGCATTTAAATCAAAATGCTTCCCATCCTGAATTTGAAACAAACTAAGGGGAAAGACGTGCACCCTTTTAAGAAAGTTAACATATATTCCCATGCAAAAAAAATTTAACAGCAGTAGAGCTGCTAGGGCTTCACATACTTTTGCAGGAAACTAAACTCCAATCCCACCACAATGCACTCTAGTACTTTTTCCACAAGTCTTAAACCAAACAATGCAAAGCAAACAATATTTCTTGATGAAACATAAAAATTTCATCGAGGGCATTAATAAAATGCTGCAGATCAGAAGACGTACCAAAAAGGTGTGAGCTGCTTCATGGGAAGTGAATCAAGTACCCAAAAAAATACCATAACCTACCTCTATTTCATAGGCATCCTGGCATTGTAAATTGAAACCCACTACGTGGCAAGGACTCCTAAACGGACCTTCTTGTTAGGCAGGCCATCATCAGCATCCTCAACATTCAATCTACTTTGTTTTTGCCCTGCTTGATATATAATCTACCAATGATTGACAAAAAGGACCAATTACTACCACCCAGAAAGTACCCAAGTAAAGAAGACAGTGCTATAAATCAAGAAGATTAATGTGATTTACCTTTTGAGCACCATCAGTGTTAGTTGGCCTGCCTGCAGGATTTGCTCCAATCAATCCCTCAAACAGAGAAATTAGCTTGGAATCGTTCGGCTCTTCATCAAATTTCATATTCACCACAATTTTGAGAATTTGTTTAAGGGGTGCAAGGCAGAAGCAACACAGCATCTCCAGGGATGTTGAGATCTTTTTCTTGCAAACTAGGAATGACTTATTATTATCACCCTAAAAGATGAAAACATTGTGTTCTTATCTTCAAACTAACTCAAGCAACAATTACATGGGCCTAGAAAGATGTAGAATAACAATTAACAAAAGGCTATACAACACCTGATACCCTTACCAAGAAAGCCTGCCACAGTGAAGAAAAATGAGTGTATATGCAAGAGATTCTAGATCATCTCTTCTACTGGCAGTTCTTCCCAAGTGTGGATGAACACTAGCATATCGTACGGTTCCTCTAAACAATATTAACCAAGTTAAGAGATTATGAAAAGGAGTTTTTAGCACAGCCCAAAAGCACAAGAACTAGGGCACCAGAACATATCAGGAGTTTCAGGACGTTCAAGTGTTAATAGAGAACACTAGCAAATAATGCAGTAGCATCTAAAATGAAAAATTATGTTGAGCCCCAAAAAGTGTTCACCCACGTAAGCCCAAGTCCATGGGAAACAACTTCTTCTCTTGTGGTGTACTTGGCTGGCCAAGTAAAAAGTTTTCGGACTTTACATCTCCGTGCACATAACTAGTTACAATGGAAAACATACATGAGAATATGATCCATCAAAACCATCAGTTTAGGGAAGAAATTCCGGATAATATTTGTAAATGAATTGGAGAATAAGAATATGAAAGTTTGTGGCATGATGCCCTCTTGAGTGCATCTTCTCTAGGATTGACAAAGACTCAACTACAATACATGCCACCATTTCTTAAGACATCCTGTGAAGATATAGGTTAGAAACTAAAAATGGAGCTATGCATTGGCCATCAGCACATTCTGAGGTAGGGTGCGTGTGCTTTTGGGAATATGAACGATTGAAAGACATGTAGACACATCGTATAAAACAAAAGCTCTCGTATTGACAAGATAGGATACTCACGATTGTCCTGAAGTGTTCAACACATCCCACAAACTCAGCCCTAACATGTCCATAACCTGCAAAAACATGGATGATGTTATAACTTAACAGTTGAAAGATACTAAACATTAAGCCCGCACAAAGTTGTTTAACATACCATAACCTAATAGTCTCCTTGCTTTCCTTTGTAGTGTACCCTAGGCAACTCCATGACTGCCACCAAAAGTGCTGTTCGCCCAAAAAATGACAAGTTAACCACAGAAAGTTATAAAATAGTAATCTCACAAATTTTGTACCAAAGAATTAATAATCCTTGTACACTTGCCACTCATATGGAGGGCCGTAATTACAGCCCTTGCTATTTCTGTGCTCAAATTTCAAACCCACCTAGCACAGACACAAAGTCAACTAGAATTAAAAACCTTGGAGTCCCATATTTCCCAAAACTTAATCGCGTGCATTGATAACGTAACATAGTATTACCTCCGTAGCACCAGGACCAGTACAACGGTCATTTCCACCTAAAACATGGCAACCCACAAAGACCTGGCCAAAGCCACCTTTACCTAACTTCCCGACAATCTTATACATTGGGGATCCTCCTACTTGAACCTGAAATTACCACAAACTAAAAGCATAAAATTCTCATAAATTCATCTCAAGTTGGCAGATACAAAATGTTCTCAAAAGTACATTATTAAGCATAAAAAGAAATAATTCAGCCCGCCCAAGAAAATACAAATTGTTTAAAAGATTAACAACAAATGTGCAATCCAAAATAAGCTAAAAAATCTGTACAAAAGATACCATATAAACGAAGATAAGAAATGAATTCATTTGAAGACAAAAATGATCATCACTCAAGAACAACTTCCAAATTCCAATAACAAAGGAAAAATGATGGCAAGATACGTTTATACTGGCAGACTAGTGGTAGTCCCCAAAGTGGAGGTTCACCAGAACATATATAGTCAACCTACTGGACAAAGCCATAAAGAGAACAAACCAAAGAACAAAAATCCTACTCCTAGACAAACCAGGATTCCTAACAATGTACTCTTGCAAAAAGGTTGGCATAGCACTCAAAACAACAAATGCAACTAATAAAATTATCCTATTCAAACATGCATTCCCAAACTATGCAACTCTGGCATAAAACCCAACACCCACACCCAATACATTATATACTTATCCGCCAACAATCACATAAATGATAAACCCATGAATTTATATCTACACATAAATTAGGTGGCGTCAAAACAACATATGCAACAATTGAATATCCCACACAAACCTGCATTCCAAAGTATGTACTCCTGCATAAAACCCATCATACACAGCCACACCCAACACAATACATATGCAACCATTCACCAACAATCACATTGAACCATGAATTTATGCCTATACATAGTCAGTTGGTGTCAATACAACATATGCAACTATCAAAATTAACCAATATCCTAAGATGGAGTACTCCTGGAAAAAAACCCATGCAATCATTCACCGATAACCACGAGAAACCATGAATTATTTTTCTACATATACCAAATGACAGAGAGAATATCATAGTACCTTCTCTGGGAAAGGGGCTGTGCTGCTCTTTTCCTCTGCAGTAGCTTTACTAGCACTCAAACCACCACTGTCATCCCCCATGATTTTTTCTCTCCCCCCAATCAAACCCTCTCCCCCTTCTCCTCCTTCAACCTTCTCTTCAGGCAAAAACCCACCTTCTCTCTCTTCCTCCGCAGTAACTTTACTAGCACTCAAACCACCACGTGTAGCATTTGTACTAGCCATTGAATTTGCCACAAAATGTTGGAACCAAAAGACATGGTTATACCTAGGTAGTCCCAAAACCTTAATATAAACACATAAGGCAAATATACCAACATACAAAAGTGATTAAAAAAAACAATGTGGAAAACCTCATAGAATATGATGTAAACAAACAAACCTCAAAAGAGGAGAAAATACGATCTATGGCATAAGAAGGGAATTGTGTATAAGTTTTATACCACAGACATAGCCCTCTAATACCACGTTAAACCAATTCTCAAAATAATCCCTTGGTAGAAGAGACACCTGATGGGTAGCCACTAGGAGAGATGTGACAGGTCTTTTTTTGTTTTTTTGATAGGTGAGATGTGACAGGTTAAGACATAACATCACTCAAACATAGGAATACGTAGTGTTTTCCACATTTACCGTATCTAGGAAAAATAAAATGCAACTTGCCAAAAAGGATTCTTAAGCAATTGGAACTTACAGCAAAAAAAAGAAAGGGATGACTTCCATAACGGTAAGGGTAGATTTTATTCCAACAACACTGAAGAATCCAACTGATAACTGAGAGCATGACCAGCATAACTCCTAAAAGGCCAAGCAATACCTGAAAGCCGACCACTGAATTCTTCAGAGGTAACAAAGAATATATGGTTGGAGTTTAAAGCAAAAAATGATAATTTCAATAGACAAAGGAAAGCTTATGAATAAAACCCACCAGAAAATCAAGGAGATCCTTCGGAGTGGATGATGCTAATTAGAATCATATTTTAACAAACGAAGTAAATGACTACACAACAAAAATTGAACAGTTTAGGCTAATCTAATAAAATCTATGACAAAACACTTTGAGAACTATTAGATGCTGTATTGTTGGAGAAACCTAACAAGTTCTATTGCCATAGGTCCATCGTCCAAAGCTTCATCTTATTGCTTAGTTGAGGGGCACGAGGAAAATAACCTAATTCCAAAGTTTCACACCCCAAATGAAATCACAAAATATACAATAATCCCAAACCTTTAATCAAGTTTTATCCTCAAATAAGGGTCCAATAATGAAAGATTTGTTAGTTCCACTCCAGTTATAAGCTATTTCATCGTAGTTGCATTATTTAGGATGTTTTTGGACTCAGCAGAGAGTATGGAGGACCAATTTTTTCTTATAGATGCACTTGTTGATATGCATATATATCATATACAATTCCCTTAGATGCCATTTCTATTGAAGTCTTTCTTGTTTTTTCAACAAAACCAAAAAACCCAAGAGACTGTCATATGAACCCCAATGTAAAAAAAAGGTATGAATCAAAACATCAAATAATTAACTATTTACAATTAAAAGTTTAAGGAGGTGAAAGCAAGAATTGAACATACCTTAGATGAAATACAAAATGAAGAGAAGTGAGGTGTATCACCCAAAGTCAAGGATATGTAAGCAAACATCACAAGATAGCTTATCTGAAACAGCATAAGGTGCAAAAAGATCAAAAATAAAATTACAGTGTCAGATTGATTTGACAATGGCATGGCTAACAAAGTGCATAATCAGATCAACGGAGCTTTCAGATGAAAAGGCAAGTGTTAAATTTTTGGACTACACCATCGGCAAAAGTTCCTCCTGACCAAAGCACTCAATCAGATTATGCAGTCCAAGTATCCATGCAGCCAAAATGGTGTTATCCATCCCACACCATTTAAAATGTAGGAGTAAGGAATCTAGGCCGAATTTACATTACACATCACAACTGTGTGGATCCCACAAAATGTCATTAGGTTAGAATTGAGATTGTTCTCATCCAATGGTTGTGCACGTTTCAAAAAAGGAGATTACAGGTGTTGAAAATATCCCTACCTTTGTAAGAGCATGTCAGGACACAAAAGAAGAGTTTACCCACTAAGTCACACTCCTCAATGTAACAGCCAGAACCCGAAGTGTACTAAGTAATTTTATACATCTGTTCATATGTGGATCATGTTCTTGTAAAGACTTCAAATCATAGGAACTAGAAATCACTACATGCCACCAATCACCCCCCCAAGAGAAGCTTTCATATTACCTCAAAAACCAGCGAAGCCACAGAACATTATTGCAAGGAAACTAAACCATGAAAATGAAACCCAACATATTTCCCCAACACTACCTCTATTCTATATACTAATTACCCAAAATATAAAGCTGGAAAAGAATGTCCGAGCATATTCTGATGAGTAATGATGAGAATAGTCATTCGGGCTTCAAAGGGCAAGAACTCCAAAGGGGCTTTCTTGCTCTCTCTGTTTGCATCAACCTGAAATAGAAAAGAAACCAGAAAAGAATGAAACACAAAGTTTCCTTAATAAAGGACGAAAAACAGAAACATATACTAAGCAAAAACGTAATACATTGTTGCGTGACAGCCGATAGGTTAATGCCGCCTGAACATAATGTTAAAAACAGTAATATAAAAAAAAGATGAAGAAGAAGAAGCCAATATATAAATTATAAATACACACATTCCGTGACCTAAGTGAGATGAATGGAATGAGAAATCAAGGAACGCAGATACACCCATCGCTCGCTCGTGAGAGAGATGGGTACCCAATAGCCTAACCAAATTTTTAGCCATTTAAGCAAGGAAAAGTGCAATTTCAATATATGGGTACCCAATAGCCTAAGCAAAACCAAACGCCATTTGTGCCAAATCAATCCTCTCTCTCTCTCTCTCTCTCTCTCTCTCTCTCTCTCTGAGATTTGCAACAACAGCAACATGGATATTTTCGATTACAAACCCAAAACCACTGTTTCAGTCGACAACCTCAAACCCACAAATACAAAATCAATCCTCAAAAAAGTTACAAATCAAACCTCAAGATCAAACGCACAAATCAAATCCAGTCAAAAAATATAAATTGAAACCCACAAATTCAAATCCAGCCGACACATACACATATATCCGCCTATACACACACACACAACATTAAAAATTCCAAGAACCAACCGGAAAACTCGCCTGGGAGAGGAAGCAAACTAAGTCGAACTCGAAGCAAAGCGAGAGAGGAGTCGGAATTCGATCCACGGGCAACGACCGCCTCGGGCGAGGCACTGTAGCGTAGGTTTTGATTCCAGAATCCGTCGTCGATGATTCCGGTTCTGTAGTCGTCGAGGGCAAGGGACGTTGCTAGGTTTCCGTCGAGGGCAAGAGAGAGGGAGAGAGAGGGAAGCGAGGGCAAGGAAAACCTTGCCACAGCAGGCAGGCGTTTTGGCGGCGGAGTAACTAGCGAGGCCGGAGCGAGGCTGTTGGGGTGGTTTTGGGAGCTTTTCGTCGCCATTTTGTCGGAAATCTCCAATAGCTGAGACTGCTGGAGATGCTCTACGTAGAGGAATCGCAGAGAGGCGAAGAGAGAGAGAGAGAGAGAGTGAGAGAGAGTGAGAGAATGTTTTGAAATTTGAAAAACAAACTGCGTGAGGGAGCTTTAGGAGCGGTTTAAAGATACGCTGATAGCCTGATACCAACGAAACGAGAGAGAGAGAGAGAGAGAGAGAGAGAGAGAGAGAGAGAGAACGGCTAGAATTGGAGAGAGAGAGACATCAAAAGAGGCGGTTAAGATACGAAGAGATGGATCGCGTGCGTGAGCTTTTGGATCTCAAATTAAAATTGCAAAATCTCCGTTTATTATTACTAGTACTCAAGTAAACTACCAGTAATATTATCAGCGTCCATTTTAATTGCACATGTGGGCTCACCACAAGTGATTGTATGTGGTTTAGAAGAATTGTTTTAAATTATCAACATGTCATTTTTTTTTCACGGACCATGTCATTTGATTGACTGATATTTTTTTTGTACAATTGGATGTCTGGGTTAGTTTGTACATAACTCGACAAATTTTAGGGTCTAAAGTTAAAGACCGAACAAACCCTCCAATAATCTCCATGAAATTCGAACATACAATCTCATTGAAAATAAATACTTATTAACTTTCTCATACTTGCTTAGCCAAATCCTTCAGAATTGTCATTTACTCATGTTTCAACGCCATAATTTCTATTACTTCATTTGTTTGATAAAGTTTGTTCCTTACGAGACTACGTACAATTTTTTATCTTAAAAACAATGTATTTACATCAAGATCTATGAAAAGATCCATATTGCAAAAATATTTATGTAAGCACATTATTTTGAAGTTAAAAAATACACATAGCTTCAAACCAACTTTCGAATAGGTACATTATTTCTTACACCATCTAATCCAAAAAGGAATGGGACTGCTTATTTTTATTTTGCTACATGAAAAGAATATGATTATATACACCATGCAAATACCCTCACGTACATACGTCTCTAACATCTGTTTTGGGTCCCACGAAGATGATTCGAGTTGCTCATTTTGTTCAAAATAATATTGTTTAAAAACCCTGAAAAAAATAACAGCGTATTTGGATATTGGTAAAAGCGTTTAAAAAACATCCAACTTTACTTTACAATTCAAGCTACCTCCAATTTTGCTTCAGAATTCAGGCCTGAATTCAAAAGTAAAGTTGGATGTTTCATAAGCGCTCCTACCAATATCCAAATCAGTTGATATTTTACAAAAAGCCTTAAACAAGATGTTTTGAACAAAATAAATGGCTCAGATCATCTTTTTGGGATCCATTTTATGTACACGGTGTATGTACTCATAGCACGGCTAGAAAGGAAAATAAATTTTTATATATTATTATTTATGTTGTACAAGAAACAAAAATGCTTGTATGGATCTCCGGCAACGGCGCCAAAAATGCTTACTGCCATAACATTGCCTTCAAATAAGGTTGAAAATCCCAAGCGTAGGGCTAGGTCGTCGAATGCATAATAACCGAACAGTCCGAGATCGTACCCACAGAGAATCGAAAATAGCTTAATCGGATTGTAGGTTTAATATGTTGGATTGTGGCGTTTAAGACGGACAACTTGGTTTTGCTTTGAGAATGAAAATCCTAAGGTAAAAGACTAGAAAAGAGATTAATAAACTAAAAGAGGCAAGTCTAGGGATCATCCATTTCATAACTTAGGCCATTACCGATTCTTAATATAACTCAAGCGAGAGTCACAACCGCGCGCTCATACTCGATTTAGCTTTAAAGACTACGTTTAACAAAAGACGTGATTAAACGAAACTAAACTAACCTATTTTTGCTAATGTATCTAACACGTAGGAGGCCACGAGCTCTCAGCTTGTTGCGTGCCAAGACCACTTGACTAAATGACATATCAAGGAGTTAACATCCCTCGCTTCGACCAAAATGGCTAGGTTAATTTTAATTTCGAAAACCATGATTTTAAGCCCGAAAGTTTGAGAAGCAAATAACTACCTAAGTCATTGGGAAAGAGTAGCCCAAGACTTAGCCAAATAACTACTCAACCATAGCTAAAGAACAAGACATAGCATAGAAATAAGACATGATTTTTAATCGATAAAAACGAAAACAAAATTGATATTAACCAAGGATCTAGTCCGCAAAGCAATTTCAATAAACGAGAAAATAATAAACGACAAAGACTTACTAGAGTTCTTAAAGAAATTAGCTTAGAAAGCTTGAAAGACAACAATGGAGTTCCTAGGAAATGAAAAAAACTTAAAGTGATAAAAGACTAGATAATGAGATAAAGTGGAGAGAAGGGTATTTATAAATGTTCACTTCTCTCTCCATGAATATCTAGAAACATATTAAAAATGGAAAGTATTCCATAAGTAGAAAGTCCAAAAAGTAGCAAAAATCTGCAGAAAAAGGTCACCGTATCGATACAACCATTTTTGGTTGTATCGATACATCAATCTTTTGATGCTTTCTTCAATCCCTCTGTTTCCTTATGGTATCGATATAGGAAAAATGATTGTATCGATACCATGCTGTAATGACAGATTTTGGCTGAACTTTGTGGACTCGCTCTGGATACTCCCGAACTCGGATTTGGGTGTTCTTTGGACCATTGAAAAGCTTGTTGAGTCTACTTTCTAACCCAATTGGTTTGATTCCAAGATAATTTTTACATCAAAAGATATGACAATTCTACCATCAGCTGGTTGGAAAATGAATAGTTTTAGGAAAATCCTCACAGCTCCTTCAATTCCCTTGACCCTTAGGCGACCCGAGCAACCTCCAAACCATCTCTTCATGACTCTTTGGGCACCACAACGGGGTGGCAAGTGGCCTTGAGCACTTGGTTGCATCCGGAGCAATCATTGGCATTCAAATGCGTCTTATTTATATGAATTACCCGAAACACACAAAAACTTACATTACGTGCAATCTCGCTACAAAAACTAAATAAATGCAAGTTAAAATAACATAAAAAGGGACTAGTCGCACCAAATATTTACAATATTGGGTGCTCATCAGATGCGTAGTAAAGGAAGGTTTTTCGAACTCACATATTATGAAAATGAAAAATAATTTTTTGATTTTTTTTTTTGCATTGTTTAAAAGATCTCAATAAGATCTATCAAACAAAATTCATATTGGTAGAAAAATTATTTGCATAAACACATGATTTTTGAGCTTGAAAAAGTTTCCTTTTCCTAAAGTTCTTTTTACTGCTCATCCGAAACGGCACCTACTCCCAATTACTATACTATCTATTTTTTTTTTCACATTTCCTGTAATTGGAAATTTCACTGAAATTCAAATCAACTAGAATAATATAAAATTTACGGGGTTGAAATCAGAATATTTTTTTAAGAAAGAAAAAAAATACGGGATATTACAAGTATAGGGTGGCACTCCCGATATGACTCGTACAAACATGTATTTTGGCCGGTATGGATCACCAAGCTACTTATACCTTTTTACTACCGTGATAATATAGGATTGAGCACACTGGCAAAATATTTGACGTGGTGACCCGAGCTCCTCTTTTACACTACAAGTCCTCTTTAGTTTGGTATAATGCGATTTTTTTTTTTTTTGAAAACATCATAGGTATAATGCGAAATTAGTTGATGAAAATTTCTCTATAAATAGAGACCTCAACTTCTAATTTCATTCATCCAAAAATAAATAGAGCTACTGCTATAAAGAGCGAGGAAAGAGAGATTGTACGAAGTATTTTCAATAATGTTTAACTGTCTTAACCCCAAGGGAATTGGCCTAGTAGCCAAGACTATGGGGTGGTTCAAGATGACTTATTGGCAATAAGTTTGGGCGGGGGATTGAAAAGAAGAGAGAGACCACCCTAGAGGAACAAGTGCAAAGTTGTATTTCAACAGCTTACCTAACCTTGTCCCATAACGAAAGCCTACATTAGTCATCTTGGATATATAAAATAATCATGTAAACTACTACTAATTACTTGGACATAAAACATTTTGGGCCATGTAATTAAACTCCAGCAATTTACTAGGCTAGTTGTCTACATGGGGTGTTAAATTACCCGTAGAAACATTTTAGCCGTAACAGATTTTTGGCTCAAAATCCTCGCCTCGTGTAATTTATTGGACTAGTTGTCTACATGGGGTGTTAAATTACCAGCATAAACATTTTAGCCGTAAGGGGCTAACAGATTTTTAGCTCAAAATCCTGACCTTGTTTGATTCGCGATTTAACTGTCTTAAATAGGACTAACTACCTAATCCCAACTAATCTTACGTTTTGTTCCCAAAATGACTATCGGGATTATCAATTCCGGTATTAATTTTATCCCTAGGGGGAGGTGGGATTGGGTAGGATTAACAAAGAAGACATTGTTTTCAAAAATATTCGAATGATATTGGAATTGTTCTAAAAAGTATTTTCAAAATTGTCTTTTGTAATAATTTATTTCAAAATACATTTTTCAAAACTTCCTTTTTTCAAAAAATAATTTGCAAAATTGTTTTCAAAAATTATTTTTTTAAAAAAATTCAAAAAATATTTTTCAATAGCTAGTTTGTTTTTTTCAAAAATATCTGTTTTAAAAAAAATTGAAAAACAAACTGAACTCAAAGACTATTTTTCAAAAAAACGATTTTCCAAAAGTAGCTTTGTAAAAAAATCTCTTTCCAAAATTTTTTTTGTAATAGAGTTGTTTTCATTAATTATTTTTGAAAAAACTATTTGTTTCAAAAGTTTTTTATTTCATAAGCAACAGTGCTACATGCACAGATTTTCTCAAACAGACAGCGCGTACAGATGAACTTTGGACCCGTTTTGGGTTCCGCAAAAATGATTGGAGCCGCTCATTTTATTCAAAACATCTTGTTTAAGGTCTCCGTGAAAAATCAGCTCATTTGGATATCAGTAAAGGGGTTTACGAAACACTCAACTTTGCTTCAGAAAATAGTCTGTTTTTTGAATCAAAGTTGGGTGTTTCGTAAACCCTGTTACGGATATCCAAATAAGCTGATTTTTCACTTAGACCTTGAACAAGATGTTTTGAACAAAATGAGCGGCTTCGATCATCTTTGCGGGACCCAAAACGGGTCCAAAATCCATCTGTACGCGCTGTCTGTTTTAAAAAATATGTGTCAGCAGCAGTTTTGTTTCATAAGAAACTACTTTCAGTAACTTTTTTTAAATTTGTTTTCAAAAAAAACTGTTCCTTATCCCATATGTAATCCCATACAAATCAAACATGGGATCGGGATTAAAGCCTTCTTATTAATATATTTATTTACTTATTTTAAAAAAAACACATGGGATCGGGAAGAACTACAGACGAAATTAATCCTGCACAAATAATCTAGAGACTAACAATTTCAAGACTGTTAATTCCATAGGTTTTAATCTACGAATCAAACAATACAATGCTACCATCAACAACATCAATGCTAGACGCTAAAATCAGGCTAATTCCGCAATGCAGTACAAGTAGGCAAGACAAATGTACAAACGCATAAGCATAGTAAATAGAGAGAATTTTAGGGAGGTCCACTATAGCACTTTCAAAGCCCTTTTAGTCCACTTCTTAAATTCCTAGCTCCTCTAGTCCACTAACCTAATACAATAATTCCTATAACAAAAATACCCATCCTATATAACCATTCATAAAGAGAAACCCTAGAAATAAATATGTAACACCACCTCTCTCTCTCTCTCTCTCTCTCTCTCTCTCCCGGATTTGTAGCACCATCTCTTCGTCTGAGGTCTGGCGTCCCACAATCGCCGTCCCACGGAAAACCCGGTGGCACTGGCACAATCAACCACGAACGCCGTTCTTTGTCCGGTTTGGAGGAATCATCGTCGACGGCTGCCATGGAGGGGATGATGTTGAGGGAGGTGAGGTCGAAGTCGGCGATGATGTCATTGAGGAGGATGTCGTCGTCGTTTAGGTCGCGGAAAAAGCCGAAGCACTTGTGGTCATCAAACCAACGGATGATGCCTTTTGATCTTGTTTCGTCCGCCATTGATGGATCTTAGTCCAAGGATTTCTTTTTGTTTCTTTGTTATTTTTTTTCTTCATCTCTATCTTTTGTAGCATATAACATTATATATGTAAATCAATTATCTATGTCGGGGGCTGACGAGGACTGGATATTTTTATTTTTACTTTTGTCTTTGTTGAGCAAAACACATATAAGCTTATATATATGTGGAATTCACATATATAATGTTTTTTTTTGTGTGTTTATTTATGTGATATCTCTGCCATCTCTGATCACACATATAACCTTATATATGTGACAATACACACAAACAAAACGTTATATATGTGACAAAAAAATAAACATATAACCTTATATGAGGTTATATGTTTATAAGATTATATGTGCAGCGGTGGAGCAGGTGAGATCTAGAATGTAGAGAGAGTTGTCAAAATTCAAAAAAAAAAAAATCGGGAAGGGCATTTTTGTCTTGTATTAATTCTTTTTTGGCTTGACAAGGGCCCAATTTGGTTAACACAAAAAATGAAGAAGAATCAAAAAAATACATTTTTTGCCTTTGCCAAACAAGGCACTTGTCTGACTGAATCTAGTAGGTTATAAACTTAAGAAATGGACTTGATGAGTTACAAACATGCTATAGTGGATCTTAGCCTAATTTTTTATAGTAAATATAAAGCTGAGAGACAAGAAAACTCTACTGGAACAAACTTCCCAAACAATTGCTATTCAGCCAAGTAACGCATGTGGGTGTCGAGGACATTTTTGTGAAAAACACCTCAGCGCCTTAGGGGGAGTACTCAAAGACGCCGATAGGTACCACCACCATAAAATTCCGAAAGAACAAGAGGCGGGGATCGATGTGAATAGCCACCAAAATATGCTTATGAAATGAACGATTTTGATTATCAATGTGAGCCCGAGGCAAATCTAAGAGACAAAAACTCATTATACACATATTGTTCCTGGGATTTTCGCATTTCAAATTGGAGTTTAGGGGTTCGTTTTTCACCTGATAATGGAAGTTAGTAGTGCCTCATGCAGTCTTGCGAAGAACAGACCCTTTCCCTGGAAACGGACAATGGGTTTAATAGGAGGGAGTGTGGTAATGGAGAATTGGAGATAGGATAGTGAACCCCCAAAAAGGGCATTTCAGCAAATATATTTGGAATTGTAAAAGTGCAGCAAGCTAATCCGAACATCTCATTATTAGGGAAAAAAGAAAGAGGAACTCCTACGAGCATATGATTGTACATGTTTTAACACGTGGGTAATGAGACATAATAAAGCCGCGAAAAGAATTTTCGGCTCATCGAGCCCGAAGCACAAGATTGTCACCCTTTTTAACCTTTCCAAACGACTACGACCTATACAAGTTCCAACATCCAAATCCATTTTTGTTCTGATCTTTGGATCCTTTGTAGTGACTACTGCATTAATATACTTGCATTTTCTGCATCCTATTAAAAAAAAAAAATCCATATCCAAATTTGGCATCAAGATATAAGCTGGAAGCTCAAGAGAAGCATCTTGAGAACATAAATATGGTCTTTTATGCAAGGGACTATACTGGAGGGACAAATGCAAGGGACTAAACTGGAGGGACAAAAAGGGCTCAAACTCTTTTTTTAGACAGCAAAAGATATTAACAATGAATGATGGCATCAAAACCCTAACCCGAAATCCAAACGATCTACAACACTAGATTAATCCTTAAAAAAACCTTTCTCTATGACATCCGAGAGCCATGGTTTACCAATGTCCTAGAGAAAGAACAAGACCTCAATAAACTGCTGCTCTCACAACTTCAGCTATGTTCTAACTAGGTTTTGGACCAAATAATGGCTACTCAAGTGACCACTTCACCACCCCGTTTGCGAAGGCAATATAACAGACAATGCAGAACCTTATAGCTTTTGAAAACAAGAATCTCATCAAACTCGAAATGAAAAGGAAACAAACAAACAAGCAAGAACTTTTAGTATCCACTCTCCTAGACTCTGTCATGCATCTCTCCCTATACCTCCTTACCTAATCGAACTCATCCAAACAAAGCGTTAACCATTGCAATTTGATGGACTTGGGTTTCTCTGGCTCGAAGTACGTGTGGACTAATCTGTGCAACACAGGTGGTCTCATTCGAGAAAGAACTGATACTAACACAGAGTTCCTCCCATCTTTGCGTCCTTTCCGTTTTGAATCTATTTGGTTCTCAGACCCTTCAATTTATTCTGTTGTTAATGATAGTTGGCATAAACCTACCTCTTCTTTCCAAGAAAGTGCCATCTTCTCGTCCTTTCCGTTTTGAATCTATTTGGTTCTCTGACCCTTCAATTTATTCTGTTGTGAGTGATAGTTGGCATAAACCTGCCTCTTCTTTCCAGGAAAGTGCCGTTACTTAACCCAAAAAGTCACTGCGTGGAAAAAAATAAGTGTTCTGGCCCGTATTGCTAGCTAGTACTCACGAAGTGGAAGCTAGCGCTTACGGTTTCTTGCTCGAGATTTGAACAGAAGCTCATGGTGGAGTTTGACCATATCCTTTGTCTTGAGAAGGAGTTTTGGGCCCCCCGTCGTAGTAACAAAATCCACGCTCTCAAGTTTGGTCAGGATAATTGGGTTTTTTACAATCATGCGCCATCACCTTATTGACCACTTTTCTAGTTTGTTCACTACTGGTAGAGATGCAGAGAATAACATTGGTCTTAGTGGCAACACAACAACTGGACTCGTATTGAGAGCATGCACCTAGCTTGCGTCCTCAGGCTGGGGAGCTGAAATCTGTGTTAACCTTTAAAAGCATTGGAAGGCCCCTGGGCCCGATGGGCTTAACAGTACTCTCAGATTAGTGAAGTTCCATAAACTTTCTATGCTGTTGTATTATGTACTTTTGGCGGGATTTTCCACTCGTGCATGTTCAATATATTCAGATTGATTTTTCCTAACAACTTTTCTATTTCTTTGCCTGCCCCATTGTTTTGGGATGTTGCGAAGAAGATGGAAAGAAACAAAAATCAAGGGAAGAAGTCTAGTGCTGGTTCTTACTGAAACTTCTTTCCTGTCCTGTCCTGTCCTGTCCTGTGTAACAGAAATGCTACGTACGCTACATCACTCACTACAACATCCACTACACTCCCCAAAACGACGTCGTTTTGGGGACGTCCCAAAAAAAAAAAAAAACGAAGAATGCGCGTTTCCCCTCCCCATACACTTCAGTCGTTCCAGAGAGAGAGAGAGAGAGAGAGAGAGAGCACCACACCCAACCCAACCCATCGCCAACCACCACCACTGTCGACGACACCAACGAAGAAGACGCCTCCAAGATCGCCGACAATCACCACCGCCGTAAGCTTCGAACCACAATCACTGGTAACAATCTCGAATGCTGACGAAGGACTCGACCACCATTGCCATATGCCGACAAAGGTCTCTCTCTCTCGCTCTCTCTCGATCTCAAACGCTTGTATCGATCGAACTAGGGTTCCAATTTCAATTTGTAGATATTGGGGATTTTTGAACAAAAAATTAGGGTTCCTTCCAATTTCAATCAGTTTTGGTTGTTGAGTTCTGTGTTTGATGATAGTTCGAATGTAGAGAGTTTTGAGACTTAACAATTTCTTAGACCACTTGGCACAGCAAAATAACCTAATCGCTGGCATATATTTGAGATTAACGATGACATACAACCATGCCCAATCTTCCATCAAACTTACCTGCAAAGAGACTATAAATCTTTAGCAAGTGGAGCAAACTCATCACTGATACTACTGGAGATGTCAAAATTGATACAAGGGTAGCAATTTACCATGCCGTACTTAAAGTAGGATCTCAGAAGAAACCAACTAAACTTCTCGAAACTCTCTGCAGAGAACTATCAAACTTGATTTTTATTTTTTCGTGTGCCTCCCAAAACATTCATTGAATGTTAGCCTTGGCACTTGAATTTGTCACTTTCTCAATGTGATCTTTTTATTTCTTCTTGCTTCAGCATTATCTTTTTTCTTATTATGATACTGTGTACCATTTTCAGGCTCTAAAAATGGTGCTATAATTAAGCTGCTATTCAAAGGGTTCTGTTGGGATGGGGAGCTGATCAATGCTTTAGTGTACTAGTGGAATTTGCTGCCTTGCTGCTATATCTGTACTCGCTGGTTTGTCGATGCTGGTTTTAGTTCTACAACTGGTGCTACTGGAATGGGAGTTTCTACAACTGGTTTTTAGCCAACGCCTATTCTGTCACAAGGATGGCCAATGGTCTTAAAGGGGACTGATTTAATTGGCATTGCTGAGACAAATTTTGAAAAGACTTTAGCATATCTGCTACCTGCTTATGTTCATGTTAGTGCACTACCTCAGATCATTAAGAGGGAGAGCACAAAGCCAAGAAGAGATGCAAGCGACACAATAGGATTTTTCTTTTTCATTTTGCTTGTAATGTAACTTAGGGTAGATGATGATGATGATGTTCGGCACATGACCTTTGCTCCAATTTGACAATGTTTCATGGCTTAATTGAAAAGATACAAGTTTGTACTTCATTTTTGTTGCTTCATTGGTTTCAGAGTGGTACATTTTGAGATAATGAGTGGTACATTATGAAATCCAAATATTATGGGTTTATAGTTCTACTTCTTGTGGTGTTAACTTCTTGGAATTTCTCTATATAGGTTTTCTTTGTATCTTGAAAGATGTGTTTCAAGGTATTTTCTAAAAAATTGGACAAAGATTCCCTTGTTTCGGTCTTGCCCGAGGTCATAGTGTCTCAATCAAACATATTGTGTCGTGTCATGTCCATATCATATCTTGTATCATTAAAGATTTGTCTAAACGTTTTTTATGAAAAATTAGACAGAGTTTCCCTCGTTTTTAGTCTAGCCCGATGTTACAGCGTCTCAGTCAAAAGTAGCAACAGAAAAAAGAGCAAACAGTAGTTCAATTGCAATTGAAACAGAACTTTTAAATTTAGCCTACATAAATACTTAATGTTTACAAAACAAGCAATGAGCTGATCGTCATCATTGTCGTCTACCCTAAGCTATATTACAAGCAAAATGAAAAAGAAAAATCCTAAAGTGTCACTAACATCTCTTCTTGGCTGGACACTCCATACACCAAGCAGAACTTGATTTTGGAGTTGTGGAATTATTTTGTGCTCTTCCTCTTGCATAGCACCTGTAACGCCCCGATTTCTCAAGGAATTTCGGGCGCATTATTCTTAAAATACTCTGAATTTTACAAACTTCTAGACCCCCATTTATCCTTATACAAAAATTACAATTTCAAAATAATACAAAAAAAAATCTATGTATATTTATTTAACAAAAGTAACTCCAGAGCGACTCTAGTTTTGACATGAATTCCAAGTAACGTTGGCCCAGACTCCGTTCCAGGGATCCCACCTATATCAACTGCTCCACTGTGGAATCCTGCACACTCTGGCAAATTGAACGCCGAAGCAAACGATTTGCCAGAATACAAACGTATCCGTGAGTGATAATTCACCCAGTAGAATAATCCCAATCCTACCAACCCCTTACTCTACAATTAGCAGATCAACAATATAATAATTCATAATATACAGAAGGTGCAGAATAATAACACATCATCTTTTCTTTACTATCCATCATCTTACATGTAATCTAAGGATCATCTCCACGAGATCCTTTCCTCCCACATCCACTAACTACAACCGTCTCATAGGTCCACTCTTCCTCTTGCTTATCCTGTACCAGGGTCCTAGGTGAGCGTACCTAAGTTATGTACCGAGTATGTTCTCACTTAAGACCATAACAGGAGGATCGAGTCATCCCATGACACATCGTACATTAGGGTCGGACATCCCTACCCCACGCTAACTATAACAGTCTCATGGGACCCATTCTCTTTCCCAAGAGAAACTTTCCATGACGTATCATACATTAACGTCACAACATTTCTCAACACTGGGCCCCATTGGTTACCCATTTCAACACAGGGCCCCATTGGTTACCCTTGCCATTGCCATGGCTCAAATCACATTCCACAACCTCACACCTCAACACTTATCAATTTCCATTTACTTAACATCGTCTACATGAATCACTACTCGAAACCATCCCGTGAACCTGGGTCCAATCTAGCACGTACAACATGATTTATCAATAACAAGATAACGCATACAAATGATACATTACAATGACATAACAAAATATAACAAGTGATACGTGCAAGTAATTAAATACATAAGGGTTTTGAATTGGGCCGGTGCCTTTCGGATTATTATGTTTTTATTGAATAGGTTTCGTTTCCATCTTTATTATACTTGAGATTATTAATCTTGTAGTATCTCGTAAACCTTAGCATTCTTGGACATACCTATATTTTATCAATCCACTTCACACTTTCACTTAGCAAGACATTAATATAACAGTTAATACAAATCTTTTAAGTTAACAGTCAGTTTAGTTATTTAACAATTTTTTTGTTTTTGTTTTTGTTTTTTTTTTTTTTTTTGTACTACTAATTTCTCTTTTCATCTAATCCATTTATAAGTCCCTTATAGATTATTATTTATTTTAGCATGTTCACTATTTTACCTACAGTTTAGTTAATGTATACTTATATACATTATAATCACATTAACATTAATCATGGATAAACATGCATTTGTCAATTCATACTTTAAAATGTAAATGATGATAATAAGTCAAAAACAAGTTTAGGGCCGAATCTAGTGCGGAAGTAAGTACAGGGACCTAAGTGTAATTCTAGCACAACATTTTTAAAACTCTAACGTTCAGCTACAGTAACTTTCCGAAAAACAGAGGAAAATATCGGTTCATGGGTTTTGATGCATGGGCTCGATTTCTAGCACTATAATCCATTAAAACTAACATTTAGGAACTAAATATACTTAAGAGATGGTAAGATAGAGATTAATCTACCTTTAATCCGGACAAAGCCATTCGGTGTAGTACGGTGGGTTTTTGTTTGGCGGCAAAAGATTGGTATTTTAGTAGCAACTTTGGACTGGAATAACTTGACCAAAACTTTTCCGTTTTGAATGATTCTTGTATCTAACGCGAAGCTCTTGAAACGCTCTACAACTTTTGTGAAGAAGTCTAAGCCTGAATACCACTCTAAGTAGAAGAAAAATGGGAATTTAGAAGGGTCGCTAAATCTGTCTGGATATCAGAATCCGAGAATTTTACCAAACTTTGCATGGCGATAACTCTATCAATTCTTGACCTTTTTGGGTAATTCTTGGGTCTAAATCGAAGCTTTTGACACCCTCTACAAGTTTCATGAAGAAATCACAGCCTGAAAACGAATTTAACTAGGAGGAAAATGGCCATAAAACAGGTACGTGGAATGAACGAAAATAAAATTTGTGGTGGTGCCTTCTTCCTTTGCTCTTCTTTCTTTTCTTCTCCTCCTTTTTTCTCCTTCACTGCACAGAACTCTCTCTTTCTCTGCCGAATTAAAATGGAAAAGAAGTGGAAAGAAATGGGTGTTCACTTTATAAGAAAAAAATAAAAGGGAAAAAGGTGGAGATAATGGAGAGGAGAGTGGGGTGATGGGTCCGCAGGAAACAAGGGAAGAGAGAGAGAGAGAGAGAGAGAGAGAGAGAGAGAGGGAGTCTGGAGAGATGAGAGAGTGAGGGAACATGGTTCCTAAAATTTTGGAATGGGGACGTAGTGTTAGGTTTGGGTAGGGAAAAGAATTATTTATATGTATGTGTATGTATATATGTTGAATAAAAAGTGGTTACCGATTTTTATGAAATTTAAATAACTAATGAAACTAATTATAGAATAAATAATCGAGTAAACTTGTTAGTTTAATTAATTAACAATATTTTTAAAAAAAAAAATTTAGGGCCAAAATTAGGGTCATTACAGCACCATTCAAAGTGGTGTCGCAGTACTCCTTGTTCTTGATCTTGGTAGGATTCTTCTAAAAAATCTGAAAGTAGATCAACAAGTGATCAACAGACCAAGAATATGCAAACCATTAAACATCTAGCCAATTGATTGCCAACAATGTATCATCCTACCCAAAAAAGGGTAAACCCTCACATTAGCATGCTGAAGACACCCAGAACAAAGACTTGCAAACAATCAGATATGATAACCATGTGTAATTATCATTTTAAGAAACCTCTGAAAAGAGCAAGCAAACAAGGAATACTATTCAGCTCAGTCAGCTCTTCCTTTGTCTGCCCCTGCTGCCACTATTTTTCCATTTTAACTATGGTAGTGGGGATGTTATGGCAGCAAAATAAAACAGTAGTTCAGACCAAATACCAGACATGGTGATGACAGATCATATATAGAAGCTCATGAATGCTCACTCAATCAATCAATGATTACCATTCCAATCCAAAAATAAAAATAAAAGAACACAGATCCAGACTGACGAAAATTAACATACTGTTTTGTGAAGCGAGATGTTGTGGCCCTTTTCTCAGAGTTTCTCAGAGTAAAACAACCAAATGGCCGCCCAGTGTCTATATAAACTAACAAAAATTAACATACTCTAGCACAAGATCATGCTATAGTTTCTAGAAGCAAAATTTGAAGTTTGGATAATGTGCACCAAGAACAGAGAAGCATAATCAAACGGAAATAGATACAAACAAAGAAACTTGAACCCATGATCTTTCCCTTACAGAAACAGAACACAACTTGATAACAAAATACATAAAAATTCAGAAAAATGCTCACAATGAGGTGAGATCAAAGACTTGCAAACAATCAGATTAGAAAACATAAATTATTGCAACATGGATAGAGAATAAAATGCACCAAAACAGAACAACCAAAACTGTGTATCATATGTTTAAAGAGCTTTATTGGTGCTATGTTGTAGGTGGAATTTATCATGGAAATCCTCACGCATCTTGTAAGCAAGTAGGTAATTGTACATAAACCATTGTTATTAACTGTGTGTTGCTCTCCAAAGGCCAGGCATATTAAACAACAGATTGAATATGCTACTGCATATTTGGAAATACCTGAAGTTGTGGATAAGATTCTTGAAGTGTGCCCATTTAACCTCAGTTTTTTAGTGAATTTGGAACCCTAATTTTTTGTACAAAAAATCCCCAATATCTACGAATTGAAATTGGAACCCTAGTTCAATCAATTCCAGCTTTCGAGATCGAGAGAGATACCTTCGTTGGCTTATGACGGCTGTGGTGGTCGAGACCTTTGTGAGCGTTTAAAATCGATACTAGTAATTGTGGTTTAAACTTACAACGGTGGCGGTGGTCGGCGATCTGGAGGCGAGGCATCTTCTTCGTTGGTGTCATCGGCGGTGGTGGTCGTCATCGATGCGTTGGGTTGGCTGTGGTGTCTTTCCCCTCTCTTTCTCTGTTTCTCTTGGTCAACTGGTTTGGGACGGTCGTTTCTTGGCCTTTTTTTTTTTGGACTCCCCAAAACGACGTTGTTTTGGAGTAGGTAGTGGATGGTGCAGTGGATCAGTGGATGCGGGAGTGTATGTAGCATTCCTGTATATAAAAAATTAGTCTTAGGTTAATTATGTAAACTTTATAAGCCCATAAGTTCACCTATTAATTTTGTTAAGGTATCAAGTCCATTTTAGGGTAACCTAGAGTAGGGTAGAGTACCCTAGAGTTTAGGCACTTTCATAAAATTTTTGGGTGCACAGTTTTATTATAGGATAGGGTACCCTAGCGTAGGGTACCTTAGGGTTTAGGTACTTTTATAGGGTTTTGTAGTGCACTTTCCTATTATAGGATTTTAGTAGTTTAGACACTTCCATAGGGTTTAAGGCTTTGGGCACTTTCATAGGGTTTTGAGTACTTTCATGGGGTACCCTAGGTTTAGATTGTGTGAACTTTTGGTTTTACAAAATTATTAGGTGGACTTATGGACTTATGAAATGTCTATAGAGACCTATAGCTGAATCTCCCAATATACTACTGTAAAAGAAAGTAGTACAAAGTAGGCTTAGGGGGGAGGGGGGAACTAAGATCTGAGCCTCTCCCCTCTCAGTGAG
This sequence comes from Rhododendron simsii, assembly GCA_014282245.1. Lineage (NCBI taxonomy): Eukaryota > Viridiplantae > Streptophyta > Magnoliopsida > Ericales > Ericaceae > Rhododendron > Rhododendron simsii. The sequence continues at coordinate 17,920,259 of CM024961.1, forward strand.
GTTTTGTCATCCTATTTTTTAGGTTTTCCTCTCTTTTCCCTCTTGTTTTGAGATCTGTTTTTCCACCTCCGGATCCACAGGCTCCTCCACCTAACCCAGCCCTTCCACCGCCTCCACCAAATGCTGCCGAACCACCAACATCACCTCACCCTCCGACACCTTCATCACCTTCCCCAGATCCGCTTGTTGCCGTCTCCGCCAGCTCTCCTCCTCGCTAGCTACCATACTCCACCTCGCCCAACCCCGTCATCGTTCGCTCCCTCACCGCCTCGCCCAACCCCGTCAACGTTCACAGCCGCACCGCCTCACTCAACCCAGTCACCCATCCCCGCCGCGCCGCCTGTCTGCTCTTCCTCCATCAATCACCCTCTCCGCCGCCGCCGCCGCCTTGGATCGCCTCTCATCTCCTGCCAGTCACCGGCTTGCTATTCGCAAGCCTCCTCGCTCCTCCTCATGCTACTTCAAATCTGGGCCTTTTGCCGCCCTCGGAAACCTTTGGAATCCGTCGGCGAGATTTGTAGTTGGTGTCAAGCGGTGCCTTGGTGGCCCTCGGGCTTTTAACTGTTTTTTCAATTTTAATTGTATTAACAGGTTGTGTATTGGTTTGGTGTTATTGGTCCATGCGCAGACCGTTCGTTGCCCACTAAGGGTTTGGGCTCCGGATTCGGTTCTTGTTCAGCCTTTGGGCTGTTTTTTGTTTCAATGAAAGGCTTTGAGGCGTAGTTTTCAGATTAAAAAAAAAAAAAGTAGGCTACCGATCTAAACCAGACTGATAAAAAATAAAAATAAAAATCTAAACCGAGAAGGCAAGGGAAGGGAAGGGGCCAACTTCCATTTGTCTTTTTTCATGCCCCCATTGATTTGTTTGATTCTTTCTACTGCTTATCTCTACTGCTCCACCTACGGAAATTGGTGAGCGAGAGAGAGAGAGAGAGAGAGAGAGAGAGAGAGAGAGAGAGAGAGAAGGGATGGGAATCATTCCAGAGGCTCCACTGGGTTCAAGCAACGCAACGATTCCGGGGATTGGATTCGGAACAGCTTCGTGGCCACTTGGAGGATCAGAAACCATGAAACAATCAGTCCTCCAAGCAATCGAACTCGGCTACAGGCACTTCGACACAGCCGCCATTTACCAGTCCGAGCAGTGTCTTGGGGAAGCCATTGCCCAAGCTCTGCACCTCGGTCTCGTTAAATCCCGTAAAGATCTATTCATCACTTCGAAGCTTTGGTGCTCCGATGGCCATCCGAATCGAGTCCTCCCTGCGCTGCAAAACTCTCTCAGGTGATGAATTTATAGTGCAGATTACGTAACCCGGAGTAATGTGCACAAGCAAAGTAGAAACTAATCCACTCTTCGCCTATGATATAATTGATATTACAAAATGAAATTTTGGAATCTTATAGAGTTCCTTAGAAATGGATACAATAGTGATTTCAAGGAAACATTTGAACGGGATTATATCTTATGTTGGATCATTGGGTATTTGATTCTGTAGTGGGCAGAGCAGAATGTAGTTTGGGATGCACTGCACAGTGCACACAATGTGTTGGGCCCAACCCGCCGAAAGGCAAAGAGCTGAAGAGCATAATTTGGGCTGTTTCATATGTGAGTCTGTTTCAAATGTTGGAATCATGAGAATGTTACTTTGTTGATTTGGATTTTGAGGGAGGTTTTTGGGGTGATTGTGTGGAAAGAGATAGATAAAGAAATGAGAGTAGTAATTGGATAGAAACTTATTGAAAACTGTGCGCAAAGAGAAGGGTTGAGTCTAGAAACCTAAAGCGAATACGTTTCCATCTTCATTCTTCTCAAGATTTCTGTCATCCAAGGTCTATCTTGGATTTCAGTTTGTTGCTATTCCAAATGCCAACTCAATGGGTATTTTGTTGTTTAGGAGACTTGGATTGGACTATCTTGATCTATATCTCCTTCATTGGCCGGTGAGCTTGAAATCAGTAGGGTATGATTTGCCTTTCAGTCAGAAAGACCTTGTTGCCATGGATGTCAAGTCTGTTTGGGAAGCCATGGAGGAGTGCCACAGTCTTGGCCTCTCGAGAAATATAGGCGTAAGCAACTTCTCTTGCAAGAAGTTGGAACAGTTATTCCTTACATCAAAGATCCCTCCGGCTGTAAATCAGGTGAGTGTTCTGTTAACAATCAGATACTTGTGCTACCATAGATCTAATTATTAACGTTTTTACTATTCTGCAACTATGAAACTATGATCAAAAGATAGTTATGGACATGCATTATGTGTTTCTGGTAATTTGCGGGTTATATAGTTTTTGTGTTTGTAAATGTGCTCAGGTGCTAGCGATCCAATATGCATTCGAACCGTGAACCGTCAAAAGAAAGTGTTCCCCATCAGATAGAATGTAAAAGGGTGGCTATTGACATATGTCGGATGTACTCCATCATTCATGTGCTATAAAGCTTTGAATGGGCCATGTTTTTTTTTTTCTCAGCAAAGAAATTTGCTAATAGTTGAAATATATTATAAAGACCAAGGCCACGACAGCATACGTCACCCAAGATCCAAGAAGAAAGAAGGCAAGACACCAACCAAGAACAATAAGGACGAAAGGAAAATGACCATAAAAAATCATAGGAACTAAAAAGCTCAAACTAGTCGCCAATACTCCTGCAAAAAATAAACCACAGAACCCAATAGGCCTTCAGCTGCAAAGAAAACCATACCAACCGATACGAAGCAGCAGAAAAAACCAGAAGCTGGAATGCCCAAAACTTGCATCAAAAGTTTAGGGCAATGTTTAGATGCTTTGGATGTTGTTCTGAATTTTTCCCCAAGGTATTGGAACATATAGATAGGACCTCTAACAGATTCCCTGTACAACTAAGATTATCTAGTTGGTAGTAATAAATAGGACACTTTTGGAATTTAGATACGCGAATATACCTATATATATTTGTCGATATCTAGTCATATCACCGACATCGATCTGGATCCAGCTAACGATATTTAAAAACCCTGATCTCCCATCTTTATTTTAGAATCCTACAGATGAAAAATTACGAAAATTCTATAAATAGTCATGTATCATTTAAGAGAATGTTTAAAAGGAATCACTGGGTTTTGAAGATTCTTGATTCTATTTTTCTGAACAGAAAAAAAGAATTTTATTAACTTTTGAAAATAAATTTTAAAGATTAAAAAGATTCAAGAACAAGGCATCAAATCAGAGGAAGAGCAACCTACGAAAAGGCACCTCCTCAATCTGACAATCACATGTCGCGAAGACCCAAAAGGGAAAGAAAAGCAACCGAAGATTGGCAAGAAGCCAACCAAGGCAGAAACCCCAAAAGAAGCACCACTCCCAAAACCCAACCAAAACAAACACCACCCAAAAAACACCCAAGAATCAATTTTCCTGCTGGGTAGCCTGAACCTTGGCCCTTTCTTTATCTTCATCTTCCATAATCATAATTCTACTTATAACTTCATTATCATCACCCTTATAACCGATGCCCCTGATCTTATTTAAAGACCAAACAGCCTCAGACTCATTGAGGTGAATCCTGTTAATTCCATCAGAAGAAGAGGATAATGTGGCAGCTGCAACAGCAGATCTGAACAGAACGCATTTTCGTTTCTTTCTTCCACTCCTCTTCTTGGGATTAGGAATGCTCGACATTTCTTCTATCGACTTTTGCTTCCATTTTCCTTTCCCCGTATCCTTAGCCTCCACAACTCAGAAAGCTAAGATTCTTGATTCTTTGATGTCTAGTCCAGCTCTAACAAGCTAGCCAGCTTCCATTAACCAGAAGTCCAGTACAATTCACCTAATTTAGAACGCAAAATATATTCAAATTATTGATTAGTCCAAGTGATCTTTTGAATGATTATAATTTGTTAAGAGCTGGTACTTAGTTTTTTATAGTATTTTGTTTTTTTTCCTTGATTACCATCAATTCTTTATTCTCACTCCAAAATCCTTAGATTGATTCCTCAGCTTCTAAACCAAATTAATCTAAACTTTTAGTCTATTCTTGTGATTTATTGTGAAAATTATTAAGACTTATTGCATTATGGCTGGATTAAAAGGTGGAGATGAGCCCACTTTGGCAGCAAGCAAAGCTGAGGGATTTTTGTCATAAAAAGGGCATACATATTACTGCATTCTCACCTTTAGGGGCATTAGGTACAGTCTGGGGAACCAACAAAGTCCTTGATTGTGAGGTACTAAAGGAGATTGCTGAGGCTCAGGGAAAGACAGTTGCTCAGGTAACATTCTTTATTTATAATCATCAATTTTTTTTTTTTTTTCCCTTTCATCCGTGCTCTTTATGAACTTCATTCAGCGTTGCTCGCAAGTCGCAACTAGGTTAATTGGAAGCAAGTATAAAGGACCACTTTGTATCAGAATCAGTTTGGATTGGGTGATTAGAGAAGGAAAAGGTGAATAGAAAATAGAAATTAAGGGACCTGCCTCTGTAATCCTTCGGGTTGAATAGTTTAAGAGGACAGAAGTTGAATAGTTTAAGAGGACAGAAATCAGAAATAGAGAGAAACGATAGACGTTTAGAATTTGATATTTGAAACTCTCCAAGCTTAGAGACTTGGATTGAAAGCGTTGAGATAATTTCTTTACAACTCAACAATTGAGGTGGAGAATGGGGTAATGGGTATCTGTGATCTTGTCGTATGTAGTTGGTACCGGAAAAAATTTATTCACTGGTAGGGCAAAAAAATGAAATCATGACTTGCGATCTTGTCACGTATTTGCGCCACAGGCCTCACACCATGATTTTCAAATTGAAGAAAGAACAGATAGTACTTCTTTTGTTCATTCATATGGGTATGAAGAACTGATTTTTTTTTTGCTGAATATGTGTATCTTGTACATTGGTGTGATTATTGAAATGCGGCTACGTACGTGAAAAGGTTTGCCTGAGATGGGTTTATGAGCAAGGGGTGAGCCTTGTTGTGAAGAGCTTTAATAAGGAGAGAATGAAGGAAAATATAGGCATATTTGATTGGAAGCTAAGCCCTGAAGAGTGTGAAAGGATAGAACAAATTCCGCAGGAAAGAGCATGTGCTGGACGTGATTACACATCAGAAGATGGCCCTTATATCTCTGTTGAGGAGCTCTGGGATGGTGAGATTTAATTTTCATAACAGGTTTCCTAAACAAAAACAAGCGTGGTACCAGCGCGAGACACGAGAAGATTAATTGATTTTTGTGAGAAATATTTGGTTTCTTCTTATTTGTTTTATGCTCTCTCTCTCTCTCTCTCTCTCTCTCTCTCTCTCTCTCCACACTTAGCTTTCCCCTTGTCTCTCTTAATTTAAACAAAAAATTTTAAAAACAAAATTTTTTAAAATTAGGCTAAGGGAGTTTAGATACTTGAGAAGCCCCGCTACATTGGCATATAGTTTTGATAGATAGATAGTAGGTTGGACGCTTTGAGCGTTCAAATGTTTTTTTTTTGAAAGTTGTATTCGCAGCCGTTGACTTCTGTGGGTGTGAACAATAAATCCCCGGTTGTTTTGGGGATTTAAGCCAAACAAAGCAGGGCCTATATATCAAACATCACCCAACTTATATGGGCCGAGGATTACGTTGGACCATTGGGAGATTCTGATACTTTCTGTTGAATGGGGAGAGGGGATAATGTCCGTTTGATTACAAAGAGAATTACGATGGAAAGTGAGAAAGTAAGAGGAAGTGAGGCGAAAGAAAAGAAAGTTAAAGGTTAATTTATTTTCTCCTATTCGCTCTGTTAAAATGAAAAGTTTTGGACAAAAGTATTCACAAATAGTACTATACACACAGTTAACATACAATATGTTTATTGTAGAACATGCAGTGTAAACTAGCTATCGGCATGATGGGGAGACCCACAGTTGGTAAGTTCAGATAAAGATAAAAATCTCGCATGTTTTTAGAAAGAAGAAAAATGACAGCTATGTAACTATTGTTACATGGGCTGTTCAGAAAAATTCACTTCCTATTATTTCTATGCTAGCTAGAAGGGTGTTTTTTTCTCTTCTCTTTCTCTGTTTTAACTATACTCCACTTGAATGAACCACCTTATGAAAATTTTGATGATTCTTCTTCTCACGCAAGATTAAGGTTAACATTTTTGGATTGTAGACACTCACGCACAAAAGAAATGATGCAAAAGATGACGAGAGAATGACAAATTCCTTCTTTTTTTTTTTTTTTGCCCCCTTATGATTTTCTTCTTCTTGATATAATCTCTCCCAAATTTATGGCCTCATCCTTTATTTTTTATGGGACTATGGTGGACTTTCTGTTTTTGTTGCAAATGGACTGTGGTTAATGGGAAGATGCGTTTGCTACAAATTAAATCAAACATTCATCATTTTTGGTGAAGTGCTAGCTAGCTCTGGCTGTTTCTCATGTGGGTGCCCTAATTTTTAGTATTTCACAGGTCACAGAAGAAAAAGTGTTAAAGACTTTGTACTACTTAAAGCATAGCAATTATTCTCCTTTTCAGCTTTGGATAGGGGGCCATTGCCATGGGGTATGGCATGTGTAAAGTCCATCATTAAGTTTTTCACCATCTCCCTCACTACTACTTCACGACTCCAACTGTAGCAAAGGTGTTTCCAACATGCCCTTTGGCTCAAAAAGAAACAGTTCATGGAGATGAACTCTTTTTCCCTTTCATGGATAACTACCTATCAACTTCATTTGGTCAACCATCGAGAAAATAAGGACTTATTTGTAAACTTACATGCCCACTTAAGTTACTTAATGAGATAGGTCATCGACCACTTTTGGTAAATAAAGAGCAAAGACCATATAGATTTTAAACTTTACAAAAAAAAAATATGGTGTTTTCACTTAATAATAAAGATTTACTTAAAAAGAAACTATTTGGATCCTATTATTGATATTTTCTTAAATGATGGAAAAAGTCAAGTGTGGATTAACTCCTCTCCCCCAGACCTATATTAAACAAGGTTAAATTTGGCATAACGAATACAAGGCCAAATTTGAATGTTGAAATTATTACGGAAAAGAAAGAAAACGGCTCATCTCGTGGATTTAACCATGTGAGTCCCGTAGTGGTGATCGTGCGTCTTTCATTATGTGGATCACAACATAGAAATTACCAATGAAAAGACATACTGTCACTTTTATCAAACCTTGATAGTGGAGTAATTAGTTTGCCAATTTCGTCGAGTCACATACATCTTGAAAAACATTAGTAAAAAATGTTGTTGTCCATTATGTTTGTGGAGTTTTTTTTTCCTTCTTTTTATCCCCTAAACTATGTTCATTTTCTCTACTTAGTTCCTAAACTATCAATTTGATGATTTCATCCCCTCAACTATCATACCGTTACCTACTTAGTCCAATAGATAACGGAATTAGAAATTTAGACGGAAAATGTCAAGTAAGGCCTTGTTTGGGACCCTGTTGAGCATATACTTGATTATGAGAGCCTTAAAGATAAAAATTAATTATGACCCTTTAGGATAAAATGATAAAAAAAATAAGATCTTCGCACCAGTTCAAACAGATTGAAAATTGGAGCACTTATTTTTTTACAAAGTTCATATATTAGAATCTTATGTGGCATTTTGTAGAGACTAACACATACATATATATATTTTTTAAAAAGACGAGTTCTTCATATAGAATTTAGACTGTTTATATATTAAAATTATGGTTAAAAATTAAGCTCTCTAATTTTTAATTCGTGTAAACTGGTGTGAAGAGTTTTTTTGATCATTTATGCTAAAAGGTTATAATTAAATTTTTTTACAAGCTCTAATTTTCTAGTATTTGCTCTAAAGGGTCTCAAATAAAAAGCAAATATTTAATTAAGATAGCCCTATAGATAAAAATTAATCATGATTCTTTAGAATTATATGATCAGAAAAATAAGATCTTTATACCGTCCAAACGGATTGAAAATTCGACCACTTAATTTTTTTAGATGGTTTATATACTAAAATACTAAAAAAATATGGTTAAAAAATTAAGTGCTCAAATTTTCAATTTTTTGAAACCGGTGCGAATGTCTTATTTTTTTGATCATTTTATCTTAAAGGATCAAAATTAATTTTTATCTCTAACGCTCTCATAATCAAGTATCTACTATACAGGCCTCATAATCAAGTATCTACTATACAGGGTCTCAAACAGGCCTCATATGACATTTTCCGTCCAAATTCTTAACTTTCGTTATCTATTGGACTAAGTAGGTAACAGTATAATAGTTGAGGGGATGATATCGTCAAATAAATAGTTTAGGGACTAAGTAGAAAAAATGAGCGTAGTTTAGGAGATAAAAGGGGAAAAAAAAAAAAAAACTCTATGTTTGTATTAGGAATCGACCTGGCACTCTTAGATATCACTTAAATTGAATCTTTAAAAAAAAATTATTTATAAATGATCTACTCAGAAAGTCTTATAAGTAAATTGTTAACCTTATCGAAGTGAAACCTGTGGTGGCCCAATTACTCGACCAGTTCATTCAATGAGCTAGACTGCTAGAGAGGAGCCATAATAAAAAAAGTGAAAATTATTTTCACTTATCTAGAAAAAAGACTACATCTATTCTTATGTTCCGTTCCGCAAAAATTCTTATTTTTAAATACTTATTTTTTGTTTTACTAGGCAAGACATTCTCTCGTAATACACCATTTTTAATTCAAAAAATAAATATTTATTATTTGAAAAATATTTTAGTAGTGGAACGGGGCCTTATATATATATATATAATAAAATAAAATAAAAACCCTACTTTTTAGACACATCTACTTTTTCTTCCCATTCTCTAAAGTTAACCCCAACAGCAAATAGCGTATTCACTTTGTGGTTTTTGACGAAATTAGATTTGAATGGCATCATGTGTCCATATCAACTGCACATAAGCCCATGATCCCCATCTTATCATTTCACTAACACCTTAGCCACACCCAAAAAAAGCTTGCACGCCAAGGTTAAATCTTTCATCATTGGTAACAAATAATTGGTCCTCACATATTTCAAACTCAGAGAGAGAGAGAGAGAGAGAGAGAGAGAGAGAGAATTGGGATTGGGATTGGGATTGGAGAGACAAAAGGGATGGTGGTGGTTTTTGGGGTCATCACAAATCATTTGGATTCTGTTAAAAACAAAGAAATCGGCCATAGTGGGATGTGATATGGACTGTCTCTTGGCGTGCCATTGACGACATTTTCTGGTGCTGTAAGTTACTACTTCTCTATTTTTCTAACCCCACCCCCCATTTGCATAAAAAGCCCCACCCCCAATTATTTACTCTATTTAATTTTCCCTGCACCCGAAATCAAGGAAAACATACTCCGATCTCCCAAGGAAAATGATACCGTTGAACCATTTACAAGTACACCACTCTAGCTATGATTTGATCATTTTCCGATTTGTTTCATTTCTTTTGATTTTCCACTCGAGGTTAATTTGTTAGTATTTATAGGGACGTCAATTTACATCCCAATTAGGGCGGTTTCGCAATATTCTTTAAGGTTTGGGTTGAATATAGGCAATAAATCTTTTTTTTTTTTTTTTTAAAATTTCGTTGGCGTTCGGCACCATTTTCTTTCTTATACACATTCCAAATAGATTTATATTAACTTATGGCGAAGGAGATGAAGATTGATACGTTGCTCTGTCTAGAAATTGCAGGATTCGGTACAAGAATATGTATTAATGAGACTGCTGATGTTGTGAATGAGTGTTATTTATGCATGATAAAAATTATATAAGAGGTTTGAAGTAGAATGTGAATACCATTTTTCTCTCCGTAAATTACAACGAATTCCTAGATTTTACGGGACAAATTAAGGTGTTTTATTCTAACGAGTGAGATTTTTTTAAGTCGTAATTTGCTGGGGGGAAAAAATGAAGAAGAAGGTGACTTTCTTGACTTGGTAATTTTTCCAGATTTTCTCTTATATTTTGTTCACTTATCCATAATCCAAATTCCAAGATACAAGCGTTGTATAGCCTTGAAAGAGTGGGAAACCAGAGATTCACATAGGTCAAAGCCTTCAGCAAATTAGAATTTGAAGATGTGCTCTGCAACCACTTATCAACTAACTCAGTAATTTCTCACCTCAATGATTTTGAAAAGGGGGTCCACTAAATTTATCTCTTACAATAAGTTAAGCTAATAATATCATTTGCGAAGGTTGCTGATTTTGTCACTCTCTTTTTTGTTAACGCCACTCCCCTGCAAGTGAGGAGTGGCGTTGTTAACAAAAAAGAGAGTGACAAAATTATTTCCCTTTGCGAAACACCTTTTATATGGTCAAAATGTAATCCAACCGCCATTATCACAAGAGGAGGTCACTCTACTTTGTGAGTGACTAGATTTCTCCTTCAGAGTGCTCACTCCATATTAAGGGCTTAGTTCTTTTTTATTTCCTTTTATGATTAAAAAAAACCAAGGAGTTGCTTTGGTGATCAAAGAGTTAATTTTAAACACACTCTTCTCACAAAGAGTTATTCCGATAGTGAAATATGAAACTCAACATTGTGATAGTGTGTATCAGAAGTTGTGTCTGTAGTAGTGCTATTTGGGATATCATTTGTGCAGGTTTTTACTTTGATTTTAAAGAAGGGGACCTTTCTAGCAGAAAAACTTATTTATAGAGGTTTCCATAAATATGTTTTGATGGAGCTGAATCGCGCGCGTCCAAAAGTGTTTTGGACGGTCAGAATTTTAAAAGAACTTTTCCAGGGTGTCATTGATTGGCAAAATGAACAATTGAGATTTGTCGCCTCCGTGAATAACCTATATATTCACGACTTCTCTGTGAATAAGTTATTCTCCCTTTCCTGTGAGAAGTTCATGACATGGTGAAAATTGACCTTGGTCATCCACCTCGATCGGCAGGCCTTGATAATCTAAGGATTAAGACAATATCATTAACCCTATGATTGATTGCTGTGAGCCCAATATGGCACATTCATCAACAATGACCTAACCCTGGGAACTTCAACATACATACAGAGGTATATATAGGCATAAATTTACATTCAACTGGCAAGATTATTTTTTTTTTTTGACAAACAAGATAATTCTAGTTATATTAATACGAAATTAAAGTATAATTAAAATAACCAAACAAAATACAACAAAAACAACAAAACAAAATCTAACAAAAACAAAATAAAAAAAGCCGCTCAACTGGAAAGATTATTTGAATACAACAATTAATAGCAGAATCACACATCTACTTGACAACTAATCCTACATAACTTGCACCTTTGTTTCCCTATGATTCCGGCGTTATGGATCCATTATTACCTCTCGAAGTGAGAAGCAAGAGTAGAGGAAAGTGCAGAGCTTTTTTCAGCATCACTTACTTATCCCTTCCAAAACTAGTCAACATGTATAGGCCCTCAATCTGCACTGATTGTCAATTAATTTGAGTTGGCTATCTTAATGTATCCTCATACCTCTGGTTAAAACTATAAAACAAAGCTGACAGGGGAAAACAGAAATAAATATTTGAAGAAATTATTTAAGCATTATCATCCATAGTTGATGAACTTGCTGAGGCACGCCATTACCTCCTTAGCATGTACTGTGGTGGACTACTGGACTTGATGTCCCCTTCCCCAAATTCAAAACAAATGACTATTTGACATAAATGTCCTCATTTTGTTCCTTGAATCTAACTTATACTATTAAAAATTTAATCCGAGCCATTAATAATGTATTAATCAAAGAGTAGATCATCTCTGAACAATACTCTTATTAAAATGAATGGCAAATTTACTCTTCAGAAATTTTTCTTCATAATTAATTGCACCATTGTCCGATCAACTTGAATTTCGCGGTATGGACGTAGTATTTGTCAAGCTCTGCACTATGAACGGTTTGCATCAAACTTTCGGATCGGAATGAAACCCATGTTAAGGGTACAATAGGGCCTGCTATCCTTAACTGAAAACTCTATTAATATGAATGGAAGATATGACTGTGCACAAGAGTCCACAAAGCACAGGGTAGTTATGTGCTAACAGATTGAACGTTAGAGGGTGTATCCACACATAGGCCAAACCAATGGGGGTGCAAGTGAAGTGTTCACAATACTTTATACAAAGGAAAAGAGATGTAGACACGCACATGAATGATGAGTTTCCACACCCTTTTCAGACAAGAAATAAACCAAAACTATATAATAAAGTAAGAGAAGAGAAAGATGAGTACCTTCTTTTTGATGATGCATTTTGAATACTATATGTCAAATGAAAATTAGCATATATATCCAATCCCAACAAAAAGGTATGAGGAAAGACTATACTAATCTGACGGTCAACAATTATCCTAACATGCCAATTTTTAAGAATTATACGTGCATTGTATCTGTAAGATTTAGACACAAAGGAGGGTGGTCCAAAACCAGCAAAAAAGGTGAACCTAGAGCTTAAGATAAGGTGATTAAAATTGTTTGCATCAGATAAAGGTTGGGAAAGAATAGAGATTGCAATAAAAAAATGGGCAAGAAAATTAGACCAAGTGGGAGCATCATCACCTCCATTTTCCATTCATCACAAGAGCTCATTGATGCGTTCCTATGTGGGCCACCATCCACCTCCTTACATGTATATATATATATGTATATATTATGGATTTGTGTCATATAGTGTGTATATTCTTGAGTGGGCTAGATAACAACTTATTATGCACCATGTAACCAAAACTCATTCCCTCTCAACGTTTCAGCACCTGGCCCTACATCACCCCTTTCAAGTTTTAACGTTCTTTTATTTCATCAATAATCCTTTAACAAGTCTTCTGGTATATAATAAGGGTGAATTACAGAAACCAACCCTATAGTTTGTTGGAATACCAAAATACACACGTAGAGTCAGAAACTACACTCACCTCCCATATTTGGAAAAGTCTGTAACAGTTTCCTTGCTTTTGGCATATACCCTTAAGAGCTGGAAGGATATTTTGCAGGGGGGCACTACACTATACTTGTATGTAGCAGCCATGTAAGCTCCACCCTGTAAGCGTACCGAAAATCCAATATTTTGTATAGGTACCTAAAAATGCCTGGGTTCCAAAAATCCTGCCAATTTTCATACTCCCCCAAAACAGCAGTTTTACTTCACCAAAGTGATCTATAGTGTACGGTAACGCATTGGACGGACAAGATTGACGCACACGAATTCTGTTCTACAGACTCACTTTACACCAAGATTTTCTGTCACATATCTAATGTGGAGACATTCTCACGCTTACTGACAGGCAGTAGCCCCTTGGATCAAACAAGCTTCACTATTTTTTTCTCCATAAAGAGCCAATCTCAGATACAGCTTGTCTGTGGGTCCCAACCCTTTTGACCAAACCTCAAATCCATCCACCATCCACCTCATTTTATCCCTTCCACTGCATATATCAACATAGTACACAAAATCAAATAAGCCGTATAAGTTGCAAATTAAGCACATACCTACCAGTGTTCAATCCAATTCCCTACTTTTTTTTATTCCTTCCCACGTTCCCTCCTTTTTCGTTTTATACAACAATACGAGAAAAGGAACTACTTTTTCTAAAGCTCTCCACCATCCCACTTTGCACCTTCGGAATTCTCATCATACTTGTCACTCCCTCTCTTTCTGTAAACATACTCTCCCTCCCAATCCATCTCTCTCTACCCAGTGTTACTGCAATTGGTTTCTCCAATGGGGAAAAACCCATTACAGCTTTTCCTCCATCTTCCTCTAGCACTGATCCTCTTGTTGTTTGCTTCAATTTTTGAAGCCGGACAAAGCGGGATTTTGTCCACGAAAACTGATACTGAGGCTCTTCTTCTGTTCAAGAAGGCTGTAGATAAGGATCCGAAGGGAGTCTTGTCGAAATGGCGACCCAATAGGAATCCCTGCAATTGGTATGGAGTTACATGCAATCTTGGAAGAGTAACTCAACTTGATCTTAGCAACTGCAATCTCATTGGCACAATCTCTTTCTCTGCTTTTGATGCTCTTGACATGTTAACTTCACTGAATCTCTCTTCTAATTCCTTTACTCTGAATTCAACTTCTCTGCTTCAACTCCCATATGGGTTGAAACAGCTTGAACTGTCTTCATCAGGTTTAGTAGGCCTTATTCCAGAGAATCTCTTCACCAAGTATCCTAACCTTGTTTATGTCGATCTTTCTTTCAACAATCTCACCGGTTTTCTGCCTCAAAATCTTCTCTTGTATTCGGATAAACTAGAAATCCTTGATCTTTCTTTCAACAATTTCACTGGATCAATTGCGAATATGAATATTCAGACCTGCAATTCCTTGTCGCAACTTGATATGTCTGGAAACAATATTTTCGATTCCCTTCCTTACTCCCTTTCAAACTGCTCCAATCTGAAAAGTGTCGATTTCTCTTATAACTTGTTCACCGGGAACATCCCACAATCTTTTGGAGATCTCAAAAACCTACAAAGATTGGATCTTTCTCATAACCATCTCACCGGTTGGATCCCTTCAGAGTGGGGTAATACATGTGACTCACTCTTAGAACTACAGCTCTCTTATAACAATCTGACCGGCGCAATTCCAGACTCGTTTTCCTCATGTTCTTGGCTACAGCTTCTTGATTTGTCCAACAACAATCTAACCGGTCCATTTCCTGATTCCATACTTCAGAACTTTGGATCGTTAGAGAGCTTAATATTGAGCAACAACAAAATTTCTGGATCCTTCCCTTCATCCCTTCAATATTGCAAGAAATTGCGAGTCGTGGATTTTAGCTCCAATCAGTTTTCTGGCATTATTTCACCTGATCTGTGTCCTGGAGCTTCATCTCTTGAGGACTTGAGGCTCCCTGACAACCTCATTACAGGAAATATCCCAGCTGAATTGTCGCTATGTACACAACTAAAGACCATTGATTTCAGCTTAAACTACCTCAACGGATCAATTCCAGCTGAAATCGGACAACTGGAGAATCTTGAGCAGCTAATGGCATGGTACAATGGGTTGGACGGGAATATACCAGCAGAGTTGGGAAAATGCAAGAATCTAAAGGATCTAATTCTCAACAATAACCACCTGAGTGGAGAGATCCCGGTTGAGTTGTTTAATTGTGGTAACCTAGAATGGATATCGCTCACCAGCAACGGACTCACCGGCGAAATTCCACAAGAATTCGGTCATTTGTCGAGGCTAGCTGTGCTTCAACTTGCAAATAATAGCTTGAGTGGTGAAATCCCAAGAGAGCTTTCAAATTGCAGCAGTTTAGTTTGGCTAGACTTGAACAGCAATCAGCTCACAGGAGAAATACCACCTAATCTTGGAAGGCAGCCTGGATCAAGGGCATTGGGTGGGATTCTCTCAGGCAACACTTTGGTTTTTGTTAGGAACGTGGGAAATTCATGTAAAGGAGTAGGAGGGTTACTGGAATTCGCTGGAATCCGACCGGAAAGGCTTTTACAAGTTCCGAGTTTGAAAAGTTGCGATTTCACAAGGATGTATTCTGGTGCTGTCCTAAGCTTATTCACCCAGTACCAGACTCTAGAGTACCTTGATCTTTCTTACAATGAGCTTCGTGGGAAAATCCCCGATGAATTTGGGGATATGGTGGCTTTACAAGTTCTAGTGTTATCCCATAACCACTTATCTGGGGAGATTCCCTCCTCACTTGGCCAGTTAAAGAATCTTGGCGTGTTCGATGCATCATATAACAGGTTGCAAGGGCACATCCCAGACTCCTTCTCAAATCTATCTTTCTTGGTGCAGATTGATCTATCCAACAATGAATTAACAGGAGAAATTCCACCAAGGGGGCAACTTAGTACACTTCCCGCAAGCCAGTATGCAAACAATCCAGGACTTTGTGGGGTCCCATTGGCTGAATGCCAGAGTGTAAACAACCAACCGGCTACTAATCCAAGTGGGGATGGTGGCAAAGAGAAGGGAAAAGCAAGAGCTGCATCGTGGGCTAATAGCATTGTTCTGGGGCTTCTCATTTCTATTGCCTCTGTCTGCATTTTGATTGTGTGGGCAATCGCAATGCGCGCGCGACGGAGAGAAGCTGTGGAACTAAACATGCTTAAGAGCTTGCAAGCATCCCATGCAGCCACAACATGGAAGATCGACAAAGAGAAAGAGCCTTTGAGCATCAACGTGGCGACTTTCCAACGAAACCTTCGTAAACTGAAATTCTCACAACTCATTGAGGCGACAAATGGGTTCTCAGCAGCGAGCCTAATTGGGTGTGGAGGGTTTGGAGAAGTGTTCAGGGCGACACTGAAAGACGGCTCAAGCGTAGCAATCAAGAAGCTCATACGGTTGAGTTGCCAAGGTGACAGAGAATTCATGGCCGAAATGGAAACTTTGGGGAAAATCAACCATAGGAATCTTGTGCCTCTGTTGGGTTACTGTAAAATCGGTGAGGAGAGGCTTCTGGTGTACGAATTCATGGAATTCGGAAGCCTAGAAGAAATGCTTCACGGTAGAACAAAGACACGAGATAGAAGGATTTTGACGTGGGAGGAGAGGAAGAAAATCGCAAGAGGTGCAGCAAAAGGGCTTTGTTTCCTACACCACAATTGTATTCCTCACATCATACACAGAGACATGAAGTCGAGCAATGTGTTACTTGACCATGATATGGAAGCTAGGGTTTCTGACTTTGGAATGGCCAGGCTCATAAGTGCACTCGACACTCATCTAAGTGTAAGCACATTGGCAGGGACACCGGGGTATGTTCCGCCAGAGTACTATCAAAGCTTCCGGTGCACTGCAAAGGGCGATGTTTATTCGTTCGGTGTTGTACTCTTGGAACTCTTGACAGGGAAAAGGCCAACCGATAAGGACGACTTTGGGGACACAAACTTGGTCGGGTGGGTGAAAATGAAGGTGAGGGAAGGGAAAGGGATGGAAGTGATTGACCCGGAGTTGCTTTCGGTGACTAAAGGAACCGATGAAGCTGAAGCAGAGGAAGTGAAGGAGATGGTGAGGTATTTGGAGATAAACCTACAGTGTGTTGATGATTTCCCATCAAAGAGGCCTAATATGTTGCAAGTGGTTGCCATGTTGAGAGAACTTATGCCAGGGACTGGTAACGGAAGCAACAGCGGTTGAACCCCGGAGTGTTATTGTTTATTGATTTTGTTTATTGTAAAAGGATGTGGGTTTGTAAGATTTCTTGTTGCTTATTAAGCTTCTAATAGCTGTTTGTAATTACTTTCTCCTCTCTTCTTTCTTCTGATTGCAATGGCTATTACCTGACCCTGAATGAGCATATTTAAAGATGGAACAACAAATCTTGAATATGGGTTTCATATCAAAATATACGAAGTGTTGCAGTGGGCTCTGTAAAAGTGATAAGAAAGTTCAAAAAAAATTAAGTAATTTAGTCGAGCGCATCTTTCAGAGACATTCTATCAAACATGTGGCGTACAAGAAAATAGGAGTAGTAAGATTGAATTCTGTGACGCAGTTACTAAAAGGAAACGAGCATCTATTCAATGATTTATGATTCAATTGCTAACAGCCTGACATGACAATCCTGGAGGTAAATCATCACTCATCAGTAGGAACTCTATTTGGCAATTAATTAGGGTTCAAGGTTTACCTTTGGAACTGAGTTTGGTAAACTGGAGTACTTGGGAGTAGCAAGTTGGCCCGCGCGCAAATTCTCTTTACCAGCCGCTTTAAGTGGCTAGCACTTCTCAATAATGTGAAAGAATATTTAGTGGTCTCGTGTCATTGTCATGTCGTCCCTCAAAATTATTTTTTCTGCACACATTTTTGTGGGGTGCAATAATGAATATATGGATCTTGCAAAAATGTTTTGCGGAATATGGCATTTGAGGAAATTGAAAATCTTGCAATGCACTCCTCTTTAATGCACTCTGCAGAGCATACCCAAACCGTCTATTTTGACAATCAATGGTTCAGATATATTTGTTAATTTTTACCCGTTAAAGTTAATTCTTACCGGTAAAAATTAATAAACATATCTAAATCATTGATTATCAAAATGGAAGGCAGGAATCTGCCATGCAAGGTGCACTACAAGGGGTGTCCTACAAAATCCCCGAATCCGATTCATTATGGGTATGACTCTCAACCAAATTAAAATCTATGTATAGCAATAATTAGTTCTTCGCTAATTTTCGACGTACATTTTTAGGTGCACAAATTTCTGGTGCCGGTTATCAATAATTAAACAAAACAAAAAATATATTTCATCGGGAAGATGATTTTTTGTTTTTTTTTGTCATTGCTGTTGCGTCTTCTTGTTGCCCTATGAGACAACCACAACAAGCTTTGATAGTGATATATGAACTGCTGGACCGGCCTATTTGAAGGCATCTAGTGGGGCCCAATATCATATTCGACATGTTTTTGAACTATGAATCACTTATGTCGCGGGTGGATGTGAGTGCGCGAGCGTAAAAACCTCCCAAACAGTTTAAATAAGTGAGTGTAAGAATTAAGAGCGTAAGCGCAGAATGAGCCGACAGTGAGGGCAAAGGCTATTTTGAAGAATTATGTGACTAATGTCACAGATACTAGTGATCAAATTCGAAAAAAAAGTATGAAAATAGAGAATGTGTTCCGTAGGATGAAGCGAAAACCCATGTTTTCTGCCACGCCGTATTGTGGGTCTTATCAAGCGTTTTGAATTTTAG
This sequence comes from Rhododendron simsii, assembly GCA_014282245.1. NCBI lineage: Eukaryota > Viridiplantae > Streptophyta > Magnoliopsida > Ericales > Ericaceae > Rhododendron > Rhododendron simsii. Next base: position 17,938,882 of record CM024961.1, read on the forward strand.
TTTACAAAACAGACGGCTTGATTCTGTCACTCGTTTTTTAAAATTAAACTGTCTATGACTAGCTATTTTATAAATTAAAATTTAATTTTTGATATAGTTATTGATGTCCGATTAAAGTAATTTTTCACGTAGACATACAATTTTGCGAGTCCTACAAAATGAATAGCTTAGATTACTGTGGTAATGCCCACAACTATATAGCTAAATACATTCCCTGGATACCCAAATTGAAAGTCGTCCCTCTTTTAGGAAAAAAATGAAATGCACATGCAGATAACGGAAATACACTTCCCATTTATCCTCATCAGGTCTCGGCCCCGGGTAAGCCCAGCAAGTCATCGGGCTTGGGCAATCCCCCGGGCTGGGGCAACCCAAAAATCTATATTATAAAATAGAGCGGTTTCTGTTGAAAAATGTCTAGGCATGTAAACAAGAGTAACCTCTATAACCATTGGATCACTTCATGTTAAATTTATAGCCATCGGATTATTTCTTTTTTAAAAGGTAAAGGGAATATTCTCCTAATAAATTTTTCATTCTCTATCCTCACCTTTTAGGAAATATATCTCTATGTAAAATATAGAAAAATATCTCAAAATGGTGACGCTTTGTGAAGATAACAACTATTCTGTAGAGCAGTCAGAGATACATTCCACATTGCTTGTAGGCGTGAACATCCACTAGTAAAAAATAAAGTTAGATATAAATATTGTAACGCCCCGATTTTCAGAAATAATTCGGAGGCATCAAATATTGATTTCTAAAAATTTATTAATTTAAAACCAAAATCCAAATCGGATAATTCTCCCTAAAGATTCATCTATTACAAACCATTATAGAAATACTAAAAATAGTCTTTGTGATAATAACTTAAATAAAATAACAGAGCCATCTTCGAAGATTGATACGGGTCCCAAGCGTATTCTGGCTCCACTTCCACCTCTGGATTCTCTTCCGCGTAAAACTGTTCGCCTTCACGGTTCTGTGGTTCTTCTTGATTTTCTGCAAAATCTGGCACGGAAGCCAGGCAATCCATACCTGAGTGAAAGAGTTCACCCCGAAGTATAATCCAACCCAACTACCCCTCTTACTTTACAATTAGCAAGTATAAGATAATATTGAATCGAAGAGTCAAGCAGAGGTTTCATACATGAATCAATTTATTACTATCCATTAACCTATGTGAGATCTAAGATCTCATCCACGAGATCCTTTCCTTCCGTACCGCTAACTATGATCGTGTCATGGAAAATCCCCCCCTTGCTTGTCCTGCACACGGGGTTCGAAATGAATTCATCTAAGTTATGTACCTCGTATGAATTCATTTAGGACCATAACAGGGGGCACGATTACCCTTTGGAACGTTCCATGGTGTACCATACATTAGGGTCGTCACCATTCCTAAGCCACTAACTATGACCGTGTCATGAGACAATCCCCCTTGCTGGCCTAGCAAGGCACGATTACCCTTTGGAACTTCCCATGGCGTACCATATGTTAGGGTCACCAAAATATCATCACTGGGCCCCGCAGGTCACCCTTATCATCACTGGGCCCTGCAGGTCACCCTTATCCATTGCCAAATCAAAATCCACAATCTCACGACTTCAATACTTTACCATTTTTCCATCAACTTAACATCGTCTAGATGAAATCTATTCGCATACCACCCCATGTCTCTAGAGTCCAATCTAACATTCAAATCAGATATCGGTGCAAATATACAATTAAATCAAATAATAATTAAAACAAATAACTAACAATGCAATCACACAACCTTTTATGAATGGGCCGTTGCCCTTATTCTTGTATGGTACAATGTCAATAAGGAAGTAGGATTTTTATAAAGATTTTAAATAATTATTTCAAAGCTCTTATTAATTAATTCTAAATAATTAGATTAATTAAAAGCTAATTAAATACCTTAATTAGATAAAATATTAGAATAATCAGTCATAACCCGAATGAGAGTCCTAAAGGTCCTATACAATCAGTTGAATGTCAAAAGTTGGGTTCGGAGGGTCGAAGAATTAAATTACATGAAAACTTTAATTAAAATGACCGAAAGTGAAGTAAATAGACAATAAATAACTAATTATAAAAATAAATGTTGAGACTGACACAATTTCATATTTGGACAGTGAGGAGTCTAAATAAAATTATTCGGGCATCAATAATAATGTTTATAAAGTCGTAAAGTAATTTTGATTGGAATTACTTTAAAAATAATATTAAATAATGAATTAAATTAAAAAAATATTTAATTTGACAAGTTACTGTATTTGAGGTGTAAAGAGTCTAAAAAAAAATTAGTAGGAGTGTTAAAACGTTGGTTGAAAGGTCGTAACAAATTTTCGTTTGTAAACTTTGAACAATAACTAATAAATAATTTAATAAATAGATAATTAAATAAAAAAAAATATGACCTTAACAAGTTATGATCTTTGAGATGTAAAAAGTCTAGGAAAAATAGTTCGGGGGTCGAAAACGGTGTTCGGGAGGTCGCAAAACGATTTCGAAACAAAACAGAACCTGACGCAAGGTTTGACCGAGTCAACCTTGCGGCTGAGTAGCGTACCGCAACCTCAGGCCTGGTTCTTGCGGCCCGAAGGTCGCGGCCGCAAGGTCAGGGGCAGATTCGGTAATTTTGGTTTTTCGTGATGGTTTTGATGCATGGGTCCGTTCGGGGTATGAGGTTAAGCATAATAACCTTAAATATACTTAGAGGAGTGATTAGGAGAGATTATACTACCTCAAATCGGATCGAATTGATTTTTGATCGAAACTTGAATTTTTGGGAAGAAGGTTTCGGGTTCTTCGATCAGGGAACTTTGGAACCGAATTGGGTGACGTGTGATGATGTTAGGAACTGTAGGAAGCGTCGGGAATGATCGGATTGGATTTCGGTTGAGTCTTGATCACAAACCCACTTTTCTCTCTCTTTCTTTCTCTCTCAAGAACTCCATAGATTGGAGCTTCGATCTCTTCTGTTTTTCTCTCTTTTCTGGACTGGTGGGGCGTGGTAAATTTCGTGGTGTGCCCTAGGGTCGACGTACTAGGGTATATATAGGAGAATTTGAAGAGTTTCGATTGAAATTGGATTTTAAAGAGGTTGAATTCTGTCGGGTTTCGGAATGGATGAATTATGGACGGTTTTCGTGCTCCGAGAGGAGTTAGAGACTGAGTAGGAGAGGGAGGGACAATAGGATTACATGCATGCAATTTAAAAGAATTAAAAGTAGGATAATATAGACTAATTTAATTTAATTTGTATTTATCTACTAGGTAATTATAATTAAGATAATTTTATTATTACAAATAATACCTTTTAATGATATTATAAATTGTAAAAATTACGGGTCGTTACAAATATAAAAGTGTTTCCTATTGTAGTGCAAGGTAATTTCGTGGTGTTCTTGGCCTCTACAAGTTGTGTAAGTTCTGGGTGCGGCGAGTTTAATCCCCAGGTGGCCCTCCATCCTCTATTTCCTTTGTTACTTCTTTTTGTTTTCTTTCCCATTCACAATAATATGAATATTATCTTTATTTCTCTATTTTTGTTCTACCTCTTTTTATTTTCCTCTCAATCCATAATATTGCCGAAAATAAATTACTTTGTTGGAAATTTTTGATTTAACAAACACAACAGTGATGTATAAGTGATATGTTCTTACATTTGATCAAAAAAAAGTTATAATTGAAATAAATCGAGCAAGCTAACACAACCTTCGAACTACCATTTCATAACAGAGATTGACTATGATCTCAATTGAAAATGAGGTGTCGTTCAACTAAGAGCATTTTTGGCACCCTTTTTTTTTTTTATAAAACTTTTTGAGATAGGCCATTCTCCTCGCATATATCAACTAAAAAGTCTAAAAAGCCACAAAAAAAAGTTAGCGGAACAGGCCCCGAGTTATTGGATAAGTAAAATACAATGACTCAATTAAAAATTTTGCTTCAAAAAATGCAAGAGAAATTGGTTTCTTTGAATCGGATCATGCTAAACATAAAGCACTATAAGTTTATAACCAGGCTAACATTTTGATGTTATTCAAGCTAAGAGAACAATGTAATTTTGAATTTTTTTTTGAACTTGTATGTTTTTTATTTATTTATATTTTGTATGATTTAATAGTAAGTGGGCAACAAAGCGTAAGATTGAACTAGGACAACTCTAATGTCAGGGCCGGTACTGTCTCATGCACTCCCTTTTTGTTTTTGTTTTTTTGTCGTTACTCACATGAAATTACTAAACTAGCTTTACTTCTACATTCACTTTTTACACGTGAAGGCCATTTTGATTACTTTACATGAATGAAGACGAAGAAAGCCGTGCAAATGGATAAAAGATGAGTGTGAAAATTATTTCCCGTATTAAAAAACCCAATATTAATGTGGGCTTAAAAGAAACTACTCCAACTACTAAAAGCGTAGCCAAATGGGCCATACTAAATGGGATCGTGTTTGGGCAAACAAGGTAAAAGGCCCAGAAACCCCTCAAAGAGTAACGAGAATCTTTCCTTGCGAGCTAGGCTATGTTCTTCTATTGGGCTTCTGTTGAAAGCCCAACTACCAGAAAAAGGGTGGCAAGCACCCATGCATGTACGTACCTTCTTCTCTTTCTTTTTTCTTTTTTGATAAATTGAATCTCCCTCAACATTGAATTTTCATTTTTGATCCATTCCGAATTTTCTGAAGCTTTGCAGATGTTCTTACTCAATACTTTTTTGTATCATATTCAAAAACTTTTAGTATTAAGTATTAACGAAGTAAAAAGGACATTACTTTCATATATATTTTTTATGATGCGCATTACGTAACATTCGTACGTGACATCTATAAGGCGTTTAGTTGATTCCGATGATGGTTTTGGTTTTGGAGCATGGAAATGTTAACCCCTTGGGGTTGGCCTGCTGGTTTTGGCCTGAGGCTTAGAAGTTTGCTCCCTTTAAAGGTTTCATGTTCAATTTTCCTTACTAGCAACTCTCGAGATAACTTTATCCTCACACGTAAGTGAGTGTAAAAAAAACTATATGAGGGGTGATTGTAACTTGTAAGGATTAATCCAAAGTGCGCTCAAACTGGCCCGCGACACCCTATATTTTACCCAAAAAAAAAAAAGAGAGAGTTAATTTTGTGCATCTCGATCTTTGTCAAAAATAAAATCTACTGTAAATGTTTTGATCAGGGTAGGGTTTTTTTGGCGTGGATTCCCGACAGTAGTATTAAGAAGATGCCACTTTCAGCAGTGAGTAAAAGTACTTACAGCTTACAGTTTCATTACCTCCGGTGGGGTAGAGACTAGAGTGGTCACACCATCTGCTGTGTTTCTTCTTCTTGCACAGATAACACCCCATCAGGTTCAGGTTCGGCCAGCAATGGAGATTATTATAACATGGGGGGGGGGGGGGGGGGGACCGGGCTACTTTTCTTCGCACACTTGGTAGGGGCCTCCATACAAACCATGCATAAATGAGACCATCTTACTCAAATAATGTATATGTATGTGTGTGTGTGTATATACACACACACACAGAGAGTCAGTCAAGTTCCGGTTATTAAAATGCGGGACTCTCCTTTCCGATCGAATTTCGATGATCCGAGCCGCTCAAAGTGATCAGAACGTGATTTTAAGGATTCTCGCCAGAAATTAGGAAAAAAAAATGACCTGGAAGGATTTCATCCGAGTAGCTTTCATTGAATGGTTCAAAAAAAAATTGCTCGGATGAAGCCCTTCCCGGTCATTTTTTTTTGCTGATTTTTCGCGAGGCGCCTTAAAATCACGTTCTGCACACATTGAACATTTCAGATTTTCAAAATTTGATCAAAAAATGAGAGTCCCGCATTTTAACAAATTGAGGAATCCCTCACTTGATCCGTGGTGTGTGAATATATACACACATAGAAATTTTCAGGTAAGGCTCTTAAGGTAAGGACCTTATATGCGGACTTCCCCATTTCTTTCCTTTCCCGATCGGATTTCGATGATTCGAGTCGCTCAATGTGATTAGAACGTGATTTTAAGGATAATTGTGAGAAATCGTAAAAAAAAAAAGACCAGAAATGACTTGATTTGAGTAATTTTTTTTTGAACCGTTTAATAAAAAACTGTTTGGAACTGTTCGGATGAAGCATTTTCCGATCATTTTTTTTTACGATTTCTTGCGTGAACGTCTAAAATCACATTTTGATCACATTGAGCGGCTCAGATCATCGAACGGCTCAGATCATCGAAATTTGATCGGGACCAATGAGATCTTTATAAGAAGGGAACTCATATATATATAGAAATCTTCAAGTAAGGACCTTATATTCTTGCATTGCCATTTTTCCTAGGATGTTTGGTCGAGGATTCTGGATTGGTGGCATGTAAAGTGGGTATGCCCTGCATCTGTGGAAGACCTATTTATTTGGTGGGATGATAGTAGATTCAGAAATCTAGAGAAACACTTATGGGAAGCCACCTTTTTTGCAACTTTGTGGTCATTGTGGCTGGTTAGAAATTCATATGTGTTCAACAATGCTACAACAAGCTCTGGGGAAGTGGGTGATTTGATTAAAACTAGAGTTCCAATGTGGATAAAGGTAAAATTCGACATAAAGGTGTATTCGGTGGAGGATTTTAGGATTTTTCTGGATGGATTTAGGGTGTTGAAGCTGTAAGTTGTTTTGGGTGGTAAGGTGCTTTGCCATCCAACTTTCTATTGGAGGGCTTTTGTAATTGTTCCTTTCTTATTCTTGTTTGCTCGAGCATGTGTGTATCACCGTGTTCGAGCCCCTCGATGTAACCAGTTCGAGGTTTTATAAAAGTTTCGTTTTGCCGAGCAAAAAAAAAAAAAAAAAGGACCTTATATGAGGACCTCCCCATTTCTTGCCTTTTCCGATCTGATTTCGATGATCCGAGCCGCTCAATATGATTAGAATGTGATTTTAAGGTTAACTGTGAGAAATCGTAAAAAAAAGAAGACCGGAAAGGGCTTGATTTGAGCAGTTTTTTTTGAACCATTTAATAAAAAATTGTTTGGAACTGTTTGGATAAAGCCCTTGCCGATCATTTTTTTTGACGATTTCACGTGAGAACCCTTAAAATCACATTCTGATCACATTGAGTGGCTTGGATCATCGAAATCCGATCGGGATCAATATATATATATATATATATATATATATATATATATAGAGAGAGAGAGAGAGAGAGAGAGAGAGAGAGAGAGAGAGAGAGAGAGAGAGAGAGCATTCAAACACACTCCAACCACAGTTCAATTTTATCTCTAACTTTTCAAAAATTCATTCATAGTTCAACTTTTCCTCCAAATTTTATGTTTTTAATTTTTGAAGAAATTGTTAATAAGTTTGTAACGGTAGTTATATCATAAAAGTTGTAAATTATAAAATCACAAGTTATATGTATTTTAATTTAAAGTGCAAAATGAACTTTGAACTATGTTCTTCATTTCTCATTTAATTCTTCATAATCAAATTGAACCATGGTTGGAGGAGTCACATTCTTGATCATTTTCAAGATTAATTTGAAGAATATTGAGTTAGAAGATTTGAAGTATGGTTGGAGATGCTCTGTTTATTTCTGTATATACCCCACAAATATTAATGTAATCAACCCATAATTCTTGTTGTGCACAAAATAATTGTTGGTGCACGTTTGTGTGAGATTGTCCCCGAGAAAAATACACAGCGAATATAATTTAAGGACAACTATAATAAAATCAAACTACTAAGCGTATCAAAGTAATGTGTGGGACGGGGGAGTTTGGGCTCTTGAGAAGTCAGGATTTTGACCCAATGGTGACTGGCTTAATAGACATATATTTTTTATCGGAACATATACTTATAACTATATCATAAAGTTTTTCTTTCCAATATATCACATTTTAAAAAAATGAGAAATAATAATCGGAACATATACTTATAACTATATCATAAAGTTTTTCTTTCCAATATATCACATTTTAAAAAAATGAGAAATAATAAATACTCGGTTTTTAATCAAATTAAACCAAAATTATTAACATTGTAAGCAGCTGTACATAAATAATTATCAATAATATTTAAAATCACGTATATAAAAAATAAAATTTTAAAACTCAGGAGATTCAATGAGCCGGGGCCGTGGGGCCCAACATAGCTCCACCCCTGAGAGCAATGCAATGGAATGAATGGTTCTTCTTTACCGTCCATAATGGAAACAGCAGTCCTAGAGGGTCAATTGAAAAGTTGATTGGCTGGGAACCACCTCCATGGGATCATCAGTAGTTAAAATCAATACGGACGATAGAGCAGTTGATAAAATGGGACCGCGACGCAAGTGGCCTCATCAGATCAGAGACCACTCCACTACCACTGCACACTAACCTTCTGGCGAGATTCCAACGAAACGTAGGTGCTTAATATTGGCTCAATTTTAGCGGCAGAGTTGTGGGGTTAGTTTGAGAGTACGTACTACTTGAGAGATGATGGCCTTACAGTATGTACTACTGGCCAAAGATCACAACTAACCCGCCGGCCGGCCAGTACTATATTGAAATCAGTACTGCATGTGGACGCCGGCCATCTCCGGTATCTAATTAGTTCAGTAAGATTGTTTAACACATTCAAAACACAGCTTAATTTGCATCCTTTGGTAATTTTATTCATGATTGCAGATACCTAGCCTGTTGGCGATATTTACATTGGGGGAAGGAAGAGTAGCCATGATTTTCGACAGACGAAAAAATTAATGCGGAGACCTATTAATTAGCCAAGGCAGCTCTTACTCAGTCGTTAGCTAGGTTTTAATTAGTTTACTGTTGCACTATTATTTCAATTGCAACAAGATATTGTAGAGTTAAATACTTCAGATTTATTATTCTGTAATCTAGTTAATTTATTTGCCTTTTTGAAAAAAACTAAATATAGAATATGTTTTAGAAAGCTAGCTACGCCAGCCTAGCTTGCTCAAAGTTCGAAAAAGCTACACTCACCGATTGTGGAGCTCATTCCGTATCCCGCACGGAAAGTCCGAGCCGTCTAATGGTTTTTAAAAAAAAAAAAATCGAGTGGCCCAAGGAAAAATCAGCTTAGTCAAATATGAGTGTAAGTACTCAATTCAATTTTTTATTTTTCATTCAGATTTCAGGAATCAAACGGCTCGAATTTTTCATGTGAGACCTACTCTGGGTCTCGTATGACCGTCGATACAGAATCGATAATGCTACCGTCGGTAGCTAAGTACTCCTCAAAGTTATGTACACTTCACTTGAATTAATTAAGACGAGAAGGTTAACAAAGATTGTGTTTGCTTAGAACTTTTAAGTTAAAAGTGTTCCCCTTCTCTCTCTAGAACCACGCCTCTTCCCCTTCCTTTGAGAAACGGGGGGGCTACTCGTTCCCGTTGCGAGCCCTTTCTTCTCTCCTCTCTTTCATCTTTGTCTCCGATCATTTCTCCTACCCTCCCTCTCCCGTTTTTTCCTCTATCTTCCTATGCTTTGGATCGGCCTTGTCGGCATCTTATGTGCGACGACTTTGGGCTTAACGGCGTGCTGATCTGAGAGTACATCGCTGGACCCCAAACCGATTTTTCTTTGTTGGAAGGTAACGGGTATGCCTAATGGTGATTGGGGGTGCGGCCACGTATGGTGGTGGGTTTCCACGATTAGAAGTTCGTCGGCTCCGATCGGGCCTTGCCGTATGTAAGAGCCCATGATGGACAAGTCCCACATCGCCTATACTGGGAAAATAGAAATAGTTTTTTAGTGATACCGACTAACTATTGTATAATTTGAGATTAACTTTTTAAACCACATGGTTAGGCTAAGAGTTAAGCAGATCAATTGGAGCGAGTCGTGACACTGTAGCCGTTTGTTGGATCCCAGATCCAACGTTTTTCTCGTAGGTATAGTGGGTTGTGTCTGGTTGGCTCTGCTTTGGCTTTCGGCGGTTGTCGATCTGTGGCGGTGGTTTGATGGTAGAGGGTGGTGGGTTGTTCGTTTTTCTCTAGGTGACGATGGTATCTCTCTTTTCTTCGCCGCCCTTTATGGGGCGTTGGCGTGCGGGTGTTTGTTGTGGTCGGTCCGGTGGGTCGGCAATGGCAGCGCTTTACTCCGGTGGCCGCAGTAGCTGTTTGGATAGGTTTAGGGTTTTTTGTTTTGGTTGGGTTTGGTCTTCACCCTTTAGGTATTCGGGCTTTGGTCCTTAGGTGTTAGCTTTTGCTCTTTTGGGTGGTGATTCCTTATCAATCGAGAATTGGGTCTCGGACTGGACAAATGATTATTCTTAGTTTTGTTAAGAATATGATGTCGTTTTTCTTATCCTATTAGCTTTTGCAACAATTTCAAAGATTAATAAAAAATATATGCCTTTAAAAAAAATACTGTAATTAAGACGAAGAAATTTAGTACTCCATTGTAATTAAGGGTATCCACGTGTATATTTTTTTAGGAGTATTACTCTTGCATATTTTTCATCTACCATTGTAAGTGTATCCATGTGTATATCTGTGACAGGGTCTAGAGTGTGACTAAATTGCTGCTGTATCATGTATGGTAGGTCTAGCTAGCGTCCTTACAAAACTAGACTCTCTCTCACACACCTAGGTTCCAAAATTCATCATCATCATAAAGGGAAGAGAGAGAGGCCCAAATCTATAGTAAATCCAATTCAGCAAAACCCTATATACCTTTACCTTGTGGCTACTACTGCCACCCCATAAAGCTATTGCCCCTTGCACTACTGGTACTACACCCAAATAAGGGCCCCCTGCATTAAAAGGGTTTCCAAAAGCTGTGCACGTGGTCCCTGAATAACAATACAAATAACCCAGTTCAAAATAGAAACCCCTCATACGTACACCACCCCATGGTCCTCTGTTTCTTCCCTTTTTTTTATTTTTTTCGGATCAGTTTACACACTCTACGACTAACTCTTGAACAATTAATTTTGCCGTCCGCTGACAAAGAGTTGAAATGAAACCGGGACGATAATCTGCATGAGTTAGTCCCGTCCAGAAGTACACTTGCATCCGATTTGAAATGAAAAACCAAAACGTCCACACCTAGTTCGTATGATCCGTCTTGACCATTCTCTTTCCTTTTTTCTATATCAAATTTGGAAAAGGGTTTGGTATGTGGTCTTTCTAAATGGATGAAAATGTTTGAAAAATGAAATGGAGAAATAAATTAGAAAAAAGGTGACTGTGGCACCTGCAGGCTGCTGCTAGGCTGATCCTGATAAAAGTTAGAGAGAGAGAGAGAGAGGAGCATATGTGTTTGTGACTTGTATTTTGTTTTGTGAGAGGGACGAGTGACTGTCTTTCAACCATTTCAACTGTGGCACTGAAAAACATGGTGCTTTATAAGCATTTATAAGGTACATTATGGTGAAAACGACTTTCTTTCTTTTTCTCTCTCTCCCTCTCCCTCCGTTTAAACTACGCGTACGGATGTCAAGTGCATATTTGATTGTGTGTGATTCACACACAAATACTACATACTATTATTTATGAATTTTAAAATATTTTTTAAGTGTAAATAAAGATCAGCCAACTCTAGAGCTGCCCGACTGTCTTTTTTTGCGGTTTGAATCGCTTGTTGCGGTTTGTCAGTTTTCCCTTTGCACTCGTTCATGAGCATTGTTAGATTCCGTTAATTTGGTTACGGTTTGTGCGGTTTATAAAATGGCTCAAATCCAATCCGTCAAGATTCATATATTTAGATCAGTATCCATTAGTATCATATCTAAGGTGAATTCGCGGGCAATTTGCACAGTTCAGTTGATCCGTTGGGCATTTGGGATGTGTATGCGTAGTGGTTCCCCTCCCTCCCTCCCTCCCTCTCTCTTTATCTTTTCCTCTCTCCCATCCAATAATGCAATTAATATTGCTTGAAACATAGGTGTCGCAGAATTAGGTCAGCAGTCAGCACGTTGTGAGTGCTGATTTCTTCCAAAGATTCTCCACCACTTGATGCCAAACTAGACTAGAACAGATAAGGGATTTTGAACTTATAGTTTGCAACAATTAGATTCATTCGAGACCTGTTCCTTACTGATGGAGTACCGACGGACATACGGGGTCCACTCTGGATCCTGCACGGATGATCCGAGCCATTCACTAATTTTTAAAAGAAAAACCAAGTGTGCTTGTGAAAAATTAGGTCAATTCAATATGTGTAGATACTTGATCTAATCTTTTATTTTTCATTCAGATTACAAGATCCTAAAATCTAAATAAAAAATGAAAGATTGAATTGAGTACCTATACAAATCGGATTGAACTAATTTTTTACAAGTCCACTCGCTTTTTTTTTTTTAAAACTTATTAAACGGCTCATATCATCCATGCAGGATCCAGAATGAACCCCGCATGCCTGTCGGTACCCCATCTGTGGGGATTTTGAACTTAGCCCAATTAGTTTAATCAATCAATTGAAAGCTGAGGTAAAATTTGTGGTTGGAATACCTGCGAAAACATCGGATTACTGGTAATAATTTAACTCACTAATAAATTATAACAAGTTAATTTTGAACGAAACAAATGCAACTAGGATGACAACATAGTTTTAAGTAACGGCTGCTAGGTAGCATATCAGCCGCTACGTATCAGCTTTTCGAACTTCCGATACCACTACTCCCTCGTATATCGCTATTACCCAAAACACACACCTATATCAATCAATTTCCAATATTTGTCGTCTTGTGTTTGTTTTTTTTACCACTACAGGTGCTCAAACGCCAAATTTTTAAAAAAAAATTCACGATTGTTACACCCGATTTCTACTACGTATTGTTGGATACCCCCGCTACTACTATACTATACTATACTATACTATACTATACTGATACAGCAGTTTAAAACCTTGGATCACATTATTTCTAATGTATGATACGAGTGTCGTTTTTTGGGGGGTTGTTTGTTTTTATTTAGTGTACGTTACATCCATCACACAGACCCATCCTGGTATCACAGGTAAATAGCTAGCTATGTCTGGGATATTGAACTGCTTTTCATGATTTGTCAGGTAAGGACCTGATTACCCCTCTCAAACCACAGTGCATGGAATAGATATACTCCGTAACACTGCCCCACTCTGAAACTCTACGCTAGCTTCTCCTCTCATCAATTTTCTTTCCAAACTCATCCGCATTTTTACTGTTTTTTTAGCGAATTTATTTTACCTTATTTTTACTTTTTGGATGTATATATGATGTACTTCTATTTGAAAAGTAAAATAAATTGTTATAATATTAAATAAATTGACTAAAAACAAAAAAAAAAATTACGTAAACCGGCCAATAAACTTTTTGTTATCTCAAAACTGATCCCAAAACAAGACGTAAATTATTCATATTTACAGTAATGATAATTAGACGGAAAATAATAGTCTCCGGTAATTTTTATTGAGAATTATTTACTCCGATGATAATAGGGAGCATGCAGTAGCCTTTTTTTTGTAGCTAGCTTGATGGATTAATTGTCCTCAATGATACAATTTTTTTTTCTCACTTGGTAAATGTCTAGCCTACTCCTAAGCGGTATACAGGTGGAACAAGCCCAAAAGTCATCAACCACCATACCAAGCACTCACGTTTTCGGCGAGAATCGAATCCTCACCTTTCATATGGAAGAGGTGAGGAAGTGCTATTGGACTACAAGCCCATTGGTCCTCGGAATTCAATAAGATCAAATTTTATTTTTGGTAACGAGTACAGTAGGAGAAATATTGTTCACACTTAAAATGATCTTATTGCACATTCTGTATGCATGCAGTATACATAATCATATTAGCTATTTTATGTTTGTATAATTGATACGTACGTATTTTCTGTTTGTAGCATCACTGCTATTGGGAAATATATTTTCCTCTTTCGCTATTTTTCTTTACAAATCGGTAAAAGTAAAATAAAATATTTAAAAAAAAGCAAATTCTAAAGTCGCACTATGCTTTTCAAAATTGACACGTTAGCCCAGGTGATTGAGTGTACTTAATTTTGTTCTAACTTTATCTAGATCTTTAGTTTAATTTTCTCCATTCACCTCACGTACAATCATATATCGATGGTCAATGCTTGTAAACAAAGAAAAATAAAATAAAAATCATCAGAGTATGGATCTTTTTAGAGTGCAAAAAAGATGTGAGAGTCTTTGCATGAAAAATTTGATATTTGGGTTGTAACGGTAGATTTAGTAGGAGAAATTTTATGGGAGATATTGTATGTTGTTTGATACCTTGCCAACTAGAATTTGAGTTTTCTTTGGTTGTTTCATTTACTTTCCTCCTCTTGTAATATTTTGTTACTATTAATGGAATATTACTTTCTTTGCGGTTAAAAAAAAAAAAACTTGTAATAGTATAGACAAACAAAATGATGGGACACAATATAATTGATTTGAAGAAAATATATATACCGGAGTGTAAATATTAATTAACAACATTTCATTGCGCTCTCTCTCGGTTGGAATATTGATAATAGCAAGCTAGAATGCAAAACAAAAGGTATCTAAATAATCAGTAGCAGTGCCATTACAAAACCAAACACTCATGATAACAATCCCTTTTTTGGGTTTCGTACTAGAAAACAAATGAAAGAAATACTCAACACCAAGACAAAAAAGATTACAACACTCAATTGAATGAACTTCTACACACTTAATTAGATGACCAGACTCTGACACCTCCCACATGAGAAAATACAAACAAACGATATACAACTAACATATTAATACAACAGTTGATCTTATAGAGAGAGAGAGAGAGAGAGAGAGAGAGAGAGAGAGAGAGAGGGTTTTATACTGTTACTATTTTTATTATCCTTCTCCTTCTGTAATGGCCGATGACATATAACTAGCTGCAGCTAGGGAAATTTCATCAACCGGTGCTGCAGCAATCACACTGGTTGTTGCTTGGAATTGTTGTTTGCAAGAGTGGCAAGTTATTTGCAAAATGGTGGAGCTGATTTTCTTAGTAGCTTGTTCTTTCAAAACTTGAGCCTTTTCGACTTCGGCTTGTGCTTGTTGTCTGATTCTCTTGGCATTGGCAAACTCCAACTCCGCCAGCTCGATTTGCTTCTTCGCTTGTCTTCGAGCTTCTTCGGCGTAGGCCTTCTCGGCCATCGCCAGCTTCAGCTGCTCACTCGCTCCTTCCTTCACTCTTGATGCCTCCATTGCTGCTTGTGCTTCTGTACCATTCCTCTCTGTTAGATTAGACGTTTGAGTACCAGTATACAAATAGAAAAAAAAAAAAAAAAAAACGTACATCCAAATAGTAGTTTACGTTGATTTGAAGCAATTCACAATGAAGAAAAATAATGCACAATGGTGTGACCGTCTATTTAAAAATATCACTACCACTTCTAGTTAAGTAACAGGAACCGCCGATCGGCTAGTAGGACAAAAGCTATGGAAGTTTGCATGTTTTTTTGGTAGTATATATCTTTACCTTGAATGGGCGACCCGATCGATAGTTTCAAATTCGTCGCATGATTCTGATCACAACTACGCAACACGTGATTCGACGAGGGCAAGAGCTGAAGTTCCAAGTTATGGTGGTGATCATCGGTACTCGAACAACTGTAGCGCTCGGGGCCTAGAAACATGGCTTCGGAAGTATTGGGCGGGACTGAAATTCTTTGCAACGGCACAATGCCGAAATTGTTGTCGCTCGACGGACTTGTGCTCGACGCCGACCGTGAGGAGCACACCGGTTGCAGCGCCTGTAGTACTTCCGGCCGGACCCGCCGGACGTTGCAAGCGTCTTGGTGTTCAATGAAACTCTCAACTCTGAAAGCACAAAACATAGAACTATCGAATGCAAATGGGGCCGAAAGAAAGTGGTTTAGTTATATTAAATCTGGTGGCTTGATTTTGATGTACATAATCCACAACAATATTATTATTATTATAAAAGAATTTGGAACTAAGAAAACAAGGTTTTCTACATGTAGGGTTACCAACTAACAAGCAATAAAAAATAGATCATTCGGCTGTATTATATAATATAGATTGTGACTTCGTTTAATAATATTGCCTATGAATAAAGACATATTATACTGGATTATATTTAATTGTTTGTGTTCGTGCCGACTTTGAGTTTAAATTTACTTTTGGCCAATGAAAACTGTTACAGGGAATTGTGAATATATATCACGGGGCTTACTGACGGTTCGGATGGTGCACAACACCGTACTGTGCAGTAGTATACGCTGTGTGCACCACGCACACAACGTTCAGGCCTTACACACTCCCATTGAGGTTGAGGTCAGAATCAGATCAGACAGATTTGAACTTAAAGAAATTTACAACTATTACATTAACGATATAATAAACATGATATATATATATATATATATATATATGTATCTGAATACACTCACAAGAATCATGAAAGCACAAGGAAAACCATAATGAAGCCAAACGAAAAGAGAAAAGCTCAATAATTAAAGTAGTTATCTCTCATTTCTTCCATGTTTATTGGGTAATTTTTAGGGTTCCTTATTCCTAATATTTTATCCGCCCCAAGAAATCCGACAAACGCTTTTTCCTACCGCAAATAATTACCATGAAAAATCCACTTTTCAAATTTCGTAAACAGCTGCGATATTGAGTTACAAGTCAACAACCAGAAAGCATTCCGAGAAAAAAAAGTATCTATTCGTTTCATAAAACAGTTTCATCCTTCTATGAAAAGAATAGATATAGAGTGAGAGGAATTAGAAGGAGAAGAAGAGAGAGAGAGAGAGAGAGAGAGAGAGAGAGAGAGAGAGAGAGAGAGAGAGAGGAACCTGGAAAAGACACGGCCGCAGTCACAAGAATGGCCGCGGGTACCACAGGTTTTAAGATGGGCCTTGTAATCGGACTGAACGGCGTAGCCCTTTGAGCACTTCTCGCACACCCACTGCTTGCTATTGCTGTGTTTCCTCCTGAAATGCTTCTTGATCCCGACCAGATCCCCGAGCGCGTGGGTCGGGTCGTGGTGCAGGCAACTGGGCTCGGGGCAGACGAAAACCCGTTTCCTCACCTCGGGCGACTCCCGCTTCAGGAGCTTCCACGGCACCTTGTGCCGCCGCCGGTGCATCTGGAGGTTCTGGTCCCGCTGGAACCCTTGGTTGCAGATCTCGCACACGTACCGGTCCGATTCTAGTAGTGTTTTCGGGGAGAGAGAAACCACCTCCGCATCCGGATCTGCAAAATCGTATAGTAACACCGTGAATTTCCCTGTCGTACTCGATTTAATTTAATTTTTTTTATCCTTGATCACGAATGAAATTTTATCTGCCGATCAAAAATGAATTCAACCAAATGTCAATTACTATAGAATTTGTAAAGAAGGATGTTGAAATTCCGATATAACCCACTACTAAGAATGTTTGATACAATTCAGATGCTGTGATCCATAGGATAATCAAAATTTGAGAAAAAACCCAAGTAATAAAATTCAATATATATCTATATGTATATGTGTGTATATATGCGTGTGTGTGTGTGTATATATATATATATATATATAGAGAGAGAGAGAGAGAGAGAGAGAGAGAGAGAGAGAGAGAGAGAGAGAGAGAGAGAGAGGTACCAGGGGTACCAGCGGGGCGTCTTTTGCGTTTGTTGGAAATTCCATTTTCTGAGGAAGTGAAGGCATCAGAAGAAGAGGAAGGACCAAGTGAGGCAGCAGTAGTGGTGGTGTTGTCGAACATGAGTGGATTCTGGTGCTTTAGTATTTATTTATTTTTTTGGGGGGTGGGGGGTGGAAAATATAATCCGTCCCTATGGATGGATGGCTATGAGAGATAGTGGATCCTGAACCCTGTGGTGTTTGCTGTTGAAGTGGGTGGTGCTGTTTATCTCTCAGCAGCTTTACTCATAGTAGAAGAACTCGAAGAGAGAGAGAGAGAGAGAGAGAGAGAGAGGGAGGGAGGGGGAAAAGCAGTTGCTTTTGAGAGATCAGCTTTCTTTAAGCTTTTAGAGGGAGGGGAGGGGAGGGGAGGGGAGGGGGGGCTGGGCTCTTTTAGGCTTTTTTTTCCTAAGAACTTTCTTGCTTTGGTTTTCAATGACCCCTCACCACCACCCCACCCCCACCTTGAGCAGGTAAGGTTGAGGCTAGTCTCCTTCTATACATAAAGCTTCTAAAACAGTAGTGACTAGTGGCATGAGAGAGAGAGAGAGAGAGAGAGAGAGAGAGAGAGAGAGAGAGAGAGAGACTCTGACCCAATCACATTGCTTCAGAATAATTATCCGGTGCTCCTGAGTCCTCATTGTCTATGCCAAACAATCTTTCGTGGCAGTAGAGTGTTTGGTGAATTCAATGCATTTATCTCCTTATGGGGGCGCGTTTAAAAAGTAGACATTCTTTTCCGATTATATCGTTTCTAATCGGGTGTTTTTCAATCCAGCTTACATGTATATCGACTAATTTTGAAAGTCTAATCCAATCGATTACCGTCCACTTGTAAGGAGTCCAATTAAATCGGAGCTAGGTATCTGAAAAGTTTTGAATCTGAGCCATTAAGTATGAAAGAAGTTTCTAAGTTCATAATCAGGTGTCCTATTTTTGTCCATGGAAAATTTACTTGAACATCATCTCAAGCACTAGGTAATTAGAAAATGAAAACAATTCGAAGTGCATTTACAAAAGTCAAAATAAAAGAATGAAAATACGTTCTTTTTTCGCTTCATTTTATTTGTTATAAGATATCGTAGTTTTTCACCTATTTAAGACGAATCAAGAAACCTAGACTTCTACTCTACCAAAATCTTTAAAAAATAAACATGCAAAAAGGAAACCAAGATTAAAAAAAAAGAGAGCAATATTTTGGCTAAATGAGCCACTTGTAGCCATTTTGCTTATATTTTTGTCTTCATTTAAATAAAATTTTGCATTTGTTAGTTTCACGTTAAATTTTTGTGGATTATTGGTTCCTCTCGATTAAAGGAAAAAGGAAAAGTAAAAAAAAATTGTGATCCAAACTCAATTTCATTTGAATAAAGTCGAAAAATCTGACTTTTTGACTGGTTTTTGTCTTTGTTCAAAAAATTTAAATTTAGACTAATTTTTTACTTTTTTGATTATTCTCGTCGAAATGAATCAATAATTCACAAAAATTTAACGCAAAGCTAACAAATATAAAAAAATATTGAATAAAGTCAAAAAAACAAACCAAGTACGTACACCAAGTCTAGAGACGCAAACAATGCCTTAACCCACACAAGGACACCAAGCCCATTGAGTGTCATGAAAGGTACACGAATATAAATCAACACTAGAAGCCAAGAAAAATACATACAAGCTTCCAAAACAAAAATGAAATGGAAGGGATATTTTCTTGTTTCATTCAATTGTTGATGTAAGTGGACGGTGAGATTGAGTTCCCAGAATTAGTTGAGGTACGTAAGTTTTACCTGCCCGGATACCCTAAGTTATACAAAAAAAAAATGAAAGGAAGAGAGACGGTTGGAGCATGCTGAAAAGAGTAGCTGATAATTTTCCCATTTGCGTGAAACTTTTAGCCCGAGAGAAACAAAGAAAGAACAAAACCCATAAGAAAACAAACAGTAATAATTTCATCACACGCTGTTAATTTGCATGAACGAATGAATATATGCAGGGTCCCAGGCAGACTTCGAATACACGTGACCTCCCCGTCTCCCTCACGTGACCCAAAAAGTAAAAAGGAAAGGGAGCCGGGTTAAAGAATTTGTTCGGCTAAATAAGCCAAGTAGTTTATTTTTTTTATTTTTATTCAAAAAAAATTGCATTTGTTAGATTTTCGTCAATTTTTTTGGGAATTATTGTTTCGTCATGAAGAAAGGAATCCAAAAAGTAAAAAATTACGATCGAAATCCAATTTTTTTGAATAAAGACGAAAAGTTGGCTTATTGGCTTATTTTTGTCTTTATTTAAAAAAAATTAGATTTTGATCGTAATTTTTTACTTTTTAGATTTCTCTTGTCATGATGAAGCAATGTCCCAGCAAAAATTGACAAAAACTAACAAATGCGAAAAAAATTTAAATAAAGGAAAAAAAAAAAAAGCCCCTTGACTTTTTAGCCAAACAACCAAATATGAGTTTATTTTGACCGAAATGCCCTTTTAATAGTAGACAAACAAAGTGCAACATGATTAATGTTTTTGAGGCAGCTTTCCAAAAGATGGAAGGGAAGTGAAGCTAGCGAAGCATGGTTATTCACTTCGGAGGGGGGGAAAATGTAATCATTCCCACTGCTTCTCTTCTTCTTTGGAAAAATTCACGTATAAGCAAGTAATAAAAAATTTACAACAATTTCTATATTTATCATGAATTTAGATTTGAATGGTTTTTTTTTTTGTCAGCAGACGATATTAAAATACCAGCTATTTAAAAAAGTTCCTATTAGAAGTATAATAGAAGCATAATATATTGCTCCGTACTAGACTGTTAATACCTACAAATACTGTAATTACACATACCAATATACACCAGTGAAAGAGATATTGATCGAACCTGCATAGTTTTTTTTGTCAAGCAGAAGTTCATAAATATTAAACCAGAACGAAGACAAGCATCAGGAATGCTTAGAGAAGGTTCGAGATCGAACTACAGAAATACAGCAAAGGAAAACCTAAGCTAGTCCAGAATCTGCCTAATGTTTAGGCAGTCCTGAATCAAAACTCCCTAACAGATAAAGGAGCTTGAGCAAGAACAATGAGATTGGCATTCTGTTTGGCACCCACTCTGGCTAGGTGGTCCGAAAGTTGATAGGAAAGTGATCCCGATTATCTTTTATGATCCCAGAGATTACGTCACACAAACTACACCAATGTAGCAACCCGCCCTGGTCATTAGAAATTTTTGCAAAGTTTAATCAATCTTGATAAACCCATTAAAACCTACTCCAAATTCATATTCGTAGATTAAAGATTTGTATGGTGATATCGGTTTCGAACTTCGAACCTATTAACACTTGTTTGGACTTTGAATTTTTTCTATTTCCACATTAACTATGGTATCAGTCATAGTGTTTGTGGTGGGTCGAATATGTTAGTTCGGCCATGGTTACTATGTTTGGCTAAAGACCGGGTTAAACCCCTCAATTCTGTCTGATCTTATCGAGGCATTGATCGGGTTGCTAGATTCGGTCGTGTAGGTCCGTATTAAATTTCGATAGTTTTGAAGTTTAAATAAAAGTTAGATTATTGAGTTAATGTGAAAGGTGTAGTGGTTATGTGTTTTGGGGTTTAAGAGACGAGATTATTAGTGGAGGGGTACAAGTGTAATTGCGTGTATGTGTGAGTATATAGAGGTGAGTGTGGTGGAAAATCACACAACACACCTCATCCTCTCTCCTTCATCTCCACGCCTCTCCCCCTCTCTCTCCATCCAACTCTCTTTCGCTCTCGGTTTATCTATCTCTCCTCAAAAATCTTCCAATACACCTTGAATGCTCGAAGATCCACCTCCCATCCATCGTATAGAAGCGTTCTTGGCGAGTGGATCACGTGGGCAAAGCTCGGAGAAGGAGTTTCGTGGTGGATTTTAAGTTTGGAAGCTAGGGCTTGCTTGTAGATCTGGGGTTTCGGCTTTGGAAGCTTGAGGTATGAATTTCTCACTTCTTTTATGCGTTGATGAGTTGATTGGGTGCTTAAATTTGTGTTTGACCATCCCCTTCAAGTCTTACTATTGAACTTCGTCAAAAACTGAAAAATCGTTCTTCAAGGCCAAGTATCGATACCTAGGAGTGGGGTATCGATACCCCTTGTTGAATTTGGAAATCTGGTGACCAGGTATCGATAATTGATGGGGTATCTATACCACTGCTTGTTTCTGGCAGATTTTGCCCCTTTGTTCTACCCATGATTCCGCACGTTTTGATTACCTCTTTTCCCAACTTTTTGTAGACAATAGTGAGAACATAGTGAAGGGTTAATTTAGTGTGCCCTAGAGCATGGGGACTATGTTGTAAGATTTAGATTTGGAGATGATTGTCGGGTCCCATATGAGTTTAATAATACCGAAAAGAGAACCTAAAGAACATAATGAATAAGGGTTGTGATATGTGTCGATTGGCATACAATACGAAAAATAGATACGTAGGACATTCCTTTGAACTTGATATTGCTAGGTTTGGTTATGAGGGACATTTCGTAGTGTTTATGGCGTAACATAGCGTAGCTTGTAAGGGTAAGTGGGCTAAAAACAGGAAACTACAAACTTGTGGTGAATGAATGTGCTTGAAATGAGATATGAGAATACTTGTATGAAGGTACGGGAAACTGATAGTGTTATAGTTGCTAGTCAAATACAATGGGATTATCCTTAAAATTTCTATATGAACGAGTCTTATTTATGAATTCATTATATGTGATTGAGATGAATACTAGAGTTGTAAAATTTACTAAGGAAATGGTGGTACAATGACCTATACTGTGTGAATTGAATAAGTTCCATATGTGTGAGAGGTACTTGTGGGGAGTATTGGGACTCCATAAATAGCCCGGAAAGAGCATTCACTCATGACATGTGACGTTGGTTTGCAATAGTGATATGGAAACAAAAAAGGGATTAGTGGAATGAATCCATGAAAGGAATGGTTGGTTGTCCGAACACGAAATTGTAGAGTTATACTTAATTCCTTTAAATGTGGGTTGTTATGTTTATTACAAAGTCAAAATAGCAGATAGGTTATTTGGAATAGGTTGAAAGGCATTGGTAGTTGTGAGTAAATCGTATTGAAAGTAGATCTTCAGGGTAGACGAAATCATGCAGTGTAGACATTGAGCTTTACTTCCATAATTGATGGTGGGACATACATCATTAATTCACATTCTGTTTGTCACTTGAGATATCGTACTCTCTCTGTTATGCATTCTACATGTCATCCCATTTTCATATAAGAGTTGTGTAGATTTCTCTACTGGGCTAGTATAGCTCAACCCTACACTTTCAGGTGCGAACCCAGAGAAGTAGCATGGAGTGACGTGCATGCATAGAATGCATTCTTTTGAAAGCAGAGCAAGTGGAGGTATTTAGTTTACTTCATTCACATTTTGAAGGTGTAATGTAAACTCTTATTACCTTTCAAACTCATATGTTTACGAATTATTGGGTCATGGTGCCCTTTATGTAATATTTGGGAACTACGTTATGAGAAGATTGGAAAGAAACTCTTTTGAGAAACATTTATGAATATAATGCGAGGGTTTTCTTTATGAAAAGTTATTAATAGTTATGTTAAAAATTGTGGGCATGACAGGTCAAGCTTGGTTCGGCACAAACAGTGTTGGGACAAGCAAATCCGAACAGCCAACTCATTTTAAGGGTTGGATCTCTATTTGGTTTAGACATTATGGTTCAGCTAACTCAGTCTGAGGTTGATGCTCCTCTTTGTGGTTTGGGCACGGTGGTTCAGCGGCCAACTCATGATACGTGCCTGCTCACCCACGTGTATTTAACTGCCTTATCCAATACATTGCGTGTGACGTCAAGCAAAATAGTTATAGAATGAGTTGGGCACGAACGCACATGCATAGGTGACAACTTGTGCACATGCCCGATAAGTACCCTATCCAAAACGTCAGGTGTGACGTAGGTCGAAGGTGATTTACCAAGCGTGCTTGGCGTGCACTAGGTTGGAGAGCAAGCCAAAGAGATCTATATAAAGGCAAAGATGCATGAAACCCTACAATGGTATGCATTCTTCACCTCTCTAAATCCTTTTGCTTTCATCTTCCTCTTACACTTTCTGACTAGACCGTTAAAGGGCCTTTTCAGTCTTTAACTAGTCTGGCCCTTAGTGGTGAGTTGTCTGTGCAGTTCAAGCAAAGGGCTAGGTGAACCCAGTCGCTGAACCAGGAGGCTTTAGATAGCTAGTTAGCCAATCTTGAACGACAAACCCATAGTGTTTTTGAATTTGGACATTGATCTTAATGTGATTTTGTATTTAAATTTTGAAGCGTAGATGACCAGTTATCAATCTTTTCATAACAATTTTAGGTTATAGTAATGAGTAACATTAAGTGAGCTGGCAAATAAGATTTCATCGAAGTACCTGTAAAATTAGTTGCTGGTACGGCTTTCACATCTCCCTTTGGAGAGAAAACTAGAACTTCTTTGTAGCCAAATACTTTGAAAAAGGACTAGCCAAGAGAACGATGAACTAGAGTTTTTGCAAAGACCAAGGGGATGCCGACTAGTGCTAGGCTTAAGATTGATGAGATGAACTAGGCTAGTAGCAGTGGCTTCAAACCAATAGGAAAAAGGAATGGAAGATTGATGATGCTCTACAATATCTTTGCATTTTCTTTTGACTCTCATTTTGAGGACAACAAGTCTGTCCACACAGACATATTGTATACAGATTGTGCACAGATTTTATTGTGGGGTTTATCACGGATCCTATACAAACGATTCAAGCTGTTTATTAAATGTTAAACATTTTTTTAAGGGTTTCCGAAAAAAATCAGCTCAATCCGATATCTATAGGTGTTCGATCTAATCATCTAACTTTTCATTATCCAGAAATCTGAATAAAAATCAGATGATTGAATCGAGCACCTATAGGTATCGGATTGAGTTGATCTTTTGTGGGGACCCTTGAAAAAAGATTTTACATTTAATGAATGGTTCGGATCATTTATGTGGGACCCGTAGTGGGTCCCACAACAAAATCTATGCACAGATTGTCTGTGTAGGTTTTTTTGCTAAGCAAAATTTTTTTATTAATCTTTGAAAGAGATAACAAAGATTAAATGGATCTCAGGCATACCGGTAAAAAGCCATCCGAGAACTAATACCAAAGGATGGCAATAAACCAACCAAACCCAAAATAAAAAAAACCCTGAATCCATAAAAACCCCACAAAGGGCAAGCCACACAACAACAACACCAAATCCTAAACACCACAAAGGACCGCAAGCAGAGACAAACTATAAAAATTCAAAGAGAAGAACCAAGGCCTAAACCCACACCTGAAAACACACACGACCAAACACTGCCACCCACACCCGAGCCATAAGAGAAACAACCAAAAGACCAAAACCGAAACCCCAGAGAGAACCAAAGCAACAAAACCACGCAATTAAAAATCCAAAAGAAAGGGAGGCACCCTCCTCGAAGTCGTCATCATCCTCCAAATCAGCATAAATTTCCAAATCATCAAGAGCGTTAATCCTTTCTGCTAATTTGGTTTCTTGTATTTCAACACAAGTCTTTAAGATAAAATTTCTCCCCCCTTTGAAGTTCACGCCCAGCCTAGCGCCTAAATCCATCGTCTCATGAGCTTTCTTAAACAGAAGAGAGTTTTCTGTTCCTAATGTGTTGTTAGCAGCACTGTTTTGAAGAAGTGTAAAAGGGCAACTAGTTTGATGAATCAGCTGTGCTACGTGCACAGCAAGCTGTGCACAGCGGCTGTGCATAGCAGGCCTTTTCTCCCGCCTCGGGTTGCAAAAAGATGATCGGAGCCGCTCATTTTGTTCAAAATGCGTCGTTTAAGGTCTCTGTAAAAAATGAGCTTCGTTCGATATCGTTAGAGGCGTTAACAAAACACCTAAAATCACTTCAGAATTTAGGCGGGACAAAACACCCAAAATTTTTTTGCGACCCGACGCGGGAGAAAACGGGCTCTGTGCACAAAGCTTTTCTGTTGATGAATAATGCCTTGATCGAGCAACAAAAAACGGGTGCATAAAATTTATTGAATTGTTTTTAACAAAATTACGTAAGGGCCCTTATACAATTTTGCGTAGGGCTCCGAAAATCTTAAGCCAACTCTGAGCGCAAAGGATAAAGCCCATGTCAATATGCTAAAATCATTATAATGAACATGACATAAAATTAATTTTAATATCGGCGTAGAATATATAATTGGAAGGCCCTCATACATCACTGTGTACTAAAGAGATAAGCTTATGAACAGTACTAGAGCTTTTTAATCTAAGGCTTCTTTTACAGCAATGACCCAGCTGACCTGAATAGGAGAAAATAAATGGTTGATAAACTTAACTAGCAAGTATGGAATATATGTTTTTGCACTCTTCTCTCGCTAGTTGTCTCCGAAATCGCCCCGTTATATCGGAAAATGTTTGTTTCGAGCAGTTTTTAATTGAACAGTTCATCAAATCTAAGCTAAAAATTACTCAGATCAAGCCCTTCCCGGTCTTTTTTTTTGTTGATTTCTCGCGGGTACCATGAAAACACGTTATGATCACATTGAGTGGCTCGGATCATTAAAATTTGATTGGGAACTATGAGGTGTTTAGGTGTCTAATTAGTTGTCCCCGGAATCGTCCAGATATATCTCAATCTCATAGTTCCCGATCAAATTTTTATGATCCCAACCGTTTAATGTGTGCAGAATATGATTTTAAGGTTGCTTTAAAGAAATTAGCAAAAAAAAAAAGACATGGAAGTGCTTATTTTGAGCAATTTTTAACTAAACTGTTCATTAAATCTAAGCTAAAAAATGCTCAAATCAAGCCATTCCCGGTCATTTTTTGTGTTAATTTCTCACATGTATCTTTAAAATCACGTTCTGATCACATTGAGCGGCTCGGATCATCAAAATTTGATCAAAAACTATGAGGTATTTTTTTGGGTGTCTCTTGAACTGCCTCGATATATATATATATATATAGAGTTCGGCTCCGGTGAGGGATCCTACACTTTCTTACGGTCTTCCCGATTGAATTTCGATGATCCGAGCTGCTCAAAGTGATTATAATGAGGGATTGAAATCACGTTCTGCACACATTGAACGGTTTGGATTTTCAAAATTTGATCGGAAAATAAGAGTCCTGCATTTTAAGAAAATGAGGGATCCCTCACTTGATCCGTGGTGTGTGTGTGTGTGTATATATATATATATTATATATATATTATAAGTACTCTGATCACATGGAATGTTTTTTATTATTGTTAATATAAAGTTAACTTTCTTTGCCAAATCGAAAAAGACATAAAAGTCGAAACAAAGCAGGAAAAGACGCTTGGGCACATGCTGTGGTTTCTTTCATGTAGATAATACCTAATGAAAAAGTGATCTAGTTTCCAAACATGCATTGACGGCTTAATGATGAAGTTTCATTTCATTTCATTTCATTATGAGAAAAAAGCACAATTGGTTTGGTTCGATCGATTGGTTGTCTTAATGAGGACTTTTCTACACGAATTTGTTTTTCACACATGTATTGGAGATATCCCACACCACACTCAAATAATATGAGACTATTTCACCTAGGACCGGCCGCTAGGAACTAACGCCTATTAAAAATACTAAGAAGTAGCTCACCCACGAAAAACGGTTACAAATAACTAGGAGGGGATCATTGGACTTGTCCATGAGCCTAACCATATGCATTTTCACCTTTCAACCCGATTGGCCTATCTTCAAAGTCGAACTCACGCTTTCAGGATGGGAACAAACCCCTTGACTAGTGGAGACAATCCTCGTTGGGTTCCTAGATGAAATTCTCTAGAGCTGAAATTCAAAGAAAGCAAAAATCATTTAGAAGGGATACTTTCCTCATGATGTAAGTTTTAGCTTGTTAATTATTCACATCGATATCCCTTTATTAACCAAAATGACTTGTATAAAAAAAAATCTTTGTTTTACCATAATTGCTCCATAAACTTGAGATTTGAACAATTTTACTTTTCATGAGGCCATGTTTCAATTACATGCCACAAACAAGGATAAGCAGCGGTGGTTAGGAGTGCAATTTTGTTCATTCTACCTAAAATAGGATGAACATTACTTTTTCTTTTATTGGTTGAAATGGTGTGAATCACACCACAAGGGATGTCATGCTCACCTCTGTAATACAATTTTTGATAAGCATGACATCACTTTGTGGTGAGATCCACATCATTTCAATCAATAAAAAGGATGGTAATGTTTACCCTCCTCAAAAGAGGATGAACAAAACTCAACTCGGTGGTTAGGAGTCGCCGCTGTATATAAGTTTAAAACAAACCAAAAAACAAGTCCATAATTACAGTCGTATTCTTCTAAGTACTAATTTAAGAATCTATACCCGCTACCGTAAGATTATTAGACCCCATTAGATTTTAACTTCAGAGACGTTCGCAAATTAGTGTTTCTTTTTGAGAACTTAACGCGTTCGGGTCAATTTATGCATGGTAGGGAATCAATTCAACCATTCAGAACATGGGCCAACTTAAAATCAGGATAAAGTCTCGTATAGATTTACTCGATCCATAAAAGTTAATTATACCTATGAGGTTTCCAACTTGATATATTAGAAAGAACCAAACTACTAAATACGTTCCAGACTTGATCACTAAGCAACCCCTTGGAGTTCATATGCAATTAGTTTATACTGCACAAAATCTCACATAAAAATTTGTCACTAAACATAAATGTAAGAAATTCATTTTGCGGGAAACTATATATAATTTTATTTAACATTTCTCAATCCTTCTGAAAAAATGATATCTCTGTGAATATTTTTCTTTTGCAGAAAACATGCCTTGAAAACAGGTCTGATCGCAATTTTCCATTACAAAAGCCATTTGTAATTTGGTAGATTGTCATATGATTGTAAAAGTGTAATTCTAAAGCCACCTTTATAAATTGACTTCAACGCAAAACAAAAAAAAAAGAAAAAAAGAAATCGTAAATTTTCATAAGCAAAGGGAGTACAACTGGCTTTATCTAAAAATGATGATACAATAATTCAATTTAGAAATCTTGTGTTTCTAAAAACTAAATAACAACTTATTGTGTTCAGGACAATTTACAGACACAAACTAATTGCTAGGAACCAATCCAATTGTCACCTTTATAAATCAACTACAACACAAAAAAAGAAATGATAAATTTTCATAAACAAAGTGAGTACAACCAGCTTTAACTTATAAAAATGATGCTACAATAATTCAATTTAGAAATCTTGTGTTTTCAAATAACTAAATAACAACTTAGTGTGTTATTACATACACAAACTAATCGCTAGGGAACCAATCCAATCGCCCACAGCGTGGGCCCACTTAAAATCGTGATAAAATGCCAATAATAAAAAAAAAAAAAATACTAACTAAAAAATATCCTGGTTTAGGTCTCAAATTGTCCGGGATCGGCCCTATCCTCATTGCCGACTGGGCATTTCTGAATCTTAATTGGACCCATACTGGGTTTCTTTGGCCCATTCAGAGGTAATAAATCCGCACTTTTTTTTTTGCAGAAAAGAAAACAAAAAGGTGAATATTAGTAGTACAGTATAAAGGGATTTGTGTATATTTGTAACCAAGATTTGAAACTCCTTAACTCTTTCGGAAAGCTTTTTGAGGTGAGCGTGACCTTGTTTATGGTACCTTTTGGCAGAAAGAGGACTGGATAGAAATTAATTTTCCTGATACGTATGCCAGCCTAGAAATCAAAACAAACAAACATGTACGTAGAAATAATAAACTCCAGGTCATTTTCTCCCAACAATAATCCTAGCAAGCTAGGACAACCGAATAAAATCAATGGAAAATTAATACAGTTTTTATCGCTCTAGCTATTTTCTTTCCCTATCTCTTTTTTTTTCTTTTTTCTTTTTCGAACCTTTTCTCTCTTAGAACAGTATAAGATTCAATGTTCTGACATTGGCATAATTTTATGGTCAGTACTTGCTGTGTTTGGATGCTCATCCAGGTATAATTTTCCTTCTTTAGCTTGAGAGCATCTTCTAGCATTGCGCTAATTAATATTAATTATATATATACATACAGTCCACTTCTAGTAAGGGCACCCTTACCGTATTATGGTAAGGGCTTCCCCTTTTATTCCCTTTCCTGACCAAATATCGATGATCCGAGCCGCTCAATGTGTTCAGAATGTGATTTTAAGGGTACTTGTAAGAAATCATAAAAAAAAAAGATCGGGAAGGGCTTGATTTGAGCAGTTTTTATTTGAACCGTTCGATAAAATACAAACAAAAACTGCTCGGATCAAGCCCTTTCCGATCTTTTTTTTTTGCTGATTTCTCGCGAGTACCCTTAAAATCACATTCTGAACACACTGAGCGGCTCGGATCATTGTAAATTGGTCGGGAAAGGGACGTCCTTACCGTAATACGGTAAGGGCGCCCTTACTAGAATTTTTGTGTGTGTATATATATATATATATGGTCGACCAGTTTAGCAAAGAAAGAATTGTCCTTTGTCATGATTCATATATACTACATCATACTTGGCTTAAGGTTTGAATTAATAATTGGTTGGAATGCCTTTATAGCACGAGAGAGAGAGAGAGAGAGTTTTTGTTGGTACTTAGACTTTATATATAATAATAATATATGTCCGGCCCATAAAACAAAGGGGGGGAGAGAGAGCTTTGGTTTTTTGTATTGTATTATTATAAGTTAATTAATATATAAGATTGAGAAGCATGGGGGGAATGATGGAATTTGGATTCTCAACACATGCTTAAAGTGATTAATGGACGTAGCTAACGGACAATTATCCCCCCCCCCCCAATCCAACTCCCATTCGAATCTTAATCATTTATTATTATTAGTTGTTTATTAAAAGTACATTAGCTTACCCTGGCAAAAAACCTTTCCTTAAACCTTTGTTTGTTTTTAATTTGACTTTACCCTAAAGTCCAAGCATTAGAAAATTCAAATTAATTTAACTTTTGTCTGAAACTGGAACCAGCCCCGTGTTTCCTTTTTCTCCTTTTTTCACATGCTAACAACATCATTCAAAGCTCACTTACCTTAAAGGTTGGGGGGAAGTCGGCCAGATTCCAGTCCCATGTTTTTTAATTCTCGACTGTATATATGCATGTTATGGTTTGGCACTATTTTTTTTTCCCCCTAATACCCAGATGTTCGGGCTATATTACGCGCATCTCAACTAATTTCCGAGGCTCTGATGGTAACGACCAGACATAATCTCTAGTGACTCCAAGATTTGAAATATTTGGCCTCTGTAGAAATAGAACTTGTGATCTCATGGAAGAACACTTATTGCTTTCTCATCAAGGGATTTGGCTCTATAATATTAACAATAACTTTAGGTGGGTGCATGTGGTTGGTGTTGCAGTTAAATCCTTAATTAGCATTTACTATTTTTTAATAACTTGATATCTGGACTATATTACTCGCACCTCAAAATTAGTATTCACTATTATATCGGTCCAAAGGTCTATTATAAGATCATATTATTCTTTGAATACTATAATTTTTAATACACTAATCTGAGCCCAATATATAGGTTAGCATAGCCGAAGGTCTATTCACTAAACACAAGGAGACCGATTAAAATTGGTATGAACTGACCACTAAAGAATTGATAAAATAAAAAAAGCTTACATGAGGCTTAGAAGGACAAAATATTTAAGTTTCAAGCCTTAACTATTAGGTCAACCTCGTGAGTAGGGATGATAACGGTATGGGATAGATCGGAATTGGATTTATAGTCTTTTGTCCCTGCCCCTTATTAGAGTGGAGTCAAAGCGGAGAAAATCGGAGAGGTGTCTGGATCGAGAAATAATCGAGTCCACCTTTACCATTGCTATTTGGACTTTGTTACTGGAGAGGTTTATAATAAGAAAATACTCCAGTTATGAGAGTTAATTAAAAAGATAAAAACAAAGAAACAAAAGAAATGAAATAGTGATTTATTAGTATTTCGTATTTTACTCTTCTTATATTTAAATTAACAAATGAAATCAACATAGATAGATAAACATGCGAAACTACATATTAGCATAATTGGGGGTGGGGCGGAGTGGGTTAAAATTATAGAGGAAGCAAATACCAACCCTACCACATTTCTTTTTCGGATCGGAAAATATTTGCTCAGATTTGGGAAGAGATGTCGAAGGAAATTGCAACCTAACTTTGAGGTTAATAAAGGTCTTTCCGAATACCAATTGATTCTAGGGAGAAGACTGAACGCAGTTCGTAGCACATGATCGAATTGCCAAATTTGATGTGACCCGGCTAAGACAGGAGTTTGAAGATACGAGAGTGAGTTTTATTCGAAGGATTGGCAATTCAGCGGCACATGTTGTAGCCAAAGATGCTATGAGAGGGAGTGAGATCCGTTCGTGGGAATTCTATCCCCCCGGGCTTTTTCATCCATCATGTTTCCGTGAGATTAATAAAATCTATCCTAAACTTTGACAATATATATATATATATATATGTATATATATATAAAATCCCTTTTGCGGTGGCAATTTAATTAACTCATTGCAAAGTCATTCACTTCACAATTCTTCGAATTCGACCTAACCATAAAACTTAACTGACTCAGATCTTTGATGAACTAGCTAGTCTCATCTTTGGAACAAATAAATATGTGCATGTACTTATTTATCTTTGATAATCAGGTATTTGGGCCAGTTTACGCGCACTTCGACTAACTTGAAACTCAATTCCACCGCTAACTTGCAGACAATCCAATTAAAGTCGGCGCAAAATTCCGCATGGACTACCCCAAATGAGTTGAAAATGTGCACTTAGGAGGTTTCAAACCTGAAACTTTAGGAGAGAACAATTCCTTAAGTTTCAAGTCTTGATCACCGGACCTACCCCTTAGGATTTAAGTCTATTTCTGTTATTGGTCTATCATTAATATGTGATGAGCAATGCCACAGCACTAACTAGATACAAAGTTGTGTAGAGTATGGTCAAGAGTCCAATAACACACCATGACATGTAAATGTATCTAAAGAAGGAAAAGAGACAATGGAAAATTAAGAAATAAAGAGGAGCAAATCCAGATAAGGGCTCCCACATAAGAATGTTCCATAGCCATCTAAGAAAAGATGTGGTGTGGCCCTGTGTTAGGTTGTCTGTAACCAGAGATTGAAATTTTAATCATCTCAAGCTTAAGGTGATCCTGCATGACACATTTAAGGACCGATTAGGAAATTCAAAAAGCTATCGTAAAAAATTTAGAATAACTTGAGGCTGTAACTTAGAGAGAGCATGACTTATTTTATACGCTCCTAATTAAGTGCCGTGACGGAATTAGTTCGAGTGGCAAAACAGCGGTGTTACCCTCACCATTCTGTTTCAGTGCTCCCATAGCGCAGTGGGAGTAGACTTTGTGAGAATTTTTACAAAGAAAAATCAATGTTGCAAAAACAAGATAGATGTACACCGACATGAATAAACCTTTATATGCTTTTCGAAATTTAAAAGCTTCGAGGGAATAAAGTTTCCCTGATCTTAGAAAAAAGAAGGTAACATTGCCAAAAAGCTTGACCCCACTATCACAGCAAAGGCATTGCACCTTTTGATCACAAGGTTGACACCAAGCAAATAATTTGTTTTTAGGTAAATTACACTCTTGGTCCCGTAGTTATATGACACTTAGTTTTGGTTTATTTGTGATTTTGGTCCCCAATGTACTTGCCATTTTTGTCCCCAAAATTTCAGTGTCGCGAGTTTATTCCCCAAAGCTTAAAATGTGCATCAAAGTCATCCCCCAATAGTCGCCGTTTGTTTTTTCCGTCAACATCGGGGGCTTTGCAGTTATTTTACCTTCATATTTAATTTACCTTTTTGGTACCCAATGTACTGACTAAGTATCATTTTGGTCCTCAAAATGTAGATAAACTAATAGCTAGGAAAAAAGAATGTCAAGGGTGTATGTATAACATATGATCAACCTACTCTTCTCTACAAAAGACCACCATCGCAGAACCACGGCTACTATTCACATCCCACCCACCACGGTTAATGAGAACCTTGCACCTCTTTTTTCCTTTGATATCTCCAACGGAAAAAGTTTCATCAAACAAATAGAAGTAAAATACTAGTGAAAGCATAGGACCCACTCGTGTTTACTCTTTTTCATAAAGTCTAAATTACCTTTAAATTAAAAGGGGATCCACAAGTAGTGCGTGTTGTGTTCTCCTTCGAAATGGTAATGGAAATTTAATGTGTCTAAATTGATCATGAAATTGAAACTACTGAAACTAAAGGGAAATCTTGAGAAAAAATATAGGGACCAACATTGTTGTTTTCCGAATTTCCATACCCCTCTTAATCCAAATGCCCATCCCAAAGTAAGCATAGTACACATGATATGGATATTAACCAAGAGGAAAAAAAGAAAAGAGAAAAGAGAGATGGAAAACTTTGGAAGCATTAGTGCATGTGCGGTTCAATAATTTTGAGGATGGGTGGAGCAAGTAATGAGCTCTCTTTTATTGCACTGATAACCTGATGCTTTTGTCTGGTTTATTTTTGTTGGTATTCTAATGTGGTGAACAAGAAAGTTGGCATCAATACAGTCATTGAAACTAGATAATACAACAATATAGTGAAACGTACCCCTTCAAGGATCCTATGGCTGTACCGGACCCCGGCCTTCTCTCTCTCTCTCTCTCTCTCTCTCTCTTCAATTAAGCTGAGGAGGGATGGGAGTAGAATGTTTGTCTGATTGAGAGATTCTTTCTTTGCTCTCACTTCGAAGTTTGAATCGATTTCCAATTTTGTTTTCTAGGGAAAGAGGAAGAGAGAGACTCATCTGACAGACTGAATACCCAACGTGACTTGCTGGAAGTTTTTCTCAGGAAAATCAAATGCATTGTGAATTTACACAAATAAGCAATGATAATTGAACTGGCCTTAGTAACAGGATTTCCTCCTGTATCTGTTCATGATGCATGGCTAGGCTCATAACAAAATCTTATGACATAGTCACAACATTCTTACATGTCAGCACTGAGGCTCAGGAACTCAAGATGTGTAAGGATGTTCTTAGGCCCCAGTGCAGATATATAAGGATGTTGTAATTATGTTGTAGGATTTTGTGTAAGTCTAACATTTCTCGTTTGCTATATATGGAATTGAGAAAGTCCATGTCCAATTTGTGTGCACAGATCCAAACCCAAATGTATTCGATATCATCTAGGCTTGGCAGTTTGACCCACCCAAACCAGCCCCAAACAGGGCGGGTTTCCACCAAATTTTCGGGATGAGGTTTGAGGTTACATATAAAAATTGTATATTAATCCTTCCATTCTTAACACTATTTATAATTCTTCCACCAATTTTTTGAGTTTGTGTGTTAAAAGAATTCTCTTGCCCCTCGCTAGTCAATAATTGGCTAGTTGAGCGTTACCCTCTGCTTAAAAAACCCAATTCCTTGGCCAATGGGCCAGCTTCAACCATAGAAAGGGGGTCAGTTGTTTCATGCCATTAGGCTCGTCCGAAGGATGGGTGAGGCTTTCGGGCAAGTTTTATGGGCTGGCTTCTCATATTAGGAAGTTTCGGTTTGTGTGTGTAATAAAAGGGTCCCATAGCTCCTCCCTAGTTAACAATTGGCTAGTTGAGCAGGTTTAGTGGCATTTCTCTCTTGCCCTTAGCTCAAAGAAAGAACAAGAATTTTAAGACAAGAGATAAAAACAAGAATCATGAGGAAAATGGGTGAAGGAAATGGAATCATCGACACAAGATGGGAATACAGGGAGGGTTGGGAAGTTTCAAAGGAAGATGATAAAAGTTTGAACAGAGTGTGAAAATGACAAAGGAAAATGCCCAGGGACTTGTCTTTGGGGTGGTTCCAGAAAGTCATGCAATGAAGTGTCCCTTAAGCAGTTTCATCCCCCAAAAAAGAACAAAAGGCAAGTACTGTGCAGAGACAAACATACCCCCCCCACTTTAACAGTGATTTGACCTTTGTAGTAAGAGCATTTCCGACCCATACTCCATTTCTTCATTTTGGAGGAAAAATATTCTCCAACCCATCCTCTAAAACTCTTCTCCATTTGGGAGGATGAATTTTGATTCTCTAAATATAGAGGATAAAGGAAAAAAATAGAGGATCTCCTCCAAACATGTGTTGGAGTTGAGAAATAGTGTTGGATTGGAGTTGAGATAAATAGTACAATTCTCTAAATCTACTTTTTAAATAAAATAAATTAATTTGATCCTCTCAAATAGAGATTTAAAAGTTGTTGAATTGGAGATGCTCTAATAGAATGGAAAATGATATCTAGCATTCACTCTTTACTCCTTACTCTGGCTTCACCAGAGACAAACATGCCCCCTTCCAGTGACTTGCTTAACCCCGAGTGCAAACATTAACACCTCTCTCTCTCTCTCTCTCCTGGGAGAAAGATCTCCAAACTTTTTTCAAGAGATCTATTCTGTACGTACTGGTGCTTCTAAAGTCGAAACACGTTAAATGAACTCAATAAATTTCTCCTCAGTATCACTACTGCTACTCTTTAAACCATTTATTAATATGCGTGGCTTGAAATTTCCCATCGAAAGTGGTTGCAACGCTAAGTTTCTAGGGATTGGTCTGCTGTGAGTAGATTGACTTATTCACTACTCATAGCAGATCGATGCCTAAGAACCTAGATTTGCAACCCGTGAATAAGTCAATCTACTCATAGCAGACCAAGCCCTCGGAACCTAGCCTTGCAACCACTTTCGATGGGAAATTTCAAGCCACGCATATTAAGCTCCGTGAATAGGCTCATGTGAATAGGTTATTCATGGCGGCAGGTGATCACATCTGTCCGTTTCAACAATCAATGGTTGAAATGTGTTTTTAAACTTTGATTGGTAATAGATGTCTATTACCGTTAATAGATTATTTTTAATCCAGATCGGTCCAAAATACTTTTGGACGGCCAAGATTAAGTTTCGTAAATCTTATTTACGAATGCTCCGTAAATAAGATTCTCTCCTAAAATAAAGTAAATCATTGAACACACATGACCTAAGAAATGTGAATTTCTTTGACAAAATTCATAAGGTTAATTCTATGGTCCTTGAAATGTTTTTCCGAAAATGTTTACAAAAGTGAAACTAATGAATGTGATTCACTTCGATGTGTAAAACCTGAACATTCAAGTGAATCTGAACCATTGATTTCTTTTTCAAGAATATTTCTGGGAAAGCTTCTTGGGACCTTAGCATTGTTCTGGCAAAATATACTCCCTCCGTCCATTTTTAAGTGTCTCGCTTCGTAACTCCAACTTATTAAGAAAACATCATCATTACACATTTCACATCAACTTTTACCTCTACTTACCCTCTATGAAGACATTATCATTACACTTTTACTCACTAACTTTTCAAAATGGAATCTACTTTTAGGGGCAAAATGGAAAATGTACCAACTTTTACTCACTAACTTTACAAAATAGACATTTATTAAGGAACAACCTAAAATTGAATACTGAACTTTAAAAAGAGAAGGAGGGAGTACTATTTTGTTAAAATTCAAGGTAAATTACAAGTATGATCCCTCGAGTTTCACTTCATTCTCGATTTTGTATGTCCCTCTGTTATCAATTGTACAAAGTTTGACCTTGAAGTTTACATTTGATCTATGGTACAAATAACGGAAGTTAAAAATTGGATGAAAAATATAATGTGCACCTCACATGACTGCTAAATGGAATTATTTTCAATATTCCACCCTCACTGAGTTATCCCACTCATTGGATAACTCTCAAATGGATTATCCCAAGGAGGGCCTAACGCAATTTCACCGATGTCCACTTGCAAAGGTTCCAATTGAAGCTAGAACAAAGCTCGGTATAGACTGACTCCAAAGAAGTTGATAAATCTCAGAGGTTTCGAACATGAGACTTTAGCAGTGAGCAAACCTCTAAATTTCAAGTCAAACCCCTAAATTTCAGGCCTTAAACACTTGGGTGATCAACCCCTTGCGAAAAAAGATAGAAAATGATAAATGAATGACAAGTAGAAGCAATAGAAGAAAGCTAAAACCAACAATTCTTGCGAAATCATAATTGCTTTTTCTTTTTTTTCTTTTCCTTTCTTTCTTTCTCCACAGCTCGAATATTAGTATTCTTTTTGTGTGTGTGTGTGTGTATGATAAATTTGAACCAAATTGGAGTTTTATTTAGCTATGGCAAAGAATTAGGGAACAGAAAAATATCTTGCTCACATCTACTGCACAGAAATATGGTTGGAATTTCTTGATCATTCGGAATCCGAACACACCTAGTGTGCTGCCAAACTTCACAAATGTCACAAGTAACCATTCTTTCCCCATCATTCTCTTTGGTTCCGCAACCACAATCCACAACCAATTTAGTAGTTTCATTACCTTCAAATATATCGTTATTCGTAGTTCCTCCCTCTTCATTTCTCCCCTCAAAAACGACTTTCCCCCCAACTTCAACTAGCCCGAAAACAGAGTCCGATCCCTTGGCGCTCACATTGAGTACAGATTGTGCCACAAAGCTCCTTAATCCCCAATAGATCTCTCTAAACCTCTTTTCCACATGCAGCTTGAGCTCATCAATTGTGGCATTGCTATTCAATCTGAAACACTCGTATGGTGCCATCACATTTTTTATGCTGCCATCCGCGCAACTATCGTTCCTCAATGCAATTGTCGAATTGATTGTGCATTCTGATGTGATTCCTGCTTCTAATTTTGAGGGCAAATCCCCATAGTATTCTTTGATGAGGTACTTGGTGTCAAGAATGATCCTTGAAGCAATTGGAATTGTCGCAAATATCCCCATGGTCATTGTTGGATTTTGCTCTCTAAGGATGTACTTGTACAAGTAAAACAAGTCCTTCGTGAGCTGTACCTGCGTGATCATGTACCGAGCTTTTGTTTTTGAATCACCCAAACTCAAACCTTCTTGGTTGAGAAATGAATTGGAGATGTCCTCGAGGCAATACTCGAGTACTTTGGTGACAGGATTTAAGCTGCGACGGACCAAATAATTTCCCACTATGTGGTTTCCAAGCGACTTCAACACAAAATCTAATAAACCGGTGTCACCAATATAGGCGCGAGCAGCATCCCTAACCTCTTGCCTCGAAACCCACCTAAATTCAGCTCTTTTTAAGGCTTCAACAATAACTCTAGTAGCCATTTCTACTCTTTTAGGCGACCATCTACAAGTATTTTCCACCAAAATTCCCCCATTAGATGAATTATATCTCTCTTTTGGAAGGCGCAATTTAAGCTCGAGCATGAAGTGGAATAGATCGCCAAGTGTTGCCAATGAATAGCTTGAAAGTGTTTGATACCTAGAGATTATGGAAGTAAATTCGTGATTAGAGTTGCCAAGATGATGAGCAAGCAAGCACAATGGCATGGTTTGTAGGGCTTCTATGGCCTTTTGGTACATTTGTAGGGTCACACCATAGGTTCCACGCCCAAATCCATAGCCCCATCGACCAAACCACGGCTCGCCATACCCTACTCCATGGATTAGCCTCAATTCCATGCCTTTCTTCTGCGAATCGTCGCTTAAACTCACTTTCCTACCAAACAAAGCACACGTTTAGGTTATTTTAGATAGAAATCTAGTCTCATAAACAAAAAATCAAACAAGTTAATCTCATCATAAACTCGGCCCCAAAAGAACCAAAGAGTTCCACACTTGGCGGGGAAACAAAGCAGGTCCACAAGGCCCAACTAATCCTGCCCCAAGCCCATTCATAAAATGAATGGAATGTACGTAGTAATCAGAGTTCTTTTGGGTTCACATGGGCCGGTCCAATTTGTCTGATCTTTTCAACTTAACTTTAAAGGTAAATTTTACAAATGGTCCCTTTAGTTTGCATGAATTCTTATTTTTGTCCCTCTAGTACTAATTGTGTCAAGTTTAACACCAGATTTTACATTATTTCTCAATTTTGTCCCTCTCGCTTCGGCGTCAATGAAACAAATGGAACTTAAAGGGAAAAAACTGTCATTTCTCCTCACAGAGACTAAATTGAGATTTCATGCAAACTATAGGGACTATTTCTAAAATTTTACTTTCTACTTTTGTTTTTGCAAATAAACTTAAAAGCCACCATACTTAATATATATTTACTACCTCATTTTTTTATTGAATAATCAAAATATATTGAAAAATTTAAAGCTTTTACTATATACCATAACACAATAATATTACGAAATTTGAAAAGTAACCCCTATGTTAAATGTCTTGGTATAGTAGTTTTTTCAATTGGATTTTTAATCTCTCTTTTTTTGTCATGCAGTTGAAAAAAAAAAGTTGTTCAGTAATATTTAGGTATCTTGTAATTTTATTTGATTGATTAATGAAATACTCTTGAATATTAAGTTATCGAATGCGTTAATACATGAGGAGAGTGTATTTTGGGACTTACTGATAAGACCACTCATATAACAAATAAACATGGATTGATTATTTATAGCTACATGATCAATCTAGATAACTGCTTCAAATCAATATAAGTTAGCAATATCGAAGCTATGAGTTGGCTTATAGCATCACGTACCCCAAGTCGAAAGTTCACTCGCTTATTTATTATCCAATGGTGCTCTACTTTTTAATCAATGAGTACAAAATTAACCAAATGATTTTGAACAAATTTTTAATCGGGTGAAAAAAAAAGATTATAAAAATTAAGTTAAAGCTACTAAAAAAGAAACATGATACAAAGACAATTAACTAAGGGGTTGATTATTTAATTTTCTATTTTATTTGTAACGTGGAATGAAATATATCTCAACATCTCATCATATTTTGATTACCCAATAAAAAATAATTGAGGTGTCAAATACATTACGTATGCTATTTTTTATTTTTACTTGCAAACAAATGTAAAATTTTAAAAATAGTTCTTCTTGTTTCCATAAAATCTCAATTTTGTCCCTCTTTAAAAGGAAATGATAATTTTGCCCTTCAACTCTTTTTGTTTCATTGGTGCCGTAAGCAAGAGGGGACGAATTTGAGACATAATGTAAATTGTAGGATTAAAAGTGACATAATTAACATTAAAGGGATGAAAATGAGAATTCATGCAAACTAGAGACACTATTTGTAAAATTTACCCAAACTTTTACTTCTGCATTTGATGAACAGACACTCCCCAAATTGACATGATTGTGAATATGTGCGTAAATGTGTGTGGTTATAGAAGTTTTTGTTGATGAAAGGTGCCAAAACTTTTTTAACCTCAATGCACTTTCAAAGGTCCAATGTGCAAGGTGCCAAAACTTTTGTTCAGCCAAGCGTTTTATGAAAGACACTATGTTTGGTTTGCAGTTTTGAAATAAAAAAATTCTCTAGGTTTGCTTATTTTTTCGTCTTTAGTAAATTTTTTTTAACATTTTAACAAACTCTTTTACTTTTTGAATACAGGTATGCTATGTACATCCAAAAAGTAAAAAATACTTTAAAAAAATTTGACAAAAAATCACTAAAGGCGAAAAAACAAGAATGATGAAACAGTCAAAATTTTTGGAAAAATTATTTTTTAGAGGAGAACCAAACATGGTTTTTTTGGAGATCCCATGCCTAGGAATTGAGGAGAAAAAAAATTCCATTTAATGAACTCTTAAGGCTTTTTGTAAAAAAAAAAAAAAAATCACTAGAAAGTCCAAGTGCTGCATATTCAATACATATATATATATATATATATATATATATATATATATATATATATTAAAATGCACTAGAACATAAAATTTGCTAATGGGCTCACCTTGCTCTTAATCCACTGCACAATCGATCCCAAAACTCCATGATCCGGTATCCGGGTAAGTCCGAGCCCATTTCCAGCCCATTGAAACAGAGCAAATGCCCAAACCCATTAGAATGGAAGACACCATGCATTATATGGGCCTTTAATTCCAGTAAGTTAGACTTACCCTTTGTTGGATCAGCTGTGTCCTTGAAAGGCAGCAAGAAATGATATTTCTTATTGCAGATCATGTGATGCCCCCAGCCTGAGCTACAACGAAAAAAATAGAACCATGCATGAGAGAGAGAGAGAGAGAGAGAGAGAGAGAGAGATGGTTAACCAGTCTTTGAATTGTTTCCCTCCAATTTTTGTTGCAAATTTATTTTTTTCCTTTTTTTTTTTTTTCCTCTTTTAATAGTGTGACTCAACATCTCTCTATCGCAATGATAAAAAAACAAAAATATCTCTCTGTCGCTTAAACTTTCCTTTCTTATCTCAATCGTTTCAGTTCTCTATGTGAAAATTGCTTTCGAGATTTTTCACTTTACCTACATATTGGCAATGTTTACAGTGTCGATCGAGCAACACCTCCGGCGGTTCTTCCACAACAAACAACATTACGTGAACCGGAGGGTGACGGTGGACCTCCAGCGGAAACGACCATCCAGCGACACCGCCACTCCCACTGCACAATCCACTTTCTATATTCCCAAATTCCAAAAGAGCCTTGACATTTTCTACAAACACGCCACCACCATCCCAATCCACAGGGTGGCCTTTTTCGCCAAACGTCTTGAACTTGAAGACTCTCTCCCCTCTCCTCCTCTTCTTGCATGAACTCAGGTCCAAATGAGACATATTTGGCGGGGGGGCGGCGGTGTGGGGTGGTGGTGGGGGGGCGGAAACCCTAGAGGAAGAGAGAATTAAAGGGGGAGAGTCTGGGTAAGAGAGGGTTCCATTCCAAGAGAGTTTATGAACTAGAACACCTGTATATATTTATATGCACATGGATAGTTAGCTAGCTTGATCACACACATGGTGCCTAGAAATAAAAATGGAAGGAACTCTAAATGAGATATTTATCTAAAGGGTGCAGTGGTAGCTCACTATGTGCATGATTTGTTTCAAAAATCGAAGTTTGCGAATCTATCGCGGATTGCGTAGTCGTGGATGGGAGAAGTTTTTGGTGTTAGGCGGGTACCACATACGTGGGT
The DNA here is from genome assembly GCA_014282245.1 of Rhododendron simsii. Lineage (NCBI taxonomy): Eukaryota > Viridiplantae > Streptophyta > Magnoliopsida > Ericales > Ericaceae > Rhododendron > Rhododendron simsii. The sequence continues at coordinate 17,981,471 of CM024961.1, forward strand.
ATTCCGTCGGCGATCCCAGCTATCCAAATGTGTTTTTGACGGTCCGGGTTTTAGAGAAAGAAAAAGATGAGAGAGTGATCGGGTGAGGGGAGAGAGAGGAAATAAATTTGGGCCGTCTAAAAAACGTTTGGACAGCCAGAATCACTGACGAGTACTGCCACATGATACCCGTTCGGGACCCAAAAATTTCTCCATGCGTAGGGGTAAAAGAGTAAAGTAATGGCACCATGCTTTTGGTCATGCAACTATAACCCATTGAAATCTATGTATTCTGAGAAAAGATTTATGATCAGCTAAGGCATGTGGAAAGATTTCTTGAATTAAGAGAGAGACGAATGCAAATATCGAACTTGGCCAACTACCGTGATTTTTCAATAGTAATTGAAATTTTCGGGTGACATATAGCAAATAAAACAAGAGCACCTTTTCTGCTATTGTTTTGCCTTGTTTTTTGGTTTATTATATTCTTTCCATTCATTTTTAAGTGTCCAATATCGTCAATTCAACTTGTTAAAAAGATATCAACATTACACTTTACAGGTCATCTTTTACCTGTACTTTTCAAAATTATCCTTCACTTTTATCCATTAACTCTTTACGCTTTAACTCCTTAAAATGACAAAATAAAAATGATACTTTTTTTTTTTCAGGGGGGTAAATAATGATATACATACTTTTTAACCCATTTGTTTTTCAAAATGGATACTTATTTAGGCACAATTCAAAATGAAATATTGGACTTTTATTTGGGGATGAAGGGAGTATTAACTAGCATAATTGAGCTTTCTACGGTTCTGATCCATAAACTTGAATCCTAAACGCTTCCTCTGAAAATCTAGAGTATGGACTATTACTTAATTCCTCCAACTTTGCTCTCGTTTAACTACTAACCAGAGCCTCAGTATTATAATTTTCATGTTTAGATCCTTCAATGCCAATAATTAGGTGAGTGTTGTCCACTCAAATACCAGAGGATAAAAAACAATTTTATGTGCTTTGTTCGGCCCGGATGTGTATGGATTTAGTTACACAATGTCAGTCTTTGGGATCGCTCTAAAAATAGACTTACGGTTGCGATGTTGAATGACAAAAAGACTTAGAAACCCCTCCTAACACCAATTAGGAAAGTTGGTGGAAAAGCGGTCCAACAAGTGGTATCAGAGCCAGAAAATCATGGGTTCGAGTCGTGGGAGCATCATCGTCAAAGAGGCATTGTTGGGCCCTTATCGATTTGGTTACACAATACCCCCGGCCTCCTGTGACACTCTCAAAACAGGACTTTCAGGTGTGAGGTCGAATGTCATAAAAGATTTAATTGAAACCTTCTCAAACACCAATTGATTTTAGAAGAGATGTTGAAAAGGGGTCCGAAATTCATAATTGAGCTAATTTTCAGATGGATAATTTTACATGAAACTGTCAATGGTGCTCTCTCTTTAGCTTTTCTCAAAATTAGATTTATCCATTACATACACTAACCATAAAATTAGGCTAATTAGGAAGGCAAACCGAATAACACGATGGTTTTGCCTCTTTATTTTTAAAAACAGAGATAGATAGGATTAATGTACTGACTAATTACAAAGGTTAGATATGGAAGGTCGGCGAATGCATGTTCATAGTTCTTTTTGAAGACAAAAGACTGTAGGTGCAGTCAAAATTATTAAACCACGATCAAGAGGAGACTATTTGACCGCTCAATTACGAATGGGCACATGGCAGCGGGGCCCGTGGGGAACAGGTTCCTTGGTCAAATCCTTGCTCGAAGAAGAATTATTGATCACTCAATGGGAAAGTGACGCGTGTACAGATAAAAGCAGAGAAATGCCGCCGCGAAAGATCTCCGCGGGAAGGGAAGCTGCCGCAATATTTCCGCGAGTCCTGCGGAATTGAAGTTGCGCCCCCCGGGGTGGTTTTGGCAGTGAGAGACCGCATTTGGTACCCGCGAGTCGCTGGGTACTCATAATCTTAAGAAAGTTACATCAAAGAGTTTTCGGGGTTCTGTCGCGGCCTAAAGGCAGGAAGCGGGCAGAGCCCGCAGAAAAAGTACGATCGCCTCGGGTCGCGACCTTGCTCCAGCGGGAATTAGGGAACCTCTCGTGGCTTCGTGGCCTGGGGTGGAGGTATCGCCGCGGAAGTTCAAGCTCTCCTGGGGAAAAGTGTCTGTGGGGGGGCAAGTTTCTCCAAGGCCTGGAGGTACAGAGGGGACACGTGTCAGGATTTAATAGGAGAGCCGTCATGGGCCTGACCTAGGCCCAGGTGCCCTATAAATACCCCTGACATTCCCAATGATTAGTGACGACTTTTTCTGGGAAGGAGTGCGTGAACACTGAATTTGAGGAAGGAGAACATTCTTCCCCAAAGAAAATGAGTGCCTCACGCATTCAGACCCAAAGTAAGGCCAGATACCCATGGAAAACAACAAAGATACGCTGCTTTTGTCCCTTTTGTACCTCCCGCTATACCCCTCACCCTACAAGATTTATTCCCTCTTTTCCACCACTAATTGTCAACCAATCGCACCTCTCCAACTCACGAGAATTCACACATAAGCATCCCATCGATTTACTATCGGTCTTAAATCAGACCTACATTAGGCGACTCTGCTGGGGAGGTATCTTTTGGTTTATGATTAGCACTCGCTCCAAGGAATACATTGAACTATCACGTCGAAGAGCAATGACGGTGCCGGACAATGCCATACCAACCCTCGAGGAAGTCAGAGAGACCAACAGTGCGGGCACAGCTGCACAAACATTGTGAGCACTTTAGGACGGGCAGCATCAGTTCCTCGAGATGCAGAAGCAGCTGCTCGCAGCCTTTAATGGCCTTACGGAACTTATTTCGGCGGCCCTCCCACGAGCCGCAGCTAGCCAAGGATATGAGCTCTCACAGACCCACACTTTCGGCAGTAACAGTAGACAGCACAACCTCCGCAACCCTAGATCCCTTTATCCTTCCTGCATCCCTTGCGCGGAGTTCTTGTTAGGGGAATTGCAAGAAATTTTGTCGGAACCCGTGGGAAGGAGCCCGTCGCCGACGGAACCGGTACACCTTCTCTGGGCCCCTACATTACAATGGCGGAAGTACAGGCCTTATTGGCCCAGCAGAAACCAACCGAAGCAAACCAAAAAGAATCAGCCGTTACAGAAGTCAGTACCCCTTCTGCGGGGCAGTTTATCACTTTAGCAGACATGCAGGCCCTCCTCACCAAAGAAAAAACAAAGACGGTTCTACCTTCCCTTCCAAGCCCAGATATCTGTCCTCCGTTCCCTGTCACAGTCTTATCATCACCCTACCCAGACGGGTACACCCCACCGAAGTTTGTGAAATTTAATGGCAAGGAGGGCAGTGCACAAGAGCACGTGGTTCGTTTCATTGAATCTCTTGGGGCCCACGCATCGGACTCCAACTTGCCTCTCCGTGAGTTTTCGAAATCTTTTACCTCTCGTGAATACACATGGTACATCAACTTGGAGCTTTACTCGATAGCCACTTGGGAAGAAATGGTGAATAGCTTCTACGCTAAATTCTTCCAAGTCAGCAAGAAGGTAACAGTAATTAGTCTGAGGAAGGAAGTTCAGACGAGTAGAGAAGATGTGGTGGATTACATTAAACAATTTCAGGATCGCGCGGTCGACTGTACTGAGTCGGTCAAGGAAGTTCAGCTTGTGGAAATCTGTATTGGGGAATGATGGATGAGTTTAAAATGCTACTCGTAAACCTGAAGTTGAGAACTTTCTCTGCCCTATTGGAGTCTGCGTACAATATCCGCCATGTAGTCAAACCGGTTAGGAAAGATAGCTGGAAGGGCAAATCCGCGGTCGCGACCGTGGCCGTTGCGAACGTGCCGTGAGGACAACAAGTCGACGGCGGAAGGAAGCGAAGGGAGCGTGAGCCCGGCCCAGCCCTAGATTACCCATTTTGCATGGATGAAGTACGCGCCCTGGTAAATGCCTGGGTGGCGGACGGCGAATTGGAGCTCCCCCTAGTGGAGTACGAGCCGACGCGGGAAGATCGTGAGCATCCGCGGTACTGCATGTATCATAGGCATACCAAACACCCTACCAGTGACTGTTGGTCCCTCAAGAGGCTATTCAAAAGAAAACAAAACGCCAATGAGTTACGGATAGGGCGTCGTGACATCCGCGTGGAATTGTATTCGGCCCACGGAAACCAGAACGGAGAAGTAAACATGGCGGAATGTTACCCATTCATGTATAAGGATGAAAGTGAAACAGATGATCATTATTATCTGGAGGAAGAAGAGGAGGAAGGATGGGCTTATATGGTCTCTTGCCATGAGATCATTGAAGAATTTGGGGAAGGTACGACTCCTACAGTTACTCCAGATCCCAACAGTTCAGCAAAGGCGCTGCAAAACAGCATGAAGTTCCGAGCGTTCTTCGATGGTTTCGGCTTTACCCCAGCCGCAAGATTGGAGATAACCAAAGCAATTATCAACATTGTGGAGGTTCACCAAGAATCGTGCATGTGCGTGGGAGGGTCCATCCTGCGGACAATTCGCGATGAATCCAACTCTGTTACCTTCTCGGATGCAGATCGGAGAATACCGTACCCTCATAACCACCCGCTATACGTCACATCCAGTGTCAATGGGATAGAACTGAAAAGAACTTTTCTTGATGGTGGGGCCTCCATAAATCTCATGCACCTTTCAACGCTCAGGCGATTGGGAATCCAAGACAACCGGATAGTGGAGTCACCAATCACTATCACAGGATTTGGAGGAGATAGAAAGCAATCTCTGGGATATGTTGTGGTGGATTTAGAAGTGGGGGCAATCCGCTCCGCTACTAAATTCCATCTTATCAACACAAATCCGAATTACCACATCATCCTCGAACGGAGCTGGATGCATAAGTACGTTGTCGTACCATCAAGCTACCATCAATGCTTGAAGGGAATATGGGCAGGAAAGAGAATCACCATCCGTGCATCGGAAAGCTCGTTTGATACTAATGAGGCACACCTTTCAGATGCGGTCTACTTTTCGGAGCTAAACGAAGTGTCTCAAGCAATCATCGCTAAGCCGCGCGGAGTAAGAATCCCAAAGTAGGAAGATATAAAAGATGATAAGCTGAAAGATCAAGCAATAGAGCCATCCGCGGCAGAGCCCGCAGGCCCCAGAAAGATCATTAAGACAAAAGAAGGGGGCAAGACAGTGTATCACTTGTGACGGTCCACTGGGGCAGCAGCTAATTGTGAAACCGCTGGCCTCGGCGGAACATGCGCTGCAGTGGAACATGTGGTAATCCAAAAGCCATAACCCACTACGAAGTGCATGCAAGACTAGCCCAAACCGCAACAAGAAGCACTCAAGGAAGTTGACTTAAAAAATGGAGTGAGTCCACGAAAACCAGTGTTCGTCAGTACTGAGTTGGACGAAAAATTCAGCGAAAAGTTAACTCGCACTACTACGCGATAACTCAGACGTCTTTACCTGGCATTATGAGGAAATGTCAGGCTTAGATCTGGAGCTGGTCACAAATCATTTGGACACCTTCCCCAATTCAAAGTCGGCGAAACAGTCCTAGTGTAAGTACCGTCCCGATCTGGAAGGACAGATAAAGGACGAAGTCGAAAAGCTATGGAAAGCGGGGTTCATCCACCCCATCCAGTACCCTGAGCGGCTAGCAAACATTGTCCCAGTAAAGAAGAAAAATGGCCAAATTAGGATATGCGTCGATTTTTGCGACCTCAACAAGGCTTGCCGAAAATATGAATTCCAGCTCCCATATATTGATACGTTGGTAGACACCACATCTGGACACCAAATGTTCTCTTTCATGGATGGATTCAGTGGCTACAACCAAATCAAGATGGCCCCAAAAGACACCGAGAAGACAGCCTTCTGAAGCCCGTTGGGAAACTTCTACTATGTCGTGATGCCCTTCGAACTCAAAAACGTTGGGCCAACTTATCAGCGGGTCATGACGGCAATCTTTCATGATCTAATGCACAAGATAACAGAGAATTACGTGGACTATCTCGTGGTAAATTCGAGGGAACGGAAAGACCATCTTGCGGATCTAGCCACAGTGTTTGCCAGGTGCAGGAAATTTAACCTAAAGATGAACCCCCTCAAATGTGCATTCGGAGTCACTGCGGGAAAATTCTTAGGCTTCCTTGTACATCACCACGGTATCGACGCGGATGGGGCCAAAATCAAGTCCATCGCGGAAATGGCCCCGCCCCACTCTCAGAAGACGCTCAAACGATTCTTGGGGAAATTTTTTTACTTACGGCGTTTTATTCCCGCATTAGCAGAAATTGCTGCACCCTTCGCGACTTATTGAAAGGTAATACAAAATTTGAATGGCAACAGAAGCACCAGCAAGCCTTCGAGCGGATTAAAACGGCTTTAACCTCCCCTCAAACGATGGTGGCCCCAATCACAGGAAAACCGCTGATACTCTATTTAACCTCCACCCCGAGATCCATTGGGGCCTTACTGGTACAAGAAGTAGATAGGACGGAGCGCCCAGTCTACTATATTAGCAGGAAGGTTCAAGGAGCGGAAGAGAGATACACAGCCATTGAGCGGCACTGTTTAGCCCTTGTTTTCGCTGCGCAGAAACTCCGACATTACTTCTTGTCCTTCCCTATACAGATAATCACAAAGTGCGATCCAGTAAGGTATCTCCTGTCTCGATCCATGCTCACAGGTCAAGTTGCCTGATGGTTGTTAGCACTGGTAGAATTCGAGATTTCATGTGCTACGCCAAAAGCAATCAAGTGTCAAGCCCTAGCGAACCTCTTGGCCCAATTTCCAAGCGGCCAATGCGAACCACTCGAAGATTCTTTGCCCGAAGATGATTTCAAAGCTCTCGCAGCCAACGCGAAAAACCCGCACTGGATGCTTAGCTTCGATGGGGCTGCAGTAAGTGGGTTAGGAGGCACGAGTATAGTGTTGCAAGACGGGGAAGGAAAGAAACTCCATTTGGCTTACAAGCTAAATTTTCCTTGTTCTAATAACGAGGCGGAATACGAAGCATTGATTTTGGGTCTAATAGCAGCAAAAGAAAAAGGGATCAAACACCTGAACATAGCAAGAGATTCAAAATTGGTAATTCTGCAAACAAAAGGAGTTTACGCACTGAAGGAACCGAAGTTGGCACCATACCGGACGACCGTACAGAAGCTGATGAAATTTTTCGAAAGAATCAGCATAGTGCATAAGCCCAGGTCAGAAAACTGTTTCCTGGACGCCCTTGCAACATTGGGAGCAAGAACAGAGTTCGAAAAGGAAAGGGCTTGTATAGAAATCGTAAAGATGTTTGAACCATCTGCCGCGGAAGATTTTTCCGAGCTAACAGAAGAGTGGTGCGAAGCTATAAAAAGCCAGTTGACTATGGGCACAGGACACTTGTCCACCGCGGAACTTTCAAGATTCATAACCTTCCTTGGAGAACTGTATCACTGCACCCCGCAGGGGTGGCTCACGCGGTGTGTTGATCCAAAAGAAGTGGAAGAAGTGCTAGATCAGATCCACAGTGACAATTGCACGGACAATGAGATAGCCCTGTATAGAAGAATTCAGAGACAAGGCTATTACTAGCCTAGCGTGAAGAAAGACACCCATCTGATCACAAAGAACTGCACGTGGTGTTCCTTGTACACAGCCCAATCGGAATGTCTAATGGTGGGCGCTGGTGATCAAGAGATGGACTAGCGGCAGGTTTACATTGACTATATGAGGGAAGGATCCCTGCCTATCGAGCGGACCAAAGCCGCGAGAGTTGTCCGCGGGGCGCGACGTTTTCTTCCTGGAAAAGGGGATTCTGTTCAGAAGGACCCTCGAAGGGATGCCCCAGAGGTGTATCGACAAAGAAGAAGCAGAGGAGGTTTTGGGAAAGACCCATGGAACTGAGCATCAGAGGTGGAGAAAACTCTACGAACAGTTGGTCCATTTGGGATACTTCTGGCCCACCATGGAGAATGACTCTAGGTGACACGTGCAGAGGTGTTAGGCGTGCCAAAGTTTGGCAACTTGATACATGCCCCCTCAGTGGAATTGCATTCCATCCGCGCCCCATATCCCTTTCTTACGTGGGCCATGGATTTAGTCGGATCGATCAGGCTAGCCTCGCAGAAGAATAGGTGGATCTCGGCAGCCAAGGAAATTTGTACCAAGTGGGTTGAAGCCTCCTCATTGAAGAAGGCCACCGGGGACGTGGTAGCAGCATTTATCAAGGAAAACATCATTTGCAGGTTCGGTATACCTAAGGTAATCCTATCCGACAACGGAACTCCATTTATTAATCACCACGTGGGAAGCCTACTTGATGAGTACATGATCGAGCACCATACCTCCAGTGCATACTACCCACAAGGCAGCGGACAAGCGAAGACGACAAACAAGACTTTGATAAGGATTCTAAGCAAACTACTGGATAAGCACAGTGGTACTTGTGTGGATCATTTGTCAATAGCCCTCTGGGCCTATCGTACTTCAAGAGGGAAATCTACCCATGCTAGTCCCTTCAGTTTGGTGTACGGAGCGGAGACGGTTCTACCCGCGGAGCTCAGCGTTCCTTCCGCGAGAATGATCCTTGCGGTGGAGAATTTCGCAGAAGGGAGAAGGGCAAACTTAGAAGCTTTGGAAGAAAGGAGGGTCGCTGCGGCCCTTGCTCACGAGAAGTATTGGGAGTCTGTCGCACGGTACTACAACAAGGGCGTGGTACCACGGGTGTTCAAAGTTAGAGATTTGGTCTGGAAAGTGACCACCGCGATAATGAGAGATTTGAAGACTCTGAAGTTCAGGCCCAGGTGGGAGGGGCCGTATGAGGTGATTAGTGCTTTCGCAAGCGGGCACTACCAACTTGCTCGCGTAAAGGACGGATTCCGGACAGGAGCAATCAATTCAAAATTTGTCAAGAAGTTTTACCCATGAGAGAAGAGGCGGGATTTTTACTTCGTCTGTAAAATCTCCATTTTGTCCTTTCTTTCCTTGTAATGGTGCTGTGAGGTTTAATGAAAAACAGTATCATCCCATTGGACACTTAGAAATTTTCTGTACGTTTGAACCATCGGGCCTTTTGAGCGCTTTTAATGAAATGAAAAGATTATCCTTCTCCTATTTCATCTATTTGATTTGCATATATTATGATGAAAGGCTTGACCACGCGGAAAGGACATCTCCGCGGTTTCCTCTATCTTACGATTATCAACCCAGACTTAACGATTATCAAATAGATATAATGTTAAGTCGCGAATGGTCAGAACATGACCCGCGTGCTCCAAGGCTTAACGGTTATCAAATAGAGATAATGTTAAGTCGCGAAGGGTCAGAACATGACCCCCGTGCTCCCAGGCTTAACGATTATCAAATAGAGATAATGTTAAATCGCGAAGGGTCAGAACATGACCCGCGTGCTCCCAGACTTAACGGTTATCAAATAGAGGTAATATTAAGTCGCGAAGCGTCAGAACATGACCCGCGTGCCCCCAGACTTAATGATTATCAAATAGAGATAATGTTGAGTCGCGAAGGGTCAGAACATGATTCGCGAGCATCAGACTTAACGGCTATCAAATAGAGATAATGTTAAGTCGCGAAGGGTCAGAACATGATCCGCGAGCATTAGACTTGATGGTTATAAAATGGAAATAATGTTAAGTTGCGAGGGGCCCAAATACAGCCCGTGGCAGAAGAATCAAAATGAAACGTTGAAGATAAACAACTTTATTAATTCATCAATTTCTTTATTCAAAAAAAAAGAAAGAAACGGGTGATGATACATTTGAAGTCTAATCCAACCAATCAGCAAAGACGAGCTTCTCCGAGTCTGGGTCCTCGAGGGTCAGCGCCGCGGCCGCCAGTTCCGCGTCATACTATGAAATTTGGGGGAACCTGGTCTCCAGGTTTGCCAGATGTTGACGAGTGGACTCTAGTTGCGCAAAAAGACTCTGAATCTCAGGCCTCAAGGCCGCCCTCTCGCCCCGGCCCTGAGCGCGGAACTCCTCGCACTCAGCCAGCCCAGGTCGAATCCCATGCCGCCATGTCCTGTGAGACCTCCTGAGGGCAGCCTCCGTAATGGTAGTAAAGTCACTGAAGCGATACGCCAAGGGAGTTAGAACTTCGTGGAAATCCCTGAGGAGAAGTGCCCTGAGACGAGCTGACCGCGGGTTAAAGGGGGCAAACGTCTTCGGATGAGCCCGGGCTATAGCATTCAGGAGTGGGTGGTAGGCTTCATCCATAGGGTAGCCCGCGAGGAACAGGCGGACCGGCACTTCCATCTCCGTGACCATGGGCCCCTTTCCGAGGTCCGCGGCAGGGCCCCGCTGGGGCGAGGACTACTCCCTAGACTCTACTTCGTCCCTTTACTGCTCTCTCATTCCTGCGTTCAAGTTGGCGCCAAAGTCTCCAAGGGCTGCGCTTCCCCGTCCTCCCAGAATATCATCAGTCTGTAAGAAGGTCATGTCTTTAAATAAGGAATTCAGATCTTAGTCAGTAATGGAGGTGGGCCCCCCAAGAAGCTCCTCGTTTACCTCGAACTGTCGGTCTTCAACAACTAAAGAAGACTGAGCTGGAGGGGTAAGCATGCGCCTCACGGACGGGTGGGGAGAGTGAACTTGGGAGGTCGAGCACGCTGGGGAATGGGGACTGGTAGTGTCCAAAACTGCACCCCCAACCGCGGCCGGCCGGGTGCCTTGAAGGAAGGAGGCGTTGGAGACGCTCGGGGAGCCAGCTGCGACCCGGTCCAGAAAACTTTTAGTATAGCAGATTTGGACGCCGAAAGATTGTTGGCGGGAACCCGAAGGCTTTGAGGAGGAAGCAACCCCGTGCTGACTTGCGGAAGAGCCCCTCGTGGTGCGGAAGGGGAGTTCCTCAACATCTTCTTCCCCTCCCTTTAGAAGCTGCGCCGCCACTAAAGAGATTGGCTCTGCGGGAATATCCGCCTGGCCAGTTGACTCTCTTGAATCCATCCACGGAGGAAGTTCACGAGGCTCTGAAGTTGCTGCATGGGACAGGGAGGGGTCTCGATCAGTAGAATAAACAATGACATGATCAGACTCCTCGGAGGACGAAGACGACTCGGTGGAAACCATGTTGGGATCCCCTCCAAGTTCCACGATTGAGGGTTCATCAAGTAACATACCTCCTTCCACCATGGAAGTGTAAGGCTCCGAACGCGGATAAGTGATTGGCTCGGTACAGGGTTGGACCAAGTCCCTTGCCCCTTACGAAGAAGCCGGGATGTCCACCACTTCAATGCCCTCCGTGGCAGGTCCTTCCAAAGGCACGGAAGGATGGGCATGTAAGGCTCGCAAGCGAGGGCTCAGCGGAACATGATCAACATCGGCGTCGTCATTGTCATCGTTATCATCATCATCACCTACACCTGCACCCATGTCCTCTTCCTTCTCGTCCTCGGATTCCACCATGACTATTCAACGAATTTAGACCACAAGAGTTAAAAAAATTTAAATAAATAGATGCAGAAATGGCATTGCAACAAGTGAAACTTACCCTCAAGGCAGCACCACTTGGTAAGAGCGGCCGACGCGCTTTCCTCCGCCCCCTTGACCTACGCTTGCTCCTCGGCCAATTTCGCTGCGGCGTCCGCCTCTGGCTCAAATTCAACAAATGTACTGATGTCCAAATCCCGCTGCTGAAAGAATGAAGAAGCACTCTTAAAAGCCAAAGATAAGTGATGAAGTGAAAACACAAATTTTATAATAGTTACCCTGCGGAGCCGCTTGCGACGACGTGTCTTTCCCGCTACAGGTGCCCTTGAAGAAAACGGTTTTGAAGACTCCACTGGAGCCCGAGGATGCGTTCTTCTTCGAGTACCCTGCGCCGGAACCTGCCTTGCGGCAGCCAAAGCCGCAAGAAGAAGTCCCAGCGGAGGGGCCACATTTAAAGGTGCGGCATCTATTACCACCCACATGCTATGAGGTCCGCGCCAGTCAACCCCTCTAGCTTTCGTAATGGCTCGGAGCGAAGCGTCCCGCGTGCGAATTTTGGACGTCTCAAGAATCTTCGGCTCCCCGCGAATGAAAAGAAGAAAGGAATCCAAGTTTCTCCGCCAAAACTCACAGAACTGCGAAGTATAACGCCGAACATCGTCCTTGCTAGGGATGGGCAGATCCCCAAGCTGCACCAGGACGTTGGAAGCATAAGGTCGCATGAATCGGAGTTGAGAATCAACAAAGTTAGATACTTATGGAGCATACCAGGGTACCCCTTGGTCGAAACTCAACTACCTCACAAACCGATCCGGCCGGTAGACCGACACCCTGTGGGCCTCGTTGTTGAGAAAGGGGATCCACCCCGGGAGAGCGATGAGAGCGGAGTTAATGACCCCCCGGGCTATCGAGTTGTTCCCACTCGCGGCCGAGAGAGAAGAGCGGGTGGGCAGGAGACACTAGCCGAGGCCAACTATCCCCAGGGTGACGGAGGTGTAAGGGCGCGGGACAAAATTATCCACGACGTCGCACGCCTCGTGCAAGAGAGCATCACCGCTAGTACCGAACCATCACTCCGACCGGGACCGGCTGGCGAACACCTGGAAACCCCTCGAAATCAGAGCAACAATGGGAAAGTGTTCGAAGAAGTAGGCTAGAAGGAAGCTGGTGTGAACCATAGAAAGGTGGTCGCACCTTCCAAGGGACCTCGCAAGGTCAGCATGAGCCAGATCCAGCTGACAGTGAAGTGACCCCAGGAATAAGGGCGCTAATGCGATGCACTCGCTGCGGGCCAGGAGCATAGCGAGCAGAAAGACTATGGGAGAAGGGCTGTCCACCGGGTAGTCCGGAAAGATGAAGAAAGAAAGGAAAAAGGCAAAGAAACCAGCCATATGGAGTTACCCTTCGTAATGAGGACCAACAACAAAATCTCGCAGAACTCCCAGGACCACCGTCCTCGCGGGCTGAAGATCCTGAAAGAAGAAGCGGTTCCAGCTCGTGAAAGAAGTCTTTTTGGCGTTCACCGCGCTGTTTTTGCGGACGCCCTGAGCAATGAATATGGGGCCAGACTGAGCTTGCTTGCCCAGTCTCCGCAGCTCCGTGACGCCTTGTTGGTCCTCGAGAGAAAGGTTGTTGAGGTCAAGGAGCGTGGTCCCGCGCAGGGGAAGGAGGGTCAGAATTACTACGTCCTCCAATAAAAGGCCGCTCTCGCCCCACGCCCACACAAAGGAATGTGTGTCAACGCTCCAACGTGAGCACGCGTGGTTCAAGTTTCTGATAACTGCTCCCTGCCTCGGAATGTTTAGACTCCGCCACAACTTCACAACCTCGTAAGTACCGTTGGCCATCAGAACCTGTTTGAGAGGATGTTGCCAAGGATCTCATCGACCCACTCAGCCCAGTCAAAGGGTGGCAAAGCCTGGGCCCCAAAGCGGCATTCTCAATATGGAAAGTCCCTACGCTCTAAGCGAAGGCGCGAGATAGAAGACGGATTGACCAACTCCGCGTCCTCCAAGTCAGCAGGAGTTATGAAAGAAGTAGGATCGGACGTGGAAGGCCCCTCGGCGGTGTAGGCCTCTGCCAGGGTCCAAAAGGGGTCCCCCACGGATTGAAGGTACGGGGCCCTCCTCCATTGATCCGCGGTGGGGACTGGTTCTTCAATTATTATGCCCCGTGCAGCCATTCGAGGTCTTTCGTGTGAAAAGGAAAGTGAAAGAAGGAAAAAAGATTGCTTGCCGAGGGGGATGAAAAAGAAAAATGACAGAGTTTTGAATAGAGTTTGAACGGTAGGTGAAAAGGAAATGACTAATGAAAGGCTTATATAGTAAGTCGGTTAATGAGGCATTTATGACAACCGTACACCAAAAGTCGCATCGGTATGTGAAAAGATGCCACCAACGATTGAAGTACCCGTTGTTCCGTGGGGCAGTTCGAGGATAGCCACGGAAAACTGATATGTTGCGCACGCGGACGACATGCTCCCATCGACCGTGCGCGGGGGGCATATGTAGGTGCGTTCAAAATTATTAAACCACGATCAAGGGGAGACTATTTGACCCCTCAATTACAAATGGGCATGTGCCAGTGGGGAACGGGTTCCTTGGTCAAATCCTCGCTCGAAGAAGAACTATTGACCACCCAATGGGAAAGTGACGCGTGTACCGATAAAAGCGGAGAAATGCCCTCACGAAAGATCTCCATGGGAAGGGAAGCTGTTGCGATATTTTCGCGAGTCCCGCGGAATTGAAGTTGCGTCCCCCGGGGTGGTTTTGGCAGTGAGAGACCACATTTGGTACCCGCAAGTCGCTGGGTACTCATAATCTCAAGAAAGTTACATCAAAGAGTTCTTGGGGTTCTGTCGCGGCCTAAAGGCAGAGCTCGGGCAGAGCCTGCGGAAAAAGTACGATCGCCGCGGGTCGCGACCTTGCTCCAGCGGAAATTAGGGAACCTCTCGTGAGTTGGTGGCTTGGGGTGGAAGTATCGCGGCGGAAGTTCGAGCTCTCCCACGGAAAAGTGTCCGCGGGAGGGCAAGTTTCTCCAAGGCCTGGAGGTACAGAGGGGACACGTGTCGGGATTTAATAGGAGCGTTGTCCTGGGCCTGACTTAGGCCCAGGTGCCCTATAAATACCCCTGACAGTCCCAATGATTAGTGACGACTTTTTCTGGGAATGAGTGCGTGAACACTGAATTTGAGAAATGAGAAATTTTTCCCCAAAGAAAAGGAGTGACCTTACGCATTCGGACCAGAGTAAGGCCAAATACCCACAGAAAACAACAAGGATACGCTGCCTTTGTCCCTTTTGTACCTCATGTTCTACCCCTCACCCTACAAGATTATTCCCTCTTTTCCACCACTAATCGTCAACCAATCTCACGTCTACAGCTCATGAGAATTCACACGTAAGCATCCCATCGATTTACTATCGGTCTTAAATCAGACCACAAATGCGATATCTCTTGGGCAACTGCCCATAGGAAGAGATATATATACTTCTACTAAAATTCAACCCGTCCACTTATTAAAATTAAAAAATGCATATATACTTAGTGTACGAAGTCCTCGTCTATGAAGAGTTTAGGAAATAAGTGATATACACAGTCCAATTACCCCTATAAAGGTTGAAACCCGTGACCTTCAAGTCACACGTAGAACAGTTTCACAATGGATTAAAAGAGCATGCTTGTTCCTTCGTCTGTATATTTCAATGGCAGAAAATGATAAAATGGAGAGAGGGAAAAAGTCCTTAAAACATTTCATTGGATCGAGATAGAGTACTCATGAGTCGTAGATATGAAGCATTTTTGGTACTCCCTCCTCCGTCTTTGCAAAGACAATCTATCTATTTCTATTACGAAAAGATGAGGCGCTTCCAAATTGAAAAAGTAAATTACACCCCATGCGTAGTTTTTTAAAATTTCTACACACCAAATTAAAGGTTTCCATTTTGATTTGGTACTGCCGACATCGATGCTGATGAGAAAGGCCACTGCACCGATCGACAAGAACAGGAGCCGTCATTTCCATGTTAGCTGAACTGGTAGTAAATTTTTTCACAAAAAAATATAGAGAGGTTTTCTCCTGGACATCATATGAAAAGCGACCGATGCTTCATAAGGCGCGGTAATTGGCACCAGCCCATGTTGTTGAGAGTTTGATCCGCTTGAGATCTTTTCGTGCGCACTTAGGCCCAATTCATTAGTATCCACGGAGTCTACATCACATCATGTGGTATTACATAGACCTAATATACATTGAATGACTCATATTTACTTAAAAAGGTAAGCCTTGTAAGTAGTGTGTCATCTAATTGTATATTAAGATCCAACTCTTTTCATGTTTATCCGATGTGAGACTCAACCTTCACACATGTTCCCAACAATCTCCCCCTCATATGTGAACCATGCATTGGGCCACCATCGATTTGATCCATTTGACTCCCTCTTGATCCATGATCTTTTTACTCTCCAACACCGATTTAACCCCGGACTTCTCCGCACCCACATCATCGATCGAGAGTCGTCCCTTTTACTCCATCGAGAGCCCTCCATGCAATGGGGTTCTTTCCATCCGCTTGCATCCTTGCTCCATTGAGAGCCACCTTGGATTTTTCTCGCTCTATCGAGAGGACAAACCCATCAAATTGGTTTGAGTTCACCTAAAGATTGTCAACCTGGCTCTGATACCACTTATTGGGAGTCTGATCTGCATGAGATCTTTCCATGTGCGTGTAGGCCCAATTCTTTGGGAGTATCCATGGTGTCCACACCATATCACATAGCATCACATGGACCTATTATATATTGAATGATCCATATCTACTTAAAAAAGGCTAAGCTTTGTAAGTGGTGTGTCATCCAATTGTATATTAAGATCCAACTATTTTTCTATTTATCTGATATGGGACTCAACTTTCACACATGTTCCTAACACACGCTAACAACATCATTGAAGAAGTAGACTGACTATTGAACGCGCAAGCCATTCCCCGGATGCAACAACAAACTTGGCTTGCAACGCACGGGAAGTGGCATCTATGGATGGACTACATGAATCTCAAAGACGCTAACTCGAAGGATTGCTATGCTTAGCCTCTAATGGATCAACTGGTCAATGCAATAACAGGACATGATCGGTTAAGCTTTATGGAGGCGAACTGAGGGTACCGTAAGAGTGCAATGTTCGGCTCAAATATGGAGAAGATATATAGCATTTATGAACCTTAGACGACTATATATTTTGCTACAAGGTCATGCCGTCCAACCTTAAAAATGCTGGAGCAGCATGCCAACGTATAATTCCTTTGTCTCGTTTCGATCTTGGTTTAGTTATTTCCTCACTATACTCTTGTACATTACAATTTTATACCAACGTACACAACTACCATGGTCGAGTTTGAATACTTAGAGATATTTTCTTGAAGGTTTCAAGTCCAAAATATTATATAAAATACGTGGAAAACCTCAATAGAGAAAAACTATGAGAGCCACACCAATCCATTACAATTGAAGAAACAACGGAGAATAAGTCTTCTTTCTTTTTCTGGTAAATATTCACATACAAGTGTTTATTAGGTGACACAAGAACAAGTTAGAAATCCAGACCTCCAGGAATACTACCTCGGTCCCATTTGGAGACTCACAGATCGAGGAGTATTTTATTTGAGATTTTTAAGTTCAAAACATCATACTAGATGGTATCTATTTTTTGGGACAAGTTATATGTCCTTTAATTAATAGAGAGATTAATCCTTTTTATTTAATTAATGTGCACGTCTTATTAATTTGAACACACGTACGATGCATCGGTGCAAAACATAGCTATGGTGAACGGAACAATATGAATTTGTGTGACAATTACTAAAATATTATAACAAACATTTTACAGACACATTCGTATCTTTTAGTGGGTCCCACACACATTAGAGGTGTAATGCGTGTGGACCTCAATTTGAATGTGAGAGAGTTTGTATAAATATTTGTGTAAATATTTGTGATTGTAGAATAATTTTTTGTGTGATTTGGTAAATGGTAATAGAAACCGATCTTGACTATATGCCATCTAGCTGGCAAGACGACTAAGAGCATGTATGATTAGCAAAATTTACTAGCGAATAGTACATATTTTACATTTTACCTACATCGATCTCTTTAAATGCTACACTAATACTCACACTCTCTCTCTCTCTCTCTCTCTCTCTCTCTCTCTCTCTCTCTCACACACACACACACACACAGACACATTAACCATATTTTTTTAATATATAAACCATTTCAAATAATTTAAGTGCTCTAATTTTTAACCCGTTCAAACCGGTGCATGGATCTTTTATGTTTTTTATCATATTATTATAAAATGTCATAAATATTTTTTTTATCTCTAGGGCTCTCATAATCAACTGCTCTACAAGGTCCCAAATAAAGAGCACATACTTAATTATGATAAGCCTAGACACAAAAATTAATCATGACCCTTTATAATAATATGATTAGAAAAATAAGATTTTCGCACCGGTTCAAATGGATTGAAAATTGGAGCACATAATTTCTTTTGAGACTGTTTATTAAAAAATATGGTTGAAAAATTAAGTGCTTCAATTTTCAATCTTTGAATCGTTATAAAAATCTTATTTTTTTTATCATTTTATCCTAAAGAAGCATAACTAATATTTGTCTCTAGAACTCTCATAATCAAATATCTAATTTACAGGGTCCCAAAAAAAAAAAAAAAATATATATATATATATATATATAGAGAGAGAGAGAGAGAGAGAGAGAGAGAGAGAGAGAGGGGGGCTTGACAATCAAACCTGCCCGCCCCGAATGGGGTGGGTTTTTCACCTCATTTTTGGGTATAGAGTTGGGGTCGGGATAAAAAATCTAAGACCCGATCTAGTTTGGGGTGAAAGTACCTCACTCTTAAACCCGCCTCGAAATGTATTTATATATAAAACTATATTTTTGTTACTAATCTAATTATCATTATACTAAAAAAATTATATTTTTAATCTAATATTTTTATCATTATACTCAAAAAAAACTTCTATTCTTGTCTTTATATTTCACCATTATACTAAAATATCACGTTATTTATAATTATTTTGTTTTTAGGTATAATAATTTTTTCAATTTCTTACGGAGCGGAGCGGGTAAAATCCAATCCCCATCATTTCTCGTTGCTATTCCTAGAGAGAGAAGATGAAAGAGAGAAGTGAAGAAGAACAAAAGAGAGAGAAGAGTAGAGAGAAACAAATAATTGTTTAATTTATACCTCCTCTAGGATTGCTACAATCGTTCTACAATTACGTAAGAACTGTAGCAAAATTACATGAGCATCCTTTCTAGGCTTTAGCTCTCTAGCTTTTATCTAAAAGCAGCCCAATACCGATGCTGCTTTACATGCTCTAACCCACAACCCTTTTTTTGTTACTCCTATATAACGTATCAAGAATCAAATTTATAAAATGTGCTTGCAAAAATAAACACAGAATGAAATAGATTAGCTTCTTATTTAGCATTCTGAATTTGACTAATTTTTAGTTGCAAAATTAGAGATTTTTAATTTTAACTAGAATTTGTAAAAAAAATTAAACTATATGTTCTGAATAGATTTTACAAAATGGGCGTGGAAGTATAATCAAAATCCACAAAAAAAATTTCGAGAGGTGTTTTTTTTAAACTTTCCATTTTTCAATTTAATTTTGCAAAATCCAATTTAACAGAGGGATGCTACATACACTACATCCATCCACTACACCATCCATTACATTTTTTGTGGAGCCCATCCCGGGTCCCAAAAAATACAGAAAAATATCCATAAATTTAGAAATAATATTTTTTATGAGGCCCTGTAAAAAATCATTTCCAACGGATATTTGTAAGTATTATTTCTTGATTTGTAGGTGCGAAACTGCTCAACTGCACAATTAGTTTCGTCCCTACAAATTCTGAAATAATACTTACCGATATTTGTTGAAGCTGATTTTTTACAGAGCCCCATAAAATATTATTTTAAAATTTATGGGCATTTTTCTATATTTTTTGGGACCCGGAGTGGGCCCCACAAAAATATACTGGATGATGTAGTGTAGCTAGACTTAGGACTTGTTTGATAACCTAAATTCAGCACTTAAAACTGAATCAATTAAGTAATAAGTGATTCAGTAGGTTTGAAAATAACATTATACATTGTTTAACAAATTAAGTACTACTTAAAATATAAGCTAAAAAGTTGAAAAAAATTAAGTATCTTTGAGCTACTTAATTTTAACCGAATTCTTGTATACTTGCATTTAATTATCATATCACCACCACTCCTACAATCACTCCACCACCACCACTTCGCCACCATCACCACCACTCCACTACCACCATCACTCCCACCACTTCACCACCACTCCTCCACCACCACCACTCCCCTATCACTCTGTCACCGCCACCACCATTACCACACTGCCACCACCACTGCCACTACCACATTGTCGCCGCCGCCACCACCACAATGCTACCATTGCACAACTATCAATCCATCGACACCACTCATTGTCACCATTACACCACCACCACTACTCACTGCCATCGTTACATCACCATCACTCCACCACCACTATTACACCACTATCCCCAGCACTCCAACACCATCACCGCCGCCACCGTTCCATCACCACCAACGCACTACCACCACCACCACAAATCACTATTCCACAATTATTATAAGTACATTGTGACCATTAGTAAATTAAGAGAGAATCGGAACTAAAATTAATTTATCATTTTTTTAATTCAGTACTTAATATGTTTACCAAACAGCTTTTCAGCTTAAAAAATTCAGCATTCAACTTTCAGTAATTAATTTTTCAGGATTCAGTTTTATCAAACAGGCTCTTATTGTAATAGATAATGGGGCTCTCGTACACTATCATTACCGGGCATTTAACTTCAATGGATCCATTTCTTCTTAGTTAGGTGTCATTCTTGACAAAATTTAGAGAACCGCCTTTACGATTATCTTATTTAATTTATTGCTAGATTCACATTTATATTAAGGACAGGTTTTAGAGACAATATATTTGCCAATGTATTTTTCAAAACCCCGCTTGGGACTTTAACACAAATGATCAGAGCCGTTTAATGTATTTAAAACATATTTTTAAGAGGTCTTGTAGAGACCCGTAAATTCCTTGTATATGATCTTAATGTTTTATAAAGGATAAATGATGGTTTAATGTGGAAAATATGTTGTGGGTTAATGTGCGTGAATTCAAAAGACTTGGGTGTTAGTGTAATATGTTTATTTGTGAGTATATAAGGGGAGTGTGAAAGATTTTCACACAAAAACCCCTCTCTCTATCTCTCTCGACTCTCTCTCCTCTCTCGACTCTCTCCATCTCTCTCACCCTCTCACTCAAAAACCCATACCAATCTACCTCCAATCAATCTCCTATCTGTGTATCGAAGCTCGTATTTCGTTGGATAGAGCTTGACTTGGTGTATTTCACTTGGTTTGGATTTCGGAAGCTAGGGCTTGCTCAAGATACTCAAGGTAGGGCATTCTACTTCTCTTTATCTATAATTTGGGTGCTTTCATGCCTTATTTGAGCTTGTAATGATTGTTGTTGGGTTTGAATCAAAATTTGTCAACTGTGAAAAATCGTCTGAAAACCCAGTCTCCTACGGGTAGGACCTTACCACCTACCAGTAGATCATCTGAAAATTTCACTCATGGAAAATGTTGGCTTGTCTGTTTCCATTTTGAACTGGTAGCACTTGATCCCTACTAGTAGGTCCGCTGAGAATTTTCCCTTTCTACCGGTAGAACTTGTTCCCCTACCAGTAGGGCTTCTGTTCCAAGTGCCAAAAATTGTTCTAAGTTGTGTACTTGCTTGTTAGAGTTTTATTTTATTCTGATGGGTTTATTTATGCATACATTCAAGCATTTGAAGAATACCACCTGTTTCATGCATAGAATTGTATTCGACCGATTTGAACGAGCTTGTTCAATTATGAGATAAGGGATATGAAATCATTGCATGTTTGAAATACGAACGATGCACTTGAGCACATAATCGACTTGCTATCACTCAGGACCCATTGACGGGTGGGTGCCTGGCAGGGGGTATCGGGATCCCTTAATTGGCCCGGCAGGAGCTAATGCTCATATTGATTATACTCAAGGTCTAACCTATAAGGTGGGTGCTTGACAGGGGATATCTGTCACGCCATCGATTTTCAACAGAAATAAATATTCCCTTACCGACTAAAAGACCTCGCATAACAAAAATAGTACCCAAATGATTTCCCACCTGTTTAACTTTGCAAACAAGTCCCCAAGTTTATAGAGTTACAACATTGACAGCACAGCCCAAATTAACTTAGATACATGTACGAATAAGTTGATAAGTTACAAATGGTTTTGTCAAAAGGAAAGTTTAGAATAAATAGTTACAAAACCATCTTTATCAAAAGAAAGTCAATTGCAAGATGTTTAAGTAACTAATGAATTTAGCTCCCAAAAGTGTCCTTCACATCAAAGCACACGATGCATGCATACTGTTGTCCAGCAATTGAACCTGAAAAGATAGATTAGGTTGAGTTACACTAGCTCAGTAGGAAAAACTTTACCAATCTTATATGCAAATGTGATGACAATGGCAAGAGAAGGAAAACAAGAGGATATGGCTCAACGACGAAATAGAATCGACTCAAGGATGTGCCAAACATTCAAGGCAATCATTCTAAGATATGCTATAATCACATTATGCCATAAGGTTCACAATACTCAAGCAAGTAAAAACTTTGACATGACTCACTATCCCATATCTCCACCATCGGCATTTCCACCCCTTGCATTGCAGTAAAATATCATGAGGGTCACCGTATTAGCACCCCTAGCGTTACGATGTACACCAACATCTAAGGTCATCGTATTACCACCCCTTGCATTACGAGACCATTAAGTCTTCGTATTACCACCCTTTGCATTAGGAGGCCTCCTAAATCGACCACCGACCCAAACAACTATTTCCTCACTCAACATACAAGTTAAAACTTTCTCAAAACCTCATACATTCATGAAATATGTCACAACATACCAACAATATCACAAATATGCCACAAACGTTCGCAAATAATCATCCATTCGCAAGTTGCATCTTATTGACATTTTAACTAAGTAAACTATCATCCATTCCTTACCAACGGAAGGCCAACATGTCAAAATTAACATCCACTAATCATAGGAAGTCACAATGACACAACAAGTATCATAGGAGTAGCCAATGGATGTTGGGAGACTGACACACCCCCACTCCAATAGTCATAACTTTCTGTGTACTTAGAGTCTTTAGGTGATTTTTGTGGCAATGAAAAGCTAACTTCAAGACCTTCGAATCGATATAAAAGTTACATGAAACGGACATCGGACGAAGAAGTTATGGCCGTTTGAAATTGGGCTGAAACCCAAAAAACGAGCAGAATTTCCAGAGAGGGGAAGGATCGATCCCTAGGGAAAAAATCTAGATTTGAAGTGAGGGATCGATTTCGGGCATTTTCTGCAGTTTTTTGACAGCTTTCTAGAGAACAAAGGAGGACGATCAAGGTTCGATTTCCACACCAAATCAACATATAAACACATAAAAGAGGTAAAGAAGTCCCTACCTCGCGACAATAACCAAGATCTACGAGATTTGAATGAGCCCTAGCCTCACTGAACTTCAAAGCTCCGCTCCAAGCTTCACCTAAGGATTTTCGTGCTCAAGAACGCGATTGGAAAGTCGAAGGGAGGTTAATCTCTGAGATTCTTGAGGTCTTGAAAGAGTTTTGAGTGAGGGAAGAGAGAGAAAGAAAGAGAGGACGGCGTGAGAGAGAGAGAATGGGAGATATAATTATCTCCTACACACACACACACACTCCTATATATACTCCTATATCTTTAAATCACACACACGCTCTCAAGTTTCTATTCTCTCACTTCAATCCTTAATTCAAATAACCACCAAATAAAATCCTATTTTCTCAATTAGGCATTTAATAAGCATTTTAATAATTAAAATTATCCAGGTCTCTACAGTATCAGAATCCCTTAATTGGCTCGGTAGGAGCTTCGGTTCAGACACATAAAGATAAAGAGATGTTGAGACACAAATGGTGTGGATGTGACTTAAGGATATGACGGGAAGAAATATTTAAGATAATTGAATTCTTTGATAATGATCGTCATGCTTACTTCTGTTATCGTTTGGCTTCTATCGTTTGCTTTCCTGTCCCGCTCATTTGCATATAAAGTTTGCGTAGACTTTTTTACTGGACTAATGTAGCTCAAATCATACATTACTTTTCAGGTGCTAACCCGGGACATTAGCTTGCGTGTGTTGAAGTGTGTGGATGTGGATATTACTTTTGAAAGCTAACTGAAGGAGTTACCTATTGATCTTTATAAATCTCTTTTGAAAGATGTGTTTGTAACTTTAATTATAATTCTTTTGACTATGGAAGATTGTAATTCTTAACTATCTTTTGATACTTAGTACTTATGTTGATTTGGGGCCATTGATCCAATGACGTAATATTTTTGAAACTAATGGACTTGAAGGTGAACATATGGAAATGGTAATGCAAAACTCTTTTAGGTATCGTACGGAATATTGTGAGAATTTATTTATGGAAACCATTTATATTTATGTTGAAAATCGAGGGCGTGATAGGTCTCCTGATAAATTAACTCATTTGAATATTAGTAAGGGCTCAATCGGTTTGTTTAGTTGATTCCTATCAAATTTGACAGGATAAATTAAATGAGCCGATCCAACCCTTACCGATATCCAAATGAGTTGATATTTTACAAAAAAAAATCCCTTTAAAACATGTTTTAAACAAATTGAATGGCTCCGATTATTCATGTGGGGCTATGAAAAATGTATTAGCAAATATATTGTCTCTAGAACCGGCCCCTTTATTGATATACAACCACAAAAAGGTTTGCTAATAACAAAAAAAGCTTGAAAAAGACAGTTGTGAATTGTAACTTCAATCCGTGTTTCATGTTTTTTTAATTTTCACTGAGATAAATAATTAATCACAAAATTTAACGGAAAACATAAAATAAATTATTAACTACTCATACGGTTGATTTTTTGAAAAAATAATTAATTCATATCTTGGTCTTTTGATCAAACTAATTCTGTCGATGATCTATGCACGGTTAAAACTAACAAAATACTACAATAGTACTTGACGAATTCAGTTATCAGCGCCAATGGGCTCTAGCTCAGTTTACATTTTTTGGTCGTGCTCATATAGGAGGTTGGGGTTCTAGTCTCATCGTGGGCGTTTAGAATTCAGTACTATGGATAGTCTCTGAAATGGGTTCATTGTTTACTAACCTATTGACTGTCAGCTAACCTCTGTTAATATATACAATCTTCAAAAAAAAAAAAAAAAAATTCAGTTATCAGCATAAGGCCCATGGTTAATTCCAGGGGCCCAACTACAAAGGTCCAACCCAGATACAATTTCAACTTGGAACGATTCCTAACGTAAAAATGATCGGCAACAGGTGTTGCCATGCAGGAGTAGGCTTGTCAATAGGCCGAATTCAATCCGGATCCGATAAGACCTAAATCCGATAAAATTCGAATCCGATAGTGGTAATCTGGATCCGAATCCGAAACATTCAGATCCGATCCGAAAATCCGAATCCGATCCGAAAACCTTTTTACTTCAAAAATTTTAGCAAAAAAATATATACTCCCTCCGTTCCTTTTTTAGAGTCTAGTATTCCATTTTTGGCTGTCTCTTTATAAGTTTTCATTTTGTAAAGTTAGTAGATAAAAGTTGGTGAATTTTTTATTTTGCCCCTAAAAATAGATTCCATTTTGAAAAGTTAGTGAGTAAAAATATAATGATGATGTTTCCATAGAGGGTAATGAGGGAAAGTGAAGGTAAAAATTGATGTGAAAGGTATAATGATGATGTCTTTTTAATAAGTTGGAATTACGAAGCAAGACACTTAAAAGGGGACGGAGGAAGTATATTTTTTCAAAAAAATACAATTTTTTTTTCAAAAAAAATATTTTCCAAAAAAATTTTAAAAAATTTAAAATAAAAAAATAAAAATAAAAATACGACATCTTAAACATTTTTTTTCAAAAAAAAAATTTACTATTTTTTTTAAAAAAATAAAGTTCAGATTCAGATTGATAACGGATTTAATCCGATCCGTATTTGGATTACCGGATTCGGATTATCGGATTTCGGATTGACGTTTTCGGATTTGGATCCGGATCGGTTCTGGATCGAATCCGATCCATTGACAGGCCTATGTAGGAGTAGACTAAGTGATAATTCAGCTAAATCTAATTTTTAAAATAGAAAACAACATGACAAAATTTGAGTGCTATATTTGTCTTAGAAATGAAAAAAAAGGAGGTTACCGTAAACATCAATCAATCTTTTCTGGTCCAAAATATTTAAGAGAAGTGGTCAAAATGGGTTGGAAAAAGAAATTATTCTTACCATCAAACTGCAAGAAGCGGATAAAATCGCAGAGAAAAATTTATAGTGTTTTAGCAAATTTACATGTAGAGAAATACACATCTAACTTTCTTGTACTCTTCAACGAGGTCCAACATTTAGAAACCATATATAAACGCGAATTTATTATGCTAGTTGATTTTGGCAATGCAATTTTATTGTATTGCTGTCTTTATTTGTACAAATTTACAATATTATCTTGAATATAGGAAATAAAGAAAAACAATGTAAATAAAACCGCGAACTACAAAAAATACTACTCGTACTCTTTTTTTGATCCGATACTACTCGTACTTTATTATTGAAAAAATGAAGTGGTAATGAAGTAGGAAGGCCTTCCTATAAAGGTCAAACGTGCAAATATAAAGGTCAAATGTGCACAATGGAGGAGAGAGAGAGAGAGAGAAAAGAGGGGGATAAGCATTAGGTTTGGTGTCACCTCCTCGGTACACATTCCTGAAGAGTATATATAGTATTATCCCTTCCCCATCAGATTTGTTTTTCTTTTATTTTATTTTATGCGTAAACGGCGATAAAAACATTTTACAAGTCCTTTTTCTCTCTTTCCGTCTCTCTCTCTGGTTTTCTCTCTCCTCTCTCTTGCCCTCTTCTCTCACCTAGGTTTCTCTCTCCTCTCTCCTCTCTCCTCTCTCACAATCCAGGGAGCTTTGTTTACCAACAAGTAAGTTCTCTCTTTCACTCTGTCTCTGTCCATCTCTTTCCTCTCTCTCCTTCTCTCTCTCTCTCTCTCTCTAAAGTTACAATTTTTCTCTCTGTTAAATCCCTCTCCCCTACCCCCTACCATTAAATTTCCGATCCAAGATTAAATCTTTAATCCGAATTTGTTTATATTTTCCTCTTTTTACATCGGATCTGGATTGTACTGATAATTTTGGATCTATTCTATTTGTAACTCTTATGAACCCATTTCTGGCTATTGATCTGTTTGTAACTTTATGGATCGCGTCGCATTGTATTTTAAATTTACAGTTTCAATTCGTAGTTTCTGGTTCTCACCCGGATCTGTTTGTGTTTTTTCATGGGTGGAAAATGCAATTAATGGATCTATGGAAATGGGCATATTTTGTTTGATGATGTTCAATCTGACCCCTTTGTAGCTTCTTGTCCTCACCTTTGATTTTCTACATTTGAATCTTGTTCAATGCTGTTTAATGTGCTCCAAGTTTGGTTTTTTCCCCTTATTATATTTGCAATAAACCTAATCTAACATAGCCAAGGAGTTGGGAATTGATCCCACGATGAGAATCTAATCAGGACCTAATCCTGGTTATTTTTTCCCCGAAATTTGTTATTTACATTGTTTATTTTGCAAGTATTTGATAGGGATTACTGGATAAATATAATGTAGAGATTGGTGCCGCATCAAACACCTAGTAACAATGGCCTAGATGGAACCTAATAGGTGGATTTTCCAATTCGTGTCTAGTGTCATGATAAGTTTCTTCTTTTTTTAAGTACTTATTTTCTGCTTTACGAGACAAGTTATTATCTCATAATACATCACCTTTAATCCAAAAAAATAAGTACTTATTTAAAAAAAAGTAGTTATTCAGGTTAGCAGAACGGGGCCTAATAAGTTATTAAGATGCTGTCAGGTACAGAACTGTAATGGAGAGGCCCATTACATACTCTGTATGTTTCACATCAAATGGTGAATGAGGATTACGATCCCTCGCCCTTATGGAACTGTAAGGGAGAGGCACATCACACACCCTGTATGTTGCCACGTCAAATGGTAATAAGGGACTACTATCCTCGCCCTTTCAGAACTCTAAGGGCTCGCTCATCGCACACTGTGTTTTGCCACGTCAAATTGTGAGAAGAATGATGGCCCAAATGAAACCGCATGCACTTGTCTTACTGTGGAAGTTTCACCAATGTATATTTTTCTATTACTGTTTTGATCTTCTTATGGTTACCTTTGGTTGTTTGTTTGAATCCCCGGGCCATGTGTCTGTTTTGACATTGTTGTTTATCACTGTGTGTCTGTTAGTTATCATCCGTGATATTTCTGAATTTTGTAGCACCATTATCAGGTCTGCACCGCTGTTTTGGAAATTACATATACTAAGGACGTGATCCGTGTGGTTTCTTTATTGCTAAATATGTGGTCTTTCCGGATTTTATTGCACTATTGTCAGGACTGCAATCCCATGTGGGGGGAAATCTAAATATACCAAGAATTTTATCTCTGTCCTTTTTTGTTGAGGCCAAATTTGTGCTATTACTAGATTTTTTAGCATTATTATCAGCACTGGTGTGCCCTTTTGAGGAAAATACAATCGTAGTAAAGATTTGATCTGTGTGGTTGTTTTATGGCCCATTTCTAGTTTTGATGGACGACGACGGAGGATTGAATATGCGGAACTGGGGCTATTATGAGCCGTCGTCCCTCAAAGGGCATCTTGGTCTGCAGCTCATGTCGCCTATGGCAGAGCGAGACACAAAGCCTTTCTTATCTGGGCGTGATCATCATGCTGCGTTATTAAACTCCAATAGAGCATTCCACACTCGCGATTGTGTGGTTTCAGAGCCGTCTTTGCACATGGATTACATGAGGGGCAGTTGGATAAACCAGCGAGACAGATATCTGAATATGTTACCAGGAAATCCTAATTTTGGAATGATGCCCAATCCAGAACCTTCCGCAAGTCATCCCATGCATATTTTACAGCCACCTGATTCGCCAGAGGATCCAAGGGTGGGCATTGAAGATCAGGGGATCACAAAGGAAGCTGGCTCTTCGAAAAAGAGGAAAAGTGGAAACACCCCAAAAACCCCTAAACCAAAGAGGAAGAAAGGACCCTCTGTACCTAAAGAGAATGGAAATTCTTCACTTAAACGAGTGAAAGCACCTCAGAAGAGCATGGATGTTGTCATAAATGGAATCGATATGGACATTTCAGGTATACCTATACCCGTTTGCTCATGTACAGGGACCCGTCAACAGTGTTACCGATGGGGATGTGGCGGTTGGCAATCGGCTTGTTGTACTACAACTATATCCATTTACCCCTTGCCAATGAGCACAAAAAGACGTGGAGCAAGGATAGCTGGAAGGAAGATGAGTCTTGGTGCATTCAAGAAGGTTTTGGAGAAACTTGCAGCAGAAGGCTACAATTTCTCCAACCCGATTGATCTGAGGACTCACTGGGCAAAACATGGTACCAACAAGTTTGTGACAATCAGGTAGATTTTCGGTTGTTGGTTATCTTGATTGGACCCCACATGGCATCTGGTCTGTTTCACATGTGTAAATTTATGTGGCCTGTTGCGGAGGTTTATCTGGTACTTTGTAGTCACGATACGTGTTTTCAACCTTTTGACATCTTGGATCCTCCAAGATTGTTGCTTAATTTTTCCCTGTTTGTGTTCAAAGGCTACTAATTTTTGGGCCTTAAGATGTAGGATCGTTCATGGGTTTTTATTTGTTGAACCATTTGGAGATAATATCGTTTCATCTTTAATCTATGCTAACTAGAATTCGTAACTCAATGCTTCTTTTTCTACGTTTCTATCCTCAATGATATGCCTGCATATTTTTTATGGCTTGTTTTTGTTTTTGTTATTCGGGAAATAAGTATCTTAACTTATTTGGGACTGTTTCATGCATATGGCATATGAATGTAAATGCTTGTGTGTTTCACTTATGTGTACCTGAATCTGCATTAAAGACTTATATGCTATAATAACATTGCCAATTCAAAGGTATTGGAGGTATTGGTTTATTAAATGTTACTTGGAAAAGTTAATATGATTTTATTATAAAGTAGCTAGCTGGATATATCTTTCCAATTGAGTCCAGAAACATTTGGGGTGTTCGATGTTTATGTGGTGCTGAGAGGTGGCGGAACATAAGAGCAATGCATGTTTTCTGGTTGTGTAGTAAAAAAAGTATGACGTGCGGTTCGTACATGTGATGAATTCATTCAAAGTTAGCGTTGGCATTTTGAGGATTGCTTGAGAATTGACACCGATAGATTAGAAGCTATGCCGCCTTGCAGATATTTTGCATTTCCAGGCTTTGGGCAACTTGTGAAGTAAACAGGATATTCAGTGTGTAGGCAACATTTTACCGCAGTCACTAATCTGCATTTTACCATGCATGTGTTGATTTTTTCCTTATATTTCCAGAATTTGTTCTGCATGTTTTAATCCCATTACTGGCATGATTGGCTTTTCTAGGTCTTGCTTACTCCTAGCAGCAAGTTTCTGTGTATCCTGACTAACAAGTTGGTAGTAAGTTACTGCTAGCTGGTCCGTCTAGTGTGTGAAAATATTTAAGGATCTTTAACTTATAGAGTCGGAGAATCTATGGCATACGGTTGTGGGAAGACGTATTAACAACGAAAATGATAGTAGATAAGTGCATACCAGTTACAAATATTGAATAGTTGTTGCAAATCGCTTCATGTTGATGTAAATTGGAAAACGGGAGCATGTTGTTTGAACAAACTGTACGAGAACACCAGTCCCGTGTGGAATATGCACAACTTATCAGAAGTAACTTCTTTAGAAAATTCACTCCAATAGTACTTGATGTGGAATACCATTGAATTTTCTGTTCTCTTCATTTACTAGTAGACCTAGTCTAGTTAGTGCAAGTAATATGATCAATCTTAATCTTCAGGGTCAGGCTAATAGTTTTACATTCTGAATTCTCGGCCCTGACTGAGTCACGCGTACCTGAGCTAGATAAAAATTCCTTGTGTTGACTGAGAAAAACAAGTTCCAGAGGCATCTTCCATTCATATCAATTTGGGTTTTTCTGCACCATATTTTGATCTGCCTTTTCTTATCTAGGAGTAGAAGCTCTGGGCGTGTTTGATAACAATTTTTGTTTTGAGGGGATAATAAAGTGGGATTAGGATTGAAATTGGTATGAAATGAGACTATTAATTAGGAGATGAATCTTTTATTCATGTTTGTTTTGGATAGGATTAGATTGTAGGATTGTGAATAACATGTTTTGTTTTTGATAAGATAGGATTGTGAAGAAAATTGGCTTTTCAAACTTAATCACATGGGATAGGATTGTTAAATCCCCCCCTTCCGGTATTGCCAATCCTTAGGTAACAAGAATTTAAAAGCTTCTATAGGACTCACAATCCTATCCCAAGCTCAAATCTTGCTATCAAACAGGGCTTGACGGTAGTCACCTCAGGTATAGATGGGCATTCGGTTTCTTATCGGTAAGTACTGTTAAATAACCACATTTAGTTGTTTACCTCCCAATCAAACTCGAGTGCACAAACTTAGAGGCTTTCCGCTAACCAAAATGTTGTCATTATTCCATTTTTTTTTTTTTGCATTTTTTATTTTTGCGCCAACTTTTTATGTATTATTGGTTCGAATCGACGAGAAAAATCGAAAGTAAAACATTACGACTTTTACACAAATATTTTTGCAAATGTCCAAGGAAAAACCCAAAAAGTTTTGACTTTTTAATTTTTAGGTAGTCATAGCCGGTCTCTTCAAACACAGGCCACAGCCTCTCTTGCTGGTGAGGAGACCCTTCAGGGTGACCTCGACAGCTACCGCCGGCGTCCATTGCACCTTATGCAGCCGGTACAATTGGTTTTATGTTATTAGCTGAAGCATGCTTCGGGAGTTTGAATGGTACATTTGAAACTTGCTTATCAATAAACTTTTCTTGTGTTTTTTTATTGTCCTCGAACATTCTCATGTTCAAGACGCATTGAACATTCTGATGCTTGGTTTTCTTTAACCTAAACAAAAACAGAAACTGCTGCAATTTTTTTTTTCTCGGCAACCGAACGATTTTATAAAACTCGAAGGGGTACATCGAGAAAGTTACATCTTAACTCTATGCGCCAAGAAACTGCTGCATTTGCACGTGCATTCTTACCTAATGGATCAAATTTTCTCTTGGCTCGTTCAAGTGTTTGAAGTTTGATAATCCCACCTTTCGGTTTCCTTTCTCGCCCTCTGCCTCCTTTTCGGCGTTATCCTGCCAGTTTCGCTGCTGGGCGTCTCCGGTTCCTTGCCTAACGGCATTTTGGATCTCGTCGGGGTTGGAGTCTCTGTGGGTGCTGTTGCGAGATCCCGCTGATCTCATTGTTGGATGATTTTGGTCCTTGCCTAACGGTGAGTGGATCTGGTCCGATCCTTTGCCTGCTGGTGGTGTAGTGGTTGGCGGGTGTTGGGCTGCGTTTTGGTTGGGAGGCACCCAATGGTGCGTTGTTGGTCTGTGGTGGTGGACGAAGTCAGCCCGCGGAGGGTTTGCGGGTGTTAGCGGCGGGAGGTGTTGACTGGGTGTGGTGTATTAGGTTTTGGGCTTCGGCCCTGTTTTGTTTTGCAGATGGTCGGCTAGGTTTTTGGCTGGTGGTTTTTGGTGATAGGCGTGGTTCGGATCTATGGAGGTTTTGGGTGGCAGCATGATTTGGCTGGTGGAGGTTGGACCGTGTCATGGTGGTGGTTCGTTGCTGGTGAAGGGTGGTGTTGGTGGCTATGGGTGGGTTGTGGTGGGGGTGGACTGTGGGGGGTGGTAATTGGGCTGCTCTCCGGGCTCTAGGGATGGTAGTGGTAGCGGTCCGTCTCACTCTAGGTGGCTGCAGTTGGTGGTGGGTAGAGTTGCTCTTTAGGCTGACTCATGTTGTCTATGAATTGGTCTCCGGCTAGGTCTATATTGTCTATGAATTATGTCTTTTAGTTTTTGGGTTAGGGTTTCGGTGTTTTGGACTTAATTGTTGTATTTGGGTTTTTTATTTCTTGTGGGTTTAATTGTTATATTTAGGGAAAATGACGGCCCAAGACGTGTTTTGATAATTAATACCTGCCAATGAATAGCTAAAAACATTTGTTAATGCAGAAAATGTCATTGGCGGGTATTAATTATCAAAACACGTCATTGGCCGTTATTTTCCCTTATATTTATACCTATTTAGACCCTTTTGATGATCTGAGTTTGGCCCATTGGGTAGTCTGTTGGTTTTTTGCCAACTTGAGCTTTGCTTTGTAATCCTTTTTTCTTATCAATAATTTTTTTTGTTTCGCTATTAAAAAAATAAAAAGAAACTGTCCATCCATAGCCCTTGGATTTTTCCTCGATACTAAATAGAATATATGCTTCTACTTATCTCAAGTTGTGTTCATGATGAGGAACTGTTGGTTTTATTTATTTATGATGATTATGTTTTGTTTTAATTTATGTTTTACTTCTTTTTCGTTGGAAATTTTAAGAATCTCTCTTCTTCTTCTTCTTCTTTTTTTTTTTTTCCTTATGTTTTTTTTGGAAGTGCAACTCATGTTGCAATGCACAGCGTCTCGGTGAAAGTAGGAGACTGACCGAGCGAACCTTCTTTCCAACCATGGCTATCCTTGTACGAATTGTTGACTCCTTTCTTCGTACAAATTAGACCTAGCTCGTAGGCGAAAGATACCTTCCTTAGCCAGTGCCCCCGTGTGTAAAGAGCCCTTTCCTCCAAGAGGTCGAATGGTTCCTGACCCATTGATGCTATTACTACCGTTGGCTTATGTGGTATGTCTAGCGAATGGTGAATCCTACCCAGGATATATATATATCATAACATTGTACCAAACCAGATGAAAACATCAAACAGGCCAACATCACGAAACCCACTCTTACCCCTTTGTTAATATAATGACATAAAATTCTGGACATCTACACCAGTCCATATCTTATAGGTGGCAGTGGTGGAATTTTGCCAATATGCGGCGGCGGTGATAACAGTGGTGACGGGGTTGGTTCTTTTTGTTTGATGCAAGTCTGGTTCTTTGAAGACAAAGTCTTGGATGAACTTGTGGATTTTCTACTACTACTATTATTGTTTTTTTTTTTTTTGAATAACAAAAAAGAATTTTATTAATCTTTAAAAATAAATTACAAATATTAAAATGATCCAAGCACTTGGCATCAAACTAGAGAAAGAACAAACACCTACTCACTCCGACAATCACATGTCACGAGGACCCAAAAGGGAAAGAAAGAAAATATGTTCCAGCAATTGTGCCACTGAGCCATAAGGCATCCACTACTATTTTTTTTTGGGCGTTTGTATTTGTTTTTTCTGTTACTTTTGTTGTTGTTTCGATAGTGTCCTTTGTACTTGTTTTTTAATTATTATTATGACTGCAATATGTTTTTGCTTCCTCAAAAAACCTCTATTTACTGCCATCACCAAGCATCTCCAGTAGAGGTAGAGATTTGAAGGTTCATCATGTTTTAGGATTTTCAGCAGAACCTTCAAAAGTGAACCACCTTTTAAATATATATCTATCATCTAAGCATACATTTTTTTATTCCCTTTTTATATACTTTAGAATACAATTGTAATTTGAAATGTGTATTTATTGTATTTGGTTCTATCATTTTGTCACTTTCTTTTGTCTATAAATACTAATTGTTCTTGACTTTTTTC
The DNA here is from genome assembly GCA_014282245.1 of Rhododendron simsii. NCBI lineage: Eukaryota > Viridiplantae > Streptophyta > Magnoliopsida > Ericales > Ericaceae > Rhododendron > Rhododendron simsii. The sequence goes on from CM024961.1 coordinate 18,015,856, forward strand.
ACTATCAAAATTTTAAATGTGGTCTCGTAGATTTTTTTTAATCTAAATACAAGTTCGATCAATAAATGTTCCAAAAATAGTTTTTATATAACATAAATATCTATCCTACATTTATTAATGATTGATGATCTTTAATTTCCTGCTGAATCTTCTAAAACACAAGCTTCACATATGAATAATTCATTGACAATAGGTAACAATTGAGTTGATTTTTTCTTACATAAACCATTAACAAATTATTTTGAATAAAATAAGCGGCTCTGATTATTTTTTAAAGCCATATGTAGGGTATGTACATATTCGCATATACTCATAGCAAATTTGGTGGAGCGGTGCTATCACCATAGATTTCAAATCTGTGTCAGCGTGTGTATAGCTCTTTTGGACTCGTTTCAGGTCTAAAAAAATTATCTGAACCACTCATTTTGATTAAAATACGTTATTTATGGTCCCTACTAAAAATCAGCTGAATAGGATATCGATAATGGCGTCTACAAAACATTCAACTTTGTCTTAAAATTTAGGCTTGAATTATGGGACAAAGTTGGATGTTTCGTAGAGCCCCTTGGCGATATCCTATTCAGCTGTGTTTTGGTAGGGACCATCAACATTGTATTTTAAATAAAATGAGCGATTTCGATCATTTTATTAGGATCCAAAACGGATCCAAGAGGGGTCTGTGCGCTGGCACAGATTTGTAATCTGTGTGGATATCCTTTTTGAATCTGGTGTACAAATGTGTGTGCGCGCATGGGTTCATGTACGTAGATATCAGTATACTATGAAACAACAATGCTACCATAACACACAAGCCACACGTGGGTCCCAAATAAACCGGACATCAAGAGTTTGTGGGACACTTTTCTATGTGCAGTGTGTGGGACCCAATGCTATTACGAGTGTTCGTGTGTGTAAGTGTTCGTGTGTAGTTATATAATTATTGAATAACTAAAGTTCTTATAAAAAATATTAAGTATATCAGAAAGTTTGTCTACACAGACATTTTATACACAGAGTGTGCACATATTTTTTTTGTGGGGTCCATCACGGGTTCCACACAAATAATCTGAGCCGTTCATTAAAATGTAAAACGTTTTTTCAAGGGTTTTTGTGAAAAATCAGCTCAATCTGATACTTATAGCTGCTCGATCGAATCATTTAAATTTTCATTATTCTGAAATCTCAATGAAAAGTTAGATGATTGAATCGAAAACTTATAGTTACCGAATTGAGCTGATTTTCACGAAAACTCTTGAAAAAATGTTTTACATTTAATGAGCAGCTCGAATCATTTGTGTGGAATCCGTGGTGGGCCACATAAAAAAATATGTGCACTTTTATTTGTGTGGGTAGCAGCTCTCTAAGTATATCTATTGCAATAAGTCTATTGACATAGACTCGTTGTACGCAGATTCTGCACAGATTTTTGTGTGGGGCAACTATGGGTCTCTCACAAACAATCTGAGTCATTCATTAAATGTAAAATATTTTTTCAAATGCTCCTGCCAAAAAATAGCTCAATCCGATACTTATAGGTACTTAATCCAATCATTTAACATTTCATTATTTTGAAAATTAAAGAGTAAATTACACTAAGCCCCCCTCAACTAACCTACATTTTCACTTAACCCCCTCAGACTGCAAAATCCGACATTGTGCACCCTATAATTATCCAGAGTTGACACTTAACACCCTTTTGTTAGGTCTCCGTAGGAAAAATGCACCGACGGCCGTCTCCGGTCACCGGACGGACGGCCGATCCGAGCCGTCCCAAATTTTTTTTTAAAAAAACCGAGTGGGCTTGCGCGGGAATCAACGGCATCCGATGTGCGTAGGTGCTCGATCAAAACATCCCAAGAATTTACATGGGGTGTTTGGATCTAGCACCTACGCACGTCGGATGCCGTTGATTCCCTCGTAAGCCCACTCAGTTTTTTTTTTTTTAAATTTTTGGACGGCTCGGATCGGCAGTCCGGTGGCTGGAGACTGCCATCGGTGCATTTTTCCTACGAAGACCTAACAAAAGGGTATTAAGTGTCAACTCTGGATAGTTAAAGGGTGCATAACGTCGGATTTTGTAGTCTGAGGGGGTTAAGTGAAAATACAGGTTAGTTGAGGGGGGCTTAGTGTAATTTACTCAAAATTAAATGAAAAGTTTGATGATTAGATCGAGCTTTTTTAGAAATCAAATTGAGCTGATTTTTCACAAGGGCCCTTGAAAATTTACTCAAAATTAAATGAAAAGTTTGATGATAAGATCGAGCTTTTATAGACATCAAATTGAGCTGATTTTTCACAAGGGCCCTTGAAAAAATGTTTTACACTTAATGAACGGGTTGAATTATTTACGTGAGACCCATAGTGAACTCCACACAAAAATCTGTGCAAGATTTGTTACCTATTTATCTGTGTGCATAGCACAGTTGTATCTATTGATCCTCAAATCCTTATCCGAAGCCGTCTGACTCCCTCCCTTTGTCGCGCGAGTAACCGGCTTCCCCTAGTTTTTGTCCCCGTCGCCGTGGTCACACTCCGAGACACCATCGCCAACCACTACTTCAGTACTTCCTCTATATAAATGGCACTACCTCCTTTCATTCACACGCCAGCTCAAAACGGAGAGAGAAAGAATTTAATTACAACCGCCTGTTGGGATCCACCCATAGTGGTGGTGACGCAGCGTAAAAGCGAAGAATAAACTCACACAATAAAGAACAACCTAAAGAACAAGAGATACTCTCTCTTCTCAAGCAAAGCTTGAATTTTTTATTCATCAACTGAATTGCCTAAGGCTTACGGTGTTTATTTATAGGCTACTAGAACCTAAACATATTAGGAAATTAAAAATAAGGTAATACTTCCTAACCAAACAAAACAATTACTAGAGAGAAGAAACTTCCTAATTAAAAGATACTAGCAAATCAAATCCTTCCTATCATGGAAATAAAAGATACTAGCAAATCAGATCCTTCTTATCATGGACAATATATGAAGATTTAGAGGATTTCCAGAATATTCCAATTCTAGAAAAATCCACCGAAATCTTATTACTTCTTTGCCCTTTGTCTCTCATGCTGATCCATGTATGCACATGCAATCAAATCTGCATCATCCTCCCCAGGTTGGAGAGAATTCGCCCTCGAATTCGTAGACTCCTCGTCGGAACTATCACCTCGATATGGAATGAGATGTTTGACATTGAACGTAGCAGAAGTTCGGATGTGACTTGGAAGCTTTAACTTGTATGCATTGGGGTTAATTTTCTCAAGGATCTCCAATGGTCCAATCTTCCAAGCTGCAAGCTTGTTGTACTCACCCGTTGGGAAGCGATCCTTTGTCAAAACAACCCACACAAAGTCACCCACTTCAAATTCCACAGCACGACGCTTTTTGTCAGCAGCTTGCTTATACTTTGCAGAAGATTCTTCCAAGTGTTGCACAGTCGTCTTGTGAACCGCTTGCAAACCTGAAATCAGATCCTCTGCTTTACCATTGGGACGCTTCAAATCCGGGCAGGAGCCAAGTCAAGGGGCGCTCGAGGATTAAACCCATATGTAACAAAGAAGGGACTAAACCCAGAGCTGCGATTGACTGAGCGATTGTAGGCGAACTCAGCTTGATACAACCGCTGGTCCCAAGACTTGAGATGATCACCCACAAGGCTACGAAGCAGATTACCCACAGAGCGATTAACCACCTCGGTCTGACCATCAGTTTGCGGATGATATGCAGTGCTGAAATCAAGTTTTGTGTTGGCCAACTTCCACAGACAGCACCAAAAGTGACTAAGGAATCGTGTGTCCCTATCAGAGACAATAGACTGGGGCAGCCCATGCAAACGATAAACCTCACGGAAATAGAGTTGGGCAACATTAACAGCATCTGTAGTCTTCTTGCAGGCAATAAAATGTGCCATTTTTGAGAACCGATCCACCACAACAAAGATAGAATCATTCTGTTTCTGCGTTCTTGGCAATCCTAGGATAAAATCCATACTAACGTTGGCCCATGGTTGATTCGGTATAGGCAGCGGCATGTATAAGCCTGCATTGGTCGCTATTCCCTTGGAAACTTGACAAACCCGGCAACCCTCAACAAACCTTGTAATCTCTTTGCGCATTGTAGGCCAATAGTAAGAGTCCCCTACAAGCTGAACCGTCTTGTCTCTCCCAACGTGTCCCTCCTCATGCAGCTCCTTTATGATTTTGAGGCGTAAACTACTCACCGGCACACATAGCTGATTGCCTTTGAATAGAAATCCATCACGCATCTGATAATCTGCTCGATTTCCAGCATCTACATCTTTCATAATCAGCCCAAAATAAGGATCACTAGGCAATAATTCATGAAACAAATCATAACCCAATACTTTAGCTTTCATGGTGACCAAGAGATGTGTTCGCCGACTAAGAGCATCGGCTACCTTGTTTAAAGCGCCAGACTTATGCTGTATAACAAAGGTGAATTGCTGAATATATGCGGCCCATGTAGCATGCCTGGAAGAGAGCTTTTCCTGACTATTAATATGCTTCAAAGCATCATGGTCAGAATACAGGATGAACTCATTGTATGCCAAGTATGAACTCTAATGCTTAAGAGCTCGAACAATGGTGAAGAACTCGATATCATACGTGCTGTAATTTAACTTTGAGTCACCTAACTTCTCGCTGAAGTAAGCTACTGGTTTACCATGTTGGCTCAAAACAGCTCCTATCCCCACTTTAGATGCATCACAATGCAACTCGAATGGTTGGGAGAAATCCGGTAAAGTAAGCACCGGGACTGTAATCAATTTCTGCTTAATCCTTTCAAAGGCTAGTGTTGTTGCATCCGTCCATTCGAACCTTCCCAATTTCATGCAATCAGTTATCGGTGCCATAATGGTACTGAAATTTGGAATAAAACGGCGGTAAAAGGATACAAGCCCATGAAAACTCAGAACTTCATGAACACTAGTAGGGATGGGCCAATTCTTGACAGCTTCTACTTTGGACCCATCCACAGACAACCCATCTTTTGACACTACATACCCTAAAAATAAGACACTATCAGTCATGAAAGAGCATTCAGGCATGGCAGCAAAGAACTTATCTCGGCGCAATATTGCAAAGACCTCTCGCAAGTGATGTAGGTGCTCTTCCATGTTAGCGCTATAGACAAGGATATCATCGAAATAGACCACAACAAACCGACCAATCAAAGGCCTGAAAATCTGGTTCATAACCCTCATGAAAGTGCTGGGGGCGTTGGACAATCCGAATGGCATGACCAGCCACTCATATAAGCCCTCACGAGTCTTGAAAGCTGTCTTCCACTCGTCGCCTGGACGAATTCGAATCTGATGATACCCGCTTTTGATGTCCAGCTTACTAAACACCTTTGCCCCGCTAAGCGGATCCAACAGATCATCGAGTCGGGGTATCGGAAATCGGTATCGCATGGTTATTTTGTTGATTGCACGGCTGCCCACGCACATTCGCCATGTACCATCCTTCTTCGGTGTGAGTAGTGCAGGCACTGTGCACGGGCTAAGACTCTCTTGAATATGGCCCTTTAATAACAATGCTTCGACTTGTCGCAGAAAGCTCCTCATGCTCTTTCGGACTCATTCAATAATGTGGCCGATTAGGTAAATTTGAACCCGGAACCAAGTCAATCTGATGTTGTATGTCACGCAGAGGTGGCAACTCTTCAGGCAAATCATCGGGAAACAGATCCCAAAACTCCTCAACCAACGGTCTAACTGATTCTGGAATCGGACTATCTATTGCACACTCCTTGCCAATCAGAACATAGACAAGTCCTAAAGCTGCTACATCTTCCATAAACTTCCTTGCCAAAAGGTTGGAACCCTCCCCTTTAGTAGGTTTAGGATCAACATCTTTACTTGAAACAAGGACTATTTTTGTACTACCAAACATGAAGCTGTATGTGTTCTTCTTTCCCTCGTGCAGAGCATTCCTGGCATACTGCCAGGGTCTTCCCAATAAAAGGTGACAAGCATCCATTGCAATAACATCACACCATGCATTATCCTTGTACTTGGAGCCAATTGAAAAGGAAACTAAACAATGCTTAGAAACAGTTACCTCATTCCCTTTCATAAGCCACGACAACTTATAAGGGCTTGGATGCTTCTCCGTTGCTAGCCCCAGCTTACGAACAGCCTCTTCCGAAACCACATTCTCACAACTTCCAGAATCGATGACAAGGCGACATACCTTACCACCAATTGTACAAGTTGATTGGAAGATGTTATTTCGAAGCCAATCATCCTCACCGGCCTTTCGAGGGGTGAAACATGCCCTTCGAATTACTAGTAAAGGCCCATAATCTCCTTGCACAAACTCTTCTTCGACCCCATCCTCATCGTACTGTGCTGCTTGCTCCTCGCTAGGTTGCTCAATTTCATTATCTCCGGCATCCACAAACAGTCCCTTTCCGAACCGTTCGTTTCTTTTGCAATCTGCCATCCTATGACCTGGTTCACCGCACTTAAAACAGCGTGCTGTGTTGCTGTTTATTGGTGCACGGTTTGCTTGGCCAGCAGCAAGAGGCTTCCCAATAGTGGTCTGATTGTTCACTAGAGGGATGGGACAGCTACCGGTAACGTTGCCAAACTGGAATCCGCTCTTCCGGCCAGCTTGTTTCTCCAATGTCAAGGCCTTTTGATGTGCTTCTGAAACGAAAACGGGGTCGTAAAAGTTCAAAGCATCCTGAAATTGTTCTCCCATGCTCCCAATATACCGTGAAATCAACTGATCTTGCGATTCTGATAGGTCATTGTAGGCCAGGAGTTGGTAAAACTCCTGGGTATAATCATCCGCTGATTTTGAGCCCTGCCGCAAGTTCTGCAACTGCTGGTACAGCGATCTTGTGTAGTTATGGGGCAAGAACGATGCCCGCATATGTTTCAGCAACTTCTCCCACGAACGAATCTTCTCTTTTCCCTGTCGCTCACGGGTTTGTTTAAGTTGTTGCCACCATGCAGCGGCACGCCCTCAAAACTTTGTTGCGACCAAAGAAACTCGTTTGTCCAAAGGTACCTCTTTGAACTCCAAAATTTCCTCCACAGCCGCAACCCAATCCAGAAACTCATCGGACTGTGAGCAACCCTTGAATTCTGGTATGTCAAGCTTGAAGCCCGACTCCCAACGCCTGAATGTATCCAGAACCACAGCAAGCTCTTTCTTTTGTGGCCTGAGCACAGCAAATGGGTTGTCGCCATCTTCACACTCGACATCATCACCGCTTTCCGCATTCACTCGACGTAAATGGGGATTCTGGTGTTGAGGTGCTCCTCTAGCAATAGTCATAGCAACAAGTTGCTCTGTCAAGGCGTTGAACTTGTCGTCAAAGAGTTGTGCTAAGCGGGCCTCTAGTTGACCTTCAAGCGCGGCATAATCGCGCTCATACGCCTCGTCGGCAGCGCCATGTCGACCACCAGCACCTCGACCTCCTCCTTTTAGCGGCATTGGTGATGGATCAGGAAGTGAGCCTACGCTCTGATACCAACTGACGTAACGTAAAAGCAAAGAATAAACTCACGCAATAAAGAACAACCTAAAGAATAAGAGATACTCTCTCTTCTCAAGCAAAGCTTGAATTTTTTATTCATCGACTATTTTGCCCTAAGGCTTATGGTGTTTATTTATAGGCTACTAGAACCTAAACATATTAGGAAATTAAAAATAAGGTAATACTTCCTAACCAAACAAAACAATTACCAGAGAGAAGAAACTTCCTAATTAAAAGATACTAGCAAATCAAATCCTTCCTATCATGGAAATAAAAGATACTAGCAAATCAGATCCTTCTTATCATGGACAATATATGAAGATTTAGAGGATTTCCAGAATATTCCAATTCTAGAAAAATCCACCGAAATCTTATTACTTCTTTGCCCTCTGTCTCTCATGCTGATCCATGTATGCACATGCAATCAAATCTGCATCAGGTGGGATTATTTTATGTAACACCCTAGTGTTGGGTGTTGAGTGTATTTACCCTTGGTGTCCCTTATATATAGTCATAAACCCTATTATGGTTAATGTGTGACATAATGTGAGGGAGAGGGTGAGGCGAGCATGGGGAGCCGGGTTGTGGCCTCCCGGAGAGGAACCGGCGTGTGATTCCCGGAGAGTTTTTTCATCTTTATTGTATATTGTGTAGAGGTGTCAAACGTGCGTGTCGTGCCGTGTTGTGCAATTTCCGTGCCAACCGTGCTTCGTGTTGTGCCGTGCCGTGCCCGTTTACTTAAATCATGTCGTGCCGTGTCGTGTCATAGCCAATCGTGTCGTGTCGTGCCGTGCCCATTTACTTAAATAGTGTCGTGCCATGCCGTGCCATTTTTCAATCGTGTCGTGCCAGGCCGGGCCCAACTACTTAAATCGTGTCGTGTTGTGCCAACCCGTTTTTTAATCGTGTCGTGCCGGGCCGGGCCATTTACTTAAATTGTGCCGTGTTGGCCCCTTTTTTTAATCGTGTCGTGCTGTGCCGACCCGTTTACTCGATCGTATCGTGTCATTTTTCAATCGTGTCGTGCCCGTTTTGTATGGTACACACAATTTATTTTTGCTTTTGGTCTCTTATGAATAGTATTCCTTTGAACCCTTAAGAACCATAGAAGAATGTTGTGATGTGTTGTGATGGAGTCATGTATTAAAAATAGTGCAGTACCCATTTGCTTCTTAGAAGCTCCACACGAATCCGGGTGCCAAACACCAGGTTGCTATCGCCAAATGAACGACTTTCGTTCGTTTGAGTAGGTAAAACCTGAAAAGCTTTTAATTGATTTTCTCATCATTCATGTGGATCATGTGGTTTAAACTTGCACTCTAATTATCTTCATACACCGGTGAAGGATTTGGGCAGCAATATTTAACCAACACTCAAATAGAAATGAAGGAACAATCTCCAAGACTTGAAATTGAAGCTCAATTCACCTGTGGTTTAAACTTGTTTTGATGAAAGAACAGGTGTTTAATTATGCTAATTATGCTTGTTTAAGTATAAGTTAATCATAGATGTCAAATTATGTGGTTTTAAATGCTTACGTGTCCTTTATGTGCTATTTGACACACACGAATTATGTTTAAAATTATATGCCATGTATTTGATTTATGTGTTATGAGTCAAATTTCCTAAGACAAAATATAGAGATTCATAAAACAAGGTTATGGGTTAATGTGAAAATATTATTGGGTCCTTATTTGAAGAGAATGTTATGTAAGGGTTTATTTGATAATTAGACTACCCTTTTCTAGACAATTCTAGACGTGGATGGAAGGAAAAAAATATCAGTCCCCCACCCTCTCATTCCTTCTAACGTTCTTTCTCTCCCACTCCTCTCAAGAAAATAAAAATCAAGAAGTCTTCCCATCTTCTACTTCTAAGGTTTTGGTTCTAGGGTTCAATCAAGTTCTTGGAGCAAGATTCAATCTCAAATCCATCCCTCACCCAAGTGTTGGAAGCTCTCAATCCATGGTTTAAACCTAAAAGAAGTAAGTTTTCTTGTAGTGAGTTTAAAGAGAAATCTGTCCAGAAATTTACTGAAATTCGTACCCTAAGCCACGAATTTTTAGACATAGTAAATCAACTTCAAAAATTACAAAATTTTTATGGGATGTTCCTCAATGAGTCTAAAATGTTGTGTAAAAATTTGGGATTAATATTCATTAAAACGAAGTCTATAAAAATCTCGCACTAAACTGCACTTTGTTTTACTGCTAGTGTTGAATCTCTGTTTTGGTCTTCGATTTTTGGTATGTTTGACCTAGTTTCTCATTATGTTATTTTCTGAAAGTTTTATATGAGGTACCCATATGTGTCTAGTGTACTGTGTCCAAAAATTAGAGTAAAACTCAAAGGGAATAATTTTAAACAATTCGTATACTAAGCTGCGTTCTGTTTTGTACTGTGCTGAATTCTGCAATTTTGTTGCTTATTCTCCTAGTTTGTAAGGGAAGCTTTTGGCCACGTAAATTCTCAAGAAAATTTGATACCATGTGCATATGAGTCCTCTTTATGTGTTAAAATTTCGAGACCTAGTTAATTGTGGTTTATCCTCAAGAATTGTTGGAGCAGATCATGGTTAACTTGTCATTTTTTTAGGGAATCATGCATGTGCGTCATTTTATGAGTTCTTTGTGTAAATGATGTGTGTTCATATACAATATGTAGGATTTGTGAACGAGAGAAGGATATAAGGGATATAAGTTGATGTTTACTTGAAGTGCAAAAAATGTGAGTAACCTCATACTTTGAAATGGGAAATTTTATAAACTCTCTTTTCTAGCTATGAAGTGTGACTTGGTTTTCTATGTCATGAAGTGATATGTCTAAGTGTTTTGAGCACAATGTTATAATGAAAATGTTTATTATGTGTTTTCTAAGATATTCAAAGTCTATGTATGTTACAAATTTTGTCTTATGAAGCATGTTTGTCATGCTTCTTGCCTTACTGTATGTGCCCACTGGTGGGTTCCATAATAGCCAGCATTATGTGCCTCCCTGAAGGGTTCTCTAATATCCAGGTATGTGCCTTCCTGGAGGGTTCTATAATATCCAGGTATGTGCCCTTACCGATGGGTACCAATAATCGGCCGGGATCTCGATATGTGTCAAGTATGTATATGTGTGTGATGAGCTTGGGGGTATGGCTATGTAAATGTATTTGAGTACTTTATGCTTTCATGTAAAAATCTTTTGGATTTCTTTTAAATGTTTGTAATTAGTGTGCTATATATGTGTTGAATATTCAAAACCCAAATTAGAGTATGAGCTTTACTCACTGAGCTTTCAGCTGATGGTTTATTTACCAATTTCAGGTGATGAAGTATGATAGCTTATTGGTGCTATGTTTTGTGAAAGTTGGATTTCATGAAGTGTTTGCCTTTAGAATGAAAGTAGAAAGAAGACTTGTAATTTTGGGCATATTTTGTACTTGATTCTCGTATGGACAAAGATGTATATATTTTTGTAAAGTGATGTACGTAAGCTATGCATGTTAGGAAAATGTTGTAGATGTTCATACTACTGTGATTATGGTATCATGTAAATTATCAATGTATGGATGTTCTGGACCAAATGGGTTATGCTTCATTTTACTCAACCTCGTTTATGGTTATTGTTACTATGAGACCTCATAAATTTAAGTGAAGTTTTTTTAATCACTTCCGCAAATGTTTAGTTGCTTTATTTAGAGCACTTTTTCTGAGCCCATTTGGTTATGTATGAAGGCTTTGTTGACCGGTTACGGGCCGTGATTCTCTTTTAAGGGGCCTAGGGATAGCGGGACGTGACAATATGAGCAGAAAATCATTTTGTTCGTTATGTTACAAGTGGCAATAATTTTCTTATCTGCTTTATGGTAATAAGCACATATTATAGTAGGTTGATAACAACCCCACTACTTGGGGAAAAAAAAAGATGCACAAAAACAATAGAAACTCCTAGAAGTTTGGAAACTTAAATAAGAAGTGCAACGATTGGAAAACAACAGCTTCACCCATAATGCACATTCAATCTTGACATCACTGATAGTACATGAGCTGTTGGGTAGCATCAACATTCTGAAAGCCAATTCTTCTAAGAAGAATACATTTCAAACTCCTAATTTCACCACAAAAAGAACAGAATACAAAATCAAGACATCCATCCTGTAGCAATCCATTTTGGCAAGAAAATTTTCCTAAGAACAATATTATATCGCAAACCCGTAATTTCAACAAAAGAACTAGTATAGACTATAGAATACAAAATCAAGAGATGTTCTATCATGTAGCTATCCATTTTAATCTTCACAGATACCCGCAATCAAGCCAACTGCACCAAGATCGAAGAAAAGCAGCACAAAATATCAGGAGAAGACTACAAGAACAACATCCGAACCATCTACCTAAAGCTCATCGCCTGAGTGTGAACATCACCTGTCAGAAGAAGAAAAATACACGTACATACGACTTGAGAAACTAAACCCAAAACAAAATTCAATCTAAGTAATTAATTTGAAAATTCAACTTCAAGATTCCAAAATTGAACTTCTATTTTCCACGGGCAAGAAAGTGAGCAACCAACACAATCGCATACAAGGCAAGAGGACAACAAAGACAAAGAAAGGTCGTAAGTTACCAGCAGCATCACATTAGTAATGCATCTCCCCTAGTCATCACCATCTATATCAGAGTCTGAAAAATAATCCCTGAATTCATCTTTAGCTGATCTTTTTTGAATTCCAAGACGTGCATCCTCCCAATCTTTTAAGTATAGGAGACAATCCAAAATGTCTGGAGCTAGTCTACTCCTCTTCTCATCCAACACTCTCTTACCTGCACTAAAAGTAGATTCCGATGCAACTGAAGAGACATGAGCTGTTAGTACATCACGTGCCATTATGGAAAGAATGAGAAATGTCCTTTCATTTTTTTTCCACCAGTCTAAGATATCAAAATTTTTTAAGTCGTCATTTTCGGTATGATGCTCTATCTCTAAATATTTAACAAGTTCAGAGCGTGTACTTGCACTTTTACCTTTCTTGGAAATGAGAGACCATGATGGGTCATTGCTACTTGTAGATGGCAAAGGAACAGTAGTAGTATTCGTAGTCATAGTAGTGCTTGCAAACTTAGACTCATAAGAAGCATATAAATTAGTCAATACCGAATTCACTTCAGTAAGAGAAGGTAATGTAATCATAAGTTAATAGAAATTCCATCTAAGAGCATTTGAACAACTTCTAACTCTTAATCCTTGGGTCCATTACTGCAGCTACAATAAATATTTTTGGAATGTCCTTGAAATATTTCTTGAATTTTGATTCCATATCAATACAAGCAGCTATGAAATTTGTTTCTGTTCTATAAGTATTAAAAGTGAAACTAATATTATACAACGGATTAAGCACAAGACAAAAAGTAGGATAACGAACACCCGAAAGAGCACATGTAGCAGCATAAAATACTTTCAAAAATTTCATGTACTCAAAAGCAATTATCCATTCAGAATGAGTTAAACCACAATTAGACTTGGCATTAACAAAAAGCAGTAATCACATCAATGTGATTGTGGCGTGCAACATGCCACCAAATAGCGGAAAATTCTGGTAAAGTCCTATAATGCATTACTCGAGGGCCGCTCGAGCTGTTTTTTGAAAATCAGAACCGTCTACCTTATATGTGGGAGTGTTTTATATTATTCGTGCAAAAAATGAAATAAATTGGTTAATGTTATATACTTGATCGCACATAACAAAAAATTTCCTATTAATGAATCTATGTCCCGATGAAAGGGTTTCAAAAACCCGATAGACCCAAATTTTTTTGAGAGTGATTAGAACACTAAGAACAACAAAATGAACGGTATGGATCATCATAACTATGTCGCAATCGTGTGGCTAGCATACATTGGACTATACCGGAATACATTAGTTAAGAACCAAATAAGTTGGATATATAGATTTGAAAGGTAGCTGCAGACTAAGTTTTTCGAATGTTTGATCTAAACCGTTACGATTTAAGATCTTATCAAATTTATTATTCTCCCCTAAATAGGTGATAATCGGATGTCGGAAACCACATGATCGGAACACATTCAGTGCGTTCAAAAGCGTTAAAGTCCTATAATGCACCACTTGAGGGTTGCCCGAGCTGTTTTTTGAAAATTGGAACCGTCTACCTTTTATGTGAGAGTGATTACATCATTTGTGCAAAAAATAAAGTAAATTGGTTATCGTTATATACTTGATCGCACATAACAAAAAAATTTCTATTAATGAATCTACATTTCGATGAAAGGGCTTCCAAACCCCGATAGACCCGAAAATTTGCGAGAGTGATTAAACCACCAAGAACAATAAAATGAACAGTATGGATCGTCATAATTGTGTTGAAATTGTGTGGCTCCCGTATAAGAGGCCCTTTTTTATAGAATAGAATTATATAATATATATTAGTTGTTTCAATTATAAGCACAACAAGATTGTTGGCTTTGGTGGTTTGATATGTGTGTCCAGTCCCCATGGACTTGGGTTCGAATCTCATAGAGATTATTTTTTTAAAACCAATTTGTTTCTTATTTATTATAGAAAATTAGAAGCAGGTCCTGATTTTTAGGTTTGGTTTGATCCCGATCTAATTCCAAAACACTCTTGTTTTGCAATTCAGATTTCAGAACACAAATTTTTTGAGATCTAGAGACCAATTGGTGTTCGAATTTGTGGCCGGATTCAAAACATCGCAGATCATCGTCGGTTTTCTTGTATGAATACGAAAAATGTGGTGAACTGTTGTGCAAATGGTGACAAAAAAAAGCAGAGGGCTGTTTGGTTGCTCATCTCAATGCTTCATTTGGTTAGTCTTTTTGTTTTAGGAATTTTTAGTTGACTAATGACTTTCTCCTTAGTTGATTGAGGAATTTAGAACCATTTTTTATGCGAACTATACAAGTAAACTGTATATGGGATTATGTGAGCTGTGTGTTGGGGCTATATGAACTTTTTTTATGAGAATTGTGTATTTTTCTATGAGAACTGTGTATTGTTCATGAGAACTGTGCATTTTTCTATGAGAAATGTCTATAAGAATTATGTATTTTCTATGAGAATTGTGTTTTGTCCATGAGAACAGTGTATTTTTTCTATGAGAACTCTGTATTTTTTCTATAAAAATTGTCTATGAGAACTATGTATTCTCATAGTGTAAAGACCCGTATTTTTCAGATATTATTTAAACGTTTTATAAATGCTAGAAATCGAGGAAATTATGAAATTTATCGAATTTATGCGATTAGGGGTTTATGTGATAGTATTATTACTTGAGGGAGTACAAGTGTGTTTTGTGTATGTGCTAGTATAAAAGGGTGTGTGTGTGTGTGTGTGTGTAGGAGATTAAATTCTCCCATCTCACTCTCTCTCTATATCCGGATCTATTTCTCTCTCTCGGCTCCCTCTCATTCTCTTGCTCACTCACCCAAAATTCCCCCAAAACCACAGGATCCACCTCCACTCCACTCCACCCCTCAATCGTAATCTTAAGCTTAAATTTCGTGGGTTTCACTCAGAGGAGGAGTATTCGGTTGATTTCGAAGTTTAGAGAACTAGGGATTGCTCAACTTGCGTGGGTTTTGATTCTTGACTTGAGGTAGGGAATTCTACCTCTCCTTATACGTTATTTGAGTGCTCTTGTGCCATCTTTGAGCTTATATTGGTTGTTGATGAGGTTGGATCAAAATATGATAATTCTGTCAAAAAAATTCACCTGAGAAACACTCTCCCTACCGGTAGAAACTTTTTACCTATTGGTAGGACAAGTTAAAAATTTTCCCACAAGCTGCTCAAACGTATAGCAGCAAATTAAAAGCTACTCAACAAGCTGCTCTGGGTATTCAACTTCTACAGGTAGGAATTCCTTACCTACCGGTAGGTCAAGCACGAATTTGAATATTGGCTGCTCAAACGTATAGCAGCAGCTCAAAAGCTGCTCTGCGTATTCAACTTCTACCGGTAGGAATTCTTTACCTACCAGTAGGTCAAGCACGAATTTGAATATTGGCCTTTCTGTTTTCAGTTTCTACTGGTAGGGACTTTTCATCTACCGGCAGGAGTCCGGTAGGAATTCCTTACCTACCGGTAGGTCAAGCACGAATTTGAATATTGGCCTTTCTGTTTTCTGTTTCTACTGGTAGGGACTTTTCACCTACCGGTAGGTCAAGTTCTACAGGTAGGAGTGGCCTTTCTGTTTTCTGTTTCTACCGGTAGGGACTTTTCACCTACCGGTAGGTCAAGTTCTACCGGTAGGAGATTGAGCTGCTTTCAGCTGCTTTTTTGAGCTGCTGCAGTATCTTTCAGCTGTTTTTCTATATCTTCCAACTCCCATTTTGAAGCCTTCCATCGACTCTAATGAGCTTGTTTGCGCATTCTTCTAAGTGTTATGGAAAGTATTGCTCATTTCTCACTTAGAGTGGTATCCAACGGACTAGAGTGAACATGTCTAGGGATCCGACGAGTAGTATTGTAATCCTTTTTCTCTCGACTCCTAGAAGTCTTAGATCCCTTTAGTACATGCCTTTATGGACTCCGAGTATAGAAACTAGATGACCGGACATCGCAGAGTCTAGACGTGGGTTAATACGTGGCTTGTGAAGATACGGGGGTGTACTTAGAGGTACGGTGAGGTCGTGTGCTATTGTGGTATGCTTAAAGGAAAAAGACACGTATTAATTAATTAGTCAGAATCTTAATATGGTCAACAATTTGGAACATTTTGAAATAAAATCAACGCGGCGGATTGGTTGAATGTTTAGAAAGCTTTAAGTGAAATCGATGTTGTGAAAGAATTGTTTGAGAGAATATAATAACTTGTGTCCTCACTACTCGTCAAGTCTTTCAATCCTTTTGGCATTCTCCCTATGAAGTTCAAGTGTAGAAACTAAGGGATAGAGTGTTGAAGGATTATATATACGGGCTTAACACGCTCTGTCAGACGCGAATGGGTGAACAAATGAAAAGGCATGAACGTGTATATTTGGGGAGTTAAGAAATGTTTAATTGAAGTTTTATGGTACAATCAATAGATTGATGATGAAATTGATTATGAAATGATATTGATTATGAAAAGTGTGAGATGTGACCCAAGTGGTCGTTATTGAGGGAAAAGACTCGGGGTGACTCTGCACTCGAGGGAACTAGACCCGAGGTGACCCCAACTGATTATTATTATTGAGGGAAAAGACTCGGGGTGACCCTGCACTCAAGGGAACTAGACCCGAGGCGACCCTAGTGATTATTGATGGGAAATACCGGATTAAAAGAAAAGAAAGGTTTTGCAATAAAGGGATTTGATGAAGATCAATGTGGATACGAGAAAAATTGTAGTACCGTACGAAGAATAATAAGATATTTTTGAATTGACTATAGGCAAATGTGGAACGATGTGAATTTGTTTGTGTATCTAGTTAAAGAAGTAAACGGTTAGTGACATTTATGTGTAGTCTAGGATCCTTGGACTATAGCTTATGGTTTGTTGGTAGTCATTCATTCTATGGGCATATCTGTCAATACACACTCGTCATGGTATATGATTCATCAAAATTACATATAGTTTGAGTTTAGAATTCTCTACTGGACTAGTATAGTTTAACCAAATCTGTCTTTTCAGGTCCAGACACTGGGCAATAGATTGCATGCATTGTGTGCTTGGCAGTGAAAGACTTTGGAAGCTGACATCATTAGTTATTTCGTCATCTTTGTGAAGATATCATTTTGTTAAAGACGGTCTTGTAACTAACTACTCCTGAATTTTCATTTTGACTAAAGTTGTAATTGTCTAAACTTAAGGACTTGTTTGTAAATTAAACAGGTGGAAAATTCTTTTGGGTAATGTATATGATATGCGAGACTCTTTTATTGAAATGTATTATTTAATTATGTTGAAAATTGAGGAGGTGACACAAAAGCCACAATTCTCTCCTTACGCTTGTTTTGTTATCCTGTATTCCTCTACTTGTATTCTCTATGTGAACTGTTTATTTTTCTATGAAAACTATATATTTTCTATAAAAATTATGTATTTTTTATGAGAACTGTGTATTTTAGTGTGTGATAAGGCTATTTGAACTGCGGTTATTTTTTAGGAACAAAAACAATATATGTGTGTGTGTGTGTGTGTGTGTGTATATATATATATATACATATAATAACGCATTTTTATAAAATCTTACAATTTTGTTTGTGAACAGGTGGTTTGAGTTTGTGTTTGATTATTATTATTATTTTGTTTAATTTTTATTCGTGTGTGTATTTTTTTTATGAGAACTGTGTATTATAATTGAAAATTGTCTATAAGAATTATGTATTTTTCTATGAAAACTGGCAGTTCTCATAGCTCAATTCACATACACAGTTCTAAATAGTTTTCATAGAACTGACTATGAGACTTGGCAGTTAAAAATTCAATTCTAAATCAATGTATTACATATGTGAACTATTACTTTTTTACTTTGATTACTTTTTTAAAAACATGGCGGTGAGAACATTTATAACTATATTTGATTTTCTTTACCTTTTTGTTTTTGTTCAATTTTTGTTCTTGTGTATATTTTCTATGAGAACTGTGTATTTTTCTATGAGAATTGTGTGTTGTTCATGAGAACTGTCTATGAGAACTGTTTATTTTTCTATGAGAACTGTGTATTATCTATGAGAACTATCTATTAGAATTGTGTATTTTCTATGAGAATTATATATTTTTTATGAAAACTGTGTATTTTAGTGTGATGTAACACTATGTGAATGGTATATTTTTCAGTTCACATAGTCCAGTTTTCATAATCAGTTCACAAATCTAGTTCACTATGAGAACAGTCACTTCTCATAGCCAATTATTATAGAATTGATTATGAAAATTGACAGTTCTCATAGAACTGATTATGAGAAATGACAGTTCACATAGCTAATTCTCATAGCTTAGTTCACATAGCAGTTCTAATAAAACTGACTATGAGAACTATGAGATTTGGCAGTTCTCATAGTCAAAGGTATTTTTGTTCGAAAAAATATGATTGAGGAATTGATTCTAAAAATATAGCTCTCATAACCTCAGTTATCATAACCATAGTACAGGGGTATTTTTGTCCAAAATAGTATGTTAACTTAGGCTATGTCGGGAATATTTTTGTCCGAAATATTATGTTGACTTGCTATGAGAATTGACAGTTCTCATAGCATAGTCAAGGGTATTTTTGTCCGAATTAATATGGGTCAGGAGTTGATTCTAAAAGTATAAATTTTACTAAAAATGTACATGTGCACAAAAAATTAAGAAGAATGAGCAAAATAGTAAAAATATATAAAAAGTCAAGAAAAATGACTGAAATAAAGAAAGAATATTTTTGTCAAGACTAAATTAAGTCCAAACCTAGTTTTTGTGGCCGGCCTAAAAATTCTCCTATTTATTATTAGTTGTTCCAAGTAAAAACATAAAACTGATTGTGATGTGTGACAAGTTCCATAGAACTTGGGTTTGAATCACATGGAGGTTTTTTTATTTAAAATTAGTTTTTTTTCCTTATTTATTTTTAGTTGTTCCAATTCAAAAGCTTAATTTTTTTTTTATAAATTATGAAACTAAAATGCCTTGTTTTGTAATTAAAATTATTATTAATTAATCACATTATATTTATGAGTCACAAATCAAATTATTTAATAATTTTTTTCCCGTGCCTTGTGTCGTGCCCTTTCATGCCCGACTAGAATCGTGTCGTGTCGTGCCGTGCCCGACTAAAACCATGTCGTGCCGTTCCCATTCTGTGCCCGTACTGTGCCTATCAACCCATGTCGTGCCCGTCTAGGTCTAGAACCGTATCGTGCCGTGCCGTGCCCGTTCAACTACCATGTCGTGCCCGTGCCTGGCTAAACGGTGTCGTGTCGTGTTGTGCAAGGCCAACTTTCGTGTCGTGCCCGTGCCGTACCCTCCCACTTCCATGACCCATGCCAGTCAACGTGCCCACTAAAACCGTGTCGTGTTGTGCCAAGCAAAGACCGTGCCCGTGCCCGTCCATGTGCTCACTAAGACCGTGTCGTATCATGCTGTGCCAGGACATTACCGTGCCCCATGCCCGTGCCATGCCAGATTTAACCGTGTCGTGCCCGTGTCGTGTTATGCCGACCCGACCCATTTGACACCTCTAATATTGTGTGAATATATAATCAAAGGGAGTTTTTCTCTGAAATCACAGCGTGGGTTTGTGAGTGTGGTGGCCCTCACGGTCCTAACACCACCGACCCCCCCCCCCCCCCCCCCCCCCCCCCCACCAAAAGAAAAAAACTGGATAAAGAGAAAGTAGTTTGCTCATAGAGAAAATGGAAGAAGTTGGGAGTTTTCACCGCCAAGCCCGCCACCGTGACCCGCCATTCTCCTCGTATCATAACTTAATTTGCAGGAGATATAGATGTTTCCTACCGAACTCGTACATATATCATGTGCTTAACTTAATTTACATTTAACACTTGAGTAAGGGGGTGTTCCGGATTCTCAAAAAAGAAACTTTTAAAAAAAGAAGGTAATTTCAAATTTAAAAATTATGTGTTTATGCAAATAATTTTTCTACCAATATAAATCTCGTTTGATAGATTTCATTGAGATCTTTTACACGGTGCAAAAATAAAAAATAAAAAAAAATTATTTTTTATTTTCATTATATTTAAACTTAAAATTATTTTTTTTAAAAAAAAGAAGATTTAAAAAGAAAGCGTTCCTCCTAAAAATGGTGGAACGTACGAAACCCATAAGTAGCCGACGACCGGTGGCCAAACCGATCGATCAAGATATATACATGCATCCTGGACAACCACTAAATGGTCCAGACGTCCGCATCCAAGAATTGAACAACTTGTCGAAATTAAATACTTGGACTAAAATTAATTGATATCCTAAATCCCTTTCACAAAATTTTTTTTGATATCCTGATTTGTTACTTTGACTAACTTTCATTTTCTTGCTTGTTAATTGTTGGATTAACTTTGATTCTTATTTTGTCTTCTTGTACAAATATATATATATAACTCCTAGAAAATTATACTTAATATAAAATTGTTCATGCTACGACTATTTGACCCCTTGTCCAATTTATTTGCTACTCCAGTACAGTTCGACTTATTACCACATAATAAAATTACCAAGCTAGACGACGATGCTAATAACGTATTTAATTATAGTTATGATCATTAATATTTACCCTGCTGCATGGCTTGTGTAAGGTTACATGCACCAAGACCATCGTTCGTTCGACTTATTTAACACACAATTAGACCAAACTAGAAGACGTGGATGTAATTAATATCTTAAACCAGAAGTTTAACTTCAATCGGAGAATGCTGGAGACACATGCACCAACTAGCCACACCTCCAATCACAACTGTGTATGTAGCACACAAACTCAGCAATTCGGGCCCAACCTCTCCCTCCCAGCTCCCTCCTTCCTCTCCCTCCTACTTCCTCTGCGTAACCCTAATAACCACAGCCGCCGCCCATCACCACCACAAAAATAAACTACCCATAAATCTTCTTCATCTTCAAACCCATTTCTCAGCCTTCCCAAAATGAAAAAGCAAAACTCAACATGCAACCACTAAGATCTCCTCTCCAAGAAACTCATCCTCTCACTTGACTGCCTCACCTCAAACCCACTCGACAAGAAAATTTTCCCCGCTTGTCTGCAAATCCTTCAACTCCATCGAGTTTCACCATCGCACCACCCTCAAGAGTTGTAGGTGCGGTCAGAGTTGCTAGCTTACCGTTCGAGACGACTATTTGACCCTTCAATAACGAACAGACGCGTGGCGGTGGGACCCGCGTAAGGAGAATGGTTACCACTCTGTGAAACAATGACGCGTGTACATGCGAAGCCGACAGTCGTCTCCGCGGAAAAGCGTTCGCGGAAATATGTGACCGTCGTGGACCACCCCCGCAGACTTCACGCATTGATGTTAATGGTGGGATTCATACTACTGTTCTATGAGTCTCCCCGATCTCGCGATCCCAGTGAGGTTTTCACTTGAAAAGCCAAACCGGGGGGGTTTCCGTCCTAAGCCTAGAGGCAGGGTCCGAAGGGAATCCCGCGGAGAAAGAACGATCGTTGCAGGTCGCGACCTCGCTCCAGCGGGAATTGGGGATTTCTTGTGGCTTGGTGGCTTGGAGTTGGAGGTGTCGCCATGGGAAAACGAGCCCTCCCGCAGAAAGGCGTCCGCGGGAGGGCAAGTTTTCTCAAGGCCAGGAGGTACAGGAGGGACACGTGTCAGGAATTGATAGGAGCGTCGTCCTGGGCCTGACCTTGGCCTAGGTGCCCTAAAAATACCCCTGACATTCCCAATGATTGTGTTGACCGTTTCCTGGGAAAAGGTGAGTGAGCACTGAATTTGAGGAAGGAGAACATTCTTCCTCAGAGAAAAGGGGTAATCTCACTTGCTTAAGCCCGGAAAAGGTTGAGTAACACGCGGAAAACAAAAGGGACACGCTGCCTCTGTTCTTTCCGTACCTCTTGCTCCCACTCCTTCACCCCGCAAGACCTCCCCTCTTTCCCTTTTTGACTAGTCATTGACTAATCGCACCTCTCCAGCTCACGGATAACTACACGTAAGCAGCCCCACGCTTAACCCACTCACTACATTTAGGCGACTCTGCTGGGGAGGTGTCTTTTGGTTTATGGTTAGTACTCGTTCCAAAGAATACGTTGAGCCACTGCGTCGAAGAACAATGGTGACGCAAGACAACGCCATACCAACCCTTGAAGAGGTGGGAGAAACCAACAGCGCGGGTGTCACCGCGCAAACATTGCATGCCCTCCAGGACGGGCAGCGTCAGTTTCTCGAAACACAAAAGCAGCTGCTCACGGCCTTTACAAGCCTCATGGAACTCATTTCGGCGGCTCTCCCACGAGCCGCAACCTGCTAGGGGGATGAGCTCCCGTAGACCCTCGTTGGCGAAAGCAACAGCCAGACAGCACAACACATGCAACCCCAAATCCCTTTATCCTCCCCGCATCCCTTGCGTGGGGTTCTCATCGGAGGAATTGCAGTAAACTCCGTTGAAGCCCGCAGAAAGGAGCTCGTCATGGACGGCGCGGGTGCACCCTCGTTGGGACCTTACATCACAATGGCGGAACTACAGGCTTTGTTGGCCCAGCAAAAAGCCAGTGAAACAAACCAAATGGAGTCGGATGTGGCCCAAACTAGCACCACCCCTTCCGCTGGGCAATTTATAACTTTAGCCGATGTGCAAGCTCTCATCACCAAAGAAAAGGCAAAGACAGTTTTGCCCTCCCTGCCATGCCCAGACATTCGTCCTCCCTACCCGGTCACGGTCTTATCGTTACCCTACCCGGACGGGTACACCCCACCAAAGTTCGTGAAGTTCGATGGCAAGGAGGGTAGCGCACACGAGCACGTGGTTCGTTTCATCGAATCCCTTGGGGCCTATGCGTCGGATTCCAACTTGCGCCTCCGCGAGTTCTCCAAGTCCCTTACTTCCCGAGCATATACATGGTATGTCAATCTCGAGCCTTATTCGATAGGCACTTGGGAAGAAATGGTGAACAACTTCTATGCTAAATTTTTCCATGTCCGCGAGAAGGTCACAGTAATTAGCCTGACCAAAGAAGTTCAGACAAGCACAGAAGACGTAGTGGATTACATTAAACGATTTAAGGATCACGCAGTCGACTGTACTGAGTCAATCAAGGAGGCTCAGCTTGTCGAGATCTGTATCGGGGGAATGATAGACGAGTTTAAGATGTTACTCATCAACTTGAAGTTGGGCACTTTCTCCGCTCTGCTAGAATCCGCGTACAACATCCATCACATGGTCAAGCCACTTAAGTGAGATAGCTAGAAGGGTAAATCTGCGGTTGCCGCAGTGGCCGTCGTAGAATCCCCGGGAGGCCAACAGGTCGGTGTCGGAAGGAAGCGAAGGGAGCGCGAGCCCGGACCGGCCCCAGACTACCCGTGCACCATGGAGGAAGTTTGCGCCTTAGTTAACGCCTGGGTGGCAGACGGCGAATTGAAACTTCCCCCAGTGGAGTATGAGCCAACGCGGGAAGATCAGGAGCATTCGCGGTACTACATGTACCATAGACATACTAAACACCCCCGACTAGCGACTGTTGGTCCCTCAAAAGGCTGTTCAAAAGAAAACAAAACGCCAATGAGCTACGGATAGGGCGCCAGGACATCTGCGTAGAGCCTTATCCGGCTCATGGTCACAACAATGGCGAAGTCAACATGGCGGAATGCTACCCGTTCATGTACGAGGTGGAAGGTGGTGCAGATGACCATTATTACCTAGAAGAAGAAAAGGATGGGCTTACATGGTCTCTTGCCACGAGATTGTTGACGAAAGCGAGGACGACGCAACTCCCGCGGTCGTACCGGATCCCAACAGTTCAGCCAAAACGCTACAAAATAGCATAAAGTTTCGCGCGTTCTTTGATGGGTTTGGCTTTACCCCAGCCGCAAGGTTGGAGATAACCAAAGCGATTATCAACATAGCAGAGGTTCACCAGGAGTCTTGCATGTCCGTGGAAGGGTCCCTCCCGTGGACTGTCCGCGAAGAGTCCAATTCCGTCACCTTCTCAGATGTCGACCGGAAAATACCGCACTCCCACAACCGCCCGTTGTATGTTACCTCCTGCGTCAACGGAACCGAGCTGAAGAGAACTTTTCTTGATGGTGGGGCCTCCAAAAACCTCATGCTTCTCTCCACATTCCGGCGGTTGAGAATCCAAGATAATCAAATAGTGGAATCACTTATTACTATCATGGGCTTTGGCGGCGATAGAAAGCGGTCTTTGGGATATGTCGTGGTGGACTTAGAAGTGGGGGCAATCCGCTCTGCTACTAAATTCCATCTTATAGATGCAGACCCAAATTATCACATCATTCTCTGACGAAGTTGGATGCACAAGTACGCGGTTGTGCCGTCTAGCTACCACCAATGCATGAAGGGAATTTGGGCGAGAAAGAAGGTGACCATTCGCGCCTCCGAAAACCCATTCGACACGCATGAAGCTTATCTTTCGGACGCTGTTTATTTCTCAGAATTGGGCAGCGTATCCCAAGCAATAATAGCAAGACCACGCGGTGTCAAGATCCCAAAATGGGAAGATATCCGGGACATGAAGCATGCAAGAGCGAGAAGGAGCTCATCTACGCTGGAATCCATAGCCCCCAGAAAAATCATCAAGACAAAGGAGGGGGGCAAAACTGTGTATCACTTATGACCGGCCACTGGGGCAGCGGTCGATGAAGAAGCCGCTGGCCCCGGCGGAATGATAAGTGTAACAGAAGAAGTCATTTAAAAACCAAAACCTGCTCCAGAATGTATGCAAGACCAGCCCAAACCACAACCGAAGGATATGGAAGAAGTTGATTTGAACGGTGGGGTAGGGAGAAGAAGGCCAGTGTTCATAAGCACAAAATTGAGCCCGGCGTTCCACACGAAGCTAATTAAGCTGTTACGCAATAATGTCGACGTCTTCGCGTGGTATTATGAGGAGATGCCAGGTTTGGACCCCGAGCTGGTGGTGCACCAACTAGATGTTTTTCCCAATTCCAAACCAACGAAGCAGTCCCAGTGGAAGTATCACCCAGATTTGGAGGGACAGATTAAAGAAGAAATCGAAAAGTTGAGGAAAGCAGGGTTCATTCGCCCCATCCAATACCCCGAATGGCTCGCAAACATTGTCCCTGTCAAAACGAAAAACGGCCAAATTCGGGTATGCGCAGATTTCCGCGATCTAAACAAGGCATGCCCGAAAGACGAATTTCCACTCCCGCACATTGATACACTCGTAGATGCGACCTCTGGTCACCAGATGTTCTCTTTCACGGACGAATTCAGCGGGTATAATCAAATCAAAATGGCTTCAGAAGATGCGGAAAAGACAGCCTTCTGCACTCCATTGGGAAACTTTCACTATGTTGTGATGTCTTTCGGACTTAAAAACGCGGGGGCAACATACCAGCGCGTCATGACAGCGATCTTGCACGACCTGATGCACAAGATAGTGGAAGATTATGTGGATGACCTCATAGTGAAGTCCAAAGAACAAGAGGATCACCTCGCTGACCTAGCTGCCGTTTTCGCTAGATGCAGAAAGTTCAACCTCAAAATGAACCCGCTCAAATGCGCATTCGGCGTAACCGCGGGAAAATTTTTGGGCATTCTCGTACACTGCCACGGGATCGACGCCGACGGATCCAAGATCAAATCTATCACGGAAATGCCCGCACCCGATTCTCAGAAGTCACTCAAGCGGTTCTTAGGGAAGGTCTCCTACCTACGACGCTTCATCCAAGCACTGGCAGAGATTGTAGCCCCTTTTACGAACCTATTAAAAGGACACGCGAAGTTCGAATGGAAAGAGGAGCATCAGCAGGCATTCCAGCGGATTAAGGCGGCTTTGGTCTCCCCTCAGACAATGGTAGCTCCCATACAGGGGGACGCCATTGATACTTTACCTCACTTCCACTCCAAAATCCATTGGTGTCCTGCCGGTGCAAGAAGCAAACAGAGCGGAACGCCCGGTTTACTACATCAGTAGGAAGGTCCAGGGAGTGGGAAGAGCGATACAAAGCTATCGAGCGACACTGCCTAGCCTTAGTCTTTACCGCGCAGAAGCGCAGACATTACTTCCTGTCCTTCCCCATACAGATCATCACCAAATGTGACCCCGTCAGATACCTCTTATCCAGACCTGCGCTCATAGGGCGAGCTGCGCGATGGTTGTTGGCACTCGCAGAGTTCGACATTTCTTGTGCCTCACCAAAAGCCATTAAGTGTCAAGCCTTGGCGGACCTCTTGGCCTAGTTCCCAAGTGGGCAATGCGAGCCGCTCGAAGAGTCTTTACCAGGGGAAGATTTCGAAGCTCTCGCGGCCAGCGCAGATGACCCGCACTGGATGCTCAGCTTCGATGGGGTTGCGGGAAACGGCACAGGAGGCGCGGGAATAGTGTTACGAAATGAGGAAGGGGAGAAATTCCATTTGGCCTATAAACTATGCTTTCCTTGTTCCAACAATGAGGCGGAATACGAGGCATTGATCCTGGGCCTATTGGCAGCAAGAGAGAGATGTATCAAGCACTTGAAGATAACGGGAGACTCAAAACTGGTAAATTTACAAACCGAAGGGGTCTACGCATTGAAAGAACCGACATTGGCCCCGTATCGGACAACAATTCAAAAACTGATAAAATCCTTTAAAAGTGTCAGCATCATGCATAAGCCCAGGTCGGAAAATCGTTTCAGATGCCCTCGCAACATTGGGGGCAAGAACGGAATTTGAAGAGGAAAGGGCTTGTATAGAAATCGTGAAGGTGTTCGAGCCGTCCGTTCTAACAAACTTGTCCGAACCAACAGAGGATTGGCGCGGAGCCATCAAGATACAGTTGGCTACAGGAATGGGGCATCTGCCCACCGTGGAACTTTCATGCTTCGTAATCTTGCGCAGAGAATTGTACCATCGCGCTTCGCAGGGATGGCTCGCGCGCTGTGTTGACACGAGGGAAGCGGAAGAAGTTTCGAATCGGATTCACGACAATAATTGCACGGACAATGAGACAGCTCTGTATAGGAGGATTCAAAGGCAGGGTTACTACTGGCCCAGCATGAAGAAAGATGCGGATTTAATCGTGAAGAACTGCACATGGTGCTCTTTATATGTGTTTAAACCTGAGTGTCTAGTGGTGAACGCCCGTGACCAGGAAGCGGATTGGAGACATTGGAGACAGGTGTACATTGATTACTTACGGGACGGGTCCTTACTCGTGGAGCGGACCAAATCCGCAAAGGTCGTCCGCGGAGCACGACGCTTCTTCCTGCAGAAAGGAATGCTATTCAGGAGAAACCTCGATGGGACGTCGCAGAGGTGCATAAACAAGGAAGAAGCAGAAGAAGTTCTGCGAAGTACCCACGAAACTGAGCATCAAGGATGGAGAAAGCTCTACGAACAGCTAGTCCATTTGGGATATTTCTGGCCCACCATGGAAAGCGATGCCAGGCAACATGTACGGAGGTGCCAGGCGTGCCAGAAGTTTGGTAACTTAGTCCATGCTCTGTCGGTAGAATTGCATTCCATCCGCGCCCCATATCCCTTTCATACGTGGGTAATGGATTTGATAGGGCCGATTAGGCCTGCCTCGCGGAAGAACAGATGGATCCTTGCAGCTACAGAGATTTGTACCAAGTGGGCCGAGGCGATCCCATTGAAAAGGGCCATGGGGGACGCGGTGGCATTGTTCATCAAGGAAAACATCATTTGCAGGTTCGGCATACCCAAGGTGATCCTATCAGACAACGGAACCCCATTCATCAACCACCACGTGGGAAGCCTCCTCGACGAATACGTTATCGACCATCACACGTCCAACGCGTACTATCCGCAGGGCAACAGACAAGCAGAAGCGACGAACAAAACTCTGATAAGGATCCTTAGCAAGCTGTTAGATGAGCGCGGAGGGACATGGGCAGATCACTTACCAATAGCCTTGTGGGCGTACCGCACGTCGAAACGGAAATCCACCCGCGCCAGCCCTTTCAATTTGGTATATGGAGCTGAGACAGTATTGCCCGCGGAGCTCAGCGTCCCGTCTGCGCGAATGATCCTCGCAATGGAGAGTTCTGCGGAAGGAAGAAGGGCAGATTTAGAAGCCTTAAAAGAAGAAGAGCCACTGCAGCCACCATTCATAAAAAATATTGGGAGTCCGTAGCGCGATACTACAACAAAGGCGTGGTGCCGCGAGTATTCAAAGTGGGAGATTTGGAATGGAAAGCGACCACAGCGGTAATGAGAGATCTGAAAACCCCAAAGTTCACACCCAAATGGGAGGGACCCTACGAAGTAACCAGCGCGTCCGCGGCCGGGCACTACCATCTAACTCGCGTGGAAGATGGATTCCGGACTGGGGCGGTCAATTCGAAGTATGTACAAAAGTTTTACTCGTGAAAAGAAGTGATGGGATATTTACTTTGTTAGCAAAAAAAAAAAATTATTACTTTTGTCAGTCCTTTTACAATTGTCCTGATGTAGTTCTTTTACTGTTATTAGTTCTGTTATGTCATTCTAAGAGACAATTCGAAACATGTAATGCGTTTGGAATTATCAGGTTCTTTGGGGAATGTTCATTTTATGAAAAGAGTTGTTGGCCTATCCTGGATTTGTATACTTCGTAGTTCTTGCGCGGCGTTGCTCACTGTACCGCGCGTATTTCCAGACTTAATGATTATCAAATAGAGATGATGTTTCGTCGCGAGGGGTCAGAACATGACCCGCGCGTATTTCCAGACTTAACGATTATCAAATAGAGATAATGTTAAGTCGCGATGGGGTAAAACATGACCCGCGTGTATTTCCGGACTTAACGATTATCGAATAGAGATAATGTTAAGTCGCAAGGGGGCAGAACATGACCCGTGCGTATTTCCAGACTTAACGATTATCAAATAGAGATAATGTTAAGTCGCGAGGGGTCAGAACATGACCCTCATACTCACACACCTAGCGAAGGCCAAGGAGAGATAAGGCCAAGCCGCGAGAATGTGCTCTGCGGATCTGGAACTAACAGTTGCGAATAAAGTCTGAATCTAAGCGGTTGAAGCAAAAATTTAAATCGCGAACCATTGATAGAGCAACGATTTCATGTCTTATTCAAAAATAAAAAATAAAAAAGAAGAAGAAGAAGAAAAGAATGCTTGTGCGTTAAAAAAAAAAAAAAAACAGAGCTTCCCTAGGCCAACCAGTCCGCGAAAACAAGCTCCTCCGGATTGGGGTCTTCGAGATTCAGCACTGCCGCCGCTAGTCCCGCGTCATATTGGGAGAGCTGGTCAAATCTGGCCTCTAGATCCGCCAGGTGCTGCCTAGCGGATGCCACCTGGGCAGAAAGGCTTTGAAGTTTAGGTCTCAAGGCCAACCTCTCTCCCACGGCCCTAAGCGCGGAGCTCCGGTACTTAACCAGCCAAGGTCGAAGCCTATGGCCGCCATGTCTTGCGCGACCTCCTGCAGAGCGGTCTCCGTCTCCGCGGTAAAATCCCCGAAGCGAAGCTGTGCCCAGGGAGTGAGAACTTCATGCAGGTCCCTCAGAAGGAGCCCCCCCAAGCTGAGCCGACCGCGGATTGAAGTAAGCAAAGGTCTTTAGATGAGCTCGGGCTATGGCGTTGAGGAGAGGATAATAGGCTTCATCCACGGGAAAACCTGTAGGGAACAGACAGACAGGCACCTCCGTTTGGGTCACCATTGGCCCTTTCCCAAGGTTCGCGGAAGGGCTCTGTTGGGGAGGAGAGCGTTCCCTAGACTCCACCTCGTCCCGGTTTTGCTCGCCCATCCCTGAGTCCAGCTCGGCACCAAAATCCCTAAGAGCAGCACTTCCTTGGCCTCCCAAAACATCATCAGTCTGTATGAAAGTCATGTCTTTAAATAAGAAGTTCAGATCTGAGTCAGTAATGGAGGTGGGCCCACCAATGAATTCTTAATTTACCTCCAGCTGTCGGTCTCTATCCACTGGTAGAAGCTGAGATGGCGGAGTAGGCGTGTGCCTCGCAAATGGGCGAGGAGATGCAATCTGGGAAGTGGACCATGCCGGAGAACGAGGGCTAGTCATGTGTGCGGTTGTGTCCTCCCCAGCAAAAGACCTGTGACCTTGCAGAAAAGGGGTGTTAGAGACGCCGGGAGAGCCAGCCGCCACACGATCCAAGAAGCTCGCTGAAGAATGGACGCGGGCACTGGTAGACTATTGTTGCGACACCGAAGGAACAATGGAGGGCGCCACTCTTTGCTGGGATGTGCCAAGGGCACTCGCTGAGCGAGAAAGGAGTCCCCCTACACCGACATCTTCTTCCTCTCTCAGGATCTGTGCCGCGGCCATGGAGATCGGCCCCGTGGCAGCCTCTGTTTGGCCAATGGACTCGCATGAACCCGCTAGAGGCGGCGGCTCGCGGGGTTCTGAATGGGCTGCATGAGACGGAGACGGATCTCGATCAGCGGAGTAAACAATGACATTATTGGATTCCTCAGAGGAAGAAGACGGGTCCATAGAAACCGTGTTGGGGTCCCCTCCGAGATCCATAATTGAGGGTTCATCGAGTAACATACCTCCGATCACCGCGGAGGATTCAGGCTCGGGCTGCGGATAGGGGAGCGGTCCCTCCCGGGGTTGAATTATCTCCACTTCCCTTATCCCTGCGGCGTTCCCCACGGCAACGTTCCCTCCGAGGATGAGAGATCGAGCATGCATGGCATTAAGGTGGACGCTCAGTGGTACGTTGTCCTGATCATCGTTGTCATCATCATCGATGTCGACGTAGACATCATCACAATCGCCCATACCCGCGTTCTCTTCCCCTTCCTCATCATCAGACTCGATCACCACTGTTTAACATTTTTTGGCAAGAAGGGTTAGAAACCAGAGGAAGCGAACGACAGAAACAATGTGGCAACGAGCGTAGAACTTACCCTCAAGGCGATGCCGTTTAGCTAGGGCGGCGGAAGCGCCCCCCACCGGTTGTTCCTCCGCGACTTATTCCCCTTCCTCTCCTCCGCGGCCGCCCCTGGTTCGAACGCCACAAAAGTGCTGGCATCCAGGTCCCGCTGCTGGAGAATAAGGAAAACGAATAGATGCGCATGAAGTAATAATAGTGATAACGAGAGTAGAAACGTAAGCGGAAGCTTCGAAAGAGCACAAGTAGAGAAGATATAAGTCGAGGAAATATTGTGCGGAGCCGTTTGCGGCGGCGTGTTTCAACTGCCGTGGATGCCCTTAAAGAAGACAGCTGAGAAGGCCCCTCCGCGGCTCGAGGGTGAACCCTGCGCGGGATTGTGCCTCACAGCCATTGGAGCAGTGGGGGGAAGTCCTGGTGGGAAAGCCACGTTTAAGGGTGGAACATCCGTTACTACCCACATGCTTTGAGGCCCGCGCCGGTTGACCCCCCGGATTTCTGTGATGGCTCTGAGCGAGGCATCCCGGGTGCGAATCTCAGGCGCCAGAGGAACCTCCGCCTCCCCGCCGACGAAGAGGAAAAACGTGTCCAAATTCCCGTGCCAGAATTGGCAAAACTGTGGCGTATATTGCCCTACCTCATCCCGACTTGGGATGGGAAGGTCCCCGAGGCTCGTCAGGACATCGGAAGTGTGTGTCCGTGTGAACTGGAGCTGAGAATCGGCAAAGGAAGATAGCTGCGGGGCAAGCCCAGGCACCCCTTGGTCAAAACTCAGGTACCGCGCAAACAGGTCTGGCCGGTAGACAGACACTCCGTGGGTCTCCCCGTTGAGGAAGGGGATCCATCCCGGGAGGGCGATGAGGGCAAAACTGATGATAGCCCGGGCCATGGAATCATTCCCACTCGCGGCTGAGAGGGAAGAGCGGGTAAGCAAGAGGCATTGCCCTAGGCCGACCACCCCCGGAGTGACAGAAGTATAGGGTCGTGGAACGAAGTTCTCCACGATATCACACGCCGTGTACCAAAGCGCGTCGCTGCTAGTCCCGATCCATCGCTCTGACCGAGATCGGCTGGCGGACGCCTGGAAGCCCCGCGGAACGGGGGCAATTGTTGGAAAATGCTCAAAGAAGTAAGCAAGGAGGAAGCCTGTGTGAACCATGGAAAGGTGGTCACACCTCCCAAGGGATCATGCGAGATCAGCATGGACCAGGTCCAACTGGCAATGAAGCGACCCCAAGAACAGGGGAGCCAGTGCAACACACTCGCCGCGGGATAGGAGTACAACAAGCAGGAAGACTGCGAGGGAAGGGTTGTCCGCTGGGTAGTCCGGAAGGACAAAGTAAGATAGGAAGAAGGCGAAGAAGCCGGCCATGTGGAGCCAACCCTCATAATGGGGACCAGCGACGAAGTCTCGAGGCACCCCATCGACTACAGCCCTCGCGGGCTGAAAATCCTTGAAAAAGAAGCGGATCCAGCTTGCAAAGGAGGTCTTCTTGGCATTCGTTGCGGCAGCTTTGCAGACGCCCAGGGCCGTAAATATGGGACCAGACTAAGCCAGCTTGCCCAGCCTCCGCAGCTCCGTGGTATCTTGTTTGTCCGCGAGGGAGAGGTTATTGAAGTCAAGGATCGCGACCCCACGTAAGGGAAGGCGGGCGAGGATCACCACATCTTCCAATGAGAGGCCACTCTCGCCCCACGCCCATATGAAGGAGTGTGTGTCGATGCTCCAGCGTGAGCATGCATGATTCAAATTTCTGAGGGTCGCCCCCTGCCGTGGAATATTCAGGTTTCGCGACAACAGCACGACATTATAAGTGCCGTTGGCCATCAAGATCTGCTTGAGAGGGGGGTTACCTACAACTCGTCGACCCATTTAGACCAATCCGATGGTGGCGAGGCCTGGGCTCCGAAACGACATTCAGAATAAGGGAAATCCCCACGTTCTAGGCGGAGACGCAAGATTGAGGACGGTTGACTGACTCCGCGCCTTCCACGTCAGAAGGAGTCGTAAAACAAGTAGGATTGGAAGTGGAAGGCCCCTCAGTGACGTATGCTTCAACCAGGGCCCAAAAGGGGTCCCCCGCGGATTGGAGATACGGGGCCCTCCTCCATTGATCCGCGGGGGGGACTGGTTCTTCGATGATTGCACCTCGTGCTGCTATTTGGGAACTTTTATGTAAAGTGAATGGGAAAGGTGAAAGCAAGAAAAATGATGGATGAAAAGGTTTATATAGTAAGTCGGTTGTAGGAGCATTTATGACAGCTGTACATCAAGAGTCGCATTTGTGACCGAGGCGGCATCGCCTGTTCGAGAGCCTACCGTGCATCAAGAGTCGCGAGACGGTTCGAGGGCGCTCGCGGAAACTTGGTATATTACGCGCGCGGACGACGCGCTTGTATCGACCGCGCGCGGGGGGCATATGTAGGTGCGGTCGGAGTTGCAAAGGAGGTCTTCTTGGCATTCGTTGCGGCAGCTTTGCAGACGCCCAGGGCCGTAAATATGGGACCAGACTAAGCCAGCTTGCCCAGCCTCCGCAGCTCCGTGGTATCTTGTTTGTCCGCGAGGGAGAGGTTATTGAAGTCAAGGATCGCGACCCCACGTAAGGGAAGGCGGGCGAGGATCACCACATCTTCCAATGAGAGGCCACTCTCGCCCCACGCCCATATGAAGGAGTGTGTGTCGATGCTCCAGCGTGAGCATGCATGATTCAAATTTCTGAGGGTCGCCCCCTGCCGTGGAATATTCAGGTTTCGCGACAACAGCACGACATTATAAGTGCCGTTGGCCATCAAGATCTGCTTGAGAGGGGGGTTACCTACAACTCGTCGACCCATTTAGACCAATCCGATGGTGGCGAGGCCTGGGCTCCGAAACGACATTCAGAATAAGGGAAATCCCCACGTTCTAGGCGGAGACGCAAGATTGAGGACGGTTGACTGACTCCGCGCCTTCCACGTCAGAAGGAGTCGTAAAACAAGTAGGATTGGAAGTGGAAGGCCCCTCAGTGACGTATGCTTCAACCAGGGCCCAAAAGGGGTCCCCCGCGGATTGGAGATACGGGGCCCTCCTCCATTGATCCGCGGGGGGGACTGGTTCTTCGATGATTGCACCTCGTGCTGCTATTTGGGAACTTTTATGTAAAGTGAATGGGAAAGGTGAAAGCAAGAAAAATGATGGATGAAAAGGTTTATATAGTAAGTCGGTTGTAGGAGCATTTATGACAGCTGTACATCAAGAGTCGCATTTGTGACCGAGGCGGCATCGCCTGTTCGAGAGCCTACCGTGCATCAAGAGTCGCGAGACGGTTCGAGGGCGCTCGCGGAAACTTGGTATATTACGCGCGCGGACGACGCGCTTGTATCGACCGCGCGCGGGGGGCATATGTAGGTGCGGTCGGAGTTGCTAGCTTACCGTTCGACATGACTATTTGACCCTTCAATAACGAACAGACAGGTGGCGGTGGGACCCGCGTAAGGAGAATGGTTGACCACTCTGTGAAACAATGACGCGTGTACATGCGAAGCCGACAGTCGTCTCCGAGGAAAAGCGTCCGCGAAAATATGTGACCGTCGCGGACTTCCCTCGCGGACTTCACCCATTGATGTTAATGGTGGGATTCATACTACTATTCTACGAGTCTCCCCGATCTCGCGATCCCAATGAGGTTTTCATTTGAAAAGCCAAACCGGGGGGTTTTCGTCCTAAGCCTAGAGGCAAGGTCTGGAGGGAACCCCGCGGAGAAAGAACGATCGTTGCAGGTCGCGACCTCACTCCAGCGGGAATTGGGAGATTTCTTGTGGCTTGGTGGCTTGGAGTTGGAGGTGTCGCCACGGGAAAATGAGCCCTCCCGCGGAAAGGCGTTCGCGGGAGGGAAAATGAGCCCTCCCGCGGAAAGGCGTTCGCGGGAGGGACACGTGTCAAGAATTGATAGGAGCGTCGTCCTGGGCCTGACCTAGGCCCAGGTACCCTATAAATACCGCTGACATTCCCAATGATTGATGACGACCGTTTTCTGGGAAAAGGTGAGTGAGCACTGAATTTGAGGAAGGAGAACATTCTTCCTCAGAGAAAAGGGGTAATCTCACCTGCTTAAGCCCGGAAAAGGTTGAGTACCACGCGGAAAACAAAAGGGACACGCTGCCTATGTTCTTTCCGTACCTCTTGCTCCTCCCACTCCTTCACCCCGCAAGACCTCCCCTCTTTCCCTTTTTGACTAGTCATTGACCAATCGCACCTCTCCAGCTCACGGATAACTACACGTAAGCAGCCCCACGCGTAACCCACTCACTACAAGAGTCAAGCCCCTCCGCCCGAACAACCTCAAGAAGACCCTGACCCGGTACCCCTTTGTAAACCGCCTTTATTTCTCTCTTTATCCTTGCATCACCGACGAGTCTGTCGCTTCCGTTGCGAAATGTAGAGGTCTGTCGATATGGTTGGAAAAACCAAACCAAACTCATATTCAATATGGTTGTAATATCTCACTTGAACCTCTTTTATGTAATTATAATTAAATAAATAAAATCATTTTCGAAATTTGTTTATTTAACGTTCTGAATAATCGGGATGTTACAACAAAAATGATAAATAGGAGTATTACTGAAGCTTATTGAGGGAATTGACTTTGTTAATCAAGAAGAATAGTTATAGGTTTTAACAAAATTAAACATGCGGCGGATATAACCATCAAAATAGAAAAAATTTATATGATTTGGTGACCGGTATTAACCACTTGCCCGACGCTGGTATATAGAAA
This sequence comes from Rhododendron simsii, assembly GCA_014282245.1. Lineage (NCBI taxonomy): Eukaryota > Viridiplantae > Streptophyta > Magnoliopsida > Ericales > Ericaceae > Rhododendron > Rhododendron simsii. The sequence goes on from CM024961.1 coordinate 18,051,589, forward strand.
ACAAAAATACTACACACACAACTGTTATTTTGGTTGTGTAACTAATGCTGGCCGTCCAGATGTGTTTCGACGGTTTAGATTTTAGAAAATAGCACTTTGACAACAAATTCTTGAAAAACATTATCACTGCCTCTCTAGATAGTGAAAAAATTTATCATCTAAACTCTTAATAAATTTTTTTTGGTGGAACTTCCATGGCCATTCACTGAAATCATGCGTCCGTCACTAATTGAATCAACAATCCGATTTGAATTATGTATATTTTACCCAAAAAGCTTAATGGAGTATTAGTTTTTCTTTCATTTCTATGATTTAAAACATCCGTCGTTGTGCTACTGCTTATTGTTTCAAAAACTCCCATAAAAGTTCTGTTCCAATTTCTTCGTTTTTTTATGAGAGGCAAGGTACATCACATATTTATGTAAACCGTTTTTTTTTCACTCTTTACCACGTTAGCTAGTCCAAAGCTAGCTCGATCCTACTTTAGTTTCAAATTTTCCGTTCATATATTAATTGTCACATATGAAAGAGTTTATATGAATCCTAATTAATAGAATATTGTAACGCGCGTGACACACTGTAATTGATTTGGAAGAAATAAATATTTACAACGTTATTGTAAATAATTTAATCTCTTATATGAAACACATGAGAGAGTGACACTAAGGTTGTGAGAGTTAAAACCGAACGTATCTTTTTTCATATTCCACGGACGGTCAGGGATATCCGGACGTTTTTTATTTAACAAAACGTCGCATTTCTTCCCTCCCTTCTTGTTTCTTCTCCTTTCCCGATCAACAAAGCGTCTTGTAACAGCATAACGACTTTGACAAAGTCAATTTTTTACTTTTCTATTTAATTTGAAAGCATCCATTCGACTGCCAATCCCACCGATAAATATGTTTCCAAAAATAACAGAGAACATGCATAGCAAACACCACAACCCGTATCCAAAAATTGACCATTTATAATTCATAACTGTTGCGGCCGCCAATATTGGGTTATCTTTCGGAACTCAATCAAACAAAGGCGTCAACCACCCGACTCCGTAGATACCCATAGAGAGAGAGAGAGAGAGAGAGAGAGGCGGCAGGCCGAAAACAAACAATAATATCAAAAGCTCCATGTCGAAAAACAAAACAGTGCTCGGGGGCAAAAGAGAATTGAAAAACAGAGGAAACATGGGGAGGCTCTGGAAAAGGGCGTCCGGCGCGCTGAAAGACCGCAACAGCATCCTGGCAGCGAGCCTAGCGCGGAAGACGGCCCACCGCCACCCAGAGGTCGAGTTGTCGGTGATCAAGGCCACCAGCCACGACGACACAAAAGTCGATTACGACGCAGCCAGGGTGGTGTTCAGGTTAATCTGCACGTCTCCCGTGTGCTTCCGGGCCTTCCTGTGGGCCCTCTCCCACCGAATGGAGAGGACCTGCAGCTGGGCCGTGGCGCTCAAGGGAGTCATTTTAATGCACGGTGCCTTGGGTTGCGATTCTAAGGCGGTGAGGACGATCGGACGGTTGCCGTTCGACCTGTCGAGTTTCAGCGACGGACACGGAAACCCGAAGAAGAGGTGGGGATTCAATGACTTTGTTCGGGCTTATTACGCTTTTGTGGACCAGAAATCTGCTCTTATGTGTGTCTATCTTCAGGCAAGTTTAAAGATTTCAATATAATTACTAATCATACAAAGCCCGAAGAAGATGTGAGGATTTTACTTACGTCTTTGTCCAGGCTTATTACGCTCTAGTGGACCAGAAATCTGTCCTTATGTTGAATTTCGTCATAATCTGAACACAGTTCGGTTTTTCTTCTTGCGATTTATTCACCTCTGTTGCCAAACCTCTTTACTCCTTTCTTAAAATGCATTCGTCGACATTCAATTATGTATCAAAAGCATCGTGTTTTGAGATTGAAAAATGGTTTTTCTGATAAGTTAGATTGAAAAAAATTTTGAACACAAAAAATGAATCTGCCCTGTTATAAAAAACAATACATCTTTTTTTTTTTGAACAGAGAAATGATTCATCTTATCAAATAAATTTTGAAACACAAAAATTTAGAAACTATATCTAATCAAAATAAAGTTTCTAAATTTTTGGGGTTATTCTATTCAAATTTATGAGTATCATTTAATCAAGAATTCTGGCTCCCCCCGTTATAAGAAACGATACAAGATTCTTTAAAAAGGATGTGTGGTATCTTATCAAGTTTAAATATCTATCTATAATTAAAAAGGATGTGTGGTATCTTATCAAGTTAAAATATCTATAATTCAGGTTCAAAAACTCAAATTTAGACTGGTTAATCAAAAATTCTGGTTCCGCACCCGTTTCAGGAACGAAAGGCACAATCAAAATACGCCAAAGCAGAATCCAAAACGGAAAGCTCCATGTTGCCACCACTCGTTTGGCTCCAAAGACTGCAGGGATTGCTCGACCTGTTGCTTCAAATCCAACCCCAAACCCAAGGCATGAACGAAGCTGTTCTCATTCTAGAAGCCATGGACTGTGTCATAATCGACGTCTACGGAATCTACAACAAAATCTGCAACGGCATCGCCAAAGTTCTACTGAACATTTGTTCCGCGGGGAGAACCGAGGCCTCGATGGCACTCCAAATCCTGCACAAGTCGAGGGAGCAGGGCGAAGAGATCTCGATGTTTATCAAGCGCTGCAAGGAGATGAAGGTCGCGAACGCTTTGCAGTGCCCGAGAGTGGAGCAAGTCCCCGAGAGAGACTTCTGGGAGGTCGAGCGGATGGTAAGTGGAGTGTCTGAGGCGGATACGGATTGTTCTGTTTTCGAAACGGGTAAGGCGGTTGTTGCAGTGAGGGAGGACCGGGTGGCAGACAGAGAGGGGGATTCGAAGCGGATGAAGACGGTGATTACCAATGAGTGGGAGGTGTTTGAGGAAGATTTGATCAAGTTTAGTGGAGAGATTGGAAGTGGTGATATGGAAAGAAGAAGAAGAAGAAATGGTGGTGAAGAAGAAGAAGATCCTTTTGCAGCCTCTTTGGTTCCAATTCATTACCAAGCATATGTGAAAAATCAAGAAGTTCCTGATTTAATTAGCTTCTTATAGTGTTTTTCGAGGTTGGTGTTGGAAATTTCTCTTTGAATAGGTTCATCAAGTACTTCTCAAAACGCAGAAAGCCAAAAGTATGGGTTTCTATCGGAGAGAATGAAATCAAGTTTGACCTGTTGTCTGCAGCTGATAGATTTCCGCTCCTTTTCCAAAGTAAGGTTGTGGAAATCCGTTTGAACAAGAGATATATGTGTTTTTGTTTCCCAAATTCTGGATTCCAAGCGATGGCGACGTCCCCTAGCTTATTGGCTCGTGGAAGTTATCGTTCTGCAGGCAAGCCTTGTTTGCCGTTATCGTGCGCGTATTCCCTCCTTTTATGGGCATTACTTATATATGGACTTTCATGATTAGATGAAATCTGGATGTATGTTTTCTTTCTTCAAAATCTGAAGTGACTGTATATATGCATGTGCATGTGGAAGGAAGTTTTCTGTGTTCGGCATATCAAGTGATTTATGTTTTGGCTGACCTTTTGGTTGGAATTGGCATGGAGTGTAGTTAATTCATGCATGTTGGCAACTTGAATCATGTGATCCTAACATGAGTACTCCTATTCCTATTAATTAGTACTATCGAAAATGTTAATTAGAGCTAGCCCATGAAAAGGCAACAGACACGCTGTCCAGATTCACTTCCGTCCGTTACGTTACTTATCAAACCAGCTCATTTACTATTTCGAGCAGTTCATATGGTAGGTCCCTATTCTCGATCTAGTACAAAATTATCCTTAAAAAAGAAAAGAACAATGCTACGTACGCGACAAATCACCACAAAAAGAAAAATCAATGGTTCAGATTCAAGTTAATTAAGAATCAGTAATTACATCGTCGAATCGTACTTCTTCCGTCCCAAATTGTTGCTCATGCTTTAGGAATCCAACTTTTTATGAACAATACATAATTGTACCCAAAAAAAGAAAGAAGCACAAACTTTTTTTTTCTTTTTTTTTTCAAATTGGCCCTTTGTTTTGGGATAGCCAAACAAGGAAAGAATGAGCAATATTTTTGAACAAAGGGAGTATTTGTTTTGAGAGAATTTGTAGATCATATTTAAAAGGGACTTCAATATTCTGGTCATTTATTTCTTTCAAGATAAATATGGTTGGTTAGATGGTTACTGATGTTTATTTTGTTGGTCATGTTTCACTTTTTGTGTCACTCAACCAATTGTCTATATATCACAATCTATAATGTTTCTTATGATTTCGAATATTTTATTTAGTAAAATTAATTGAGATTTATCAAATAAGATTCATATTTCATATAAAAATATAGCCAATTTTTTTTAGAGGATTCAAATAATAAACATGACCAACAATTTGACACGGATGGAGTATATATACAGTAGTGTTCAAAGTCATTTTCATCTGCAAAATGACCAAACTAGTGATATTTGCTCTACCAACAAATGATCATGTTACTGAAGGGTTTCAGTCATGTGTAATATTTATAGATGAGGAGGTCAGTTTAGGTGCTTTAAAGTTGAAGGGGTGGGCATGAAAAAAGTGAATAGATGTGGGGGTGACCATGGAATTTAACCTATTTTTTTTTCTTAATTAACGACAACCGGTGGAGTGAAAAACATTAGGGGAACTTTGTCTCGCATGGACTCGTCAAAAAACTATTCTAAACAAATTAAAAGGCTTGGAGTATTAGTATGGGACCTCAAATAGGTCACACACAAAGTGGTGTATAAGAGTTGTACACAAAGTGTTGCACTCGTAGCAATCTCGGGGTCGCACCTATAGATTCGAACTTGAGCATCAAGCCCTAAATTTGAATGTCATGTTGCACCACTTTTTTTTTTTGGCAAAAAATAATTTTATTAATCTTTGAAAATGATTACAAAAATTAAAAGGATCGTGGGTACACGGGCATACATTACCCGAGAGCCAAAATTAAAAGAAGACAAGATGCCAACTAAAACACCACAAATCAAAGAACGAAAGCCGAATGCCCCCTAAAAACTATCCAATGAAAGACAACACCGTACCAAATCCAGAAGAAACATTGTCAAACCCAAAAGAAAACAAAGGAGAGAACAAAATCAAAAGACCAAGAGAACAAGCCAAAAACACCAAACCACAGAATTAAAATTCCAAGGAAAGAGAAGCACTATCCTCGAAATCATCATCCTCTGCAAAAATGTATATCATCCTCCAAGTTATAAGAAAACATCATCCTCCAAGTCATCAAGAGCATTGATCCTTTCCGCAAGTTCTTCCTCCTCCATTTCAACAATTTTTTTTAAAATTTGGCTCCTTTATCCATGTCTTACGAACATTCTTAAAAAGAATGGAGTTCCCATGTCATTATTGATGGAGTTCTGCTCAATATTATTGCACCATGTTATTGAGCGGACTTAGAGCAAGTAACTAAGAGCAATTCACTAAAGTGTGTGCGTTATGAAGGTAAGTACGCTTATGTAACATGTTCTGTTAGTTAAGGTTCTTATTTTTAAAATACTTATTTTTCGTTTTACGAGACAAGTCAATTCTTTCACAATACGTCACATTTAATTCAAAAATACATACTTATTTTAGTTAGCGGAACGGAGCCTAAGTAGGTTAAAATGGACAAGTTAGCAACAATAAAATAGTTTTTCCAATAAAAAAAAAAAAAAGCAACAATAAAATAGTGGGGTCTAATTTTTTACTTGCGACAAAGTTTTCCTTTTTAATTTTGTCATTCAAACAATTGCTAAACAACCCGACTAATTGCACAGCAATCGTGCACAAATCATATTGTGGGGATCACTCTAGGTCCCATGTTAATACTTTGAGCCGTTTATTCATTGTAAAATATTTTTTTGTGGGCCACCGCGAAAAATTAGCTCAATCCAATATTTCTTGATCTAATTATCTAACTTTTCATTTTATTTTGAGATTCTGAAAAGTTAAATGATTGGATCGAGCACTTATGAGTATCGGATTGAGGTAATTTTTTGCTGAGGCCCTCAAAAAAAATGTTTTACTCCCTCTGTTTCATATAGAGAGTCTCATACTCTCTCTCTCTTGCCATTTTCAAATTAAAAAATCAACTACTTCTGTGTATAATTCTTCGAATTTTTTCGCACCGTATTAAAGATCTCGATTAGTACTTTAATTTGGTGCGAAAATATTCAAAAAATTATACACGGAAGTAATTGATTTTTTTATTTGAAAAATAACATAACTTTTCATAGTGAAATCTCACTATAGAACGGAATCAATACATCTAATGAATGACTTGGGTCATTTTTTTAAGGTCCGAAGTGAACTCCACATCGTGATTTGTGCATGTGCACGTACAATTGCTGTTAAATGCAAGCCAGGATCTAGATGAATATGTCGAGTTATAAGTGTTAGAACTCCCTACGAACCTTGAACTCTCTCTCTCTCTAGAAAGCAGATCTTTTTCTCTCCCCAGCGTACAGAAAACGCAACTCCCTCCCGGTGGGGGGGAGGTCACCGCCTCCTCCCCCGCCACTCACACCACCCCACCGCCTGTTAAAACCCCCTCCTCCTTTCCATGAATAAGCACCCCTTAGTCCCCTCTGTCGATTAGTGCGTCCGATCAGAGCGTGTTCTGTCCTCCGTCTCCTCACCTCTGCTTCCTCTTGGCCACCTCCCGCGGCCGTGTATCTCCAGTCTCCTGCTGCTCCAGGGGGGCCGCATGCGCAGCCCCTCCGTTCAGCCAAGCGCGCTCTCTCTCAAACGCCCAGTTGTTAGGACCCCCCTATTCCGATTGCCCCTTTCCCCGTCCGATTCGGCTGGGTTTTTTTTCCAAACCCTAATCGGCGTCCCTCTCCTTATTTCCCCTTCCCGTCCGATCGGGCTCCTTCTCTTTTTTCTTTTTCCGATTGGATCCCGTCGGATTCGATCGGGCCTGTGCTTGGCTGAGACTTGTTTTTTCGTGTTTTTTATTTGCTTCTATTGCAGGTTGCTGGAGCTCCATGGCTTCGCGAAGATTCCTCTGGTTTTGGCTTCCCGATCTGAGTCGGCCGCCGTTTTCATATGGGCGCGATCCGGCCAGCGGTAAGGTCACTTCGGTTGGAGTGGGCTGTGGCGAGTTCATCTGGGTCATTTGCTCGGTGATTGGTGTCTCATGCTATTTCGGTTGTGGTTCTTTTGCGGTGCATTAGTTTCGATTTAGTTATAAGTTTTTCTGCTGATTTTGGAGTAATGGGGTGGGTAGGTATAAACTTGCAGTGGTGGTGGATAATTTGTTTTCAGTACGTAGTTCATATTTCAATAACCATGGTTACGGTGTGGATCTGCTTTTTCTTCATCGATTCTGCGCTGTAGTTGGCTTCCAGGTCATCTAGTTGCATGAAGGGTTTTCCATGCACGCAGTGCTCTCTACCAGAAAGTGTAAAAAAAGCCAACTTCGTTGGCATCGGTCGCACTAGGTTGGCATCGGTCAGTTTTGGTGGAAAACATCGTCAAATTGTGGAACTACCGTGACAGCTGGACATCGGCTAGTAGCATGCGCGGCTCTGACATCTGACAGTCTGATCAATTTTACGCTGGACTTGATTCCTTCATTGGTTGGATGTGTTATCTATCTTTTCGTGTGTAATAGGTCATTGTAACAGCTGTATTAGTTGCCTCGGTAGCTTGTAATCATCATATTCTTCAATGAATTTCTTACTCTTCCACCAAAAAAAAAAAGTGTTAGAACTGCGCAGTGGGGCCTAGCTGTCACGTTGATATTTTGAGTTCAAGTTAAATGGAAATTGATTTTAGCACTTCAAAAATTGATGGAGGGACTCCAAAATAACATCATTTTGTGTATCAATACAGTTCAATTTTAGAGCTCCTCCATCAATTTTTAAAGTGCCAAAATCACAATCCCTAATGAAATCTTACAAGGACCTTTAATTATTACTTCCTTTGTCCCTATTTAAGTGACCAGTATTTCATTTTTTGCTGTCCCAAAATAAATGTCTATTTTGAAATGTTATTGAATAAAGTGGAAGATAATTTTAGAAAGTAAAGATAAAAGTTGATGAAAGTATAAAATGGAGGATAATTTTGGAAAGTGTAAAAAAAAGTTGATGGAAAAGTACAAAGTACAGGTGAAAGTTGACCCCTAAATTTTTCAAACAAGGACATTTATAAAGGGACGAAGGAGTAGTATCTAACAAAATTCCAAATTTTACATCTAATAAACAAAGAAAAAGCAAGTGTGGGAAGTGGAACTCCTTTCGTCTCAAATATGTTGCTCACTATTCTGGACATCACGTAAAATTATAAGTATATATATATATATATATATATATATATACACACACACACACACACACATATACATACATACATACACACACACACACACACACACTCTCTCTCTCTCTCTCTCTCTCTCTCTCTCTCTCTCTCTCTCCGCTTCCTATAAGGGCTCCCTCAATTAAGTAAAATGCGGATGTCCTGTAAGGACTCGTATTTTTCGGATATTATTTAAAAGTTTTATAAATATTAGAAATTGGGGAAAATATGAAATTTATTGAGTTTATTTTATTTGGGGTCAATGTGTTATGATTGATATTTGAGGGAGTGCAAGTGTGATTTGTGTGGGTGAGAGTATAAAAAGGTGTGTGTGTTTGTAGGAAATAAAATTTTCCCATCTCACTCTCTCTCTCTCTCTACCTCCCAATCTCTCTCTCTCTCTCTCTCTCTCTCTCTCCAACACTCAAAACTCTAACCCTCACTCAAAACCCATGGCAAATAACCTCCAATCCTTCATCCATTTACGTTGTTGAGCTTGAAATTTCATGGGTTTCGCTCGGAGGAGGAGATCCGGTTGATTTTGAAGTTTTCGGAGTCTAGGGCTTGCTCAAATCACATGGGTTTCGATCCTTGACTTGAGGTAGGGATTTCTTACTCTTGTTATGAGTTTATGTGATGATTATGAGCCTAAATCGTGCTTTAGTTGGTTGGAATTTGACCTTGTGCTCATTCTTAGTTTTCTGCAAAATCGCCTGCCGCACTGCATTGGTACCAATACCAACTTTTTGAGACCGATACCTTAGTACCGATACCTACTTTTTGAGGTATTGGTACCTGGACTCTGATTGCTCACTAGATTGGTTTGGTATCGATACCTACTTTTTGAGGTATTGTATCAATGACTCAGAAAATTATTTTTGAATTTTGTTGATCATTCGTCGATTGTATTGGCTCCTGATCACTTCTAACACTCTCCAATCACATCCTAATCATCTCTAAACCCGATTACTCAGGTTCCAATGATTCATTGATTGTTCTAATCCTTTCGATACTCGTTAAAGGTAATCTTAGTACCGTCATAAATGGAAAATGAACCGTAAGGTTGTTTAGGTGTACCGTAGGTTATATGAGGCATTGTGGTGAGTGTGATGGGAAGTCGTGAGTTTGGCTAGTGATCCAAAAGGTAATATAGTAACTTGTATACTTGTGATTTCATCTTGTTGATCACTCTAAACTTCTTGAGCTCTCGTTTTTATGAGATTCTAGTAAAGAGGCTAGTGGCTAGCGAGTTGTAAATTTACTTATGAGTCCAGTATGTTGTGTAGGTTATGGTGATATACTTAATGGGAATGTGTGGGCTTATCTATTTGTTGGTGTATGTGACAGTTGATGGTTTGTAGCATAATGAGATATGAATGACTGTTTGAGGTTACGGACACAACGAAAACTTGACACTACGGGTATCACCACTCGGTGGTGAGACGACCGGAACTGACACTACGGGTATCACCATGGACATTTTGTGAGACGACAGGAATCACGCAAATGAACAGGTATCACCATGGACATTCGGTGAGATGACCGGAAACGAGCGATACATGCGAAAATCTTGGATGTTATGATATGAGATTATCGGAAAAAGAAAGAAAGATTGGTTTTTACTAACTTGGATTGTTTGAAAGGGAAAAGGATTTTTCTATTAAAAATTCTCTGGCTATTCTTGAGCAAATTAATGGTTTCCGGTATTCAGGCACAGAACCAACGGACTCCGGCTATTGAAGCTCGAATCAGCGGAGCTTGACCACTATAGGTCACGTATTTCTGTACATTACATCTATTTGGGAAAACAAAAGAGTTTTTTATGACAGATGAGAATGAGAAAGGAGATTTGTTGATGAATCGAGGAATGTGAAAGATTGTGAAATGAGAATGAATGTGGAAATACACATGATGTGATGAATCGATTGAGAAACCAAATATTGATTATATGTGATTGATATGGGAATGTTAGTGGCTTTGGTAAGGCATGTGAGATGATAGGTGTTGTATATAGGATTGTCTAGAATCCTTTGGCCATAGTGAATTGTTTGTTGATAGTCATATAAACCTTGGGCATATTTGTCTACATTCATTCACTTTAGATGCATAACTCGGCATATTTTCTTATAACTTGTGTATAGATTTCTCTACTGGACTAGTGTACTGCAGGTCATTGTTATGGAGTGCTTGGAGTTCATGTTGTGGTTACCGATTAAAGCTATTTTTGGAGAATACTTGTCTATCTTTGTAAACTAAATTACATTGTATTGTATCTTCTATTGTGGAACTTTGTAATTTATTGGGCAAGTTTTTGGAATTGGGGACTGAATTATCTTTTGGGCTATTAATTGTAACTCTTGTGAGGATTTAAATTATCAAATGCTATAATTATTTATGTTTAAAATCGAGGGCGTGACATGTCCATTTATAGCGAGCTCTGATTTTAAAAGCCTAGCTCGCGGGTAGAAATAGGCAAGGGTCGGGTAAAATGCTGACCGGATTACCACACGCGGGTCGTTCCCCCAAAAACTTCCACGGTACGCCTCATTTTGAAACAACATAGACGAACGAAGAGAGAGAGAGAAAGAGAGACAGAGGAATTCTGAATTTTGAACGAAGAACAAAGAAAAAGAAGACGACGACGCCCCAAGGTCTCTCTCTCTCTCTCTCTCTCCATTATCTGCTCATTCGACAATTCAAAATTTAGGGTACGCCTCATTTGAAACAACACAGACGAACGAAGAGAAAGAGAGAGAAGAGGCGATTCTGAATTTCGAACGAAGAATAAATCGAACAAAGAAGAAGAAGAAGACGACGCACCAAGGTCGATCTCTCTTTCTCTCTCTGCATTATCTGCTCGTTCGACAATTCAAAAATTAGGGCTTTTTTGCCGATTAGAACCAGATAAGAGCTTTTCACAAACGACTAAAGAAGAGTATCAAATCTCTCTCTCTCTGTGGTTAGGGTTGATTTGATTTTAGGGTTAGGGTTTAAAATGATTTCAATTTAGTCTGATCCACTCCTGTCTCATGTCGAACCCTAACACTACTAAAACACTAGTTTGTTTTTTGTTTGTTTTGGTGGGTACTGGTCCTTTGCTCCTGTAACTTTTTTTTCCCTGGAAAGTGCTCTTGTAATAGTTGCGTATTAAGTTACGCGGGGGTGGAAGCTATAAGCTGTCCATTATTTCAGAGAAATTGATAACCTAAACAGGAACAACTATCAGATGTAGGGTTTACACCAAAATCAGTTTGAAAAGAAGGTTCATTTCTTTCTTTTTTTTCCGACCAGATATGGAGATCGATCGACTAGAAGAAAGCGTTATGCCACTACCGATTGACCACTAACCAAGGTCTATCTCTCTCCCTCTCTCTTTGGGTTAAAAAATTAGGGAAAAATATAATTGTGTGATTGAATGCGATGTTGATCAATTGTTATTGTTTTGTCTTTTGGATTGAGGTATGCCGTGTGAATCATCTGCTAATTCTTCACACGTACTTTACACTCAATAAGTTAAGAGTGACCTCATACCAAAAATCAACCAAGAGTTTGACAATTTAGAAGCCGTTCAAAACTTTTACAACAATTATGGTAAAGAGTCAGGATTTGGTACACGATCGAGTCCTAGCAGAAAGAATAAAGCCGATGTAATCATTAGGAAGGAGTATTGTTGTTTTAAACAAGGGGTGGGGGTCCAAAAAAATTACTCAACCAACTACACGGCATCGGAGGATAACTAGAGAGGGTTGTGGTGCAAAATTGGCTGTAGTGAAGAAAGCTGAAAAGTATGTTGTCTCCCAATTTTTCACAAGTGGGTCATAATCACCCACTTGCATCTTGGAGGAGTGTGCATTTTCTTTGATCCCATCGTAAGGTGTCATATGCCAAAAAAGCTTTAGTAGAACAACTAGGAGCAACTACCAAATGTGCCACCTTGTCAACAAATGAGTCTTTTTGAGTTGCAATCCGGAGGTCTTGAACATGTTGGATTCATACAACAAGATCTGTATGATTATCAAAGGGATAAGAAGAAATAGGTAGACGGACATGATGCCTGTCATGCCCTCAATTTTTAACATAAATAATAATCATTATCAATAATTAAAATCATTACTGAAGTACCAATAATACCCAAATGGCTTATTTTCCCTTATTCTCAAAGTTAAATTCAAAAGTTATAATCCTGACTCGAGGCCCCAAGTTATCAAAATACCAAAATAGGATTACAAGTAAACATAATCATTCTTCCAAATGCTTTTCTTTCAAAACAAATGCATATAATCATCTCTTTTATACCTTCGAAACACATGATCAACAAGCATGAGATGCACGCCATGTCAACTTCCTTGCTTGTACCTAAAAATGATAGGTTGAGTTACACTAGTTTAGTAGAAAAATCTATACTCAAGTTATATGAAAATGCGACGAAACATGCAATAAGATTGAATGATTTCCAATAAACGGATAAGAGATACAATGGGGCTCCACAATAAACCGACGGACTGCTACTACGGGATTCCATACGTCTTAAAAATATCTCTAACCATTCGTACATCAAACCAAGGGTAACGTTAAACGTACAACAATCTAAATTAATAACCCACGACAATTTCTCAAACCATTTAAAGACTCCTCAAATGAATGCCACAATCAACTTTCTCATTTCTTACATTTCACCATGAAGCCTCTTTTCATTGAAACATCAAGCCTCTTTTCATAAAAACATCCCTTTTGGTTGCCAAAGTAATTTCAAGGAAACTCTCAACCTTTACGAGTCAAGCTCCGTTGATTCGAGCTTGAATACTAGAATCCGTTGATTTGTGCCCAAATACCGGAACCGTTGATTCGCTCAGGAATACCGGAGGATTTTTCGTAAAAATCCTTTTTCCAAAACCAATTCCTTTCTTTTCAAAAATTTCGATAGAATCAATCGTTTATTTCTTTTTTTTAACGGTCACAATCTCAAGCAGCAAATAGTTCAAGTAACATTATATACTTCTGACGTCAACTATAGCGTTCTTCATTTCATAAGAAGTTCAACTGTATTACCACACCTTGCGTTACAGTAAACTCTCTCCACCTGGGTTTTCACATTACCACACCTTGCTTTGCGGGACCCTCTATCCAATTTCTGAATTCAAGCGCGCGCGCACACACACACCATCAATCAAAATATAAACAGACAACATTTCCTAAGTTCACATTCTTTCATTCATCATCACACAATGTATATAATACAAACTCGTAAACATGTCCCATTGTCCATTGGTAAATACTTTAAGTTTACATTATTCCTCTAAGTCTATCCTGACTTTCTTTGTCACGTACCAAACCCATAAATGACTCTACAACACACCACCCGCTAGGTTCTAAATGAGGATCTTATAGAACGAGTGCCAAAGGAATCTAGGAAGGTCAACAAGACGAAGCACGAGTTACCCTATTCTCATCCGGACCGCTAGGCAAACCTCCATTGACCAACTATGCACTCCACATCATACCTTATAACCTACGATGTTCGATAACCTCTCTACGATCTAGTTTTTCAATTCACCGACCACCATTTCATGTCATAGTATCTAATGTGTCTGTATGGTTCACCACATCATACCACAATCATTCCCGACTACAATCAATCTCATTAGAAGCATTTCGATTCAAGCGTTAACCAATTAAATTACTATTCTTTCTTTACTAATGGAAGACCAACGAGACGAGGGTAACTTAGATTAACCAAAGGTATTCAATTAAACATGCTTGAAATTGGTTAAGAGGTGTCCAAAAGGGTTTAGAAGTGTTCAAGGCTCAATACGATTGAGGAAACACAAAATAGCAAAGTTGTTGTCTAGAGAGGAGGGGGATCGATACGATCCCCCTTCACCAAGGATTGATCCCTGGCACAACTGGTCCAAAAAATGAAAATGAGGGATCGAGCCCAACGCGATTTTGGGCGATTTTCTGTAAATTTTGACAGCTTTTCAAGGACACCAAGATTGATGATCCAAACTCGATTGAAGCACGAAATTCCTACCTCAAAGTGAGTAAGAAATCCCTATCTCGAAGTGTAAATACGAAGATCCAACCCAAACAAGCAAGCCCTAGCTTTTGAATTTGAAATCCTCCATGAATACTCCTCTCCGAGCTCTATCCAACGAACCATAAGCTTGAAATCACGTCTAGATGGTGGGATGGAGGTTGATTGCCTTGGGTTTTAAGATTTTGGGGTGAGGTTTCAAGAGAGAAGGTGAGAGAGAGAGAGAGAGGAGACTTTGATCTCCTACAACACAGATGCACCCTTTTATACTAGCACCCCAAACCAATTATGCTCACACTCCCTCAAATAACAATTCAAATCAAATAAACACACAAATTTCTCATTTATTCAATATCTTAGCATTCATAAACCCTTAAAATCATTTTCAGAAAATACGGGTCTCTACGACGCCGATATGCTATGCGAGCATTTTGAGATTGAAAAAGAAAAGAACAACGATTTTACTTCTACAATTGAGAAAGATGATGAAAGGAGGATGACACATTGGTTTTGGGCGGCTGCAACTACTAGGAAGTCATACCAGTAAGTTGGGGACGTGGTGATGTTTGATACTACTTACAACACAAACCGTTATTCTATGATTTTCGCACCTATTTTAGGGGTTAATCACCATAGACAAACTACTCTTTTTTGGGGTGCATTCTTATGTGATGAAACAACTGAGACTTTTGAGTGGCTTTTTAAGAAATGGTTGACAGCAATGTCTGCAGGCCCTCCCAAAATGATCATAACTAATTAGGATCCAACAATGACAAAAGCAATTGGTATTGCTATTTCAGAATACGCATCACAGGTATTGCATGTGGCACATTACGAATAAGTTTTTCAAAAAAATAAGTGCATTGTCCTACAAAAAATATGATGAGGAGATCAAGAATTGTATATGGAATTCCGAGACCCCTGAACAGTCCGAGGCTAGATGAGCAGAAGTGGTAAACAAAGCTAATTTATCGGGCAATGATTGGTTTCAAAATTTGTGAGAGATGGGTTCCCGCATATGTGAGACATATTTTTTCTGCCCACATGACTAGTAGTCAAAGAGCCGAAATTACTCATTCATTCTTCAAGAGGTATATGTCTAAAAATAATTATGTGTTGGACTTTGTGACACGGTTTGAGAGGGCATTTTCACGTATACGGCATAATCAGTTGGATATGGATCATAAAGACGCCAATGAGAGACCACAATTGTATGTAATTCACTCATTGTCGCCAATGGAGTCAACAATGAGTGAATTACATACAATTGAGATATTTTACATGTTTTAAGGGAGCTCTTTCAAAATACTGCTTATAAGAGGAGCTCTTTCTACCCGCGAGTTAGGTTTTTAAAATTAGAGCCGTTGGATGAGATCCAACGGCTGTAAACGGACGTCCGCATTTTACTTAATTGAGGGTGGCCTCATAGGAAGCTGAGCGTATAAATATATATATATATATATATATATATATATATATATACACACACACACACACACACACACACAATTCACTTCCTGTGAGGACCTTAAGTGAGGTCCTTAAGTACGGACCTTCCTTTCCTGATTAAATTTTAATGATCCAAGCCGTTCAATGTGTGCAAAATGTGATTTTAAAGGTCCCTGCAAGAATTCAAAACAAAATATAACCGGGAAGTACTTGTTTTGAGCAGTTTTTTATTGGACTATTCAATGAAAACTACTCGGATGAAGCACTTTCTGGTCATATTTTTTGCTAATTTCTCGCGAGAACCCTTAAAATCACATTCTGATCACATTGAATTGTTTAGATCATCAAAATTTGATCAGAATCTATAAGGTCTGCACTTATGCAAATTAGATCTTATCCGATTCATATTTATTATTTATACTAAAAAAAGTTTTTAAATTCGTAGAAAACATTAGAATCAATTAAATCATGGTCTTAATTACAGATACCACGTAAGTTTTCATCCTGATCACTTTCGTGGGTTACGTTTCATCTTTTTTTTTTTATGTATGATTAAACATTTTGCCATTATTTTGCAGTACAAGTATATATTGTTTCCAGATATGTTTTTATTTCAAATCTCTAAGTCATATTTAAGCAATATAGTTGTTTCTTAATTGAACATAAACAAAATTCAAGAGAACCATGCAATCATGAAAAAGAAATGAAACAGATTTGCTTCCTCAACCTTCCTCAACCTCCAATTTCACAATAGAAACCGAAGATCATCAGTTTCCAAAAAAACCAACATGTAAGTATTACTCCTATCTCATTCATCATCTCTTAGAGAAATTGCATCGATTTGTGCCCTCCTTTCTCTCTCCATTACTTTTTTATATAAGCGCTTTCAATAAAAATGTTACTTATTACAGAACCATGAATCGTCGAAGATGTCTTACATGTTGTTTGATGTTAGAATCACAAAGGAATTTGAACATGCAGGAAAAGCGTTGCAATTAAACCACCATTAAAGCCCACGCTTGAAATTCACACATCGGCCTTACATTCTATCGTACAATCAATCTCTTCTCCAAGAAACCAAGACCTATGAGTTTCACATATGGTAAATTTACATGTCTTGACGTAAAGTTTTTATTATGTTATGATAATTCTATCATATTGGCATATACATTTAACCATTAATGAAAATTAATCATTTCTTAATGGAATCAGATAAATTGATCGTAATGGCCAATTTACACAGTTGAATTTAAGTTTATCGAAAATTCAAAATGTTTTCGGGAATCAAAATTGATTTTACAGTAGTTTTGTTTTAGTCTAATAATTTTTGTGTGCTAAATTTTACCACAATTTCTGCATAGTAATTTTGTTACATTTGTTAGCTTATACCATAAATTCATTATTTTTTTCATTTATTGTAAATATTGTTTATGACTATGCGTCATAAAATTTTCATTTAGGTGTTCAAAACCAAAAAAAATCTTTCAGATAAATTATTCATATGTGTTTATATATTTGCAAACTTATATGACAGACTTATAATGTTGGCTCCATATTATAAATCGATTGAAAATGTAATAAATTATACTAATTGTTTTTTTTTGTTGATAAACTTATCATTTTTGTCATGAGTTTATCCTATAAAGCCCTGAGGTGTAGACACTAGTGAAGAAAAATCAAATGATACGTTGAAAAAAAAGTAACATATTCGTAGTACAACATACAGACCCAAGGATTGGATTGAACTCCCTCAATTCCTAGTATGTGTTAATAGCTTGAATATTTTGATTTCAAAAGACACATTATTTGGCTCATTTCTTTATTCAAAAAATTGTGGGTTTCAATCATAATATTTTACTCTTTTGATTTTCTCTTGTCAAAACAAACCAATAACCTGCAAAAATTTAATGCGAAACTAACAAATATAAAAAATAATTGAATAAAGACAAAAAAAAATTAAATCAGCTAACTTATATAAGCTAAACCAGCCCTTATTCGTATTAAGAAAAACAGTTTAATCGATCCAAACTAAACCAAATTTACTCTAATTATGCACTCCATACATCCCATACTATTAGTCCGCTATAGAGCCCTAAGGTGTATACAGAGACCAATTTTTTGCTATAAAATTATTAGGTTTATAATAAATAAAATTTGAAAATTAAAATTATAGTTATGAGAAACTTTTTTTTAATTTTTTGCCATTTGTTAAACTTAATCTACTCTATCCTAGGGGACTTGGTGGAGGGGAGATGGTGTTTATGGGAATCGAACCTTGCCCATGTGCAAGGAGGTATAAGATTAATATAGAGAAAAATTAATAAGATTAAGAAAGAGAAAAGGCGAATCCGGATTTTTATTCAAATGTTGGGATGAAAACATAATCTTCAAAAAAGAGCACGACAAAAACATAACGTACAATAAAGGTGATTAAAAATATACTCCATCCGCTCCACTTTAAATTTTAATTAATGAAAATGGTTAATTGTGTGTAAATGCATAATTTAAATGGTTAAATACATTCAATGGATTGTAATAACTGAAAACACTAAATTCTGCATAAATGCACACGTGTAGTAAGTTAATTAAATGCATTTTGAACAAATTTCAATTAATGAAAATGGCTAATAGTATGTCAATGCATATTTTACATGGTTAAATACATTCAATGAGTTGTAATAACTGAAAACACTAAATTCTGCATAAATGCACACATTTTTAACACCCACATGAAAAATATAGTTGTAGAGTCCCGTATTTTTTCAAGAAATGGTTTAAAGGTTTTATAAATACTTGGATACCGAATAAATGGGAAAATTGTGAGTTTATTTGATTTGGGCTTAAATGATAGGATCGTTATTTGAGGGAGTGTGTGTGTGATTTGTATATGTGTATATATATATATATATATGTGTGTGTGTGTGTATAGGGGATTAAAAATCCCATTCCACTCTCTCTCTAACTCTCTCTCTCTCTCTCTCTCTCTCTCTCTCTCTCTCTCTCTCTCTCTCTCTCCCTCTCTCATCCGATCTTCTCTCCTCTCTCTCACCCTCTCTCTTGAAACTTCACCCCAAAGCTCAGTACCCATGAAGATCAACCTCCATTCCACCCTTTAGACGTGATTTCAAGCTCGTGGTTCATTGGATATATAGAGATTGGAGAGAAGTATTCATGGAGGTTTGGAGTTTGGAAAGCTAAGGCTCGCTTGTTTGGGCTGGATCTTCATGTTTACACATCGAGGTAGGGATTTCTTACTCATTCTATGTATTTATGAGTTGATTTCATACTTTAATCGAGTTTAGACCGTCAACCTTTATGTCTTCGAAAAGCTGTCGAAATCTGTAGAAAATCGCCCAAAATCGCCTAGGGATCGATCCCTCATTCAAATCTGGACTAAATCTGGGTGTTTACCCTTAGGGATCGATCCCCATTAGAGGAGGGACCGATCCCTCCCCTTTCTCGTCCGATGTCCGATTCATGCAAACTTTATACCAATTCGAAGGTCTTGAAGTAAACTTTCATTTGTCATCAAAAATCATGTTAAGAATCTTATTGCACAAAAAGTTATGATCATTTGAGTAGAAGTGTGTCAGTCTGCCAATGTCTGTGGCTATTCCTAAGGTTGTTCTTGACCCGTGTTATGATTCCCTATATAATTACAATACGTTTAAGTTGCTCTTGAGCTTGATTGCTTTTGTCCTAATGAACCATGGTTAGACCTTGTTTCTTGGCACTCATTAGATTATAATATCAACGACGTTGGTTAGAGGATGTACAGTAAGGTTGACGGGAGTACTGTGGGCCATAAGGGATAAAACTGTGTGTGTTGTGAGTAGACATGAGCTTGTCTAGTGATCCGATAGGTAGTATTGTGACTCGTATCATCGCGCTTCGTATTGTTAAGTTCCCTAGGTTCCTTTAGCACTTGTTCTATAAGATTCTCGTTTAACTAGAACCCAGCGAGTGGTGTGTCGAGAAGTCAATTGGGGTTTCGGTACATAGAGAAGGACATTGTGATACACTTAGAGAAATAACATGAACTTAAGATAATTATCAATGTACGATGTGACATGTTTAAGAGTTTGTATTACAATGTGAATTTGGGAAATGTTGTCCGCTTGTAAATTGAACGATGGCTTATATGTGTGTATGCTTGAATTTAGAATTTGAATAAAAGGCCCGCAATGCAAGGTGTGATAATGCAGAAACCCAGGTAAAGAGAATTCACTATCACGCAAGGGGTGGTAACACAATTGAATATCTCTCCTGGATGAAGAGAATTTTGATTGATTTTAGAAGTTTATGTTGAAGTTTGGATGGTTTGTTGCTTGGGATCGTGGTTGTTGAAAAAGGGAATGAACGGTTGATTCTATCAAGGTTTTATTTTGGATTTTGAAAAGAGGATTTTTCCAAAAAAATCCTCCGGTATCCTTGAGCGAATTAACGGATCCGATATTTGGGCACAAATCAACGAACTCCGACATTCAAGCTTGAATTAACGAAGCTTGACCTGTGATGGTCTTGAGTTTTCTCTAAATTATTTTGGAAATCAAAAAGGAAGGTTTTATGAAATAAAGCTCTATGGTGAATGGTATGAAATGAGGAATTGGTTAGTGGTATTCAGTCGAAAAGTTATGAAATGGTTGAACTATTGTTGTTATTTGTTTGGTTGATGTGAGTTTTATTACTGCATCTAGTCGACATGTTAATGGTTAGGGTTATCTCTAAGATGCCCGAAATCCCGAGGTCTAATTGTCTTTTCATTTTGGTAACCTCTCTTGTATCTCATGTCCTTTTATTGAAACTCATTCTCTCTTATTGCATGTTTCATCACATTTACATATAGCTTGAGTATAGAAATTTCTACTGGGCTAGTGTAGCTCAACCTATCATTCTTCGGTGCATCCCAAGGACCTTGGCGCATAGTGTATGGTGTGCATGATTGACTTCACAACTTTTGAGAGCCATCATCAAGAAATGGTTCTATCATCTTTTGTATGATCTTAAAGAAAGAGATAACTGTAAATTCGTTTGAACTCTTTAAACTATTGATATTATGTAACCTCAAATTTATTGTCTTTGACTAATTATGGAATTTGGGCCGTAGTGCCAATGTTGTAAATCTCTAAACTCGGGGACTTGTTTTGCAAATGATCTTCTGGGGAACTCTCTTTTGGGTATTATCTATATTATGTGGAGATTGATTATTGAAATGGATTATTATTTATGTTGAAAATCAAGGGCGTGACAAATTGGTATCAGAGCGTGTTTGAATACCTAGAGACCGTGGGGAGACTTTTAGTCTCATGGGTTCAAAAAAAAAATCATCGCATATTTTAACAAAACATGTGTGTACTTGCATGACCGACGTTTGTTCACCAATATGGCTTTGCATTTACGTTTACTCGGATAGGTAGAATGTTGGTGACCCGTGTTTGGGGAAAATGGAAGTTTGGCCTGTGCGTAGCATATATGACAGTATCTGTTGCTATTGTTGTTATTTCCTTTAGCAGTCTTGTTCTTGGATTCTATGTGGTAAAAATGTCTTTTAGGTGAACTGGAAAGCCGTGAAAAACTGTAGTGGCTATGGTTGCGACTGTTGTTATGCTATCATTATTGTTGATAGCCTTGGTCTTGAACCATTCGTAGTAAGGTACCTTTTTAGATGAGATATTTGATAGGAAAGAATCTGAAAGGTTGAGATAGTTGTAGTGCTTGTGCGTAGTGGTGAGGCTAACATATGAGATATCCATTAATATGTAATAAAAGTGTTGGACTATTAGAAAGATTTGCGAGCTTAGTGTTTGATATGTTTTATTCAAATTGCGCTGATTATGTATTAAATTTTAAATGCTTTAAGTAGATTTTATGTGACGTGAAATGCGTTAAGTGCAAACGAGCGTAGAGTAGTATGTTTGTTATGATCAAAGAGGAAAGGAGAAAAGAGAGTACATGTTGAGGTCTAACAGGAGCCATAGTTTGTCCAGGAAGTGAGTGAGATATATCATAGCTAGAGGAGTGAGGTAGTGAATGTATTGAATGTGTTTGAGGGATAAGGTCTTGTTGTGATAATGATTGTGGTTTGTCATAGTTATGGTAGTCATTGAGGTAGTGATTTTAAGTATAGGGTAAGACATGTTGAGCCTTCGTAGAGAATTATAAGTATTTAAGGTTGACTTAGGAAGATGAGAGTTATAGGTAGGGTGTCTAGATACAGTACGTGTCTTCTGGACACCCAGGCGACTACCGATGAGATCCAGTTGGAAGAAGCGCTTAATCACCGCTCCTTTTAGATGGAAGTTTCGGAAAGTCAATTGGACACTAGGATTGTGTATAAAGGCTAGATCTCTAGGCTTGAGAAGAGTTATAGTGTTATAGTCGTCATTACTAAGGTGAATGTCGTGATGGTGTCATTGTGGCAGATTGATAGGAAATAGTGAAGACATTGTTTGATGAGAGAGACAACACGACTTGAGACGAACCGTATCGATGTGACTTGAGTCGAATGATTGAAAGCAAGTGTGGAGTGAAAAGCTTGTTTGGAGTGAGGGTGATACGAAGGTAAACTGTTGAGGTTGACAATGAGGCGAAGTGTAACTAGTGCCTTGAGTGGTAATGGTAGGAACTTTGAAGTGATAGGTGTGTGAAGAAATAGAATGTCGTGAATTGAAGGATCGGAGTGTAGAGATCGTGTATGGTGTGTAGTTGGGAATGTAGACTAGACAAATGATAGTATAAGACATATTAAGGTATGCCAGTGAGATGATGAGTTTGTTTAAGAGAGATTAAGGAAAAATAGTGATAATAATAGTGATAGCAGGGATGGTGGTGGTAATGGAAGTTGTTGTTCTTAAATTTAAGTGTAGAAATGGTGAATGCCTTTAGGGAAGTATTGAAGTTGATATGATTACTTAGTTGAGAGAAAATTGTGAGCTGTGAAGCTTGTGGTGAGCGAGACTGTTAGAAGCTATTGGTGCGAGTGAAACTGATTCTTAAATAATGAGGTGGTTAGAGTCTTAGAATATAATGAGAAGTGTAGAAAGGTTGTATGCAACCCCGGAGTCTTATCAGTATTTAGGAAGAAGTTTGTTAATTTTTTTATATTTGTATTGGTGTTTAAATTTTAGTATCGAGATAATCAATAGTGGTGGAAATTCATTAGTGCAGCTATTGCACACATTGTATACGTATTTGGATGATGAAATGCCATGTGATTGTAACGTTGATAGAGAAATGATTAATATTGATGCTGTGTATTTGATAAATGATATTTAAGATTGTGAAAATGGGGAACATGCGGCTTAATTAGACTAATTGACGAGAGTATATAAGATTGATGGGTGAACAGAAAATGAGAAAAGTATCACGAGGATTGAAAAGAACGAGATTTCTATTGGGCTTTTGATAGCCATGAATTGTGAAGTGATGGACACATTGTGGGTATCTTCGATGTTGTGTAAACTATTTAATTGTATGGTTGGTTTATTGAGATATTTCGTGTGTGACACGTGCAGCTATTTAGCCTTAACTTACATGCTTGACTTGCTGTGTAATCTTGATGTGTGTAATGTAATTTGCTCTTAGTATTACGGAATAGACACAGAGGTGTGTGGGTATGTACTACGAGGAGATGAATTTTTAGTTAGAATCTAGCGTGTGTCCCTTATTTTACTAGCTATAATGAGATGTAAAGTTTGAAAATGGTAGAACTTAACTTCATGTATATATTGTGTCCTTACTACTCTTATGTATGATACGATTAGAGAATTAGAGGTGAAAGGTTTCCGTGATAAGTCAACCCACAGTTGGGGGTGGTTAGTGGATGGTGATAGAGAGAATAGTAGATTTGAGAGTTTATATAAATGGTTTCAAAGTTGAGTTGTGTTGAGAAACATAGAGATGAAACATTACAATAGAAGTGAGTTTAGTCTTTTAAAGCAAAAATCGATGGTGAATCTGAGTGGATTAGGAAAAATGGAATAGTGTTAGAAGTCGGTTGTGTTTGAATATTGATGGGCAAAAAGGGCATTTGAAGTTTGTACAAAGTTCATAAGAAAGAATTAGGTGAGTGGATAGGAGTGTAAATTGGAGATCGTGAATAACACTTTGTTTTATGTATGTTTGGGTTGTTGTATATACGTTTGGTATCGGTGTCTATCCTTAGTACTATTAATAGAATTGAATCAATCGTGGGATGTGTTTACTTTTGGAATTAAAGAGGATGTCAATAGCTTGGAGACGTAAGAAATTTGATTATGGCAAGTTGGTGTTATAACTGAGCAAAGGGTGATGATCATCGCGAGGTCTAATCATTGGATTTCAGGTTTCTTGGTTTATTTACCGTAGAGATTATTCAAGGTTTTCTAGATTGACAGTTGAAATTGATTAGGAAAAAGCAAACATGGAATTCAGAGTTTGGGAAAAACAAGAGGTTATAAATCGTTGAATCTCGGAGTGAGTGTTAGAATTTGAGTGTCAATGAAGGTTGAGACTTCGTGAGAATGATTAAAGGTTGGTATACTTCTTGAGGAGAAACCGATATACATCTTAGCCATACGAGGCTGATTGTTAAGTGGTAGGACCATATCGTTAGTAAAGGGTTCCGTGGAGCAAAAGTGCAAGGGAAAGTCTATGTAGGAAAGAGAGGATGAAGTTGTGATCGTGGAAATATGGCATAGGGTTATGTAATGCGATTGATGACTCAATTGAATTTGGTTTAGCAAATTTCGGGGACGAAATTTCTTTAAGGAGGGTATGATGTAGAGACCCGTATTTTTTCAAAAAATGGTTTAAAGGTTTTATAAATACTAGAATACCGAATAAATGGGAAAATTATGAGTTTATTTGATTAGGGGCTTAAATGATAGGATCGTTATTTGAGTGAGTGTGTGTGTGATTTGTATATGTAGTAGTGTGTGTGTGTGTGTGTGTACATATATATGTGTGTGTGTGTGTGTAGGGGATTAAAAATCCCATTTCACTTTCTCTCCCCCTCTCATCCGATCTTCTCTCCACTCTCTCACCCTCTCTCTTGAAACTTCACCCCAAAGCTTAGCACCCATGAAGATCAACCTCCATTCCACCTTTTAGACGTGATTTCAAGCTCGTGGTTCATTGGATAAAGATCGAAGAGAAGTATTTATGGAGGATTTGGAGTTTGGAAACCTAGGGCTCGCTTGTTTGGGTTGGATTTTCGTGTTTACACATCGAGGTAGGTATTTCTTACTCATTCTATGTGTTTATGAGTTGATTTCATGCTTTAATCGAGTTAAGATCATCAACCTTTGTGTCTTCGACAAGCTGTCGAAATCTGCAGAAAATCGCCCAAAATCGCATAGGGAGGGATTGATCCCTCATTCAAATTTGGACTAAATCTGGGTTTTTGCCCTTGGGGATCAATCCCCATTAGAGGAGGGACCAATCCCTCCCCTCTCTGGAAAATTCTGCTCGCTTTTTAGGTTTCAGCCCAACTTCAAACGGTCGTAACTTTCTCGTCTGATGTCCGATTCATGCAAACTTTATACTGATTCGAAGGTCTTGAAGTAAGCTTTGATTTGCATCAAAATCACCTTAAGACTTTTAGTACACAAAAAGTTATGATCATTTGAGTAGTAGTGTGTCAGTCTGCCAATGTCTATGGCTATTCCTAAGGTTGTTCTTGACCCGTGTTATGATTCCCTATATAATTAGAATACGTTTAAGTCGCTTTTGAGCATGATTTCATATGTCCTAATGAACCATGGTTCGACCTTATTTATTGGCACTCATTAGAGTATAATATCAACGACTTTGGTTAGGGGATGTCCAGTAAGGTTGATGGGAGTACCGTGGGCTATAAGGGATAAAGCGGTGTGTGTTGTTAGTAGACATGAGCTTGTCTAGTGATCCGATAGGTAGTATTGTGACTCGTATCCTCGCGCTTTGTATTGTTAAGTTCCCTAGGTTCCTTCAGCACTCATTCTATAAGATTCTCGTTTAATTAGAACCCAGCGAGTAGTGTGTCGAGAAGTCAATTGGGGTTTCAATACATAGAGAAGGACGTTGTGATACACTCAGAGAAATAACATGAATTTAAGGTAATTATCAATGTACGATGTGACATGTTTACGAGTTTGTATTACAATGTGAATTTGGAAAATGTTGTCTGCTTATACATTGAACGATGACTTATATGTGTGTATGCTTGAATTTAGAATTTGAATAAAGTGCCCGGAACGCAAGGTGTGGTAATGCGGAAACCCATGTGAAGAGAATTCACTATCACGCAAGGGTGGTAATATAGTTGATCTCTCCCAGATGAATAGAATTTTGATTGATTTTAGAAGTTTATGCTGAAGTTTGGATGGTTTGTTGCTTGGGATCGTGGTTGTTGAAAAAGGGAATGAACGGTTGATTCTATCAAGGTTTTATTAAAGAAAGGATTTTGGATTTTGAAAAGATGATTTTTACAAAAAAAATTCTTCGGTATTCTTGAGTGAATCAACGGATCCGGTATTTGGGCACAAATCAACAAACTCCGGCATTCAAGCTTGAATCAACGGAGCTTGACCTGTGATGGTCTTGAGTTTTCTCTAAATTGTTTTGGAAATCAAAAAGGAAGGTTTTATGAAATAAAGCTCTATGGTGAATAGTATGAAATGAGGAATTGGTTAGTGGTATTCAGTCGAAAAGTTATGAAATAGTTGAACTATTATTGTTATTTGTTTGGTTGATGTGAGTTTTATTACTGCTTCTAGTCGACATGTTAATGGTTAGGGTTATCTCTAAGATGTCCGAAATCCCGAGGTCTAATTGTCTGCTCATTTTGGTAACCTCTCTTGTATCTCATGTCTTTTTATTGAGACTCATTCTCTCTTATTGCATATTTCATCACATTTACATATAGCTTGAGTATAAAAATTTCTGCTGGGTTAGTGTAGCTCAACCTATCATTCTCATGTGCATCCCAAGGACCTTGGCGCGGAGTGCATGGTGTGCATGCTTGACTTCACAATTTTTGAGAGCCGTCATCAAGAAATGGTTTTATCATCTTTTGTATGATCTTAAAGAAAGAGATAACTGTAAATTCGTTTGAACTATTTAAACTTTTGATATTATGTAACCTCAAATTTATCATCTTTGACTAATTATGGAATTTGAGCCGCAGTTCTAATATTGTAAATCTTTAAACTCGGGGACTTGTTTTGCAAGTGATCTTCTGGGGAACTCTCTTTTGGGTATTATATATATTATGCGGAGATTGATTATTGAAATGGATTATTATTTATATTGAAAATCGAGGGCGTGACAATAGTACTCATCGATCCATCCCAAAATTTCTTGTCCTTTTTGGGCAAGTCTGCCATTTTTAATTTACTTATTCCCTCCATTAGTCTGTCTCACTTTAAATGTCATAATAATATAGAGAAATATTACTTTTTGGAATTTGAAAATGCTCGAATTTTATAGGTGACATTTAAAGTTGGACGGAGGGAGTAAGCAATTTAAAAATGACAGACTTATCCAAAAAGGACAAGAAATTTTGGGACAGATTGATGAGTATATTTTTCATGTGGTTGAAAAAGTGTGCGTTTATGCAGAGTTTGGTGTTTTAGGTATAACAACTCATTGAACGTATTTAACCATGTAAAACAAGCATTTACTCACAACTAGCCATTTTCATTAATTGAAATTTGTTAAAATGCATTTAATTAACATACTTACTACACCTAATTATCAATAGTATAAAATGTATGTAGTACACAAACTTATTGATGGGCAGTACATGATTTACAACATCCTAATGCTAATCAAAATGGTGGCTCTAGAATTTCAGTTGAGCGGCGTCAAAATCTTGTGCAAAATTTGTATAATGCAAAAATATATATAGAAAAAATTATTCGGTTGAACACTTAGTGGGTTTAATTTATACTATTATTTTGTTGAGTTTAATTATGTACTTAGTCAAAAATTTAAGTTATTTTACTATTTACTCTTACTATGCATGAATGAGATACTATAAACACTAGTGAAGAAAAATCAAATAATACGTGAAAAAAAATGTAAAATTGTGGTACATTTTACAGACCCAGAGGAATGGCTTGAACCCCCTCAATTTCTAGTATCTGTTAACAAGTTGAATATTTGAATTTCAAATGACACATTGTTTGACTCATTTCTTTATTTGATAAATTATGGCTTTCAATCATAAAATTTTAATCTTTTGATTTCTCTCATCAAAACAAACCCATAATATAAAAATTTAACGCGAAACTAACAAATAAATAAATAATTGAATAAAGACAACAACAACAAAAAAAAAAAAAAACGACTGACACATATAAGCTAAACCAGCCCTTATTCGTATTAATTTTTCCACAGAAAATTTTGTTTTAAGGAAAATAGTTTTAAACTAAATCAAATTTACTCTAATTAAGCACTCCCTACATCCAATACTATTACCTGAGTGTAATTTTGTCCACCCTCTTTAAAAGAGTGTGAACATTGACACTCTATTTTCTTGGTTAAAATAGTGTGGATCTCACTATAAGTGATGTCATGCTTATTCCTGTAATACACTTTTTGGTTAACATGACATCACTTTGTGGTGGGCTCTACACCATTTTAACTATGAACGAGGTTAATGTTCACTCTCTTTTAAGGAGGGTGAACAAAACTCACTTCATAGAGCCCTAAGGTGTATACTAAGGCCAATTTTTGTGATAAAATTATAAGGTTTATAATAAATAAAATTTGAAAATTAAAATTATACTCCCTCCGTCCCTAAATGTTTGGCCATTTCGCAAAACGAGAACTTAAAAATAATGCATTTCTTTCAAGAAAAAATTCTAACTTTTTTCTTAAATTAAAAGAACTCATCCATATCTAGTGAATTTTTGAAAAAAAATTTAATTTTTCTTGCAAAAATTGTATTATTTTTACGTCCTCGTTTTGCGAAACGGACAAATATTATGGGACGGAGGGAGTAGTTTTTTATATTCATTTTATGTGTTCATCTGAAGTTTTGGAAGACAGAAGAGTTAGAGAGATCAGAAAGATTTAAAATAGTATGAGAGAAAATTTAAAGAGGAGAAGATTTTTTTTTACGATTCATTAAATCTAATTTACTCTATCCTTGGGAATTCCTAGAGGGGGATGGAAGCTTACAAACATCGAACCCTGCCCATGTGCACGGGAATATAAGATTAAGATACATAATGATTAGGGTGATCAAGAGACAGAAAGGTGAATTCGGATTTTTATTCAAATGTTGAAATAAAACATAATCTTCAAAAGTGAGCACAACAAAAACATAACGTACAGTAAATGGGATGAAAAAATACTCTATTACACTTTAAAAGTCCCCTGTAAAAATCTGTGTTGGAGTAAGTAAGTTAACTCATTGGGTGTAGTAAGTTAATTAAATACATTTTTAACAAATTTCAATTAATGAAAATGGCTAATTTTGTGTGTAAATACATGTTTTATATGGTTAAACACATTCAATGGGTTGTTATAAGTGAAAACACCAAATTTTGCATAAATGCACGCCTTTTCAACCACATGAAAGATATAATATTCAGCAATCCATCCCAAAATTTCTTGTCCTGTTTTGGCAAGTCTGTCATTTTAAAATTAGTTACTCCCTTCGTCTCACTTTAAATGTTCCATACAGGAATTTGGTACTTTAATTTGGTGCAAAAAATAATATATAAAAATATATATTTTTTAGGATTTGAAAATGCACGAATTTTCATAGGGGACATTTGAAGTTAGATGAAGAGAGTAAATAATTTAAAAATGCCAAACTTGCCCTGAAAAGGACAAGAAATTTTGGGATGGATCGATGAGTATATTTTTCATGTGGTTGAAAAAGTGTGCATTTCCGTAGAGTTTGGTATTTTCAGGTATAACAACCCATTAAATGTATTTAACCATGTAAAACAAGCCTTTACACACAATTAGCTATATTCATTAATTGAAATTTGTTAAAATGCATTTAATTATCTTACTTACTACACCTAACTATCTGTTAAAGCATCCAACTCCAAATCAATTGGCAAAGAGTGGAAAGGCTGCCCATGCTCATATACTAATTTTGGAGGAGATAATTAACCGATGTGGGACAAATCCTAACACTCCCCGGCACGTGCGACCCCTGATTCGCACGTGGAGAGGTTAACAAAGGATCCGAAATACATGGATCACAATGAAACAAAGTGCAACTATGTCACAAACAAAGGAGAAAAGCATTCGAAAGCCTAGCTCTGATACCATGTTAAAGCATCCAATTCCAAACCAATTGGCAAAGAGTGGACAGGCTGCCCAGGCTCATATACTAGTTTTGGATGAGATAATTAACCGATGTGGAACAAATCCCTACACTATCAATGGTACAAAATGTGTAGTACACAACTCATTGATGGACATTACATGATTCACAATATTCTATTTCTAACCAAATTGGTGGCTCCAAAATTTTAGTTGAGTGGGGACAAAATCTTGTACAAAATTTGTGTAATGCAAAACTATATATAGAAAAAATTGTTTGGTTAAAAACTTAATGTGTTTAATTTATATTATTTTGTTGAGTTTATTTATCTACTTACTCACAAATTTAAGTAATTTTATAGTACGATCAGATAGTGCAAACACTAGTGAAGAAAAGTTAAATGATACATGGAAAAAAAATTTAAAATTGTAGTATATTTTACAGACCTAGAGGATTGGCTTGAACCCCCTCAATTTCTAGTATCTGTAAATAGTTTGAATATTTGGATATCGGATCCAGAGGATTGGCTTGAACCCCCTCAATTTCTAGTATCTGTAAATAGTTTGAATATTTGGATATCAAAAGACACATTGTTTGGCTGATTTCTTTATTCAAAAAATTGTGGATTTTGTTCATAGTAATATTTTTCTATTTTGATTTCTCTCATCAAATCAAACCAATAACCTCAAAAAATTTAACACGAAACTAACAAATCCAAAAAATAATTGAATAAAAATAATAATAATAAACCAACTAACTTATATAAGCTAAACCAGCCCTTATTTGTATTAATTTTTCCATAGAAGATTCCGTTTTAAGGAAAACTGTTTTAATCAATTCAAACTAAACCAAATTTACTCTAATTATGCATTCTCTACATCTCATACTATTAGTCCACTACAAAAGTGCTTTCTGGATAAATGTTTAAAAAAAAATGCTATGGACATAGATGGAACTGCTTAGAATTGGACAAATATAGATGTCTCCAAGATCTTCTGAGGTGTGTGGGATCAACAACTACTATTTCGAACCCACGTATAACAAACACAGTTCCAAAAGCAACGGCATCCGAACCAATGCACTTTTGTCTATGCATTATAAAAAGTTGAAGTACTTTGGCAAATTTTTGCAGAAAAATGAACAATTATACAATATTTGTGTTTATTTTTATGTTTTTATGCCCAATTATTTAAGTCACATCATTTAATAAAAAAAATCGTAATAGACTAAAATTGCGTGACGTAGTATAAGTAATGACAAACTCAACAAATACAACAGTTTGTGCAATATTTTGTGCAACATGTCTATGTAGCAGTATTTCATTGGCAACAGTAAGGATTGCTAATTTTCAACACTACCACATAAGTGTATTGTATAAAATGTTGCGCATGTTACCGTATTCCTAGACATCCTCGTAAGTTTCTAGACATACTCATGGGTGTACCCGGTTTTCGCTTAACGGCAAAGCGCATACGGTGGCTAGGGTTGGTGAGGTTCACACCTCTCGTTGGCTTTATCATCTTGGAGTAGCCAAATCTGCTTAACGGCGAGGGGAGGTTTGGCGACTGGCGTTGGCTTTTCAGCTCCGGGCGACGAGGATTGGGTGGTGTCCAGTTGCAGCATGGTGGGATCTAGTGTCGCTCGGAGTTGGTGGTACGTGGGTGGCATTGGCGGCTTGTCCCAATGTTATGGAACTCCAGTGGACAGCGTCTTAGATCGTTTATGGGGGCCGAAGTTGCGATTTCTTGGCGGTCATCAAGTGGTGGTGTCCATATCTTTGGTGGCTGCGGCGGGAATGTTGTATCTTTTGGTTAGGGTTAGGTTTAGAATTTTCTTAGGTTGTGCTCGGCCCATCTTTTGTTTAGGCTGGGCTCTTTAGATGTTTGGGCTTCGTCCCATGCAGTAGGTGTATTTTTGTTTTTTCCAACCTTTAATTGGTTGGATCCCTTTCCCCCATGTATCATTTGTCAAGATTTCCCTAATAGTTATTTTTGTCAACAAAAAAAAAAAGTAAGATTGGTTTGAATGTGAGTCCAAAAAGAAGGACCCACCCACGTGAGTAATTATTTCATGCTCCTGGGACACCATGTGGCGGTGTGCCAAATTTTTCTCTACCCCACATTTGTGTGGGCTCTATACACTTTGGGATGGGGATCACTCAATATGTGGTGGAGAAATAATTTGGGGCACCACATGGCGGTTTTGAGCACCACATGGCGGTGCCTAGGGACATTGAATAATTTTCCCACCCATACACACGCCTTAGAACCAACAAATCTCTTCATGGGTTAGTAGGTCCACCACCACTATAAATGAGACCCTCTGGACTCGCAGTATACCCACAAAAAATACACACACACACACAGACAGAGATGGAGGGTGAGAACAATCTGGTGTACGGTGCATGCGTAAGAAACTACGCTGCAGAACTAGGCAGATACGTCTTAGACGGCTGTGGGGAGTTCGCTCGCGACTCTGTGGGGTCCAGGTACTGTGAAGCCTGTGGCTGTGATAAGAACTTCCATCTTATCATCCCCGTCGCCGCTGATGGAACCAAGTTAGCCATTCATGGTGGCAACAATGGTGGGAGAATTCTTCGCCAGTCCACTAGCGAAGAAAGCGTCCGAACCATGGTGACTGATGATGATGATAAGGTTAAGGTGGAAGTGAATAATACTCCTCCTGGAAATGTTGATGAAGGGTCCACAGCAACCAGTGGATCCAAGAAGAAGCAGAGAACAAGAACAAGAAAAAATAAAAATAAATAAAAAAGTACTAGGGGAGAGAGAGAGAGAGAGAGAGAGATGGTGGCGGCTAATAAAATAAGAGTGGTTTGAATAAAACGGAAAACAATGAAATGGTGTGTGTGAAAGAACTGCGCGCATGTGGGGGATAGGCAAGTCTAGTGGGTTTTTTTTTTTATTTTATTAGAAGTTTGGAAAAAAACTAAGACATTGTTTTGTTTTGATGGCGTAGGTTTAGCATGCATGTGCAGGTTATTGATCGATCACTCTAATTAATGATGTGAGTTTAATTTGGAAGTCTTATCTCTTGTTAATTCAGCTTAATAGCTAATTCAGCTTGCTTGTTTTTTCAGTACGTACGTACGTCCTAGTTAATTTGTTTGCATATATTCATTCAATTCCCTTGGATTTGCCATTGCCAATGGTACGTACGTTTGTCATTTTGGTGATCGATCGAGCAATATATATATATATATATATATATATGGTACCACAGGTATTATTAAACAATCTACAAATCAGTACTACGTACGTACACACTAAATTAATGCACATTTAAAGTATGGTACCACAGGTATTATTAAACAATCTACAAATCAGTACTACGTACGTACACACTAAATTAATGCACATTTAAAGTTTAGTTACATATATATATATATATATATATAATATACCTTATTTATTACTCTAGTAGTGTATATATGTATATGACTTAATTAATTATCCATTATTGGAACTGCTCGTCGTGCTACTGGAAATACTGCATGTGGATCAATGACAACTCATTGTTGGCGGACTATGAATATATAGAATATAATTAGGGTCTGTTCGATTTATTGCTCACTCTAACATGGATCAACTATATCTGTCGTAAAAGGCAATTAGCCGTTTTATAGGTATAAAACCCTGGGTAGTATGTATAAGAATTAAGAAGACGTCCTTAATTTCACTTAAATTTTCTATATATTAATTTGGACTAATTTCTTGGAAATTTTGTTAGTTTCAGATTGTATATATTATTATTATTATTATTCATCTTGGCAAAGCCAATTGGCCACTCAAAACAGGAATATATCTAGGCGGTCACTCTCTCTCTCTCTCTTATGAAAGCTATGATCCTTCGAATTATCAACAATCGACTTGTAAATTTTACACTGAGAGAGCCGTGTCAATGTGAAGAATCTAGAAAAAATTTACGTGATCATATGGTTTGAATTTTAAGAAATTACGGGTTCTTAACTATCAATTTTGAGAAGTGTTTGTTTGTGACTTTCGGGCTGTTTTATAAAACTGAAAATTAAAAATTAAAAACTAAAAGCTTAATTTTTTAATGTGAGAAGTTGTTTGATACGTACTGAATTTTAAGCACAAAATTAAATAAGCGGTTTGATCTGTACAAGGAGCTGAAGACTTAAATTCAATGATTCTCCAACTTTATCCTTTATATATTCATGGTGAACTGGTTAACATAATCAATTATATAAAAATAAAAAATAAAAAAACATATAGCCATCAATATATATATATATATATATATAATCAATACGGTAAGGGCATCTCCTTTTCTCCCCTTTCCCGACTAAATTTCGATTATCCGAATCGCTCATTTCTTGTCATTGTATTGGTAAACAACTTGGCAAATTGATGTATAATAATTTTGTCCACATGTTGGTTAAATAGACTGTCAAATACTAGTACTACTTAATTTTGTATATATTTACGTTGTATAAATGATCAGGAGGCCACTTATCCCAAAAAAGAAGAAGAAGAAGAGCATTACCTCTTTTGTCCATTAAAGTATTTTCATCTTCAAATAATAAAAAACCAACTCTTTTAGAACAATTAGATTTAAAATGACTAATCGGTTTGATGAGCTATAAGAGTTCTTGACAAAAAATTTTAACGACCACCTTGATAAGAAATTCTGGAGTCGTCACTGGAGTTAGGTTTCGCTGGGTCCATTAGAGAGATATATTGGGGAGGAGAAGACAAAGAAGAGAGGAAGAGGTCAGGGGAATCCAGCGGAGTGGGTTGGTGGCACTGTGTGTTTTAATGTTGCTTGAACGAAATGAAGGATTGATTGGTGGTCACTGTAATTTGATGCTATTTCCTTATTGTTAGTTTGTATTTGCACACTTTTTTTAAAAAACTCATTTGAACCTATTTCTTGGAAATCATGGGAGCAAAGGCAAATTTGCCCTAAAAGTTTTTTTTTTTTGGCTCAGCAAAAGAAAATTTTATTAAATTCGAAGATGGTACATTGAATAAAAAGAAAGGGAGAACCAGAAAGTTCACCACAACCCTAAAAAAGAAAGGAAAATAAAAAGAAACTTACAGCCAAAAAAGACACCTAAATAATGAGTATTCTAACACGGTCAAGGTTTGATTTGATATCTTGCACCGTATACACCTTTATATCAAACTTGACTTTGATCCACATTGTGACATCCGGTTTTCCGGTGGCCGACGGTACTGCAGGATGACAGGCTCCGTCCGAACGGGAGGGAGCAAGTCATGGTTTATAAAAAAAGATCCCTTCTACTTGTACAAGGCCTTTTAAAGCCGTGATGGCAGGCCAAAGCACATTGAAACTTCGCAGTTAAGCGTGCTCATCCAGGAGCAATCCAAGGATGGGTGACCTCACTAGGAAGTCTATGGGCTTTGGGCGTCCAAAGCGGACAATATTGTACAAAGATTGAACGAGTCGTTACAGATGGTATCAAAACACAACCCTGGTCTACATGGTGGGGACCACCTCTAGAATCTGGTACGAGCACTATACAGAACTAAGTGTCACACCATGGCTACCAGAGGAAGGTTGTTAGGCCTGTGCAATGAGGACGTTGCATCCCTAAGGGGGGTAGAATTGTGACACCCTGCTTTCCGGTGGCCAGTAGTACTGCAGGATGACAGGCTCCGTCCGGACGAGAGGGAGCAAGTCATGGTTTATAAAAAAAGATCTTTCCTACTTGTATAAGGCCTTTTAAAGCCGTGAGGGCGGGTAGAACTTCGCAGTTAAACATGCTCATCCAGGAGCAATCCAATGATGGGTGACCTCACTGGGAAGTCTATGCATGGGCTTTGGGTGTCCAAAGCAGACAATATTATACAAAGATGGAGCGGATCGTTACACACATAGCTGCTCTTGTTTTGATTAACTCTTCCAAATGATTGTGATCCACAATTTTATTGTTGAAAATAGCATTATTCATTCAATCCAAATAGACCATAGGGTTGCATAGAAATAACACTCTCAAAGTTGTTTCTCCAAATTTTTGAAATGAGAAGAGAACCACCAGGAAGATAAATCCACACAATAGGCAAGGAAAATTTTTTTTCCCCAATTATTCATGTTTGCGACGAAATAATTCATCATCAAAAGACACTATAGATAATGAAAAACAAATTTCTTCACCAGGTGAGAATCATTGACAACTTTTAATCGACAAAAAGAAATCCGTCACTCATGTTATTTGTGACGAAAAAATATGTAATTTGTAATGATTTTCATTTGTCTCCAAAAATTTAATTTTTTGTAGTGTACAAACTGTATTTTGTACGTCTTGTAGGGATAACATGTCATTAGAATATATAGTCACGGCATCCAAGTCTATTCGAGAAGTAAATCCCATTCATAATGGAAAACAATAATTCTAACACCACATTTATTTACACATTCATTCACATACCCACACTCACAATAAGGATGGGGCCAACACACACTGGATGTGAAGTGTGTGCGGGCTCCATCCTTATTGTGAGTGTGTGTGTGTGTGTAAATGAGTATGGTAGTAGAATGACTCAATGGAAAATGAATACCTGTCTCCGCATGTAATACCATAAATAAAATAAATAAAATTATTTTTATCTATCAAAATTATCTATTAAATAGAGTTTCTATTTTCAGCTCTATACGTAGGGGAGCATAAATACTACTAATTACTTTTGCTTAACATGCTCAAGTCATTTGGAGCTGTAGTTTTCAGGTATGGGGATGATATTCATGGAAATGAACAACGGCTAGTAAAAGGAAGCAAAAGGCAGGGACGATGTCTGGCGCTTTCCGCTCTCCGACCCCCGCTTTTCTTCCTTTCTTGGGTTCGCTTTTCTTCCTTTCTTGGGTTGCTCTTCCAAAGCGCTCTCTCTCTCTCTCTCTCATGCTGTAAAAACAAAGTAAAAGAGAGGAACGCAAATCTCTCCTGAGACCTTGCTGATTTCAGCAAAACCAAAGAAATGATGAAAAGTGGTAGATTGCCTGGGTTATCTTCCCAACCCAAGCGGACAGCCATTAAAGCCAAATGGAAAAAACAAAGTGAAAAAGCCCTCTCTCTCTCTCTCTCTCATACACGCATACAGAACTACATTTGGGTCGATAGGGACCCAATAAAGAAGGGAAAAGCTTTATTCTCATGAGTAGAAATGGTGCGAATCTTGTCTCCTAGATTTGCCTTTTGGTACTATCTTCCTCATTTCCTCTAGCTACATGGATTTTTCATGTGGGCTTGATTTCGTAAGAAACCTCTCTCTCTCTCTCTCTCTCTCTCTCTCTCTCTCTCTCTCTCTCTCTCTCGGGTGGAGTTTTTGTTTCCTACGTTGGTTTGACATTTGCTGATTCTTTAGGATAAGAAGGAAGCCTCAATTCCATTAACAGGGGAAAGCAGAGAGATGAGGAACAGTAGTGGTGCAAGTGGAGACTTGTGGCCAAACAGGGTCGAATTCAACTCCGATTTCTGGCCGATAGAGCACCCGATGGAGCCACCGGATGAAGATCAACCTGTGAAATGCCCAATTCCACCACATTCCTCTGTCATAAATGTAAGCTAAATTACAGTAGGTTTTTACTCAAAATTTCCTTGTAGTATCATTGTTATTGTTACATTTAGTAGGGATTATCTGCACTAATCTGTTGAAGTAATTTGCTGATCATCATTTGGTTATACTAGTATGTAAGAGAGAGAGAGAGAGAGAGAGAGAGTTGTGCAATTGGCTGTGAAAATTACTGAAAAAATACCATACCATAGGGAAAAAAAAAGGTAATAAAGAGGGAGTCGCATTTGGGCTGGGTTTTTTTTTCGGCTTGGTGATTAAGAGTGTTCGAGCTAACTTACGCGCAATTTGACCAAATTTTCTCTCCGGTCTGGTCAAAGGCAGGTCCATGCCCGTACTAGGAGATTGACAAAAACTTACTTTCTTGGTTCAAAAATCAAACCATGGTCAATCGTGCAGGGACATTTGTGTTGTGTTTGGTAGTTGAGGAAAGAAAAAGAGATGAGAAATACGGAGTAATGATTTTCCTCTCTTTCTTGTCTGGTTCCTAAAACGAAAGAGAAAGGCCAAAAATGTAATAGACGTAAATGGAAAGCTATTTCCTCCTCATTTTCCTTCCTATTGTTTTCCCATTTTCCATCTGTTCTTTATGTGTTTGTTCTTTCTTAGCTCGAATCATGACAGCTGGAAATAAAAAATAAAAAAATTGAGATGGTTTAGGATGGGTAGAATGTTCTGCAATGTTTGTTAATTGGAGTATGGAATTCTCCATATTTACATATCCTCTCTTCTATCTGGACAATTGCTGAAACTATCTCACAAATGTGGGTTCCGTAGCAAACTCTTACCGTCAAGATTCTCTCCAATAGGGGTGTTACTCGAAACCGGAAAATCGATCGAAACCGGAAAAACCGGACCGGACCGAATTTTTTAAACCGGTTGAATAATTTCGATTCGATTCCGGTTTATAAAATTTTATAAACCGGAAAAATAATTTCGATCCGGTTTATGTGTTTTAAAAACCGGTTGAAACTGGACCGGTTATATATATGTATAATATATACATATATATATAAAAACATAGGGGAGGGGTTGAATTATGGGTTTTTGGTTGATATTTTGTAGTATATATTGGTCTAATAAATATATTTATTATATAAAAACTGTTTTTATGGGCTTAATTATGTTTTTATGAGTTTTTTTTATGTATTGGGCTCAAAATTGATCCTTTTTGTTGGGCCAAAAAAAATGGTTGAATTATAGATTTTTGGTTGATATTTTGTAGGTTGAATTATGAATTTTTTGATGTGTTGGACCCAAAATATGGCTCATGAATGAAAACCGGATAAATCGGATAAACCGGACCGGAACCGGTTGAGCCGATCGAAACCGGAACCGGTTTATCTCAACCGGTTTCCGATTCTAAAAATCTCAAACCGGATAACCGGTTTCGACCAAAAAATACACCCAAACCGGTCGAAACCGGACCGGTATCACCCCTACTCTCCAACGTTAGAGAGAAGCAAAACCACTTTGTCACTCTTTAATACATATCGGGGACCTTGTGCTTGTGAAGATGTTGTTAAAATACTTCCCCAACCATCTTATATAGCAGATGATTGACAGATTACATGAATCTTGCAGGAAGAGGGATTTTCTGATAGCCTGCGTAAGAGGACCGAAGCATCAAGAGCGATGAACAAACAAGCAACGGTGATGATGGTGGGCAGTACCGAGGAGCCTCCTGCTCGAGCATTGCGCAAGAGGCATTGCAGAAGTACTACTAATGGCGATCACCGTACACTGACTTCTTCTAATCCATTCAGAACACTGCCACCTATTCGTCCTCCTAATCCAGCCCGTCATGACGTTACCATCTCCGAAATCCTCCAGCAGCAGCTCAAACAAATCTGAATCATGACGATGCTACTAGAAAAAAACTTTTCTATAAGTAGCTAGATCACCCATGACCCCTTTCGTTTCCAGGAGAATACTATTTGTCTATAATATGCTAGAATATGTTCCCAGTGACTGGATACGAAAATATGACACATATATATCTTGAAATTGGTTTCCCCACTCCTTTTGCGTAGGTGTTGTGTGTTTTCCAGGCTTATCCTATATGCTTGTGGCGGTAGCCATGAGGGTGTTCTCCAAATCACATTCTATTCGAATCTTTTTCTTATGCGCATGAGTAAGCATGTTTTGAAATGTGCAAATCACGTTCTCTACGTGATATACGACCAAATCTTGAGCACGAATACACCTTGATTTTGAACTTTGTACCTGCCCTGTTTGGTTCAAAAAGATGGCTAACGCATGTAAAGTGCGAGAGCGTTACTCGGGAGTACTAGGCACAAGCGGTTGGGATTTCGTCAACCAACCAATTCACCTTACATTCTCGAGGTATAAATACATAAGCAGTGACCATCACCTTTTTTACTGGTGTAGCAATCTAGGCATTTGACATGAATTCAAAGTTTCTTGTAACTCGATTGTGTAATTTCTTCATAAACCCAGTTTGCACTACACTCATCACGTTCCCCTTCCAGACTTGGTCAATTTGCATTTGTGTCTTCAACGAATATTGAGACCGAGAGCACGTGGATGCAGTGGAAGTTTGAGGAGTTAGAGGAAGTCGCAGAGTTAGTTGAATCTTATGTTTTAGCTATCTTAGTCCGGTTGTGCTGTGGTTTTTACTCCAAACCATATCACTGGGTTCTACATAAACTGTTGTACTGCAACTTATGCATATCTACGGATTTACAGATGCAAATGCCTGTATCATTTGATAATCTTAGTAATTGCCATCCCAAAATTCGGGTATATACTTTTAGGAAGGAAAAAATTTTACAAAGACCAAACAAAGCATTTTCAAAGAAGGATGAAAATACGGAATAGAGTGGACCTATTGTTTTGGCAAATGACCAACTCTAGGAAACAATTGATCTATGTACATACCGGTACCCATTGAAGGTATTTTGAGTTCTTTCTTTACAGACCTGTAGCTGAGAACTTGCGTGAATATTATGTGCATAAAATTCCTCAATAATAGATTTCGCAGTTCAAAAAAGCAATATATTACGTACCGCAAATTGTTCCCTCTCCTACATTCGTCTCTATCCTTTCACAGAGCCCAAAGGTGAGAGTTGCAATAAACTTAGAATGTGTATTGGGAACCTATATTCTAGATCCAGCTTTCCCCAGTCCCCTATATGCTTGGTTCTACACTTCCCCCCGTCTTCAGATATCTACCGTTCATTTTGTTTCAAAATCACATTGTGGGGTTTTAAAAAAAAGCTAAACTATTACATTGGTTACAAAGCCGTGTTACGTAGGCTGGTGTCATGAACCTTGTCTTCCATATATTTACGACCAGTCAATATCAAGTTATCAACCATCAAGCCCAGGCCACAAATTGAAATTTAGGGGGGAGCGAAACAGATTTTATCTTATAACAAAAAAGGACATTGAATAGTCAACCTAAATCACATTGATCCATGTAAGCTGTAACTACAAATTTAGACACAAAAAGATTTGATAGCGCTTTCATTCAACAAGTGATATACAAAGGGCAACAGACATGCCCAATAAGAGTGAGATTACTTGGATCACTGTGTTTTTTATCGCTGTGCTGCCATTGTTCATTTCTGCAAGCACTCCAGCAACTGCAATGTAAACAAACCCGCCTGCTGTGAATCCCTGCACAAAAACAACAGATATGAAAAAGGTTCTACGTTAGGAGCCCACAATGAGTGGAGACAAATCATTCCTTGAAGATTCGTACCTCAATTAATGATGATTGTCCTGGATCTTGTCCCATCGATAACGCCTGTGTGCCAATAACAATAAAATCCATTCATGAAATCTTCAGTTGTGTGTGTGTGTGAGAGAGAGAGAGAGAGAGAGATTTTCCATATGAGACACTACTAACCACTGCTGTTCCAGCTAGTGCCACCAATGCTGAGAGGAAGTTGAAAAAGAGAGCTCTTGAGACGCTGAAACCAGACCTTACCAAGATTCCAAAATCTCCTATCTGCACGAGATACATAGCTCCAAGTGGAAAATACATTTATTACAAACTAAAAGTGGAAAAGCTCAAAGAAGAAAACATGATATCACAAGGACATAAATACAACTGTGACAACATTGGCAATCCTTCAAGACACAAACAAACATATAAACAGACTTTCAAATTGAAGTTTCGGAATTCAGACACAAATGTTAACACGTCAGCGAATAGCTGATTATAAAGTCTCTAATGTTGTGCTACTCGGCATGAAAGTCGCTCTGGTAATCAATCAAGGTGATGGAAAGAGAGGACCAAGAAACAACAAAAATTTCATAGGCCTCATTATGCACTTTTACCCCCAGTAAACTTCAGAAGAACATATACATCTCAAATGGGGTAAAATGAACAATCAGCTAAGATATTTTACAAAAAGTAAAAGGCTTTGATTGCATTCTTGCATCTTCCTAAAGCCAGTTCAAGAGTTAAGAGTTTTAGATGAGGGAGAGATAATAGACAATGTACTGTTTAAGCTACATGCTGCATGAATCCCTTTCGAATATTTTGAACAGCTTGCCGAAGAACTTACCATCCCAAAACCAAAGCCAACATTATGCGTTAAAACCATATAAAGATCCAG
Organism: Rhododendron simsii; assembly: GCA_014282245.1. Classification (NCBI taxonomy): domain Eukaryota; kingdom Viridiplantae; phylum Streptophyta; class Magnoliopsida; order Ericales; family Ericaceae; genus Rhododendron; species Rhododendron simsii. The sequence goes on from CM024961.1 coordinate 18,093,813, forward strand.
AAGAATCTCCATAGAAAACTAAGAAACAAGAGGGAGGAAAGGTACCTCTTGAGGGAGCTCATGTGCAAGGAGAAACAGAGTTCTCGACCACCCACCAACAGATCCATAAAGGAGGAAAGCACTTCCCAAAGCCATCCCATCAGTAAAATTGTGCTGAAATATCACACATTTTTTACAATTCTTCAAAATTTTCAGCCAAATATACTGATTGAAAATGCAAAATTTATCCTCGTATGAGTCATATGACCATAGAAACCATGACGTGTGACCATTAACTTTCTCTTCATAGCTGTTATCACTTGTCAATAATCATAGGGCAACAAAACCTTAACAGCAAAATGAAGAGGAAAACAGAAAAAAGCAATACGTACTACACCGTCAGAAAAGAGGTTAAGATAACCAAACACAAGATTTGACGAGGAAGGAGAAGGTTCTTCTCTGTCCACCAAGTTATTACTCTCGGCGGAACCATTTGGAGCATCTGCAATAGGTTTATCTTCTCCAGCACCAGTGCTAGTATTTCTCTGCAAAAGTTAACATTGTCGATAAGTTTCCCTTACAGATATGCAGGCATCTAAAAAATTAATACTAATTGATGATGTACTTCCATACCATTGGTACATGAACTTTCCACATCATTAAATTCAATGCAAGGGAAAGAGCCAGGAACCAGTGCACAGTACTTACTCACACTTGGACATCGTGCGATTGGGTCATGCTTGCATAGTTTTAGCTACTAGTTGGAATGTGATAATGTAGTTGCAGATGCAGGAATGATCATCTCACAGCCCGCATGAAAATGCCAAGGCCCTTCTGATTTATATGATGGGAGACTTGTTCTAAAATAAGGTTCGCTTACCATTCCAGAACACTTGAAAGGGCAACAATCCACGAGTCACTCGACTTGTTGCATTTTTGCATTTTTACTAATAAAGGCCATTAGTATTATATCCAAAAGAGAACCACCCTTGTGATTTGAACTTACCTTCTTAGATATTTGCATGTTCCTGAATGTGCAATGTTCTTGTCTTTATTTGCCACAAAACTCCATTCCTTGCCAGGCTCTAAATAATTGTATTGATATTGACGGATTGAAATCTAATGTTTAGGATAAAAGGATTTGCAGCCAGATGTTGCTTTTGTTACTAAAAAAAGCATACAACATGCCATTTCATGCAATTAGGACCTTCACAAGGATTTTAGGAATTTGGAGTAAAACTGCTCTGTGTAACGAACAATGATCTCTTGGAATGTAAATGCAACAGATCATAGATCAAAATTTCATCTGCTCTGTAGAAAGCATACAATATTTCGTAGAAGTGTACAGTGCATATAACATCTTGTCTCATGCTTGTATATATCTTGGCAAGACACAAAGCTCCTCTTTTTGTTTTGAGTTCTAGTCTATCCCAGACGCTGGCTGACTATAATCCTAGGTTTCAGAACTGAAGAAATACGCTAAAAACAAAAAATAGATAAAAGTTTGACAATTGGCCATAAATATTGACGAAAACACAATATGGTCACACTTCATATTACCTTACGAAGAAATTCAGACTGACTTTGCTTTTCACCAGTTACACACTCATCAGACACTCCGTCTAATAAATTTTCTTCAGATGACATTTCTGATGTACTTCCATTCTTCTCAATGTGGGGCTTCCGCATGTTCTCATCATCGTCATCCTTCAACTTATTACTACTCTCATGATGGTGATGGTGATGGTGACTGTGGGTCCACTGACTGGCTCCTCTGGAATTATCTTCAACATACCTCACGATTTTCTCCACAACAAGAAAAAGTACAATTCCAGCTGCGACAACCAAATATCACTGTAAGAATTCAGGTCATAAAATACCAATCAGCAGACTGGCAGAGTTCCTGATGAAAATCAAAATAAAAATAACAAGACCATCAAAACGTAAATCATAAGAATGTAAGGGGGTAAGGAGGGAGCACGTAGGAATTCTGACCATACCCAAGGTAGGGTGAGCATCTCCTGACAGATGAGATTGAACTCAAGCCAAAAAAAGGAAGGCTTAAATACTTAAATAGTCCTTACAAAATAGAGTCGGTTTCATTCTCGTCCTTATAAAAATTTTTGTGTCAATTTCGTCCTTCCAGTTTGTGACTCAGTTCGATGTCACCATTGCCCTCAACCAGTAGATGGAATTCGCCAACGTGGATAACGGACTTGCCAGTTGTGTACTAATTTTGGTTAATAGCAATGCTAATGCATGACATTTTAAGCCTAGGATGGCAAAATCGTAATTATTCAACTGTGGAATCATGCAACGGGCCATTATGGGTTCGATCCGAAATGGTCCAACGGTCAATACACATGGCCTAAGGCCATGTGCCGTGCGTTTTTAACCGTTTAAGGCCGTTTAGGCCTCCGGAAGCCCAAAGTTGTTGTTTAAGGAAATATTTGACTTTCTAATAACTTGGGCAAGGAAAATCCGAATTAAATTGTTCTTTTGGAAGAATTCTTAGAATTTTCTCTATTTTCTAGTTTTGCTATTATTCCAAATTTTTCCATTTTTTATAATTTCCGTTATTAATTGATTTGGGGTCCGTTTTGAGGCGAATCAATTAGAGTTAGGGTTTTTCTACCTTTTCAACAAGTTGTAAGCCTTCGGGGCAAGATAGTGATTGATTATTATTGAATGAAAAGAGTCTAGAGAGCATTTTCTCTAAACCTATATCATTTGTGATTTTTTTGTCGCACGTTAGTAATGTGATTGAATTGCAGATTGATCTTGTGCACCTTTTTTTGGTAGAAAACAATGTGGGTAATATTGGGGGAAAGAGACATGGCCCAGGTAAGTACCAAAGAAGGCTTCCGTTATCCAAGCAAGCAAATTTCGTCCACTGGTTGACGGCAAGGGTGACACTGAACTGATTCACAAACTGGAAGGACGAAATTGACACAAAAAATTTTACAAGGACAAAAATGAAACCGACTCTATTTTGTAAGGACCATTTAAGTACTTAAGCCAAAAAAGGAAGGAATGCTGAATAGGCGACAATAATCAACAATTTAAGAATCCACATCACATGTTTCTCAGCTTACCCAACACGGACAATCCAACAGAAAGATCTTTCAAGGAATGAGAATGTGAAGGTTCAACTCCAAAATGAACATGAGAATGACCATGGTCCTCAACGTCGTGGGAATGAGAGTGTTCGCCACCTGAAAATACATAATTCAAAAAAACAAAACATTATGACCAAACCACCACCATTAGAATGTGCTGCAAGTTTTTGTAAATGCCGTAGTACCAACACTCCAAAGGGCACCGTATCCAATACTTGGATACGGAGACACGCGGGGACACGTATTGGCTACACACACCACGTGGCGTGTCCAATAATTTTTATTTTTCTTAATGGGGGACATTCCTGGGACACGATGGGGTCAAAATGTAATATTTTCAATTTGGGGGGTTAATATGTAATTATTCAAAAATTTGGGGTTAAACTATAGTTATGCCTTTGAAAAAAATTATAAAATTTGTGAAATTATTCATATACAATGGTTCATTAAAAAAAAAAAAATTTTTTTTTTTATACATGTGGCGTGTCCCCCGCCATGTCCGTATCCCTATTTTTTTAGGAACACTGTGTCCCGTGTCCGTGTTTGTATCCGTGCTACATAGACTAGAAGTTGGAGAAGCTAGTTACCATTCTTTCATCTTACGAGAGTGAATGAACAATGATATTACAGAAATACCGGAGACCATAAATGACTAGAAGTTGGAGCAAGTTGAAGCAGCTAGTTTCCATTCTTTCGTTAATTTGGATTAACAAAGTATGCTTGTCGGTGAAGGTCCAACTAATGAACTAAACACATCAGACACAAATCTCATACCCCTATCCGAGTGACCGACACATCGGGTACTCTATAAATACTAAATGATCCACTCAACAAAGAGCCCAATAGAATGATAAATTACCACAGTTCCTCTACTATAATTAGCCAAAACTGTTCACTACTAGAAATAGAGGAATTCAGGACTCCAAACTACATAAAAAATAAATAAATAAATAAGCAAATAATTGAAGTACCAAAGAATGACATCAGACCCGTTGCATACCAAAAGCATGTGGTAATTGGTGAAGAAAAGCATCCCCTAACATAGCTCCTGCCTGCAAATAGCAAGAGGTGAAGAAGTAAAGGAACAGAAGAAACAAAGCCAGTATCTTATTTGAATATCAGTCAAAGTGTATCATTTTCCCACTATGTGCAATAGAAGCAAGGCACACTTCGCAAACAGTTGGAACTCAGGTAAATGACTCAGGGAAAAAGAAGTGCCTCGAAAGAGTCACCTAAAATAAAGGGTGACACCTCTATATGTCAGTGATGTCACATAGCTAAATATGATATGTATTGCAGAAACCCCAAAACATAGCTTCAGAAAACATTACAAATTAATAAAAAAAAAATCACACTTCCAGTGGAAGTACGATCCCTATCATTCTCAGGTTCTCGCCGATGTAAGAAGCAAAAGATCCGATGAAA